>MU389731.1:0-600000 GCA_022578765.1 Xylaria sp. FL0933 | reverse complement strand
TGGGAAGACCACACTTGCAATAGATCATTATAATCTCACCAGCAGAGGATAAGAACCATTGCGGGATGCGGAGCTGCTCGTTGAACGAAGCTGCAAAGTGAACTGGGATGGAATGGCCATAGGCCTCGAGAATCAAGAGGGAAATGGATTTAGATGGGAGACTCAAGGCATTGGTAAGCCTTTGACATTTGGATAAATTATGGTGGTGGTCTCGTATAGCTAGGTCGTAGATGCTTATTAAATGAGTGAATTGAACGGGATATGGGAACAGATTAAGACATACTACTGCCAACTAGAAAGATGTGGTTTGAAACCATGTGAGAGGAGCAGCTGGATCACTGCGTAATGTTCGAGATAAAGCTGGGACAGATAACTTGGATCTGACTGAAGCCAAACAGTGCTCAAGTCACAATGCGGTGAATGCATGTGTCCATTTCTATAGGTATAAGACTCCAGGTATCTTCCTATTAGTTAGTATAGTATCGCAAGTAATCTGGAGCTTTATCGTACACGGTAATGATGTCCTTTGGGTCAAGACCCTCCGGACATAGGACGTGGTCTTTCAGGAGCCGGCCGGTGTCAAGTAAAGCCCGAACTTTCTGAGAGCTTGGAGCTCTCACTATCCAAGGGGAGCAGCGGAGGCACTTCGCTGGCACTACAAGACCCAACGCATCCAGAACATCTGGGTCGTCACACAAAATACTTGTTGTCATAGACAGCGTCAGCATGGAACCTGTTCGCGCCGAGCTAACGTGACATCGCCACTCCGTCAGCCTTTTTGATATCCAGCTGTAGGGCTCAAACCAAACTTTGTAGGCGACCTGACAATCCTTGTTTTTAGATATCGTCGAGTTGGAAAACGTTGTCACTTTGATCATGCCACATAAAGTGTGGTATCTTTTGGTTTCTCCTATAATCCAGTTCCCAGGAATGACATCCTGTGATGAGCTTGATGTTATTCGGTTACCTCCATCCATATTTTTCCATGGTATCTATAGTGGGTTAGCTATTAAACTAAGTCTTAAGGGAACTTTTGTAGCTGATGGTTCCGACTGACTTTTGTCCTTTTCGAGCCGATACCGGGCTGTGAGTTTAGCTCTGCATCATCTTCTCGTAATGATGACTGTTCTTCGTAGAAAGCGATAGCTTTGGCCCCTTGCTTGATCAATGTCTCCATAACTTCTGACAAGGTCGACTCTACCCGGGTACTGGGATACAATTAGTTGCCACGCCGTGTAGGTTTCCGGTATACGTACCTTTGTACAGAAGATTGCAGAAAGAGGAAGCGTTGCATCTGCTTATCGAGAAGATCGCTGTACTTTTGGATGTTCTGCTCGTGGAATCGGAGGCGGGTGCCAGTCTCGACTGCCTGCCACGCCTTTTTCTTGAAATGATGCTTGCCCACTCGGTCCAATAAGCGCTTGAAATTTTCGACTTCTGCTTCTGAGTCTACGATACAGCGCTCGAATAGATCACGTGTGCTAGCTGAGACGGTGGCATCAGAAGTGCGCTCGAAGTTGAATCGTAGTTCTGTGGCGCTATTAGACGGGAATCTACTTGGTTGAGGTTATTAAAGTCTATGTGAACTTGTCCTACCCTTGATGAAATCTCCATGTTGATCAAGTCTCCGGACAGCTGCGCTAAGGTCATCTTCACCATGCTTAATTGCCTTGTACAAGCTGTGTAGTTGCTGATAGAACTGAAAAGTAGCAGTACTGAGCTGGATGGTGGCCGAAGCAAGGCCAGGTAACGCGCCGGCCGCAGCGATCGCTTCCATGATGGTTGACTATACAGGACTGTAGGACTGTGTCTCCGGTGCTATCGTTCAAGCCAGTGGGAACATGAACTCAAGGACGGCGAAACCAAGAACATGGCACACGAGGCCCCGCCATCATTTATACCTACGTGTAATGCCACATCAGAGCGAGGGGCTGTATCTAGAAGTGCAGCTTTTTTCTGCAGCACAGCCGCTATCGTTTGGCATTGTCGACAGCACGACAATAGATTGGTAGGATATCAATTGGGGGCCATGCTTTGTAAGACGGTGCTCGAGAGGCGAGGCGTAGAGGGCCTAAGAGCTATTCGATGCCAGCCAAAGCATCGAGATCTTGGATTTATTGAATATGTCTCTTCAAGTTTCGATGTCATAGTTTAAATAAGCGCGTATAGATTCCGCAGTGCTCTACGATGTACGGTGCTGTATGGTCCCGTCTACATTTAGGCAACCCAGAAGGTCAGAAATCGAGAGTTTCTTCCGTCGGGATGCCGTTACCTCCTATTAGGAGCTATGGAGCCCCGCTATACATTACGAGCTGGCAACTGCGGCTTTATCGATTAGCGTGCCTCCCCACACCCCTCCCTTCTATCTCTGGTGCGGGACAGCTAAGGTAGTTGCATCATCACGATCCACCTTCATAGCTCTCTCCTACCCTCTTACCAACTTATCTAGGTACCTATAGTTAGCCAGATCGGTCTGCTTGCTGGACTTTTAAAACTGATTTCTATGCCGATTTAGCGGCAATCTATGAAAAGCCATCACACAGCTCTTCTTCCGGGCGATCGGACATAATGAAACTCAGCGGAACACGAGAGGCTGGCAAGGCCGATTCCTGGTACGAAGGCGACCCAGAGATCTTGTCGGACCAGCTAGATAGCTTCCTGAGCGACGTTCCGGCCTCAGCCTTCAGCGACACGGGTCTCCCCATACCCGGGGCCAAAGTCATAATCGCTCCGTACGTGTGTGCCCCGTACCCAGCTTGCCCGGGCTGTGCTGCGCAACGTCACTATGCTGTATGGGTTCTGGGCTGATTGACTTGTGTTCTCCCAGGCACGCGGGCTACTCGTATTCGGGGCCATGCGCCGCCTGGGCCTACAAGTGTCTTGATCTCAGCAAAGCGAAGCGAGTATTCCTCCTCGGTCCCTCCCACACCTACTACCTGCGAGGATGCGCCTTAACCAAGTTCGCCCGATATGCCACTCCCTTCGGTGACTTGACCATCGACGAACCAGTCGTGCAGAAGCTACGGGACACAGGCAAATTTCAGGATATGCCGACTTACAATGAAGTCCAGGAACACTCCCTCGAGATGCATCTGCCTTACATATATAAGCGCATCACCCAGACATTCTCGTCCACTGACGAATACCCCACCCTCGTACCCATTTTGGTCGGCGACAATAAGGGGCCGGAAGAGAAGCAGTTCGGGGCTTTGCTGGCGCCCTATCTTCAGGATCCGGATAATGTTTTTGTAGTGAGCTCCGACTTCTGCCATTGGGGCGACCGATTCAGCTACACTGCGTATACGCCGGGAAGCGACGTGAATAACCTCACGTCTTTGACGTACAGAACACGCAAGCCCACTGAGCCGCCAATTCACGAGAGTATCAAATTACTTGACCAACTGGCCATGGACGCCATTGCCAGCGGCCGTCACGATGAATTCATCGACAATCTTAAGAAGACGAAGAACACAGTCTGTGGACGACACCCTATCGGGGTCACCATGGCCGCTCTGGAAGTGCTGGCCGAAGGCAACCCTGGTGCGGACAAGTATAAGTTTAAATTCGTGCAGTACCAACGGAGCAGCCTGGTGGAGGTCGTCTCAGAGTCGAGCGTGAGTTATGCGTCTGCGTATGCCATTGTTTGAGAGCAGTGTGGTGAATCTATAGAACCACAACAATCTCAACTGATAGAGGAGCTCGGTCTCGAGCGCATGTAAGAGCTAGCTTCGGATTACTAGCTTGGAATATGAGCCTAGCTTATTGCGAGTCTAAGTAGGTGCCTGTAGGTTATGTATGAGCGTGTATACACACCGTAATCGGCATTTTACGCTACCTATCTACTTGAAGTAATGATGGGTTTTCAACAGGATGCCTTGGAGTCTCAGCAAAGCGATTCCCTTCTCGATTCTAAAATGGGTTAACAACCTTACGGACGAGATACTTAGCCCCGCAGGCGTTCGTTATATGGGTGCCTGGCGTGGCTGCTCCGCTCTAGCGCATGTAGGTGATGACCAGGGAATGCGTGTAAGAGGAGCTACCTAATCCACGGGAAGGCATGCAGGCTCTATACGCGACTAAAAACCTGCAGAGCATCATGTGTTATAAGAGCGCCAATGATTGACATAATAATGCGTCTGCCTGCCGTACGAAGAGAAAAAAAAAGAATGGGGGCAGCGGTAAAGGGCTTGTCGATGATGTTGGCGATTCTACACGATGAGCGAATCTCGGCAGAGCGGCCGAACGGCCGAGAGAATTCGATGTAGATTTGTATTATTCTATGGTCATTCGTGCGAGCTACTCCGTATTTATTCATCAGATTTTGGGAGAATAGTTCGTCTGGAGTCACCGGCCATCCGAACCCCCGGTTCTAAAATAGACGACTCACAATGCGTCTACCGATTCTAACCACACAGCTTAGATAAACTACAGTACCCGAATACTTATTTTACCGATCTAGGTATATCCTATAGTCCTACAGCAATTCACTACTGACAGGCTACAGGATAATTTGCTTATTTTTCAAGGCTGTGCTAAGAATGGCTCAGTCCGAGCGAAAGCGAATTACGCCCCGCAGCCGCATCAGAGACATAGAGAACACCAAAATACTGAAAGCTGAGTTGGCTGATGGATGGGCTTAAATCTTACATCACTTGTCTCTACCTAGCCTCACGCCATCAAGCAGGTATTTTGAGAGTTAATCACTACTTCGTACTAATTGTTGAGAAATAGTTCAGCCTGCCGTATAAAAAGTGATGCCTGATATTTAGAGCAATCGTGCCGTACACTGCTAGAGAAGGCTCTGCGATATCTAAAATTAGAGAGGCGATATGATTGCCGGCAGATATTCTGAAAGGGTAGCGAACTAAACTACCTAACTTTAGGGTATGGGCACAGTGGGCAGTGCCTGTATCTAGTGCATGGCGAGGAATGGACCCTTCTCTTCTGGCGCTCAACTCAATCGTGTAGAGCGAACTAAGTACAGACTAGGCATAGTTGAGGACAATTAATTGGTTGTGGATTCTCAGGGGCTAGACACGCTAGATGGCCCCCCCTTGCCAGAAGTGGTAGTTTGGTGCAGTTCCTATGCGGCAGCTGTAACAAAGAAGTCTCCTGGCCACTAAACCCATCCACCCGCATGGATCTGACACCCTTCCCTTTCTACCAGCGCAGCACTCACTCTCTTGATTTATTTATTCCAACCTTCCCTTCAGCCAGGACTACGCGCGTAAACTTGGACCTGGGTCTCTTCTTCATCTTGCTGGCATAGCCTGTTCTTGTCCATTTTGCCCATATTCCTGCCTTCGCCTTTCTTATTTCATCATCGTTAATCAATAATAATTCACACCTCTTGTACATACTACGAGACAGACGCCTTGCGTTGCTGTTGGTAAGGTAACGGAGCTCCTGACCAAGAAACAGAGCCAACCACCAACATGAGTGTAAGTGTTTCACCTTTTCCCCGTCGCGTTTCAACCAGCCGCAGACCGAGCGAACGCTCGACTTGAGTTTTAAGCTGTCAAGGTGTCCACTGCCCTCACCTCGATTCCCAACTATGTGATAATTCAATTCCAATCTTCTTTTCTCCTCTGCAAAACACGAGTAAGCTAGGTCGCTAACAGAATGGCACAGTACGGGTATATATTCCTTTTACTTTCAGTTGCTCCTCCGCCTAATTTTAGCCGCAAGTCGAACCTGATCTAATATTCGGCCTTCTACAGATACGGGCAGCAGAATCCATTCGACGACCGCAATGATGCTGGTCGCGGTGGCTATGGAGGAGGCCTACCCTCCCGCCCCAACTATCGCAACCAGGGCCCGTCAGCCAACAGCTACGATGATTTCGGATGTAAGTTCGACCGTGTGTAGGAGAAGGACGAATTATTCTCGCTATGACTGCTGTTGCATCGCATAGAGTGACTGATCGATCCTTTACAATAGCAAATAATGTCGAGATGGCACCCCTAGCACAAAACGCGGATCCCTTCTCGGACCGAAACCCAAATTCGGCTCTTGATGAGATATCCGATATCAATCGCGGGATCGATACCATTGACAGAAACCTGGAACAGTTGAAGATGCTTCAGCAGCGGTCCCTCGATGATGCCGATAGCTCCGCTACGAGCAACACCAACAGACAGCTCGACCGCCTCAGCTCCGAGACCATGGCCCAGTACAGATCACTCACCGAGCGAGTTCGCCAATTAAAGAGCAAACCTGAAAACACACAGAGATTCGGCCAGCAGGTACGCCGCGTAGATGGTCGACTGAAGGAGGCCATCCAGGCCTACCAACAAGTCGAGTCTAGCTTCCGCAAGAAGACGGAGGAGCAGATGGCACGCCAATACAGAATCGTGCGCCCCGACGCCACCGAAGAAGAGGTCAGGGCCGCCGTGACCGATCAGACGGGTGGCCAGGTCTTCCAGCAAGCCTTGATGCAGAGCAACCGTCGTGGTCAGGCACAGGCCGTGCTGAACGCCGTCCAAGACCGCCATGCCCAACTACAAAAGATCGAGCGGCAGATAATGGAGTTGGCACAGTTGTTCCAGGATATGGACACCCTGGTCATACAACAGGAACCGGCCGTCATGAACATCGAGCAGAAGGTTGAGGAGGTTGACGACAACCTGACAAGGGGTAATGCTGAAGTCAGCACTGCCATCAAGACGGCCCGAGCGACCCGAAAGAAGAAGTGGATTTGCTTCGGTATCGTCGGTATGGTATCTCCAATGTAGCATGTTCAATTTTCCCTACTAACGGTTCAAATTAGTTGGTATCATTCTCGTCATTGCAATTATTCTGATCGTCTATTTCTTGATCAAAAACCCGCCTGGCGGTAACAAGAAGCGAAGCTTGGATGATATCCTTGCTATTCGTTCGGTTATGGCAAGCCAGCCTGCCCCCCGACTGTTGACCTCGAGAATCAACGCAGAAACAAGAAGGTGGCTTACAAGCACAACGACCTAAGCCTGATGCGCCGAGGCCCGCCATTCATCTATGCGATGTCATGAATCATCCTTTATAATGCAAATTTGAGGCAGCATGATACAGCGCCAAATTCCTTGTGTTCTGGCTTCAATGATACCCATAACCGACCAATCAATCAATAAAACCTACTTACTATTCGAGTTCGCTTCGCAGCCTCCCGCAACCCTCATTCTCCATACACAACCTTCTAATTAAGGTGCTTTGGCGTATCTAGAATTTTGACCAGACCCATCCTTCCCGCCGTTCTGTCGCATGAGGGTTTCAGACTTGATGTCGAAGCTACTCGGGGAAAATGGAGGAAGGCTGGTCATTCGGTCGGTCGGTCGGTTGGATGGGTTATCCGAACTCGTTGGGTGCCACTTACAGGAACCTTTTGTTCGATTATCAGCCATTTTCGCACCGCATTCAAAAAGGTACTTGCACCGACTGCACACATGCCCTACCGTATACCCGATAGCGAGTGGGCGCTCGTCTCATTGTTGTGTCTTGTCCCTTTGGAAAATTTCCTTATTTCTTTTCTGCCAGGAGAAGGGGAGTTCGAAATGCATTTTCGAGGCGTCCGGTACAAAATCTTGAAATTAGAATGAACCCTTCTTTTGCCCATTCGATATGTTGTGTCTGTTCGAGCGCTTGTGCACTGTGCTTAGTTTATTTGTTGCCATCGAAATCAAGCCTTGCGTAGCGAGCCAGATGAATAGTTCGAGCGTGATAAAGGCTTCAAGGCTTTGCTTAGTACTCATTCATTCGTATCTCCCGTGTCTTTAATTGGTCTACGCATCTTACGATGCATATGAAGATTGAATAAGGATTTGGATACAATAAGGATCCTATGTCTTGCTCCAATGACTATAATCTACAAGGAAAACCTGGTAAAAACTCCCGACTCCCTGCACCCTTGTGATATGGTATTTGCATCTCGTAATCCTCATACCGATTGGCCCGAATATTGTGAGAGGGCGATGAATGGTAAGATCATTATGCCCGTGTCATTATTCAGCCGCCTTATTGTACCGTGTTGCGTGTTCTCAACACGATGAACCCTTTACTTTACCCAAAGAGAGAGGTTTGAGTGCTGTGTTCCTGCTCCATGCCTCCATGCCACAGAAGAAGTCAAATGTTCTTCGGTGACTTGTGAAAATGCGTAACTTCTAGCTAACCCGATAAACCCTAGCAGCCCTAGGAGCCGTCACGACGAATCATTAAACATGAATCGGCTGTCATGAATTTGCTTCCCCCATATAATGTTTCAGATTTAAGGAGTCGAGTCCTTGGCAACTGTGTCTTGACCCACCACGTCTTCCTCGCTCGCCGTTTGAGGAGCAATCTTCTTCCGCCTCTCCTCGCCGGCATTAACGACGCTTCGTAGGGTCGTCATGCGTTTCTCAAATTCGTCTAGCATAAGGGAGTAATCATCCGTTTCTCCAGAACGTTCTCGCTCTCGGTGCCTGCTACCGCTACCGCTCGCACTGCCGGAGCGCTGATGACCCGTCTCATCCGACATCCTCAGCTCCGACGGTGAGCCGGAGGCATTCATCTCAATTCCTTCGATCCGTAGCATGAGTCTATCGGGGCGGTTGTTGTTCTCAACGCCGGGGTCCCCGGTTCCACTGCCGCCGGCCTGCCCTGCATCTGACGAAGGAGGCGAAATCTGGCTGAGCTGGGCGTTGAGGACAGCCCACGATGGCGAGAGGCTAGAAGCCCAAGACACAGAATAACGGCCGTCGTCGCCGGGAGCCAAGTCGAGGATCATTGCCCGGTTGGCGGGTCTATGGCCCGACTCCTCGGTATCGGCGTGTTCGCACTCGGCAAGCGCTTGGGTCAGAATGTCGGGGTCATCGTCGCTGAATATGTACCGTACATGGGGATGGTGCGTAGTCCGTGTAGACGCGTTATTAACGAGTGTGAAGACGGGTGCAAACGGAGGAGGCGTGCGTGGACGTTCAGCGTCGGGGGGGTGATTTGCCGTCGACGGCCGATTGTCGGCTGGTTCCATCATCTCGGGGGCAGGTCAGGGCTGGCAGACATGGGCATCGGTGACTTCGAAAGACGGCGATGTAGAGGAACTGGGATGAGAAGGAGAGAGTTGAGAAAGACGCATCTTGGGGAGTTAGAGTTATGTTAGGAGGCTAGTAAGAAGGCTCACACCCGATTGCTGGTCGCGGATGTACACCGGGATGCATGACAGCTGCAGTTCGGCTGCAAGCAAGCTGCAGGAGCAATTGGTAGGCAGGCAGGTAGACAAGGTAGCTCTATCTTATCGGGCGGGATATGGGTCCACATGATCCCCACTTTGTTGGGGGCCAAAAAGGTGGGATGCGGGCTTACCCTGGAGATTGGATTTCAGGAGACAGCTTCGATATTCCAAGCCGTTGTTACTTGGGTGTTGAGATAGGTAGAGGCTGAGCTGACCACTGTGACCCCAGGCCTCTGATCCTGTTATTGTACTGAATGTTATTTGCATCTTGCAAGACAGTGATCTGGAGACAGTTAGAATCAAGACGTCTTCTACACATTGAACACTAGATAACGAAATCCAAGTCTCACCTGAGGTTTTCTGCAGTATCATAATACATAACGTCGTTGACATCACGTAAGCATGTGCACTATGTCCTAGCGTAACCGATGAATGCGACTCAAAGGGGAAATGAAGAATCTTGGGGATTCATCGTAGCGGCGGCCCTGTCCCTAAGCTAGAGCGTCTGCAGCGGCCCTTCATTGCCTTCGTTGACCTCTGACTGCTGCTGCTGGTGGTGGCCTCCAGCTGATTCATTCCATTCGAACTCTGTGATACTTATGTCAACGTATGTAGATCGAGAGAGACGGCGAGCATGCTTACTCTGTCGGCACATGGGACATTGTCCCTTGGCTGAGCCTTGCTTGATCCACTCCATTATGCAATGCTTTATGGCTGTCAGTTCCAGCTTCATATGGTCTGGGTAGTGGGGGACAGGGCCGAGTCGCACCAGGCACTGACCATGTGGAAATTGTGACCACACTTTCCAGACACTACCACCAGGTTCGTGTGGTTAGCTTCCACTGAGAACGATGCTTTATTGCTGGACAAGGACGAGCTTACGAAGGCTGCAGTCATCGCCTGGGTATTTGCAGGTAGGACAGGTGCCATCGAAATGAACCTGGCAGATACCGCAGACATCGTCCTCGGGCAGATCCCAGCGCCAAGTCGCGACGGCATCCCACTTCTTAATCTTGACCTTCATGGCGCCCTGACCTGCCTTGTCTTGTTTAACGTATATCGGAGAGGGTTAGGTGCGTTGGTAATAAGTATCGTTGCACTCTCACGGGATCATGAAGTTGAATGTTGTGGTGAGAGGTCGCAAGGCTTGCCCATTCCAGCTGTTGTTTGAATCGTTCTCCCCCCAAGTGGTCACAATTCGTTATAAGAGCGGGCGGGCTTGTAAATCGCAGATGCCCGCGCCAAGCAACATGGAAATTTCCAGGCAATTGAATAGCTGTGCTGCGTTAGGTGCATACGTAGTAGGTGCCAGGGCTGCAACCCCACTTTAAGCCGCCTACCTACATATACTCCTGCCGTTCTACGAGATACTGATTTGTACGCTATCCGCTTATCGGCACGCTGTTTGTTAAGACGGCAGGGTAGGCACCTTAGCTCCTAGGCAGAGCTCTTGCGGCGAATGACGGGAAGCAATTCACGATAAGAGAGAGAAGGAAGCGCTTACATTCTTTCTATATACCTCTTACTGGCACATGCTGGTAGTCACCTACCTTGCGGAAGATAGACTCTACGCCAACCAACATCGCTTCCCACCTACCACGCACGTAGACACAGAAGCTAAAATAGCGTCAACAACCACCAGCTATGCTGAGGCCATCCAATTGACGTAGCAGCTACCCAGGTTACGCAGTCTCCCTCCCTCAGTTACTCACTCCCCGCATCTTGGAGGAACTTTCTTTCATTCATTCTTTTCAATCCATATCCTGTCCATTCCCTCCTCCCCATTTACCCTTCGCCCATCCTCGTGCTCTTGTCTTATCTTCACTTTGGCCTCTTCTTCCGCTGGCTGCCATGATCCACTCGTGATCTTGTCTCCGTTTTGTTGCCGACTCGCCGAAACCCGGAGCTCCAGCGCACGCGATATTGCAACACCCGACATCGCCAACAGGAATAGGATTGTCTCTCGTGTGCCGGGCCACCACCGCCGGAGAACCGGCCCTCCCCCACTCATCCTCGTCTGCCATGGCGGCTATCCACATCTTCCGCTCTTCGACAAGAGCGGCTCTCCCTCGACATCCCCTCGCCAAATATCAGACCGCCAGAATGGCCGCCCGTCGGGAGCTGTCGTCCTATCTCGTCACACCTAAGGAGCTCGCCGAGGCCCTCAAGAAGAGTCCTCCGTCGCCCATCAGCACCGATCCCCGCGTCATCCCCCTCTGTGCCTCCTGGTTTCTGCCCAATGACTCCCGCACGGGCATCGAGGCCTTCCACGAGAAGCGTATCCCCAAGGCCCGCTTCTTCGATCTCGACAAGGTCAAGGACAAGCACTCACCTTACCCACACATGCTGCCCAGCGCCCAGAAGTTTGCCCAGGCTATGAGCGCCTTGGGCATCCGCAAGGACGACACCGTCGTCGTCTACGATCACCACGAGGTCGGCATATTCAGTGCGCCTCGTGTCGGCTGGACACTCCGTGTCTTTGGCCACCCGAAAGTTCATATCCTCAACAACTTCAAGCTCTGGGTTGAGGAGGGCTACCCCACCGAGTCCGGCAACCTCTACACTATCGAGTGCAACCCGTATCCGATCCCCCAGCTTGACGAGAGTAAAGTTGCCAGCTACGAGCAAGTACGTGAGGTTGCCGAGGATTACAACAAGGAGGGTGCCGAGGGAATCCAGATTATCGATGCACGCCCCAGCGGAAGATTCACCGGTGCCGCTCCTGAGCCGAGAGAAGGACTGTCATCGGGCCACATCCCAGGCTCAATCAACATTCCTTTCAGCGATGTTTTGGACCCGGACACCAAGGCATTCCTTCCCAAGGACCAGTTGAGAAAACTCTTCGAACAGAAAGGCGTTGATCCTTCCAAGCCTATCATCTCGAGTTGCGGCACAGGAGTGACAGCCGCAGTTATTGACACCGCTCTAGAAGAAGCGGGCTATGGCTCAGCCGAGAACCGTAAAGTCTACGACGGTAGCTGGACGTGAGTTATCTTAGCCTAAAGCCAGCCGTTATCCCTTCCTTCAGAGTGATAGCTAACAAGGGCATGCAAACAGTGAATGGGCACAGCGCGTTGAGCCTTCTGACAATCTCATCATTAAGGATCCCCCGAAGGAAACATAAAGTAGGCTAAAGACGGTTATTACCTAGCATTTAGTCAGAAACCCCGCTCTGATTCCCAAAACGAAAGAAACCCAAAAAGCATGTTTAAAGCGCGTTGTGAGATACCCGCCCTGATTTTTATGGCGTTCACTGTTTGTTGTTAAAAAGGAGAACATGTATGTACATTTGTCAGGGCGACGACCATTCAATCACTCCTCCTCCTCGGCGATGTTGGTGAATAAGACGCGTCAGTGCCCAGTAACAAAAGAGAACCTTACAATTACCGTAACAAATCTCCTCTCAGCGCTCAGCTACGTTCTCAAAGTCACTCATGCCTCGTACTATCACCATAATCTTGCTTGCGGCCCACAGCTGTCCGGGCTATGTAAACACGTGGACCTGAATTCGTTGGTCCATTGATTATAGGGCTCATAGCAGTAATGGAGCAAGTCTCTTATAATAAAACTCCTTACCTACAGGTATATATACTATTTAGGTACTTAGGTAACTTCTAAAATGTCATGGCCATTGCTTGAAGCAGGTTGGGGGTGAATGAGAAAAAAGGAGAAGGGACTCTTCGTCTTAGAAAGCAGCTCTGCAGCGAACACACACACACACATATATATATATGTAATACCGGATGTTACTGACTGAGTATTTCGAGACCGATATCTAATTCTCAACAGGATCAGTGAGTCAGTTAGTAATTCCGTCGTTTTGCATTTTTTAATTCCTAAAGCCTATCTACAGTTTTAACCAATTTGATAAACTTGGTATAAGAATGGAGTGAGCTTCAGAATTACCCCCACCTCCTTCTCCGCCACGTACGTCACCTGCTTGACTGCGTAGGCCCAGAGTTCTCATTACAGGTGCGAAAAACACGACCTAGGTATTAACGAAACCAGTTTCGACATTTCCTTCTACTCAAAAATGTAGACAAACTTTGAATCACCTCATCATCTCAATAACGTGCGCTCACAAGAAAGCAGTAAACGTAAGTAACCAGTATTGTAATTGGGGAAATCTACCCTAGGCGACCCTCTTTCTATTATTTCCATCTATAACCACTTCCAAAGCAATAGTGCCTGGCTAAGCTCATCCCGTTATGTTCTTCGATGGAACGAGAAGAATATATAATGTGATCCCAGTAACTGCATAGGCTGATAGATACCTGTTAAAGCTTTCATTCCAAAGAACGTGAGACCCCTTTTTGACTTTGTTTTGTTTCCTTCCTCTGCTGGCGTAAATTCCCTGTATACTTGATTACCTAATTATCCTCATCCTTTCTATTATTATTTTCTTCCTGTTCATTGCTTGATTGACCTCTGATACCGGCCTAAACCTTCCCCTTTCTGATTATTCTTTCCTCTTACCATACATAAAGTGGACGGATTCGTTGCCATCGCGGATCAGCGGGCTTCGAGGATGGTGTTACTGTCGTCGGGGCTTCCTCAAAGTCCAATGTTGGGAGCTCCTGTGGTAGCTCAAGACTATCATGTATGATTGCAGAATGTAACATGGTGGGAGCCCCTATTGCTCCGTCGGGCTCACGCCAGGCTAACATAGACGCCATGGTTGTCATAGCTGGAGAGGAGCCGCCATATGGAACTAAACCGGGTGGATAGGTATATGATGTCTGAGGCCCAGTAGACGGTGGATTTGGACCTCCACCTCCGCTCTGGTTGGGATTGGAAGGTGTCGACTGTCCCGGGACACTAGATGCAGAAGTCTCTCCGTTGGGTGCTGTTGGATTGGAGCCTGTTCCGGTTGGGCTTGTGCTACTACTTAACCCTGAAGGAGGATTTGACGCAGTTGTGGAAATCTGACCACTGCTCTGGATTGATTGTGTACTGGGGCTCTGTTGGCCTGGTGCCACGCCACCGGCTCCTCCTGGCGGTGAGGTTGGGCCTGGAGCAGAGGAAGAGTTGGTATCGGTACCTCCACTCGAGCCAGGTGGCCCTGGTGGACTTTGATTAGTAGTGCTCAGGCTATTGCTTCCATTCGCCCCGGAGGGCGTGCTAGGACTTGAGCCGCTTGGACCACTGGTTCCGCCGTTGCTAGGTGGTGTACTACCTATGGTCGAAGGTGAAGTTATTGAACCTGGGATGGATGTGGTGCTTTGACCAGGTCCACCTAGAGGACCAGAGCTACCGGCATTGCCAGGTGCAATACAGTTCGGATCTGTTGATCCCGGAGCGCATGTGTTACTAACGGAGGGGCTACCCGGTGGACTTGGTTGGCTGGTCGGACTTGTCGCGCTGGTTTGACTACTTGGGCTTGTAGAACTTGCCTCACTGGTAGGCTGGTTGTGACCAGGTGCTACACCGCCTCCTCCCACTGGAGAGGTACAGGCAGGATCCGGGGACCCGGCTGAACAAGTGCTCGGTACGGCACCCGGAGTAGATGTTGGAGGCTGCCCATGTCCTGGAGCTACTCCTCCTCCACCGATAGGCGAGGTGCACGCCGGGTCGTTGGAACCTGGCGAGCAAGCAGGAGGGCTGGTGCTCGATGTGCTCCCGCTAGATTGACTCTGGCCACCTCCACCGGGACTAGGTGAGACACATGCTGACTCAATTGACCCTGGAGTGCAGATAATAGAACTGCCATTGGGCGATGGTGTCGTAGAAGGTTGGCCATGGCCTGGCGCTACACCACCGCCTCCAACCGGAGATGACGGAGATGGATTATTGGTAGAGCCTCCTCCGCTGGATGGTGATACTGATCCCGGAGGAGTTACCCCTCCAGGGGGTACTGTAGCTCCTGGCGTCGGTGTCGGAGTAGTATTGGGGTTTGCACCGCCACCTGGAGGGCTAGTAAGAACGGTTGTACTTCCTTGGCCTTGACCTGGTGGTATTGGATTGGAGCTAGGACTAGGATTGCTATTACTGGAGGTTGGCGGGCAATTGACGTCTATTCCAGGAATACATGATATCGAGGTGCCAGAGCCGCCTGGAGGAGGACAGTTTGTATCTATCCCGGGAACGCAGGAATTCGAACCGGCAGGCACACTAGTGGAAGGTGTTGTCGTTCCTTGCCCTGGGCTATTAGGCTGAGTAGGCGTTATGTTCGCACTCGTGTCACCGCCAGGTGTTACACTTAGCGGGACTGTATTTTCTCCTGACGGCGTAGCGGAACTCGGGTTTTCGCTTTGAGAAGTCGTGCTTGAACCCTGTCCGTGGCCTGGAGCGACTCCTCCAGCACCGTTGGGACTTGAGCTTGAACTCTGCGAGGCGCTTGGAGTATTCGCGGTCGGGTTGCTCGGCGGAGTTGTTGAAACGCTACCGCTAGGGTTGGTAGATGTTGGATTGGGAGCTGAGCCTGTTGGACCGGTCCCTGTTGAGGGCGATGGACTCGATCCTCCACTACCCGAAGAAGTAGGAGGAGCTCCATGACCAGGTGCAACACCACCATTACCGTTCGGACCCGAAGAGCTACCTGGTGTGCTGATTTCACCAGGCGTGTTAGGAGTACCAGGAACATTGGGAGTACCGGGAATATTGGGAGTGCCAGGAGTATTTTGAGGATTAGGATTACCAGGAGTAACTGAAGCACCTGGACTACTGGGGTTACCCGGCGTGATCAGTGTAATTGATGTGACACTCGAGCCCGTAGAACTACCCGGTATACCAGGAGTTGGGATATTACTAGACGTTGCTGGCAGTGTTCCATGTCCTGGAGCAACACCGCCCCCACCAAATGGCGGCGATGACGTTTGTGAGTTGGGAGGCGAAGGGAGTGTGAGATCCCGAGGCAATTCACCCAGGGGCTGGCTGGTGGTTTTTCCATACATACTGATAATGTCTCCTGGGTCGATATTTCCTGCAGGAAATACGATTGCCGGTGTCGTTATCTGGGTTTGGGCCACACCACCAATATCCAAATCAGCCACTACTGGCGGTATCATTGTAGGAGCACGTGGTTGAGGTCCAGCACTAGCCCAGCCGTATGGTTGACCATCAGGGCTGTAGCAGCTAAGTACATTCAAACCGCCACACATCTGCGTGGCGTCGCCAGAGCATGACGTTGAGCATGCGTTCTCGTCCATCTTCTGCGTACTATTCAGGAAATTTCCGCAGAGGCAGCTGTTGCCATTTTCTGTGCCGGCCATAAGAAACCCCCTGATTATACAATGTTGTATACATGCTTCATTCGTCAGAAGATCTAGACTGAAAGTCTCCATGTCTAGAGCTCTTTGATTCCGATCGTCGGCCCAACAACCGCAGTACTCCCAACCTGTGACTTTCTCGGGAGGGGGAGGACTTGGTTGGCTCGGTACGGGTGAAGAACGTGAAGTACTACCAACGGTAGAGGAGCCAGCACTCGGCGCGCTAGAACTTCCACATGGGCCGGGGGTTTGGCGGGGAGCACAGAACCAGCCTCCTTCACAGTGGGCACAGGGCCAACCGAAACCACAAGGAGCAGGTTGCGCGGGAGTTTGGGAGGGAGGGCAGAACCAACCGTCAAGACAGTCGTTACACGTGTAACCAGACCCTGGGCAGGGGCCTTGGGCGCCATTGCCTCCGGGTGGAGTGGAACTGGCATTTGGACAATTACAGGTCGCTTGGGAACCAGCCGGACAAGGGCTTGTCGGGCAAGGCGGATAGACCGTTACGGTAGTTGTCTTGGTAGCTCTGCAAGAGAAATCAGAAAGAAATTCTTCGAAGGGACCGGATGCTGATGTACTTACGCATCGGTGGGTGATATCGCACCCGAGGTACATGGTTGAATCACAGTTTGGTATTCGGTAACCGTAACGACTCCATTAGCTGTTATGTTATCAGCCATGTGCCGGAAGATAATGTAACTTCATAGCTCGCCTTACCACCTGTTGCAGTTGCTTGTGATGTACCTGCTGCTCCAGGTTGTGCTGAGCCGGCCATTGATGGCGAAGCGGCCCCAGCTGTAGGAGACTGCGCACCAGTTGTACCAGGGGCTGAACCGCCAGTAGACGGCAAAGACCCCATGGCTGTGGGAGAGATCACACTATTAGAACCTGATGCCGGAGATCCAGCCGAGGACTGTCCCGGCGCTGTTTGAGTACCCGAGAGTGAAGATCCAGAACTAGCATTAGAAGAGGACTGTTGACCAGATGGAGGGGAGGCCGCGCCATTTCCTGACGGATTTGACCTAGAAGCACCTGTGCTACTAGTAGTAGGATTTGTTAGGGTGCCCTGGCCTTGGGGGGTTTGGGGCGATGAGGTCGACGCAGCGGTCGTTGTCGGAGCCCCTGTTATAGCCGGAGAGCTTGGGGCCATGGTACTTGCGGAGGCGTCACCAGTCAATATTGCATCCGGATTAGTTATGGAAGCGCTGGCAACTTCCGAAGAGACTTGAGCAATCGCAGAGGGCATATCTCCGCAAATCCCGGCAACAGTGGCGACGATACCATCAACGGCCGTGACGACACCACAGACATTATGCTCGATCAAGTCACCCACAAGAGAGAGGGGACCGTTCGCGGCTCCGACAATATCCCCGAGTCCACTGCTGATAGCTTGGCTGAGATCCTGCAAGACCGGCAGAGGAAGATCAGAAGCTATATTGGATGTAACGTCGTTGACAATGTCATTGACTTTCGAGTCGAGTGAACCAAGGAGTCCACCTATCTGACCAAGGGCATCAGAACCTTGCATCTGACCGCTACCAACCTTGTCACCCAAAGAGGCAACGTCAGTTGCCAGGGCCTCCACGGAGGCAACAACATCGAGAGCCTGCTCGGTTATTGCTGCGATGATGCTGGGTGCAGCTACAGGCACGATGCCATTGAGGAGGCCCCCTAGCTTGTCGGCCAGCCCACCTAGCTGAGCCGCTGTTTGCACAGGTTGAGCAGTAAGTGGTGCCGTAGCCTGAGCGCCATTAAGGAGAGGAATGCCATTTGGGGACTGAGCGCTCGGGTCAGCAAGTATGGGCAGTAGGCTGTTTACGTCGGCTGTAACTTGGGCAACTAATGAGCTGACGATGCCCCCTGGAACAATATTCCCCAAAAGACTAGGCACGAGACCAACCACGCCACCCAGCCCGAGGAGCCGCTTCTCAAGAACTGGTGCTTGGGGTTCATCTTCTGGGAGAGAGCCGTGTTTCTGCAAGGAGCTAGAGGTGTAGATATCAGAGAGAGAAACTGCAGCTAAGAAGCCGAGGGTGAGGAGAGTAGCAACTAGTAGACATCGTGCTATCGATGGAGAATGGGATTGTGGCGGCATCGCTTTTGATCGAAGCACGACCAGTCTGGAGTCTGTCAGGCCAAAGCTCGTGAAGCGATAGCGAAAAGGCGGTATATGAAAGACTAAGATGGTGTTATCGAAGGAGAACGTTCAAAATTGGGCCAAAATTGAAGTCCAAAAACACCAAAAGCGCGGCAATACGGATGGGGAGACGAGCAAAGCCAAAAGAACCGACGATTGATGAAGAGATGAGACGGAGAGGATGGAGGACGCACACATCTTGCGTGGCCATGGCATGGCGCAATCCTGCCTGCTCTTTTGGGCATTCGCTGCTCGTACTTTCCGTTTCATATTTCTTGCCTCCGTGGAAATAGCGACCAGGCGAAACCTAGCGAGGCAAGAGAAATGGGAATGGGGAAGGCAAGGACGAGCTAACGCACAATTAGAATCGTCTGGCTTTGTGTACAGACTTGGAAATCGGGATGCAATGCCAGGCAACTTTTAACTGATACCCCTCTGTACGGTAAGCAGCCCTGATGGCCATATCGAGGACTCGTATGAACCGGAGTATCGGTTATCGAACCCTCTCAGTACCTAGGTAGATAAGACAATCAATTGACGAATAATCGACGTGCCTGAAAAGATTTCTCTCGTAATTAGTTTGGTCTCAGGAGTAGTGCCCCTATTATCTATAGTCGTCTATCCCAAATAGGAGGTCCAAGCAAGACGGAGATGCATAGTGTCCGTTCAAATAACTGTGTGACATCTGGTAGATGCCGTCCAGCGTTGAGTATGTTTCATCACTATTGCCTTTTCCAACGTCATATCACTCTGTCAGGCTGGGGAGAGTCAATGCTACAAGTCAATAGGGCACGAATCATGAGAGAGCACACGTAACGAGTCGTAAAAAGAACTAGAACAGTCAGAAGATAGGTGGTATTTTTGCTACCTTAACCCGATGCCTGCCCACCCGGCACCGATGCAAATAAACAAAGCCCGAAAAGAGATCCACGCCGTTGCCCGAATTTTCCTTTCTAGTATCTCTTGCCTTCTCGGAGAGTGTCGGCGTATTCCTCGAGTGGACTGCGGATGAGCTTCGTCTCTTTCCACAGGTTGGGGGTGAGGAAGCCGTAGCAGTTGGAGATGGCGGCGAAAGTAGCCTTGAGGGTGTTCTCTAGAGTCTTGGTTGAGCCGGAAGAAGATGTGTAGGCGTCCTCAATACCAGCAAGCTGGAGGAGACGCTTAACGGCGGGGGAGGCGACGATCTGGGTACCACGAGGGGCCGGGATCAACTATGCAGAAATTAGCACCTTATCACAGGTAATAACCGTCATTTCACCGGTATACGTACTCTGACTGTGACGGAACCGCACTTTCCACTCTCCTTGACGGGGAGCGAGTGAGGCAGACCAAGGTTGGTACCCCAGTAACCACGTCGGACGGGGATAACGCTCAGCTTAGCGATGATAATAGCGGCACGAATGGCCGTAGCAACTTCCTTGGAGGTCTTGATACCGAGACCGACGTGACCCTCAGAGTCACCGATGATGACAATGGCCTTGAATCGGGTTCGCTGACCGGCACGGGTCTGCTTCTGGACGGGCTTGATCTGCAATAGGGGAAAACAATCATCAGCACCCAATCAATCCACCATAAAACAAAGCAGTTCCCAGATGTTTTCGAAAGTCGCATATGATGCCGTATCGCCGTGAAGGCACAAAGAGAGAGAACTGGAATATCTAAATCGTACCTTCATGACCTCATCCTTGAGCTTGGGGAGGAAGTGGTCGACGATCTGGTACTCCTTGATAGGGAGAGAGTGTAGGTAGATCTCCTCCATGCTCTTGATCTTGCCGCTCTTCACGAGACGGCCCAGCTTGGTGACGGGCATCCACTCCTTGTCGCTGTCCTTGGGACCGCCGCGACGGCCACGTCCACGACCGCGACCACGGCCTCTGTCGCCGCCACGGTCTCCTCGGGAACCAAACCCTCCACGGGCACCGCCTGCACCGCCTCGGTCGCCTCGGTCAGCCATATTGTCGCTCGGATTGGGGTCGTCGGTTGAAGAAAGAATTGGCCGTCGTCGAGGGGGAGGTGTTGTTGAGCTGTGAGGTTAGTGCCGACTTTTTGAAGGTGGCTCTAGGGAATTTCGCGGTTGGAGGGGTGGCCTGCCACAATTTTTAGCATTTCGATAGATAGGTTTGTGGGAGATAGATAACCTGCGGCAGCCAGCCGAAGTGGTCAGTGCTCATAGCCCACCACTGTACCTTGGTACTTACATATGCGCATTAAATCCGCAGCATGTCCCTCCAATTCGGGGGTATCTTGGTACTTGGGTAGTTGGGGCTAGTATTGAGCGACCAATAAGACTTCACAATCAATCCTATTTGGGTTAGGTACTGCCTAGACACTTCAGCTGCTTTAATTGCCTGCATCTTCCTTACTAACGACGTATTTGCTCTACACATAGATAGCTTGTACACGATCATCTCTAGATTTCATAGCAAGAGGAGATGTCTAGTATCCTCGTTGCTATATAGTAGTAGGGTGCGCACGGTCTACAAGCTGCTTAGGTACCACCTAAATAGTTTGAAGCTAAACGATGAGGCAAACAAGCATATTTCTGCTGAAGTGGAACGAGAAAAAAAATAGCATAGTACAGGTAAGACAGACATCTCTAACAGCCGGAGAACACATCCATTCAGCGACCAAATGCTACCCGTCTGTTGTACTTCCTATCTGAGCTACCTAGATTCTTGTATAGTCCAGGCAGACGAGCTTAAGAATTTATGTGAACCATGAGAAATAACCTATCAATGATTGACTGAGTCCCGATGATTCTGCTGCTTAATCGGTTATTAGCCACTTACCTTGACTTAGCAAGTTCATATTAATTATGAATAGATTTGTACTGTGACAACACACCTCTCAGCCGAGGCCAATACTTCATTTTACTTAAAGGGAAGCTGTGATTTCGTCACTTCCGAAGCCCGGCACAATTAGTTTAACTTCTGAGGCCGCACCGATCAAGCTGGCAGAGGTAATTCAGTCCCGAATGGAGACGGCAGTTCCGCGTTCCAGCTAACTGGGTTAAATCCTGCATCTGATACCCGGCATCAAATCTCTCATACACCGCGAAATAGAGTCGATCCCAGGCAGAGGTAGAGGCGTTGGGAAACAGGTATCACTAGCACCAAATCGGTGTTCCGTGATGCGAGAGGTAGTCTAGTTGTTCTCTAGGCTCTCTATGAAAAACCTGGCTGAAAGTAACGATGCGCTATGCATGCTGTCCTCAATCTTAAGCGTAACAGAACGCGTCACAGCCCGCATTCGAACCAATCATGGCTAAGGTGAACGTAAGTGGGAGACTGACTATACATAAATCTACGATGCCGGTTTAGGTTGTAAGCATAACTGGAAGAAACTGTGGGCAGCCGATCGTGTGACTTGCCATCATCCTATGCAACGAAAATTTGTTGACGTTGATCATTGGCTTGTTGTTCTCTAATTAGCTGTCTGCTTCTCTTAAGAAATTACTAAGTAGGCCATATATCTCCTTTTCGTAATCATAGGTGCATACCTGCGAATCAAAGGACCAGTGAGAATAAAATGGCGTTTGCTAAGTTCGGGGGTACAGTTAGAGGGCAACGTGCGAAGTCAATTCCTACACGCCTCAAAAAACAAGCTAGATACTGCCCTTCTTGCGGCTTTTTAATTTCACCCTTGTGGCTGTTGAATACACCAAAAGTATCGAACTATGCACCTTCATCGAAATCCTTGGCAAGCCTCCTGGCGACCCCGGTTCTGAGGCAGAAATGCGATGCTCAACCTTTTAATAAGACCTAGGAGAAGTCTTGCGGCCTTTTGTGTGCATACGTATAGCCACGTTAATTGAATATTCTCAGGCGTATAAGAATCGCCATATGTTATACATCCTGGTGTAATCGCTGGACTTTACAGAACATACGTCATACCTGGTTTGCATTTGTTGAATCAGCTGTATCAGCAAGATGCAGTGAACGTAACAATAAGTGCGACAATGTAGGAAATGAGACAGGAACGCCTGCTTCCAAGCTTGCATCAAAATATCTGATATTCTAGATGAGATGTTTGCTGAAAGGTATCGTTTCTTCGATCAAGAAGGGTAGGATGATTGAGTAATACACTTGGGAAGCTTGCTTTGATATAGAATATTGTGATTAGAAACGAGGATCTGTTGATAACGAGAATTATTTAGACACATAATCTTGACTGTTGCTACTCTTGTATCTAGATCAACTTGACAGACCTGTTCAGGTAGCACTTCGTTGCGTTGTGACAGATGAGAAACACACTGGTCAGCGACTTATTTCCTTAGTCATTTGAGTGTCGCTGGGGATAGTTGGTTGTCAGTCCGATTGCAATGTTCCAGTTCTTTGGTCTTTTGCTAAGTTCCTCTCCTCCCGTAGTTATTCATAGCTGCTCGCACGCTCTGTTCCGCTTGCACTTGTCTTGTGTTCAGTCCCACAATGACGATAGAAATAGATCCATGTTGGAAGTAAGCGGTGCCTGTGTAGTACTCGAGTGATCCTCTCGTCTAGGCGTTTCGTATTCTTATTGAAGATGCGAACTTTGCAGCACTAACTGTTAGATGGTGCGAAAGCATCCGAAGGTCGGACGTGTTGGTCGATCCCTCGCCTCGCTTGTATTGAAATCCTGACTTTTATTGGGCGATTTCGAGGGGCTGAGGAGTTTGTTGGGTCGCGTTGAGATCTAATTCGGTGCGTAGGATGTGGCTGCATATATTGCGTTGCATCGAAGAGATGGAGTCGGTCTCGCCAGCGCGTGTTGGAGTAGTATTCCCCCTACACCGTGCATGCAGAGCTGCCATACCAAGTATGAAGTAGGCAACGGTTTCCAACTCTTAAAAGATCAGATCGCATGTGCTGAACTACCCCCAGTACACTGACCAACG
This sequence comes from Xylaria sp. FL0933, assembly GCA_022578765.1. NCBI lineage: Eukaryota > Fungi > Ascomycota > Sordariomycetes > Xylariales > Xylariaceae > Xylaria > Xylaria sp. FL0933. The sequence continues at coordinate 576,601 of MU389731.1, read as the reverse complement.
TTTGCCCAAACTCAGTCACATCTTCAGCTCAGAAACCCTGCAACAGGTGAACAAAGTGGCCTAGGCGCCTACGAAGCAACCGCGCCACATTGAAACCCAGAGTCAGTCTGCTTAGCAGCGTAGATGATACCCTTTAGGCCATCATGATAGCTCTAATCTAGTTACGATGACCTGCTCTCTCCTTATACTGGAATCTGCCCCGTTCTCCCTGGGGTTTCCACACGCATATAGAGGGGTGATACAGCCATGGGTGAGGCCGAGCGCCAGGCTCTGCTGGCCCAGCCCGCGTTGGAACCGCCCCACGGCATCGAGCCGATCTTCACGAACCCTCCGAATATGAATGCACTTGCCGATGGAATTGTCATCGCTGCTCTGGCCGTCACCTCGCTTGCCACCTTAGCGCGGGTTCATTATTGGGTGTTCATACAGAAGCAACTTAGGCGTAGACTCGAAGGAGGTGCGAAATTTCTATTCCTTCTCGCTATAGTTTCTAACTAATTCGGAAACAGTCTTTCTGTTCAGCGGCTTCGTGTGTCAACCTTGTGAATCTTCTGCTGTCTGGAAGACTAATCGCATCTCAGGCGTCATACGCTGCGTTTTGCTGCTGTCTACTTCGTGTATCTCGTCTCGAGATAGGCTGGTGGGTGCACCAATGGGATGTGACCGTAGGAGACACGATTGGGTTCTCATACGTAAGTATGTTGTCTTGTTCTGGTCCTTGGCTGACCGTGGAGGATAGTGGCTATATATCGCCGGGCTTCTCTACAACTCTGGAATCGCACCTCTTAAGGTGGCCATCGTAATCGAGTGGTTGCAGATAAGTTCGCCGCGGCCTCGTAATACTTTCTTCTGGCTTTGTCATGCTTGCCTATGGTTCACCGTCGCATATTATATCGCCGCTATCGTCGTAGAGAGCATACAATGCACACCACGCGAGCTGAACTGGGACCCGACGGTTAAGGGTAAGTGCCTGGACAAAAGAGCTGCTGAGGCTATCTCTTGGGTCAACGTGTTCTCCGACATCGCGTTGCTCGTCACTCCTCAGTTGGTTATCTGGCGCCTAAATTTATCGGCAGGGAAGAAAGTTGGTGTGGCCCTGGTCTGCGCCGTGGGACTATTGTAAGTAAACCTAGCCAGTATTCTAGACTATAGGAATCCCCTAAGTCTTACCGGACCGACTGAGTGTTAATGCAGCATGACACAGCGGTACTATTTCGGCTATTCTCCGACTGGTTGCCACCCAGACGTACCGGAAGTCCGAAGACCTCACCTACTCGGTTGGCCGGATCCGCTTCTGGGCTCTCGGCGAAATGACCAGTATCTTTGTCATCTACGGACTTCCCGCCGTACCAACAGCATTAGCTGATGCATGTACCGGAATTTCCCGCTGCTGTGCGCGGTGCATACAGAGATGTGGCTCTCATGTTAGCGGCAACGGCCCGTGGCGAGAGGGATGCGCAGGGTCAAGCAAGAGATATTCAAACCTTGACAGAAGCACGCTGGCGGCTCATTCGCGCGATACTACTACAACACGGTGCACGTCCGTGGCTGACGACCTGGGTTCTCTGAGAATCCCGGAGCCTATGTGCGTCGTGAAGACGGTAGAGATACGGAGAGACGAGATACGGGCAGATGCCCTCGTTGACTTAGATAAAGACGTCGAAGACGTGCTGCTGCGCCAGCATCCTTGGGTCAAATTAGGATAGGATAGCACTGTCCATGTCCATGCAGGTGCCGATTAAGTTCCTACTAGCAGCCAACATCATGATACTTCCAGCTTTGCATACATGTCTGCATTAAGATACCGTGACGTAAGAGGCATCTTGCGGCATCGTACTTCGACAACATCGGCAGTAATGCTGATTGCTGTAGGATCAGAATCTTTGGGCTGCAATGTGTTTTGTATGGGTATTTCATCTTTCGCATGAATTTCGATATCATGTACTTCATATGAATGCTGGGAACAACGATGGGAAAAAAACCTGAAGTCTCAAGCTTAAAAACAGCGTTGGAACCTGCAGGAACATTGAACCTTAACCGAGGACTCGTAGCCCCCGGTCTCTAGTTGTACCTGAATAAATGCATAATATCTGATAAGATAGCACATCCGATGGAGACAGCCGTTTAAGCATGATAGGCAAGATCCGCTATTAGATCCCCCCTCAGCCCCTCTTTACCTGCAAGCTAAGGTATTACCTAACATCCTATCTATATACATCATCCTACGTCTCTTTTCTTGCCTCGTCTTCCAGCTCTCGTCAGCTGGTTCTCTTGCGCTTGGAATACCTCTACCATTTGCAGACCATAACGCAAGATCTCGACATTCTGAATTTCATACGTCATGTCCGGCCAAGCCAGTGAAGAAAATGGCGAGGAGGCGCCGTCACAGAACAACCACGGCTCGGCGCCAGCAAACGCCCAACCGAGCCACGGCCTTCGGGACAGCAAAGGGTGGGATGGCAAGCTGCGCATCAACCGGAATGCCGAGGTTCAAAACCCCGAGGCGTTTGAGGAGTCAGATTATTCTGATGCCGAGAATATACTCCCCGGCGAGGAAATCGGCGCCGACGAAGGTACCACTGCTCGCTTAACGCTATACTGTCCATCTTCATTGAGTGGGCGCTCCAGCTGACTAGATCATCTTTTCCTCTTCTAGACCTGCTTAACGATGAAGACCCCGACACCGAAGATCTCAGTCTTATTCAGTCCCGGATTGGTTCGATCTCCGACTTGCAACTCGAGCGATTTAACAAGGTCAAGCGGCTATGCCTCCGTCAGAATCTCGTGCAGGACATCAAGGGCTTGTCTGATTTAGCGGCAACACTTGAGGAGCTAGATCTTTATGATAATCTCATTTCTCGTATTGAAGGCCTAGATAACCTGACCAACCTTACCTCGCTGGACTTGAGCTTCAACAAGATCAAACACATCAAGAACATCAGCAATCTCACAAAGTTGACTGACCTGTTCTTTGTTTCCAACAAGATCAGTCGAATTGAAGGACTCGACACGCTAGTGAACCTGCGCAATCTCGAGCTTGGATCGAATAAAATAAGAGAGATCCAGAACCTCGACGCACTGGTGAACTTGGAGGAACTCTGGCTAGCCAAGAATAAGATCTCCGGTCTCCACGGACTTGGGGGTTTACCAAAATTGAGACTTCTAAGCATTCAGTCAAACCGAATCTCCGACCTCTCACCATTACGGGAAATACCTCAATTAGAGGAGCTCTATGTGTCGCATAACGCACTGGAAACGCTGGAGGGTCTAGAAGGTAACCCTAACTTGACTGTAATTGACATATCGAACAATAAGATCAAGAGCTTCAAGGGTCTTGGTGGGTTAAGTAATCTTCAGGAAATATGGGCCAGCTCCAACGAACTATCGGATTTCGCAGACGTTGAGAGAGAATTGGCCGACAAGACAGAGCTGAAAGAAATCTATCTTGAAGGTAACCCCTTACAACTCAAACAGCCAGCTCTCTACCGGAACAAAGTCCGGCTCTGCCTACCTCAGATACAAAAAATAGATGCCAGTGAGTTTGATGGTTTTCTCCATTCCACTACCGATCAACAACAGTAGAAATAAGCGACTAACATGCGTGCCATAGCCTTCGTCAAATCAGCTTGAGAGATTGGACCCGATGAAGGGCCTGGGATTGTGATTTTCATACTGCATAGCCATGGAGTTTTGGAACGTGCTTTTCTGACGCCATACCTGAGTTAAACGTGGTATGGGTTCGAGGCACAAGCTGCATACAGGGCATTTATTACTTGAGTTCTCGGGTACATGGGCTAATTAACGTGTATGACATTCGATCATATGCCAATAATGCCCATAGAGGAAATTCACAGTGCCCAATGAAGAGTTCCCTGATTTCCAAAGACATCTCGCAACTTTGTGTCGGAATTGAGACTGCAATATGAAAGGGTATCCCCTGTCTATACTACTTCATTCTACACCACTGTATCCTGCTGCGTCCACACCCTTCCGAAGCCGAGCTACTTCGTGAATTACAAAGATCTCTTGCATTTATTTTATCCGCTAAAACAGGTAGCCTCGGACATCCTGCTTTACCTAATTATGAAGGGGCGCTAGGGCAAGGAGATCCAATTTATGGCAATGTCTTAACCGAAAATCCAGAATTTGTCGGTCTCGAAGTACTAATTAAACATATGATAGTTAGCATCATCTCTACTCGAACAAACACGCTTCCCAAATGCTACCAATAATACGGAAAACTCACGTTTGATGGCTGGTTGAACCGAATGTTGGCGTCCTTGGCAGTGATCTGATCTAACTCGTCCTGCTCGAGGTCGAAGTCCGTGCAGTGGAGGTTCTGAGTCATGACCTCGACGCGCGACGTCTTGGGGATGACGGCGAGGCCGCGCTGTGTGGCCCAGCGCAGCAGGACCTGGGCGGGCTCCTTGCCGTGCTTCTTAGCCAGGCCGACGATGAGGTCGTCCTCCATGAGCGGCTTGAGGGCCTGGGCGTGCTTGAAGCCGAAGGTGAGGAAGCTGGCGGGGCCGAAGGACGAGTAGGCCGTCACGGCGATGCCCTCGGCCTTGCAGAGGTTCAGCAGCTCCTGCTGCACGAGGTACGGGTGGTGCTCGATCTGGAGGGCCGCGGGCGGGATGCGCGCGTACCGCAGCATGTCGTAGATCAGCTGCGCCTGGAAGTTGGACACCCCGATCGACCGCGCCAGCCCCTTGTCCACGACGCCTTCCATCGCTGCCCACGTCACGTGCATCGGCGTGTTGCTGCGCACCGTCTGCGACTTGCCGTCGTAGTGCCAACCCGGGGGATACCGCACCGACGGGTCCACGTACTTCAGCGCGCCGGGGAAGTGGATAAGGTACAGGTCGAAGTACTCGAGCCCCCAGTCAGACAGCGACCGCCGGATCGCCGGCTCCACCTTGTCGCCGTCCTCGAAGGTCGGCCATAGCTTCGATGTGATGAAGAGGTCTGAGCGCGTTACGAGGCCGTCCTTGATGGCGCGGGCGACGCCCTCGCCGCATTCCTTCTCGTTGCCGTAATCTGCCCGCCGTGGAATCTAGTTAGCCGTGTGCCTGCGCGCTATTGTGCGATTGCGATGTGTTATGATATGCTGGAATTCTCATGTTTTCTGTGTATATAGTCCAGGGTAGCTTTGCACCGCCACGGGGTCTATTCTTCCGAGAAGCGAGCAGGGGGCTTTCTGCTCATGCTTGCCTGGCGGGGTAAATGTTGCACATGGAATGATGAGGGGTAAATTCAGCCCGATGTTTTCTTTTCTTTTTTCTTTTTTTTTCTTTTTTGACTCTTGCTTTTTGCATGATTGCGTCGTCGGTGGCGAGGGTGTGGGATTCTCCGGTGACGATTGCTTCTGCTCTTCTTCACTTACCGCAGGCACCGTCAAACAGTCTGTAGCCGACTTTGATGGCATTGTAAACGATATCGGCGGCCTTTTCGTTCTCCACCTTCCACAGGCCGAAGCCCACCTGGGGCATCTCATGGCCACTACTCAGCTTTATGGTAGGACCCATGGTGGCTATTTTGCTTGTAATCGGACGGCCGGGGTCTGAGATGCTGGTATATGCCCTGGACGGGACGGCTCTTGAGATTTGAAAGCGGGTTGACGTCGAGGCTCGATCGGTCCGATGGGCTCGAGTAAGATAGAGTCGAGGTATACACGGTGAAGAAAGGGTTTTAGGGAAAGCAATGACAGGGAATAGAGAACGTCGAAGGGGAAGAGACATTTTTACGGAACGTCTTCCCGCTCTATTTATTAAGACACTCTTGGACGAGACAATCAGACGGTGGGGGTGCGTCTTTTGCAGCGCGCTTATCCGGTGGTTTCAAAACGTGTCACAGGGTGCTGCTTGCATCTGTATGTACTCTACAGCCATTGATATCATCTATCTATCTACTATGTAATGTAATGTAATCCACACGCGCCGTGCGGGGAATTCCATGACTTCAATCTGAGTCGAAGCGCGATCATACGGCCTCAGCGGCTCCCTGATTGGCATGGTTATTCTGCTAGCAGGGCTCGGATCAGGTCCCCGTACGACACTACGCCGACACACTCGGCCCTACCTGGCAGGTCTAGAATGGGGACACCTTGAGAAAGGGTTGGAAGAAACTTCCTATCTCGGCGTGAAGACGGCCTCTCATTGGTGCGTTTACAGTATCTTCTCCAAGAACTAGCTGTGGTGAGAGGGACTTTGAGGGGTAAGCAGAAAGGCTTGCGAACTTGCTTCCACGCTATCCTTGTGGACACTACATCCACTACGCATGGATACGCGCAGTGCTATTGGTTTGGACTATGATTTCGCCGGCTTCCGAACGACTTCAAATGTTGTTTCTTTGTTTAGCCTAAATTACCGTAAGTGGGAAGAGCCCACTTGCGGCTAATAGGGCCGCCTAAGTTCGATATCATATTTGCCTCACGTGGCTTGGCTTGGTGATGCCTGTTTTCTCAAGAAGGGAATTTTGCGTTTTGTAGAATAAGTAATTCCAGTGTGACGGTAAGAAAGGATTTTGAATTTAAAGTGTTGTTCAAAACTCAATCTTGCAGTTGTTGTGTCGCTGAATAGAAATGATCCTTTTACACTCGATATGACACGGAGTGCAAGCTCAATTTTATCACACATAATTACTTTAAGACTGGCCCACCGTGCGATTCTCCTGAAAATGTATCAAACTTGCTCAAGATCACATACTCCGCCGGCAAAAATGGATCAACGACCTCTTGATGTAGACAGCTCGTAGGTGGCTAGTCAGAATGAGATCATCCTACTCGGTGTGACTTAGTAGCTAGGCTTCTTTGATTGCCCTCGGCCCCTTACAGCAGCCCTAAATCAGGAGAGTAATTCTCAACCCGAGAACAGATTCTGCAGTATGAAGCAAACAATGCAGCCTTTTTATCCTTCATCGGATTTGGCTGACCGCTGTGTGAAACCAGGTTACCAAAGAGGCCAAACTTACTGTTGCAGATCGGGGTTGTCAGTCGTCTTTGTTTCACTGCTCGTTCTTTTTCTCGAGTCAGGTTTCTCTGGCGGGTAAGCGAACCCGATGATACCTAGAATGACTAGTCGCCTAGACCTTTAGGTGAACGTCGATAACAAGCACAACAGGATTTCATACGATGCTATACGGAAGCCCACGGAGGATGCGGAGGTCTACATGAGGCCCTGTTGCGCCTGTTGTACGACAATGGACCTTTGTAGCCATATCACCGGCCACACATGTGGAGGCATACCGCACAAGCCGCAGATGCCTGTTGAGACTGTCTCGTTAGGCTGTCTTCAAGCTCTGATGCATAGAAGAAAGGGCGACGAAGGTAGGTTGCAAGAGAGTCACCTGAATAGTTAAGCGACCTTATAGCCGTAAAATATTATTATCATGCTGAGACCATCTCTAAGCCCTTTGCTCAGCCCTTGGGAGAAACGCCGGGCTGAACGTAGATGATGCGATGGGCGAACCAAAGACCTGAGGACTCAGCATTGCATAACCAGTCATCAAATTACACTTCCATGCGAGTAGCAATCAAGATGATCATAATAGATTACGACGAAGAGCTATGTAAGAGATGGTTTGAGTAAAGTAGAATGAGACTGATTTTGACTATATTTCATTCCCGGTTGTTTCCCCTATAACAACACTGCGATTGGAGGTGAATAGGTACACCGGGCTTGCAATACCTCAAGTGTTTCAGGTAGCAGTAGGAGTATGAGTGGCCGATGAGTTGTACACAATCTACATATGCTAGGTTCAAGATCTATGGCTTTCATAGCTTTAACTCTAAAAATCTAGTCTAAAGACACTATCATCATCAATATGCCTTCCATCAAGTGTTATTCTTAATACAATAGCGCGTAGGTCCGAAGCAAGCTGGCTAGCAACCCTCCTATGCCAACCCACGTACCGCCATATACGTGCCTTTAACCGCATTTCTAACAGATCCGTGTTAGTAATTAGGGAGTAGCTCCTCAAGACCCAGATTGGCCAAAGAATCTGCTTCTGTATTCTGATCACGCGGAACCTGCCAAAAGTCGATTGCCACTCCTGTCTGATTGTAAAGCATTTCAATGAGATCTTCCAATTCCGTCCAAAGATCCTTATTTTTGACTTCCGTTCCCTTTGCCGTGCGCCACCCATTCTGCCGCCATTTTCCGATGTGTGCCGTCATACCGTTGACGAGATACGCAGAGTCGGACTTAATGACCAAATGTACCACGGCGCAAGGAGTGGAACAGCCTTCGCAGTTCCATTGACCGCCGTTGTAGATGAACTCTGTACTGGCTGTGATTCCCATTATCGCAGCTTTAAGTTCTGCACGCTGGCTCGTGTGCGAATATCCGGGAGTGTCGGGCAGTCGAATGGCTATGTTTTCCTCCATATCGGGACCGAAGTAGACTCCACAAGCGGATCTAGTAGCATGATGGGTTCCATTCCCAGGACAAGCGCCATCTACAGCGACAATAAGGGAGTCGAGATGCAAGCTGTGTCGACCGCATGAACACGGAGTACGCGATGCCCATGGACAGCGTACATGGTTGAAACCGTAATGACCCTTAATCTCAAGACTCTCTATTCCACATAACGCTTCATCGTGCATATAAACTTTGGAAGGGAAGCGGTCAAGACAACCGCCAGTCTTGCCAGCAGCGTGAGCGCTGGTTTTGGAGGGTTTAAAACGATTGGCATACTCGTCTGCTCGCCCGTGTGCTTCATCGCCGTGGTAAAACATGGTGCGTAGGCGACTATCTCGGATTCATAGAGGGCAAGGTGCCCTTGATCTTGTGAATGTATTGTTTGGTTATTACCACAATACTACAAGGTAGTTGGCTGTAGCCCTAAGAACTCGATGCTTCGGAAGATTCTTCTTTTATGCTGCCTCCTTCGGATGAACAAGGAGTCAGTCTGTACAGTAAAATGGAGAACCCGAACTTTGAAGTAGAAATTATTTGGGAGAAGGCACATAGAACATCGACACCGAGATCTTCTCAGACTGCCTACTGGGTGGTTTAACTTGATAGGCGGTGAACCGCCATGTATCTTCATTTCTTTTTCGCTTCTTAGGATAAAGAGCCAGGGGTCTGTTTGACACTAATGCAGGGACCCTGGGACCTAAAACCCAGTGGTTTGGTTGCTGGGGAGAACGGAACAAGGGTCTACTTTTGATTCATCTCCACTAACTACCGCTTCGACAATAACCGATTTGGAGAAGTGCCGCGGACCACTCGTGCTCATTCTACACTAGATAAATCCTCCGTTACGTCGCATTCGGATAGAACATCGGCAAGGGTAATATATGCCACGAAAGTACGAACATCTTTGGGGCTATGAAGCGAAGCGAGCCACAGGAACTCTAACTACACCGAGGCGCTGACTTAATAGTCGAGAGTGCGGAGATCGTCAGTCTCCTTTTGCTATAGAGCTCGCAAACCGGTATAGTAGGAAGTTGTCGCCAAGAAGGTCCTTACAAGATACCAAGTTTATGTTCCCCCCGACTTCAACGACATGCCCTCGACACTTTTCTTAATTCGCTAAGCGATAGCCTCTGGCTCACCGTCGCACTTATGTGATATCACCTTAGTATACGGTCAGTGTCTTGGCAGTCCATTGCATGCCTCAACCGATCCTCACGATGTCTTCTTCAGCGTTCTAGGCTGCGAAGTCGATGCAGAGTGTTCTTTAACGCCGAATAAGTTCGAATAAATTCATTTTGAGTTGCTGTTAGGTGTTCAGGATCAACTAGTTGTCGAAGTTGTAAGATTGTCGCCACTAAATTGGGAGGGTTATAGGTGATGCATCATCACGTCAGGTCTGTATTCTATAGACAATCACTACACCGAAGGCCAGCGCCTGGCTAGCTACCTACAGACGTTTTTATGTTTGGATTTCGTCCGCGCAACTTATCCGGCAGCCTCACGGATAGAGCACAGCGGATCTAGATTTTCCGTATTCAACTCCCGTCCCGGTAAATTGACTGCTCACCCCGCAACAGATTTCATGAGCGGCATTTGGATCAAAGAGCAAAAAGCCCGGAAATCAATATGATACAAGTACAAAAGTCGTCAAGAGGATCAACTTGACTATGCAAATCTTCCGACTTTTAGAGTGTGTCCCAATTGTATTACATAGTCCACATTATACCTTCAAACATGAAGCTCACCACCGTGGCTAGATGGCTGGTTTCAGCTGGATCAGTGCTGGGAGCTTCTCTTCAACAAGTGTCCAACTTTGGCACAAACCCAACTTCGATTCAGATGTATATTTATGTCCCCGACAAGGTCGCAAGCAATCCGTCTCTCATTGTGGCTGTACGTGAGATACCTCCTTTGATATAAGTTGATAAGCCCCTTTAACAAGGACTTTGATTTAATACTTTGACCCCATAGCTTCACCCATGTGGTGGTACAGCCTCTCAGTGGTATTCAGGCACTAAGCTGCCGTCTTACGCGAACACCGAAGGCTTCATCCTGGTCTATCCGCAAACCACCCGATACAGCAATTGCTGGGACGTCAATAACGCGGGGTCCCTCACGCATGGTGGATCAGGCGATGCGCTCGGGATCATCAGCATGGTGAATTACACGCTGTCTAAATACAGTGTCGACCCGGCTAAGGTGTTCGTCATGGGCGGCTCATCAGGCGCTATGATGACCAGCGTGATGGCGGGTTCCTATCCTGAAGTGTTCGAGGCTGGCGCTGTGTACTCCGGGACCCCCTTCGCCTGCTTTGCGGGCAGTACATCGGACCCGACCCCTTTCGGCGCCAACCAGACGTGCGCCCAAGGCCAGCTTCAGCATACCCCGGAGCAATGGGCCCAATTCGTGCAAAATGCATATCCTGGCTATACAGGCAAACGTCCCCGTATGCAAGTGATACATGGTCTGGCCGATACACTCGTTAGGCCGCAGTGCGGATACGAGCAGCTCAAGCAGTGGTCGGCCGTGTTCAATCTTACAAATACCAACAATGTTACGGGCGATTCTGTTCCCGAAGGACCGCAGTACACCCAAATCATTTATGGTGATGGCTCGAAGCTGGTGGGATACTTCGGTCAGGGAGTCGGGCACATTGCACCTCCAAACGAACCTGTCATGCTCAGATTCTTCGGGCTCATATCTTAGAACTCTTCAAGCAGTCGTTGACGGGGCTTTAGGTAGTAAGGATTGTTACTAGCATGTCAGTTTGTATTCGGGCAGCCACCAAACTAGGCAAATTACTTAAACAAGCGGACACAAGGAAACACACCTTGATCAGCACAAGTGACGTTTACAGACTGAATCCCTCTTCTCCCGGAGAAAGCAGATGTGATAAGCTAGGAGAAAAGGCAGAAGTTGACATGTCCTCCATTCCAGCGTTCCTCTGCTTCAATAAATCAAATCCCCACGATAGCAGATGTCAATCAGCTCATGTCAATTCCGGAACCCCCTGTTCCCGTTCATCTTCCTTCACCTCCTCCTTTGTCTCTTCAAACTGATACGAAAATTCCCCAGCAAATCTTGTGTCTAGCTCAACAGCATCAATGAGCCCTAATACTGGGAACAGTCGTCCCCGTACATTCGAGAAAGAATACTCAATCTTCTTGCCGTTTCGCGTGAACCAGATTTCTTGCTTATTGTAATCGACACCGCACCCCACGGTATCTCCTGCCCCGTATTTCCAGTTGTCGTTCATTTCTGCATCAGCGTCAGAGTTGGCACTGTGGCGCAGAGACCCATCGTCGCTGTGATAGCCCCACGAGGCAGCCGATGGGGCGTTGGTTGCATACCACCCTGGGTATTCAATTGCCTCACCGTCCAGTGTGCAGAACCCGATGGCCATATATCGGTTTTCTCCCGGTCCCTGTAGTTTCTTAATTGTCACCTCGAAATAGTACACGTCTAGACCAGCGGGAAGTGGCCTCTCGGACGAGATTGTAAAAGCGTTGTCGTGCGCCGAGGTTTTAACATCCCCTTGGTAGCTGATCTGCAGACCGTTTCCCATAACCGATACCTTGGGCTCCTGGCTGAGCCACCTGGAGGGCAATAGGCCTGCCCATGCGCCTTGGCGCTTAAGGAACTTTTCCACGGCATGATGTCCATTCTTTCTTGCTAGGTCGAGCGGGGTCCAGCCGTATCTGTCTGCCTTACTAAGATCCGCGTTCAGACCCTGGAGCTGCTTCAGCAACCGGATACTTCCATGGGCAGCACACATTGCGACTAAGCCTTCGTCAGAGATGGCGCCGCTCGGGTTCCTATTGATCAGCATAGAAATAGTCTCTTCGTATTCCAAGTCTTCTCTATGTCGTGTCCAGTACTCATAGGCAAGTTTCAGTGGCGTCCTCCCCTTTTTGTCGCTGACGGCAACGTCTGCATTGATTGCCAGCAGCTCGCGCACACAGGCAACTGAACCTCGCGAGGCAGCGTGATGAAGTGGGGTGAGACCGTGTTTGGTATCGACTTCGTTGACAAGAAGGGTTTCCATCTCGTTACGCTCCTTAGCATACTGCACTAATTTCACCACAATTTTGTCGAACGCTCCAGCACAAGACTGGCTTAAGGGTGTCCTGTTGCGTGTTGAGGGCTGATTGATTTCGGCCACTGGAAGATTAAGCTTCACAAGTTTATCAAGAATAAGGCAGGCAGTTTCGGAGGAATAGCCCGAACATGCCAAGAACAGGGGTGTTCGCTTGCTCTTGTCACAGCTATTGATGTGAGCCCCCGGCCATTCGAGCAGGAGATTGACACAGTCCAGATAACATCCCGCTGCCGCATGATGCAACGCAGTCCGGTCACGCTTGTTCTTGCGGTTGATATCGGCGTCGTTTTCTGCGAGGAATCGAATACATTCTGCGTAACCCCCTAGAGCGGCCTGGTGTAGAGCCGTGTCACCGTCGTTGTCGGGATCGTCGATGTCTTCTACTTGAGGTTGCAGAATTTTCAGTGACTCTACCATTCCCCAAAGACTTGCCATCTGAAGCGGTCGCCCAGACCAGCTGTCCTCAACGTTCACGTTAGCACCCTTGTCCACGATGGCCTTGAGGAGCTTCAGAGGTGTCTGTCGTCTCATGACAAGAAGGAGGTGCAGAGGAGTGTATCCGTCGTTATCAGCTAGGTTGATGCATTTCTTAGCTTCATCTCCTACATGTTGAAAAAGCAAGTCAAAAGCCTCGGGATCCTCTCCACGCTCAGCAAAATAGTGAAATGCATTCCAATTTCCCTTGTCGACACGCGTGGGATCCCCCCCGAGTTCTAGCAATTCTCGTATCCTGTCAACGGTGGGTTCATAGCTAATCCATAATTGAAACGGGGATGCCGTGCCCTCCGTTCCAGTGTTGATGTCACAGTCTGGTCCACATCTCCCCAGTAGAGCCTTGAGTATCTCCATATCCCTATCTGACGACTCTGCTGCTCTCTGTAACGCGTTCCAACTTTGGGATAGCTCATTCGGTTTCTCATTGTGGTCGAGGAGCTGCTTTACCCAGCAAAGATTACCCGTCCATGAAGCAACATGAAGCGGTTGAAGGGGGCTCACCAATTGATAAACTTGCATTTGCCAATGATTGAACGCATCTCGGTTGGTATAGACGAAATCTCTCAGCTCGTCCATGATCGCATCCCATATTGCATTACTGATTCTTTCCTCTGCAGGCCAGAGCGCTTCAGCACAGCGGAGATGGTAAGGCCAACACAAGCACTCGTATCTCACAGTACGCGTAGACTCAGTTGACCCTTTATCGCCGGCGTCATATGCGTCATCATCAGACGCCTGGGGAGCGTAGATTTGTGCATCATCTTCAGAGCGCTCACTCTCGTAACCATCTTCCGGTTCTTTATCATCTCCATCTGGGATCTTCGATTCATCTTTGACCTGTGGCTCTGTCGTTTCGCCAATCTGGTCTCCGGTTTGATTCTTTTCTATTGCCTGGTTATTTTCGGGCCTCGGTTCGGCTTCGTCGAGCTTTTCAGCAGGCTTTGCGTCTTGTGTGCCTATAAGCCCTGCCCTGCGTTGAAAAAGGGGATGATTCAGGTGCCGCAACGATGTCAACGCCAGTTCCAAGTGACCTTGTTTTTCACTGATTGACAATGGGTGGTTTTCAGATAATACCGTCGTATCCATAACATTAGACTTGCAATAAGGACACAGTTTTGCCTGACCTGAGCTGCATTGCTCCGATTTCTCAGAAGAAAAACAGAAGTCTCGTATTGGATCAGGGTCTTGAAGTTTGACATATCTTGCGCTGTCGAGCTGAAGGAATGGGCCACCGGCAATCCTGAACTGTTCAATCTCAAGCTGTGAGGCTTCGGAAAAACTTGAGTTTTCCTGCAATTCCGCGTCGGTATGGGTACCCTCTGCAGATGGTTGATTATAGGTTCCACGATAATCTTCCATAATTTCTTCTAGTCTGGGCGGAACCGGGGATAGCAGCGTCCATGTCAGGGCTTTACGAAGGAGAGAGACATAATTCGGGCTCATCTTGTGCAGTGCCTCACTATACGTGTCACCCATCCCTCTCGGCAAAACAGCTAATCGACTTGACAAGGGTCGCTCGAAAGGTTCTCTCATGAAAGGGATCGCAATGTCAGTGATATAGTCAAAACGTTGACCAGCCTTGAGCATGATTTCCTTCTGGGCTTGGTCTTGCTCATCTTTTGTTAGGCCAGGTATGACTTTCAAAGCCGACGAGAGTACCATGTCTTTGTCAGCTCGGTTGTTGTCCCCGCCAACATCAATGTAGGTGCAACATTCGCGGGCGTCCAGTATCCTGCTGTGGAATCGAGTTGACGAGCGACAGCCAACAGTGACGCGACATTGCCATTGTATCTTAGAACCGATGAGTCTGTACAAATCCTCAAATAGCGTTTCCTGTTCCGAATCTTGTAGAAGGTTTACAGCATCCAATGTAATGATGACATGCCTCTTCAATTTCTTGGCAAGCTCTGGAAAAGCATCAAAGAAATCAGGAAGGCTTGTTGTCATACCAAGTGATTTGCCGCCCTGCTTTCCTTTCTTAGGGTTTTCAAAAACCTGATTGCATGCTTTAAGAATCTCCGTTCTCTCAGTCTCCGTGTTCTCGCCTTCGTCAATAGCGAGAGAATACAATTGGTGCAAGAGAGTGTTAGTCACTATTCTGGAGCTTTTTTTCGTCTCTCCAGATGTGTCGAGTAGGATCGTCTCGCACGACATATAGAGAAGAACAGTATCACTCTTGTCGTGATAGTGTGAAAGGCGATCAAAAACACTTGCTAGGATGACGGATTTTCCACTTCCTTATAACAGTCAACTTTTATATGGTCACGCTTCTGTCTGCACAACTCACCTGCTTGGCCACAAAAGCACAGTATACAATTACCCGTAGACTGTTCCCATTCATTGTACACAGAGTTGCTGATCAACCACTCGCAAGTACCCTCGTGCCTCTTTTCAAGGGCTGTCGTTAGCAGCTCAGTTGTCTGTTTCAGAGGCTTGAGATAATCTGTGTACTTGTCGAATACCTTCTTGGCTTTACCCCAGGGGCTGTTGGAAGCTGTCAAAGATTTGATGTCTTGTATGCTCCTCATGAAGACATCCTTCAGGGCTTCTTGTGATTCTGCAATCTTGGCTAGTTGCGTTTCGAATCCTCGAATGCTCTTAACTGTGGACTCGATGCCACTCTGTATCTTCTGAAATTGTTGGAATGTCTTGTCTTGGAAGACCGCTTCACTACTCTCCAGAATCTTCTGTTTCAAGGCTGCAATATCGTCAAGCCGTCCCTGAAACTTGCTCTTTTCGATCCCAAAGCAGTCTTGAAAAGCATGGCGCAGACGGGCTTTAAAGCCACTGTTGAGGTGTCGTTTAACAGAGAATGAGAAGGCGAAGACAGCAACATAGGTTCTCACAACAGTCTCGAACAACTTGTGTATCATCTCGCTGGGTCTCCAGCTAGACTTTGCCTCTTCTTCATTCAGGCGATCGTAATGAGTAACGAGAAGCATAACTTCGCAAACGTCCGTCAAGCCCGTACCGAAGAGCGTATACAGCGCGTAGTTACTTTGGACCGCGCCCAGGACAATCTTGACGGCGGTCCAAGCTAAGCCTTCCGGTCCAGGTGCGCCTTGCATGGCGTAGTTGCCGAAGTCGATTATCCTTCCAATGTTGCCGATGATATTATTAACCCACGATGCGGGAATCTTGGCATGTTCGCTACCGTATTTGTCGTTGGCGTTCCCTTGAAGCTCTTCCGCTGCCTGTTGAGCTTCATGCGGATTGCTCCTTTCACTCAAGAACTCTTCAAGGAGTATTTGGTTCTTGGAGTCTGGATACTTTTGCACAGCTTCTTGACGGAACTGGGTCAGGGCTGTGTCGTACAGCTTTGTTGTCGCCATCGCCATCAACACTCAAGATTGAGTTCGTCGAAAACTTGAACAAAACGATAGAAACAGAGAGCATGCCACTGAGATGATAACTGCGAGATGATAGACTAATTATTCGCGAACATGAAAGAGGACGAACATTGTTGCTGCATTCACGGGAATGTATGGGTAGGCTAGACAGGCTATTTTGGGCCCGGGGTCCAACTGCAACAAAAATATGCACATGATAGTATTCGTCTCGTATTTCGTTTTATACCTACCAATCGTGAAGCTGGATACACATATACGAGATATTTTAGCGATTTAAATCTGTTTTATTGGTCGTCAGAGTTCAGATGGGAGGGTTGCATTGAAAGGGTCTTGCATTTTGCGGCAGGCTGCGGTAAGCAGGCTATTCGAAAGAGGGGAACGCAGTCATATTGCTCACATCATTTCAGCTGTGAGTAGGCTCTTACTACCTTTAAGGTAGGGTATCTAGGCATATGCCACCACCTTCGGGGTGAGCACGTAGGAGAAGCCGGAGGTTTTCTGCAGGCCAGGCGGCCAGGCGGCTAGGTGGTTAGGTGGCTGGGTGGGTGACTGAAGTCTCCTTATCAAAAATGGGATAAAGAGGCCATATACCTAACCAGACACCTTAGAATTGCAAGGTATATGATCATCTTATTTACGTAAAACTTAGAAATCTCCTCTGTTAAACACCTTATAGTCTTTGCAATGTTAATGTTAGGTTTCTTGTACTTGTTATTTCGTAATATAAAAATCTCCGGCTATATTATACGCAAAAGGGATATTTCTACCTATTTAATTATATATATTTGACTCAAGTACCATTTTGAGGCGCGATGACTAAGTATTGATCAAGATTAAGCCTTCTTGTAACTGCCGGCTAACCTGTAATAGCTAGGGACATCCACCACGACTGTTGCTCTAGATGTAAGCTATTAGCTGCTACATTGGACTTCGATCAAGGTATTGAAAGTGTAAGGAGAAGCGGAATTGGATTCATTTGCGAAACCTTATCAATTGATATAAGGCTATCGTGAAGTGGACATTGTTACAAACGGTATTTCGTTCTTCATTGTCATCAGACTCTCCCCAAATGGAACTCTCAACATCTGAATCCGAATCCGAGTCCAAATCCCCCTCCATATACGCTATCAGACGCACCACGGTTTCATCATCTCCAGTTCAACGAAGGTAAGACCAGAAAATCCATCGCCGCTATTGGCGCCATCTTGCACAGTTTGCATGCTGAATCTCGCCGGAAGCCACGCCTCTTCGCCTTGAAGTCGGCGGTATGTCAGCATCTCCGTTTGTACGGCCGCCCATAATGTTCCAAGCTTCTTGCTGCCGCAATAAAAGTTGTCGATGTAACTTCTGTCACGCCGGCACGAACCCTCAACCTCATCGTCATCATCCGTTTCCTCCATGGCGGAGCCAAGCCACCCGTGTTGATGAAGAAGAATATCGTGCTGGATATTACCGTCCTCATCAACTTCTCCAATGGCATCGAAGTCGAAACTTGTTTCCAGCCGTTCCCGATTGGGCAAAACTGACCTATTACGGCCTCTCTCTCGCTGCGTAAATCGAAGAACTGCTAAAAGTGTTCGCCAACCGACATGCACATCATCCAACCATGAGGCCTTTATCATTTCTGGGACTCGTTCCTCAAGTTCAACGGGGTCAAGACGACTGTGATAGCATTCTCGACCGTCGCTTGTACCTAGAAGCTCGTCGACCGACATTTCAGTCTGCAAAGTTGGGTCGGCACCCAGTGTCAGTAGGCACACTTGCAAGCCAGAACTCCGAACAACATTTCACCTTCAAACCCGCCTTGGGCCAAGTGAAATGCAGTGATCATAATCGTGTGAAGTGGCCCAGGCTCAAGTCGTCGGTAACACTTGGAACATGATTTCGTGAAGATACCGCTTGTCGTAATTATATATTATATCAAAGATAGAGCTCATTGGACATTGTCCTTTTGCGATGTAGCTTCATATGCCACACCGAAGCGTACAACAGGCCCCCCGGCCACACTATTCAGGCTGAAAACGCATGATAAAGTTATTTTGCGCTACTAAATCTCGATATTGAACTGGGAGTCTCTAGAAAATAATTAGTATGCTGGTGCTCCGAGGTAACATCTACTGACATGATATGACGATCCCTGAGTTGATAGAAGTTCCTACTTTCTGATTGGCTTTCGTTCTTTTGACATGCACCGCCCCTAGTTGCTGCACGACGGCGCCAAGAGCTCATTGGACACTGGACTTTTGGTCGAGAACTGTATGCGTGCGCCGATGAGATTCGAAACTCTTCCTTCCAAGTAGACATTCCCTCACGCAAAACCCGTGCGAGACAACCGGACAGACCATTACCGTCAACGAGAGGCAGCGCATCAGACGGTCTTCTCAATGCGCAGACCTCTCCATACCCCCGGACTGCGAGTAATCCTTTCTACTACGAAACCCCTGCACTTCTTGCATATTGAATGACATTTCTGGGCTTGCCGCCAAGCTGTGACCACTACAACCCAGGGTCGATTCGATACATACATTTAATACGCTATAATCATTCAACCACAGCTTTCATGCATTTAAGCAGGTCA
The DNA here is from genome assembly GCA_022578765.1 of Xylaria sp. FL0933. Classification (NCBI taxonomy): domain Eukaryota; kingdom Fungi; phylum Ascomycota; class Sordariomycetes; order Xylariales; family Xylariaceae; genus Xylaria; species Xylaria sp. FL0933. The sequence goes on along the minus strand of MU389731.1, from coordinate 557,662 downwards.
TGATCTCTCGAAATGCAGAATAATGAATGTTAAGGGAGCATGAGGCAGCTGCGACAAGGCTCACGCATAATATCTCAAGTACCAACGCTGAGAGTGCATATTAGCTCTTCATCATAACGTTGATGCCATTGACTCAATTAGCAAAGCCGCTGTGAATATTCCCGTAATATATCGAGGCGAATAATCTCGACCTGGCCAAAAGATCTCAATATGGGATCACCTGCGACCAAGGCCAATGGAGGACTGAGCTTCGACATCTGGCATCTCATCGTTCAAGAAGTAGGCAAGACGTCCCAGAGCCATGACTATAAAAATTAACGCATCATTACAGATAGAGGCGCGCAAAGATCTCTGTAATCTTAGCCTAGCATCACGGCAACTATGCAGCATCGCCATCCCCCGCTTATACCGAGTGATACCCCTACGACTCAAGAATCGTCCCATGTACGGATGGCCGGCGGGCCAGGGCCCGACGGATTTCATCAACTCCCTATCACGCACGCTACTAAAGAGCAAAGACTCACGCCGGAGGAACGCAGTCCATGAATTGTCGTACTTCCGTCCCAGTCACGCGGGGGGTGGGATGGAATGCCGACTTATAGCTTTGCATGATGGTCTCCCCAACCTTAAACGGATCAAGTGAGAACCCGCATGTAATCACGCTTGTCTGCGAGATCGATGCTAACTGACGGATGCATCTTAGAATCCAGGGCTGGCTGAGTGACGAGGGCCTCCGACACATCACGAGATCTAATAAACAAGTATCCTTATCTCTGAGCGAAGACGGCACTCGAGCCATCGAAGACGACATGCTGAATGTAGTCAGTCTACAAGCAAGTGTCGATACATTCAATGAACACGAAGGGCCAAACCGGCGTATCCTGGCCCTGCAGAAATTCTTATTTGCGTGTCCTAACTTGAAGTCATTCTCCCTGAGCATGACCGGAGGGTACGGTAGCTGTATAATACGGAGGCCGCAGTACGAACACATCCGCGGCTTCCGATTTACAGGCTCTGAGATATTCCCACCATTGGAGAGCTTGTCGATCAACGGATATTATTTCCTCAACGACGAATGGCCGCACTGGCGGTCCAAGCTCCAGTGGTCCAAACTTCGAACAGTGAATCTCGGGCCTCAGTGGTCTGCAAGGTTCTTAGAGCTCGCTGCTGGCTACACCCAGTCACTGCAACACCTAAAAGTCGAGATATACAGCAACGAGGGTGCTCGGCACAGCTGTCTCCCCCTAGAAAATTTCCTACAGACTTTCAATTCGTTGGAGAGCCTGACAGTCCGCGGGTATCACCTCTCATCCGTGACGCCAATCGTAAATCACCCACGCTTGAAGCACTTGTGCTTGCATTCTATCGAGCCTGTGGGCTCGACACCACATCAACGACCCACGCTTAGTATTGCGGATCTAACGGTGCTTGATCAGAGCCTTCCGCATCTCGAGACACTGGAGCTCGATGTACAACGAGCCGGCGAATGGGTAAGCACAAGCAAGACAAGCGAGCGCCAATCCCTTTAGTCAATATGCCTAACATCTTTCCGTGATAATGCGAAGGGAGCCAAGGACTTTCCGACTAACATAAACTAACATAACTTACTTATATTAAAATTTTAAGGAGAAATAAGACTGATTAATTTAGTAGAAACAAAGGTTTATATTTTGGCTGTGCAAGTGTAATAGTAAGAAAAGCTGCGCGAAAATAAAAACTAAAATTTACGCAATTTAAATATATATAGTTAAGCTTTTAAAAGCTATTTATTATTTCAAGATATTTTTATAACGATAAAGCTATATTTTAGCTTTATTATAATTTTTTTTAGTTATTATTTTATTGTTTATAATAAATAATAATTTTTATTTTATATATTTTTTTAACGTAAAACTAGCTAATTAGTTTTTTTATAACTTTTATTTTTATTTTTAGGCTTTATTAATTGTTATATTGATTTTTATTAATTTTATAGTTTTTTTATATTAACGATTTAGCTTCTGCTTTCGCGTAGCTTAATTAATTATATATTTTTTATTAGTTTAATTTATATTTTTTATAAATATATTGTAGTTATTTTAATTAGTTTATTTTTAAAGCATGTTTAATATTAGCTTATTTTTAATTAAGTCGAAAATATTGTTTAATTAGCATGTAAGTAGCACTTAAAGCCTAAGGTTACGCTGTTAAATTAAATAATTAATTTTTAAAATATTAAATAAAAATATTTAAGCTTGTTTTAAACTTAAAATTTTTAAATAATTATTTTTTTATTTAAACTTTTAATAGGTTAATATATTAAAGGATTTTTATTTTAAGCTTTTAGCTGTTTAGCCGCTTAAATAAGTTTATTTTATTAAAAACCCGGTTAATTATTAGCTGTTAAATCTTAAATAACATTTTTAATTAAAAATATTATATATAAAAACTTTAAATATAGCTTTAATTATTTTAATATTTTTATTTAAAATAGCTATTAAATTTTTTTAAGCAGATTTATTTATAAAATATATTATAATTTTTAATTAATTATTTTTATTAAAAAATAGTTAACTTTTAATTCGAATAATAAATTTAATTATATTTTAAATTTACTGCTTAATTTTAAAACTATTATAAAGCCTGTCGATAAATATAATTTTTTTTTTTTTAAGTTATATAAAATAATTAATAGTTTATAAAAAATAATAATTAATTAAAATATATTAAATATTTTATAGTTTTATTTATTATTTTAAGTATATATAAATAAGTTAATTATTTTATATAAAATAATTATTTTTAAAAATATTATTACTGTTTAAATTTTTTAAATTATTGTAAAAACTTATTTTTAATACTTTTAAATTTTATAATAATATTTTTAGTTAATATTAAATATTATATTTATAAAGTAAACTTTTTTTTTTTTTATTTATAAATATAATATAAAAATAATTGTTTATATTAGCGTTAAAATTATATAATCGTTATTTTTTTATAATAACTTATTGGATTTATAGCTAAAAAATTATAAATATTATATTATTTTTAAACTTTAATGCTTTAACTACTTAATTAAACATTTATTTAAAAATATGCTTATATATAGTGTTAAGTTTATTATAAAAAAATAATTAAAAAAAAGCCTTTAAGTTAATTATATCGGCTTATTTATATTTTATATATTTAATTAACTTAACGTAAATATAAACTTTTAAATTATTATTTTTTTATTTAAAGCAATTAATTTTTTTAAGCGTAGGTTAATTAACTATATATATATTATTTAATTATTGCGTAAAAGTTAAATGTTTATATATTATATAAATTTATAAATAAGTAAAATATAAAGTAATAAACAAGTTATTAAAAATATAATTAAAAATAAAGTAAATATTATTAATTAATGTTTTAATATAAGAAAATATTTTTTTAGTAAACTTAAATCAGCTGTTTTATTTAAATAATAAAGCTAAAAATATAATTTATTATTTTTTTTTTAAAGTTTAAATAATAAAAAATACTGCTAAGTAAGATTTATATAACTAGATTATTTTTTAGTTAATTAAAGCTTAGTCTAAAGTTGCAAGCTTATTATTATTATTTATTAAAAAATTTTTAATTAAGTTAAGCTTTATAAATATATTTAATATATAAATAATGTAATAATATTTATATTTTTATATGTTTTGCTAGCGTAAACTAAAAAATAAAATAATTAATATTAAAACTAAAAATTTATTTTTTAATATTAATTGCTAAATTTTTTAAAATAAAGTAGTAAAACTAAAATAATTATTTAAAAGCTTATTTTTTATTATTAAATCGAAAATATAAATTTATTAACTATTAATATTATATATTATAATAAATTAATAATTATTAAACTTAGCAGACTTTAATATTAGCTATATATTTTTAATAATAATAAAATAAGTTTTATTAAATATGTTTTTAAAAAAATAGTCGCTAAATTTTTTAAATTAGCCCGCGTTAATTAGTTTATAAATAAAAATATAAACAAAAAAAGTTTTAAATATTATTTCGGGGCTAAATTTATAAATAATTATATAAATAAATTTGTTAAGCTTAAGTATAGTTAATTAACGGTATATTAGCTTAAGTTATTATAACTTAAAAAATATATTAATTATAGCAGGCGTTATTTTGCCGAAAAATTTACGGTTTAATATTTTATTAAAAATTAATTAGTTTTTAAAAATATTTATTATAGCTTTTATTTTTTTATAATTTAAAAGTTTTAATTTATAATTTTTTAAAATAAATTATTTTTTATTTAAAATAAATAGTCGTAAAAAAGCTCGTGATTTATTTTTATAAATATTAATAATAAATATATTTACGTTTAAAAGGTTTTTTTACGTATATATAATCTTGTTTTTAAAAGCTATAATAAATATATAATATTTTAAATAGTTATAAAAATAATTTAATTAAATAAATACTATAAATAATAAACAAGGTAAATAATATAAAAATAATAATCTTGCGAGCTTATTTTTTTTTTTAACTTTTTTTTTTATAAAGTATAGCGCTTTTTTTATTAAATAAGCAGTTATTTTATTAATAAAATAAAAAAAAAAAAGTCAACAAACGTTACAGCTAAATTATTAATAAAAATATAAAATATATATAAAATATAAAAAATTAGTTAATTTAACCTTAAGGTTAAACAAAAGCTAAGCTTTTAAGTTTTAAAAATATTTAAAATTAATAAAGTTAAAAGTAAAAAAATAATATAAATATAAATTTAATTTAATAAAAAATTATTAAAATTTTATAGCGCGCTTAATTAACTAATTAATAAAAAACATTTATTTAAGTAATATAAAATATTTAATATATATAAAGCATAAAAAATTAATTAATTTAATTTATAAAATTAGTTAAAAATTAAGCTTTTTAAGTTTTAAAATATTTAAAATAATAAAAATAAAAATGTAATTAAAAATATAAGCGTAAGTTTTTATTTAATAGTTTAATAAAAGCTATTAAAGTTTATAACGTTTATAATTAACTAATTAATAAAAAAAGCTTATTTAAAAAATATAAAATATTAATTAATAATTTATTTTTTAAAAAGTGCGTAATTTATTTTTTTTTTTTATATTGTTAAAAAAAATATATAAATTATAACTTATAATTAAATAAGTTTAAATAATTTTTTGCTAATATTTTTTTTTTTTTACTTTTTTTATTAATTATTTATTAATATTTTTTTTTATTATATTTTATAATTAATAGCTTTATTTTTATTAATAATAAACGTTTTTTTTTATATCTTGCGTTTATTATAATTTTTTAAATTATATTTATATTAATTATTTATTTAAAGTTATAGCAGCTTTAATTTTTTAGCTTTATAACTATATTTTTTATAAAAACTTAAATATTAATTACTGCTTAAAAATAAATATTAATATATTTAATAATATAATATATAGTTATTTAAATATTTAAATAGTTTACGCGATAAAATTAAATAGTTAAGTTATAACTTTACGTTAAAATATTTAAATTATAATTTATAATTTATTTAAAATATTATTATTTATTAATTTATTATTTTATAATAATATTATATAGTATTATTTTTGCTTAAGTTATTTATTTATTAATATATTATAGCTTTAAAACCTGTTTTTTTTTTTAAGTTATAAACTTAAAAACTTTTTAAAAATTAAACCACGCTATTTAGCCGATATTTTGCTTTAATTTATTAAAAAAAAAATAGTTTATAAAAAGTTTTATAATAATTATTACTTTATAAAGTTTATATATTTTAGTATAAATTACGAAATAAATATTATTAATCGGTTTATAAGTATAGCTTATAACCAGGCTATTTTTTTAATTTAGTTTAAATAATTATTATATTAAACTTTATATATTTATTTAAGCTTATGCGAAATTATTTCGGCTAAACGTTTAATAATTTATTTTTTATTTTAATACTTAAATTATATTATTATTAATTAATTTATAAAATTTATAGCTACGTTTAAAAACTAAAAGTAATTATATATTATTTAAAAAAATATTTTTATTTATTTATCTCGGTTTAAAGATTATATTTTTAATGTTTAGTATATATAAATATAGTTTTTGTTTTTTTTTTTGTTTTTATTAATTAATTAATTTTTTTTTAACTTGTTCAAATATTTTAAGCCTTTAAAAATATAGCTATTAAAATTATAAATAGCTTTTTATTTAAAAAATATATTTAATAAATTATATATTTTAGTTTTTTTAGTGCGATTATTTTTTTTTTAAAGAAACTTATTAATAAATATAATACAGCTTAAAAAAATAATATATTTATATTATTATTTATCGAACTATATAATAAGGGCTTTATAAGCAATTATTTAATGTTAATATTATATTGATTTTATTAGCTGCAAGCTTTAATTATTTAATTGCTCGGCCGTTTAAATTTTATATTATGCTGCTTATGCAAGCATTATTTTTAATAGTCTTAGTATATAGCTGTTTTTTTTTTATTAATTAATGTAGATTAAATAAAATAATGTTTACGGTAATTATATATATTTTATTAGCTAGATTTATTATAAGTTTGCCGATAATATTTATAAATATTTATATTTATAAATTAAAAAAAGCGTTTATAGTTAAGAAAAAAATTTAACGCTTAAAAATAACCCCCGGGTATTTTTATTTTTAAAAAAAAACTTATCGATAATTACTTATAATATAATGCCTGCTTAGCTAAAAGCTTTAACGTTTAAATAAATTAAGTTATTTTTTATATAATAGTTAAATATTTTTTAAACAAGAAAATAAAAGCGATAAAAAAAAATAGCAGATATATAACTTTAGCGAGAGCTTTAAGTGTTTATATTAAAAGTAAAAGTTTTAAAAACAGTAAATAAATTAATTAATTGTGTTTTTATTGTTTTATAAAAGTAGGTTATAAAATAATTAAATTGCCGGGCAATAATAATAAATCGGCGACTACGATAGTTTTTTTTTTTTTTGTTTATTATTACTTCTTTAATTATTTTAAATTTAATGTTTTTTTTTTTAAAAACTATTAATACTTATAAATTTTTATCGCTTTATAATTATAATAAAGATTTTGATTTTATATAACGATAGCTTGTTTTTAATAATTTTTTATTATTTGTTTTCGGGGGTATTTAAATGAGGTTTTATTAAGTAATTATTTTATTAATTAAATATTTTTAATTTAAATATTTTAATAGTTTATTTATTAAAAAAAAAATTTACAAGTTTTTAAAAAATTTTTTTGTTTTTTATAAATAATTATAAGCTATTAAATATATAAGTGCTGCTTTTTATATATTTATTTAGTTTTTTTATAATATATTTTTTATTGTTTTATTTAAATACGATTAAATATAAACTTTTTTATTTATAAAGAAATTTAACGCTTTATAATTTATTATTATATAAAAAAGTATTAAAAATAAATATTAAGTTATTAATTTTTAATAATATAGCTTATATTTTATATATATATCGTTGATTAGTTTTTTTTACTACAAGGTGTTTTTTTTTTATAATAATTTATTATATTTTAGCTATATTTTTTTTTTTCGTACAAATTATTATATTTTATTAATAAATAAATTTATATAGTTTATAGTTTTATTTTAATTAATTATTTACTAAGTTAATACAATATTTTCGACGGGGAAAATAAAAAAACGTTTATATATTAGCTTATATAAGCTATATTTATAATATTAAATTATTATTTTATTTGCTTAAACAATTTTACTTAATAATTTTAATTAGTTTTTATTTATTTTTTTAATAGCTTTTATAAATTTATTAATAATTAATTAGTAGCTTTTTTTAATTAAACTTTAGCTTTATAAATAATATATTACTTTATATTAAATATAATATTTAAATTGCTGCGCGGTTTTTTTAACTTTTTTTTTATTTTTTAACTTGTTATCGCATTTAATTTTAAAAAGCTATTTATATTAAAGCATAATTTATTTTTAAATAAATTATTTAATATATTTAGCTTTAATTGTTTTTAAAAATATTGTTTTAAAATATAAAAAGGTTTTATAATAAGCTTTTATAATTATTTTATATTTATTATTATTAAATATATATTAAACGTTAAATATTTAGCTAATTAAAATATTTTTAGCTTTATTATATTTATGTTTTTTTTTAGCTTGTTTTAATTATATTTTTTAATAAAAAAAGTAATTTTTTACGGCCTTGTTAATATTTTTAAATATATTTTTTAATAATATTAAGCGGCAATTTTATAATATATTATATTTTTTTTTTAATGTTTAAGGCGTAAATAATATTTTTAAATAATATAATGTTAGTTTTTTTAATTATTAATATATTGTTATATTTAATATAGCTGCTAAGCTTATTTTTATAAGTAGTTTTTATAAATAAAGAAGTTAAGTGCGTGGTAATAATATAATATTTTATTTTTTATTATAGTTAAATAATTAAGTAGCTTGTTTATAATAAAATATTTTACTAGTTTTTATAATTTTAAGGTTTATTTATTTTTAAATATTAAAGGTTTTTTTTATTTTTTTAGTCGCAGGTTAATTATTATTATAAAAAGTTAAAAATTAATAAATTTTTTTATATTACTTTTTTATTAATTATTTAACTTGTTTAATGGTTTTTTAGGTTTTTTTAATAATTTATTTACTATAGTATATTTTTTACCGAAAATATAATATAATTTAAAGTTAAATATTTTAATAAATATAATTTATTTTATTAAAATTACTTTAAATAAAGCTAAAAATTTATTATTAAATTATATAATTAAGATTTTAGCATTAGTTTTAAAATAAAATTTAATTTTATAAAAATAATTTCGTAAATATTTTAATAATTTAATTATATTTAAGCATTTTTTTTTTATAGCGTTATAAATAAGTTTTAGCCCTTGTTATGTTTTAAACTTATATTTTGCTGGTTATTGCTTGCTGTTAATATTTTAGCAAAAAATATATTTTTAGTTTTTTTTTAAAGCGTTAACCTTAAGCTATATTTTTTTTTTTTTATAATCTAGGGTAATTAAACATAATATAGTAGTAATAACGTTTTAAAGGGTTTTTATAGTTTTATATTAATTATTGTTTTAAATAAAGCATATATTTTTTTAATAGTTTTATAAATAATAATATAATAATTATATAAAAATATACTTATATTTTATAATATTTTATTATATTAAAAAATGTTTTAACTTTGGTTTTATTTTAATATAGTTTTTATTCGGTAATTTTAATTATTTTTGCGTTAACTAGCTATTTATTATATATTTTATATATATATTTAATAAATATAGTAAATAATTTATATTATTTATTTTTAGTTTTATTAGTAATAATTTTAGCTAATTTAAAGTTAAGTAATATTATATTAATATTTTTAATATATTTTAATATAAACTTTTAAATTTTTAAAACAATTTTTTAATTATTATAGCAAAAAGTAGATTTTTTTATTTTAACGTTATTAAAAAATAATTTATATTTTATAAGTATTATATTATAAAATATTCGACTAATTATTTAAAAAAAATAAGTAATTAAATTAATTGTTTTTTATAATAATATTATTATTTAAAAAACTTTTAAAAAGGTTAAAAAAACGGTTATTATATAGTTTTTTAAAGCTAAAAAAATTTAATTATAGCTAAAGAAAAAGTCGGCTATTAATAAAATTTAATATATCGCGAATTTTTCAGCAAATTTATTATAACTTTAAAGTAAAAATATATTTTTAATTATAATAGCGTTAAATTTTATAGCCGAGTTAATTAATTATAAATTATTGCTTTTTTTTTCGATAATAAACTAAGCATTTTAATATACTTTATGTTTTTTTTTAAGAATTAAATTAATAATTTATGTTTTTAAAACCTTTAAAACTTATAATTATAAAAGTGTTAAAATAAAAATATTTTTTACTTACTATATTTTATGTTAAATAGTTTATATTTTATAAAAAAACGTTATTTTATTTTATATTTTTTTAATTTTATTAAAGTTTTATATTAATATTATTTTTTGCTTAAAAAAAATTTTAATAAAAAGCGTTTTTTTTTAATTAATAAATTTTATGCTTTTTAAGTTTTTTTAAATTTTTTTTAAACGTGTTATTATTAGTTAAGTTTTTTTAAGCTATTTAATAAATTATAAGTAAATATTAGCGAAAATATTTAAGTTTTTTAATTTTGCTTTTTTATTTTAATTTTAAATTTTATTAAATGTATTTTTTTTTTAGTAGATTAATTTTAATAATATGCTGCTGTTATAATTAATATTGTTTACCGGGTAAATTTTTTATATTTTAAGTTTATATATTATATATACTAAAATATTTAGTTTTTAAAAAGCTTTTTTTTTTGCGGACTTTAATTTTAATTATTTTGCGTCGTATATAATTTTATTAAAGATTTTTTTAAATGTTTTAAAGAATATATTATTAAATAATATATAAAAGATTTTATTTTTTTTTTTAAGTTTTAATAAATAGTTTTTATTTTTTATATATCGGTAATTAATTTTATTTTTTTTTAATAAGTTTATTTTTTGCTTGTTTATAAAAACTTAGTTATTAAAATTATTTATTATATTAAATATAACTTATATAGTATAAAGTGATAATAAAAGTTAATTATTAATAAAAAGTTTTTAATAATTATTTATAATGTTTTTTTAACTATAAATAATTATTAGTTTTTTATAGCTTATAATATAATTTTATTATATAATTAATTTTTAATAATTAATATTATTGCAAATATAATAATTTAAGTATTATTAATAATAATAGTAGCTATAAAGATTTTTTTTTTAAAATATAATATATAATTAATTATGCTAAAAAAGTTTATATTTAATAATAAAAAAGCAGCAGTTATTTTATTTAGTATAATATATATAAAAACTTGTAGTATATATTTTTTTATTATTTAAATAAGTTTTATAATAAGATTAAAATATTAATTAAAGGGTGTAGCTTTATTAATAAAATAATTGTTTTATATTATAGCTATATTTAATATTAAGATTTAGTTTTATTAAATATAGCTTTTAATAATAAAGCTAGCTTATATATTAATATTTAAAAGCTTGGTAATTATTAAATTTTAAAAAGTTTTTTTAACTTATATAATAAGTTTTAATATTTTTTTTATATAGTTTTTTATTTAAAGTAGGCTTATTTTAATATTAAGCGATTAATAAATTTTTTAAGTAGATTTTTAAAGTTTTATATAAGTATTATTAATTAAAATATTTAAAATTTTTTAATTTTTGCTTTTTTTAATTATATTTAATTAATTATTTATTTTAAAGGTTGCTTAATTATATTAAAATCGAATATTATTTTTTTTTAAGGTTTTTTTTAACTCGAGGGCTTATATAAATAATAGCTATAACACGTTAAAAAATAAGCTTAATAATTTTTTTTATATAAGTTTAACTTTAGTTTTTGCTAGGTTTTAAATTTAATTTAAAAATATTTAGCGACGTTTTATTTTTTTAATAAATTTTAATATTTTTTAAAATGTTTTTATAGCTTAATTAGCTGGTTTTAAGGCTAATAAAGTAATATTTTTAATAGTATTTTTTTCGAGGTTATTTTTATTATTGTTAATACGTTATTTTTTTATAGCTATAACGTTTATAGTTAAATTAATATTAAAAATTTTTATAGGTGTAAATATTAATAATTTTAATAAACTATTTAAATATTTTTTGCTTATTATTTTAAAAATAATAAATTGTTTATTTTTTTAATATTTAGTTTATTTAATATATTTAAATTTTAAATAGTTTTTATATTTTAAAATATTTGTTTTTTATTATATAAAATAAATAAAATTTGTTTAAAATAAAATAATTAGTTTATATAATTAATTAATAGCGTTAAATTACTTTAAAATATTAATTAATTTTTGTTAAGCTGGTTATATAAGCAGTAGTTTTTTTTTATTTATAGTATTGCTTGCTTTTATATTTAATATTTTTTATTTAAAGCTAGGGTTTTTTATTAAATAGTTATATTTATAAAATATTAAATATATAGCTTTAGCAGCAAAAAAATAAATATTTATAAATATATAAAAAATTTAAAATAAAGTAGGTATAATAAAATCTTTTTTGCTTGTTTTTTTTGCAGTTTTATTATAGTTTATTATTAAACTTTATATATAAAGTAATATATTAAGTAATTTAATATATAAGGTTTTTTTTTTATTTATATAATAAAAAATATTATAAACTTTAGCGTTTTTTAATAAAAAGCAATTTTATATTTAATAGTTATATATTTTATACTTATAATAATTAATAAAGTTATATTTATTTTTTATATTATATTTATTATTATATTTTAAATTGCTTTTAAAGTTATTATATTTATTATTATTTTATTTATTATTTTTATTATATAATTTTATTTATTAAACCTAAGTAATAAAAATGTTTATTTATTAATTATTATAATTATAACTTAAATATTAATTAATTTTTTATTATAAAGTTTAATTAAGCAAAGCGTAATATTAAATTTTATTAATTAATAAATAAAAAAGCTTATTTATAGTTTTAATTATTTAAATAAAGTTTATTAATAAGTTTTATATTTACGTGGTTAATTAATTAATTATAAAATTAATTTATTTTATTTTTAAGGTTAAAAATATTATTATAATATTATTAGTAAATAAAATTATAGTTGCAGATAAAAATATAAACTAGTTTTTAAAAATAAATTATTATATAAAATATATAAAAGTATTTAAAGATTAATAAAAAGCGTCGGTAGCTAATATAAATATATTAATATTTTTTTAAAGTAATAAAAATGTTTTAATATTAGCTTATTTTTTAAGTTTATTTACGGTTTTATTATAAAGTTTAATATATAATTTTTTTTTAATTATAAAATATTAAATAAAAACTTAATATAATTAATTAACCGAAATTATTTTAATTAAATTATATAAATAAAAGTTTTTAGGTATAAAAAGTATTTTTTTTTTTAGTTTAATTATTAAAGCTATATATTAAAAAAAAAATTATATATAATTTTAAAGTTGAGTGCGTTTTTAAATAAATAGTTAAGTAAGCTAATTTTATTTAAATTAGGTTTATTTAAAGTTATTAGCTTTATATTTTTTTTAAAGATTTTTTTTATTTTATTTTAATTTATATTATAGTTAATTAAGTGCTAAACAGTATATTTTTCGATAATAGTTTTTATTTAATATAATAGTTAATTAGTTTATTTTAATTAAAGCAAGCAATATAATTTAAAAAAATATTTAATATTTTTAAATTATTTTATAACTTTAAATTTATTAAAAAAGTTTTAAAGTTTAAATATAAAGTTAAAAATAAAAAAGCTAATAATATAAAAAATAATAAGCGTTATAGCTAGCGCTTTTAATAAAGCTATTTAAAAAAAATTCGGCAAAAATAATAATATTTTTTTTTTTTAATTTTTCGGTAAAATAATCGATAATAATTTAAAATCCGGTTAATTAAATACAAAAATTAATATTAAAAAAATAATTTTTATAAAAAAGTTATTATTTAATAATAGTTTAAAATTTTAAAAACGTTTTATATTAAATTAAAAATTTATAATAAAGCTTAAATATTTATTATTTAAGTAAAAAAAAATAAAAATAATAAAAACTTTTAAAATTATAAATATAGCAATATTAAAGCTAGTAGTTAAACTTAAGAAAATATTATTTTATTTTTTTATATAATAAAATAAAAGTTTCGACTGCTTAATATATAAAAATATATATAAAATTTTATAAATAGCTAAGTTAATTAATAAAATATAATAAAATAAATAAAAAAAAGTTAATTTATAATTGTTTTTAATATAATTAATATAAATTATTTAATTAATTTTTATTATTTGTTTATATTTTTTTTTTATATTAAGTTATTTTTGTCGGCGCGTATTAATTAAATATTTTATTTTATTTTTTATAGTTTTTAAGCTTAATTTAAATAAGCTTGCTAGTAAAATTGCTTAATAATTAATAAATAATAATATTTATTAGTTTATTATAAAAAATAAAAAAAAAGTAATAAAGTTTATATTTTAATAATATATATTTTGCTGTTTTTTTTATAAAGTGTTAGCTAAAATATAAGTTTTTAATTTATAGTCGTATTTTAAAAAGTAATAAACGTTTAATATTTTAAGCTTTACTAAAAATATTAATATAAAAAAAGCTAAAGACTTTTCGACTAATATAAACTAATATAATTTATTTATATTAAAATTTTTAAAAAAAATAAAATTAATTAATTTAATAGAAACAAAGGTTTATATTCTGGCTGTGCGAGTATAATAGTAAAAAAAGCTGCGCGAAAACAAAAACTAAAATCTACGTAATTTAAATATATATAGTCAAGCCCCTGAGAGCTACCTGTTGTTTTGAGATACCTTTATGACGATGAAGCTATATCTTAGCCCTGTCGCAATAAATAGCCGATAGGTTTTCTCTCAACACTCGCAAATGGGTTTCATAACCTCCTCTCCCTGACACTGCATCTCGAAATTGGCCTCATAGATCCAAGCGGACCGCCTATTCCAGGACGCTACGAGCTCAAGACACCCATTTTAAACGAAAGTTCAGCGCATGAGGTAGGGCGAATATTCTTCAACGAGCGATCCACACCATCCAGTTTAAGAGTGCTCGTTCTGAAAACAGGAGAATCGCTTCGAAGATTCCCCCAGTGGGAACCGCATTATCGGAGATTTGAGCGCGAACAGTCGAAAACTATCACTGTCCACAGGCCCCCTTGTTTGCCGGCGAAAGAATGAAAGTGCCGTTGGTGAATACGCGAGCGTCATCCAGTTATGGTAGGAAGTGAGCTTGGTCTGAATGGCTTGATGCTTGTACTATTTATTCATAATTAGCCCAATTATCTACCTCGGCAATCTATATAAATGGGTTAATTAGTATAGCTTTGTGGCAGTGCACCATAGGTATCGATACCTATTACCTAATCAAGCAACGCAAATACGTTACGTCATCGAAGTGGCTTTGCCGCCAGCAAGAACCTGGCCATTCTCAGCTTGACAACATGATCGACAAGTGATTCTGAGTACCCTGATCTTTGTTTAACAACCTGAGCTGGGCTGACGAAGTATTTCATCCATCTTCTTCAACTAACTTAACCTACAAATACTCATCACCACGATCTCCTCTCACAAAAACAACATTCCTGTATCGCAAACTCTAAGCACTCACTTCATCCCTATCAGCTAGTCATCATGGCTCCCACGCAACCCGAAAACGCCCAGACTACGTCAGCGGTGAACGGCCAACAACAACAACCTCAATCACCGCAAGGCGAGATGCAGGAAATTTCACTGCAGCCTATGAACTCACAACCAATGGGTGCGTACTTCATTATTTCATAAATATCTAGTAATTTTGCCTTTGCCTTTGTTCTTGCGCTCAGATGCTGCATCTATATTGTTGTTCATAATGCCAGTCGAAGAATTGTAGTTCCTCATCTGGACCGACATAAGCTGACATAACCCCCAGATCCCCAGCGCCCTCACGAAGAATCTCAAATGAACTTGCGTGGCGGTGACAGAGGCGGCTGCTGTCCCGGTCGATTCTGCTTCTGCATTCCCTGCCCGCTGCCCTGCGATTTCTGCATCATCTAAGGGACGCGAGAAGGATGTTTGATTTTTTGCCTGTCGTATGAATGGGGGTTCCGATGGACTGCTGAGATTATCGCGGTGCTTTCTCAATTCATCTTCTTCTGGAAGCATATGTGTGACGAGTAATGAACGGTTAGGTATAATACGGAAGCCTATTGTTATTCAAGATGCAATCACTGTTCTTATAAGCATACATACCCATACCTGAAGTTAAGAAATGTTTTAACTGTTTAAGCTTCGGTCGTCATCAAGTAGCCCAGATTTTGTGATTGACCTGGATACACTGCATTCGTCGTAGTTATGAGTGTGAGGTTTCGTAGACAATTAGGGCATCCGATTTCAAATCATTGTTACACGCTTATTCATTGATCGCAATAGTTTCCAGTTCTAGGTCAACACGGCCCAAGCTTCATCAATAAAGCGTCCTAAGCTGTGCGACATCTGTCATGTTCCCAATCCCCTTGAAAGCGGCATATGCTTTTTCCGCTCTCACATCCCCTATCCTCAACGAAACCTGATCGAGGAACTTCTTCTTTAGCTGGGCCTCCGACAGAGGATTCTCCAAGCTGCCGATCGCATGCTCGATATGCTTCTCCAGCGTACTGCCGTCTTCAAATTCTATCGTCACAGTAGCCTGGTCCGTGCTGAATCTCTCGTCATCCGTCGTCACATTCACCTTCTTCCGGAACTCGATAATGGTGGCATTGTTGACTGCTTCGTCCGTGAAATAGCTCGGCGTCGCCTCGCCGTATAACAACCCCACTGCAGCGGCATGATAGACGCTGAACTTGCCCTCGAGCCCTGTGGTCGGATTCGTTTTGCCAGTGAGCACGAGCACCTCCGAGTTGACCTGCAGATTAATGCTCTTTACCGATGCAATGTCCTTCCCTTGCTGTATACTCTCGTTGTGCAACTGTGTAGCCGCATCAATGGTCGGATGAAGCACTATCCCGCACGGAAACGGCTTAAATGTATTCTTTTCGATCTCCCACGTCTTCCCCAGCTGGTCGAAGTACGCCGTGGCGTTCTCGCGCGTGCTCACGACGTGCAGCCAGCCATATTTCGCCTCCAGCCCCTGCAGCGAGCTCGTGTAGTTGTTCTTCGCCAGCAGCGCCCCGAGCATGCCGCCCTGCGCCGCGCGGCCGACGTGGAACGACTTCGTCATGGACCCGAAGAACTCCTGCATCCCGACCACCTGCGTCGCGGCCACGCCGATGGCGTTCTGCATCTGCGTCGTGTCCAGCCCGATCAGCTTGCCCACGGCCACCGAGGCCCCTATGGACCCCACCGTGCTCGTGATGTGCCACCCCACGTCGTAGTGCTCCGGCGTCACGCCCAGCCCGAGCTTACACTCGGCCTCGACGCCCGTCACGAACGCCGTGAGGAACTCCGGCCCCGTCACGGGACCCTGCCACTCCGCCACGGCCAGCAGCGCGCTGGCTACCGGCCCCGCGGGGTGGATGATAGTCTGCAGGTGCGTGTCGTCGTAGTCGTCGATATGCGAGGCAATGCCGTTTAAGAACGCCGCTAGCTGCGCGTCCGCGTACCCCGGGCTTATCGACCCGTTGGCACCGAGGATGCTGGAGGTCGGCGGCCCGCCGAAGAAGGGCTGCGTCGTCGCCTGCGCTATGTGCGGCGCGTCTTGGGCGTAGCCGCCGATGGCGCAGCCGGCCCAGTTATAGACGCTCTTCACGGCGGCTTCGAGCACCGGGGCCGTGAGGTCCGCGTAAGTCAGGTTTGTGGCCCATGAGGCCAGTTGGAGAGTCGCCATGATCGTCCCGCGGCTATTTAGAGCACTTCAAATCAAAATGGATCGCAAGGGAGCGGGAACGTCGGCTGCGATTCGCTCTCATGCTTTGAGTAGGCCGTGCTGACTGCCCTTCTCCTGCGGAGAGGCGCGAATGATGTAACCATCTCGGCCGGGTATAACCCGCTTATTGGACCCTTGATCGCGCCGACGACGCAGCGCCCGGCCTGTTTCCGTATCATGTCCGCGTTGCCGGGATTTGTCTCCTCCACAGTCGCCATCTTACCCCACACGCTACCGGGGAGACAAAGGAGCTAACTGGCAGATGTCACCCAGTAGTGCTGTTAGAGATGGAGTCCAGTTCACCAGATAACTCCTCAGAGTCAAGTATGGCCCTGGGAGTAGTCCCCGCACGTATGGTCTCCGCCCTCCCCTCATGCCCGTATATAACTAAATGGCCTCAGTTTTCTCGAGTTTGTAGAGCAAAACGAAGATGAGAGTGAGGCGGAACGAAGAGTAACATTTCCAATGCTCATCAGATTTTGCAAAGTACATAATATATCGTCATCGGTTTGTGTGTCGAACAAGTTCATAGACAGAACCATTGTGCGTGTTTCGATTTCATTTGTGTACTCTTCTTAAAGATCTCTCGAGCCAAACTCATCTCATATGAAGCTAGAAATGAGCGTGGAGGCGACGTTGCGTTACAATACGTGTTAAGATAACAAGACGATTACTGATTGAGTCCACTAGGTAAACTAGCTCGCAGTCATTTTGAATGACTTCGCTACCAGGGCCTTTTAAAATATTTAAGTTAAGAGAAGATCCGAATTCCTAGACATATTGCATCAATGATATCTTTTTCATTTCTCTGTTTTCCAATTCTGGCTATTATGTCGATAAGTGCCCCCACGATGCGTATGTATTTAAATCAATATATCTCAGAATAATATACCACAATCCAGAATTCGGGTCTCCGCAGTATCAAATAAATGTACGTTCAAGTCTCATGTGAAGCGACTTCATGCATTTTAATAAGAGCACTAGGTATCATGCAAGTTACCTCATAACGTCAACCGCGCCCTTTCGCGGGGAACAGGGCGGGGAGACCCCAGAGTAAAATGCGGAGTAAGACAGGTTCCAGACGACCATACAGATATGTCAACTCATGGTAGGCGCGATGATGTCAGTCATATATAATAGGTCATTTGGAAGGCACGAGACTTTCAAATATATTCCCACAATGGCAGGCGCGCATTATATGGTTGTATACCTCATAACAAGTAATACGCCAACATAGTAAATTCAAAATCACCATCTTGCGTGCCTACAACAACCGCAAGGGATAAAATTAGGAGAAGACTTACAAACATCGCAATCGTCATGGCACCTTCATATCCTGACTTGACGGGCTTCAAAGCTCTTAGGTACGTAGGATCACATCTCCACAGACAATTTACAAAACATCTCCAACTAACCATGCTATGGTATCCAGCTTCGACTGCTACGGCACCCTAATCGACTGGGAAGCAGGCATGCAAAAGGCCCTGGAGCCCTTAATCTCCTCCCTGCCCCCCTCACACCCTCTCAAGACCTCCCCGCCAACAGCAGCCATGCGCCGCCTCGACGCCCTCGCAACAGCACACCAAGAGCGCACGCCGACGCTCCCCTACAACGAGCTCCTCGTAATGTCCCTCTCAGACCTGGCCCAAGAAAACAACATCCCTCTCCCGGATTCCATCAGCGAGCCCTTCGGCAACGCAGTAGGCACCTGGGGGCCGTTCCCGGATACAGTGCCAGGCCTACAGAAGCTGGGGAAGCATTATAAATTGATCATCCTGTCGAATGTAGACAATGCCAACATCACCGCGACGGTAGAGAAGCAGCTCGCCCCCGCGCGCTTCGACGCCGTGTACACGGCGCAGGACATCGGCAGCTACAAGCCCGCGCGCCAGAACTTCGAGTACCTGTTCGGACACGCGAAGGCCGAGCTCGGCGTGGACTGGCAGAAGGGGGAGTTGTTGCATGTTGCGCGGAGTTTGAGCGCTGACCATGTCCCCGCTAAGGAGATCGGGTTGAGGAGTGTGTGGATCTCGCGCGGTGGGGAGAAGGAGGATGGGGAGGGTGTGGGTGGTTCGTTGAGGGAGTTGAGGGATAAGACGGCGTTTGAGTGGAGGTTTGATACGATTGGGGATTTTGCTGATGAGGTTGAGAGGCAGTTTGCTGCGAAGAAGTCGTGATCCTTTTCGAGGGGACTATGATCGATGATGTGCTGCTCATCATAATATACATATAATTAAAGGGACTTCGCTTTTCTTCTCACGAAGGTGCCTGTCAAAGTCTCCGGTATGGGTAAAGTAGGTAGTGAGGTGTAGTAAATTGACCTTAATCAAGCAACCGACCAGTTTCCGGTCAGTGCAATCAACCAATTGCTCACTCAACTCTCACTCGTCCAGTCAATCATTCAGACAATTATTCCTCCTCACGACCTCTCACAGAATCCACATCCCGCATCCTCCTATCCCCCCTCTCACCCCCCTTCCCCATCCTCCTCATAGGCCTCCTCTTCTCCCTCGCGGCGTCCTCCCCGCGCCACCCAGGCCTTACCTTAATCGGCCTCAGGAACCCGTCGACGTGCACGGCGCCGTGCATCTCGTCCGCGCTCTCGACGTCTTCCACGGACTGCAGCAGCTCCTCGCCGCCGTCGAAGCCGTGGACGAGCTGGAGGTGGCGCACCAGGTTCGGCCGGCGCGTGAACGGCTCCACGGCCCGCGGGCAGTTGCTGAAGACGCAGAAGTGCGTCCCGCTGCCGCCGGCTGAGGATGCTGAGCGAGATCGAGATCTTGACCTCGTTTTCGACCGGGACTGTGACCTGGGCCGTGATTGTGATCTAGATCTACTAGTATTACGCGATAGCGTAACACCCCTCCCCCTACCCCTACCCCGGCCCCGACTCTCGGTTTCAGACAGCGCTGCGCTCGTGGCGCGGGATATACGGCCGCGCACCCCCTCATCGTAACCATCATCCCATTCTTCTTCTCCTTCTCCTTCTGAGAATGAGGTAGGGGGCATAGCCATACCGGGCTCATACCGCACCGACTGGATCTGCGCCTGGATCCCATCTGCTGGACCCTCGTGTAGCGTATGCAGCGCGAAGCTCTGCCCGAAGAGATCCGCGCATCGCCGCGCTGCTCGATCTAGTGCCGCGGGAGGAAACCCCGCGAGCGCGGCCGCGCCTAGGATATCCCTCCAGTCGCGCAGACGGGTGCGCGCGAGCGGAGGGCGCTTCCGCGGGGTGGCGCTGGTTCCGCTCGTCGAGGTTCGGCCGGATGCGGAATCGGCGTCTGTGTCTGCGTTTGAGGCTCTGCGTGATTGCCGCGGTGCCTTACCCTTGGCTTTTCCTTTGCCCTTGGAATTCGTGGTATCTGCGTATCCGGCGGCCGAGTTCGGCGCCGGCGTGGAATCTGAGATGGGCTGCTCGTCGTCCAAGTCTGAAAATCTGGGGATCGGTTTCTTCTGCAGCCGTGCGATGCGGATGGCGTATGCCCTGTCTGTTTCCCCGTCGAGTCTTGGATGCACCTTTTTGGGCCGGCCTCGTTTCTTCACGCTTGCGGATCCTTCCGGGGCCGCGGATTCCCGCGCTACGGAGGCCGCGCGAGAGCTAGGGGTTGGTCTGCGTCTGATTTCCGGTGACTGCGAGTGCATTGTTGAAGGCCCGCGGCTGCGTGAGCGTGAGCGGGACTGGGATTGCGAGCGCGATGAGGCGGAGGACGCGTCGGATTCAGAGGGGCAGTTGTATTTGGATTCTTGCGCGTTATGGAGAATCGCCAGTGCTGTATCTAGCTTTGCCAATATGCCTCGTGCCGAAGGCCGCAAGAGAGAGTATGATAGCTCATCGTCCGTTGCAACCACGGTTTTCAGTGGGAGTGTCTCCGATGGCGTAGGAGATGACGTCTTTTCAACATGTGTATCGTCAATATCCATCATCTCGGCCTCGCTGGTGCTTTCGTATTTCACTGATCGAGTCTTTGATCTCGATTTAGCTCTTGATTTCGGCCTTGCACTGGTGGGTTTGGGCTGCATCTCAATGTCGGAACCCTCTTCACCGTCGCTTGCATGGTGCGATCCGACTGTAGCCTCATCCCGTCGCGCCGCTTCTTGCCTCGCCTGAAACCTCTCCTTAGCGAACCTTAGAATAGTAGCCGAGACAGCCTCCTCCAGTTCAGCCGCAGGGTTATATGGCGTCTGCATCCTAAAGGTGGAGTGCTCATCGGCGCTATCAGTACGCCCCGTGAACTGTGGACGCGGCACCTCATGCGCAGGCAGCGGCCAGGCTATCCACAAATTGGGAGGCACCCATTTGTTCTCCTGCACGGGTTGCCCCGTCGTAACATCGACATCCTGTCCGTTATCACTGGTTAGCATGTACTACGCATACACTCTGCTTAGGTAGCGGTGAAAGGTGAATTCACCTGGCCGGTGACTGGCTTCGCCACATCCCGTGTCTTTCCTCTTTGGTGTCTGTGCTTGAGCGCGAATGCATTGTACAGATGGACAGAGAGGTCTCGGTTGCGAAGCTCGTTGAGCGCCGTGAGCGTGTCGATTTCGGCGCTGTTCAGCTGCTGCCAGGTGGACGGAGGGCCAGTCCATCGGTTGGGACGCTCTTCTTCTTCCTCATCCCCTTCTTCATCATCATTTGAGTCATCGGAATCGGGAAGGTATTCATCAGAGTCATTCCCTGTATAAGCCATCACGAAAGAGATGCTGGTTTTATTGAGTGAAATGAGTTAGTAGGTGAGTGTGCAGTAAAACCAAAGATAGAACAGTGAAAATGAGAAGTGAAAAAGCCTTCATACTATGTGGGTTCAAGAAGCTTCTTTTAAAACTTACCCAAGTAGAAACAGAGCAAAAGTATTACAATTCAATAAATTTCGTGCTTAAGGACTTACTCAATAATGCGATTCATACGGCAGGACAGTCTCACCTCAACACATTTGGAAGCACCGTTTTCCATCATGATCATCACTGTTGTTGTCATACATACTCAGTTCGCATCCGCAGCCCAAATCCTATGTGGTATTATAAAAAAGCCCTGTCTAATAATTCATTACGCCTTTGCTCGTGCTTTCTGTTTCTCCAATTTTCTTCTCTTTGCCCGGAGTTTCTGATCCTCGGCACTCTTCTTGCTGTTTGTGTATTGCATCTGCTCAAACAACTTCCGCTTCTTCTTGCTCAACATTCCCTTGGCTCTTTCAATCTCTTCCGCCTCTTCTTTGGCCTTCAGCGCGAGCTTCTTCTTCGCTTCTAGCTTCTGCGATCTGGCACCCGCCTTGGTCTGTTTGACAGGTTTGCCACTAAGTTCCGCCTCAAGTTCTTGCTGATTACGAAGCTCCTCAGACTCGGACTCATCTTCCACCTCATCTGCCCCGCCCGAGTCCTCCTCACCCTCGGAAAAGCCTCCAAATGAGCCGTCTTCAGCCTCATCTTCGTCATCGTCCGACGCATCAACGTCCATCCCGTCGGCTGCAGCTTTAGGTTTCTTAACAGCCAACTCATCCTCTTTTTCCCCTTCCTCCTCTTCTTCAGCTTCCTCTTCGTCCACCTCGTCGTCACTATCCTCCAGAGCTTCCCCTTCAGTTTCTTGGTCTTTCAGAGGTAGCGTCGGGTCATATGCACCCTGCGTGTTCTGCACGAACGGGCTCAGGTGCGGCGGCAGCTGAGCACCGGGTGCATACTCATCAGGACGCTTCAACTCCTCATCATTAACACTGTCCCAGACCCATTGCGGCTGTATGTAGATACGTCCCGGTACCCTTTGGTTCGGCGCGAGTTTCTGAGAGGTCTGGTTATCCTCGGCATCCCCATCTTCTTCCGTAGCCGCCTGGATAATTGGGCGGTCGACGATTTGGTGAGTGATGGATGGATCGAGTTCGTTAGTTGTGTATGCTCCCTCGCCCAAAACGGAGTCCCAGCCTATTCGCTTGCACCCGAACGCTCGTAGGATGAACTCCAATGGTTGCCTAGGGGTTTCGCGAGACAAATAAAAGGTACAATTCGCAAATAATGCCCCAGGCTCGCCACCGGAGTATGTGGGTTGAGGTAGAACATCACCACCGGGCGCCGCTGGCTCGAACTTATCTATAGCATCGGTGGGTTCGTCTGTTTCCGGGGCGGCATCGGTCTGATCTCCCTCCACTGCGGTGTCCTTCATCTGTCGAATCAGTTTATTCACTTCGGCCTGTGTTTTGGGATCCGGTTGAGCGGTAGAATCATCACTCGTCAACTGAGCCGGTTCGCTCGCAACTGTAGCGGTATGGTTGCCCTCGAGTTTGAAAGCGCCGAGTTCGGCAGCTTCGTTATCCTTGTTCTGGTCGAATTTCGGCGGATATTTTAGGCCGGCGGATGTGTAGAGTCTAAAATTGACGAAGCCGAGAAGAGTCATGTAAAACTCGACAAAGGTGCCCATGATCCTGAAATCAACATCGCCAACAACGCGCTGGTTGAACTTGTAAGGCACGAGCCATAATATGTCCTCGCCTTGGATATTTGCTTGATAATAAATGCCCTTTATCGACAGAAACGACTTGCGCAAGCTTTGCGAGACAATGAGGTAGTGCTGGAACTCGAGGCACAGGCGCTCGCACCGGGCGATCATCTTGGCGGGCACCGTCGAAGTGGAAGGGAGATTCGCGAAAAGGAAAAGCATGGAGAGACAGTCGTCGAGGTCGCGCAGGGCATCGACGAAAGTCGGATAGCGGTCCCGGATGACATGGTCGAGGGTGTAACGCGGCTTGCCTGTCTTCTCGGGTCTGGCCGCGTTTCGCTCGAGCCGACTTGCGTCACCGACATCGCCACGTCCAAGGGCCCTGGAGATCTTCTTCTCGAGGGTCTTCTGCTCGCGGAACTTCTGCAGCAGGGGCTCGTGTAAAAGGAACTGAATGTCTTTGGCGTAGTAGAAGGTGGTCGACGTAGTCGAGCTTTTGGAAGCCTTTTTCCTATTCCTCGGCTCTCTAGGAAATATACTGTCGGCATGTCAGCCATCTACGTTCTACTCCGATTCAAGGAACCAAGGGAAGAACACCTCGCGACAGCTTCGAGACACGATAGGAGCTTGTTCTTCTACTTACCCTTTCCATATGCACAGCTTTCGGAAATCTGGTAAGCTGATCTGCAGCTTTTTGACGGCCTGTGTGCGGGTAATGTAGTTTTTGGCGTTACCGGCCTCGCCCTTCTTCTTTATTCTACCCATGATGGAGTCTCAATGGGGGTCTCGGCAGGTTACAAGTCCCAAGTTCACGATGTGTAGACAGTGATGGGAACGGCGACAGGAAATTCTCAGGCGATCGCAAGCAGTAATTGATGCATTAATCGATAACAGAATACTTTTGGCGGGGCGTCCAACTTTTTTTCCTTAGCTGCTGCCGCCGTCAAGGGACCTACCTGTCTTATCGATAGGTAGCAGGTCAGAGTTGCTTTGGACCCTTGATGCCGACAGGTGTCGACAGCTCTAACCCACCGCTCGGCAATCGGCAGCGATCTGCTATGCCTGCATTACAGCACAGCTTACACGACAGAATACGTAGGTAAGGTACGTACCTCGTACTTATAGTAGATGCCTGCCTGGCCTACATTCTAACGGTAACGTATTCCGTATCCTAGATCTATCCATTACCCAATCGACGACTGCGCACAGCGAATGAGTCTCACGACCCTCCCCAGAGCACGACACTCCGAGCGAGCGTGGGTGCCAATTCAGCAGCTTCCCGTCTTTGACGATGGAAGCTCGATCTGACCGCCGGTAAAATGGGTTTCCACGACACAGCTGGTCTCTACGGCGCCGCTGCCGCCCTCCGCCTCGCGCTCTTCGCCTTCTTTCCCGCCCTCCCCGATCTCCTGACCAGCCGTGTCGAGGTCTCAACCCCTGTGACGAGCTTCAAGCGATGTAAGTCTATTGTCAGATAGACAGATCCAGCACTGACTCTTCACACCCAGTACAAGAGGGTCTGTTCCTCTACAACCACAATGTCTCGCCGTATGACGGTGGTGTCTACCACCAGGCGCCGCTGTTGCTGCCGCTCTTCTCTCTCCTCCCGGACGCCTCGAGATACCCCTTCTTCACGTATCTCGTGTACATCCTCGTCGACATAGCAAGCGCCGAAGCGCTGTACCAGATCGCCGAATCGGGCGAGGCCGCCGCATCGAAGCTCTTCACTTCGGCGCGCAAGGACAGGAGATGGAGTGGTTATGTGGTTGCTGCAATGTAAATATCCTAGATGTTCCATTCTCATAAGACAGCCCCTATCCTTGTGGCTGCGGTTGTCCTTGCTTACTCACTTGCTGACATTTGCTGTAGCTACCTCTTCAACCCCTTCACCATCGCCACTTGCCTAGGTCGCCCGACAAATGTCTTTACGACGTGCGCCATCCTCCATGCCATCGCCAAGGCCATTGCCGGAAATCCCCTAACGAGCATGCTGGCCCTCTCTTTCGCCTCATATCTCTCTATGTATCCCATCCTTCTACTCCCGCCCTTGATTCTGCTCGCCTACGATCGGCAGCGCCTGGCAAACCAAACCGCGTCCCTTGTGCAGTTCACTGGCACTACGGTACTAACCGTCGTGGCATCACTCTCGACACTATTTGCTATATCGTACCTCCTTACTGGATCGTGGGAGTTCTTTCCCTCAACTTACGGCACTCAGCTCACGCTTACAGACCTCACCCCTAATGTAGGGCTCTGGTGGTACTTTTTCATCGAAATGTTTGACAGTTTCAGGTCCTTCTTCCTCGGCGTCTTCTGGTTACACCTCTCCTCGTACGTTGGTGGACTGTCGATCCGTATTCGCTCACAGCCCCTTGCTGCACTCACTATCCTACTCGGAATTCTGAGTATCTTCAAACCGTATCCTAGTATTGCCGACATAAGCTTATCCCTGGCTGTGGTGCCTCTGTTCCGGCACGTATTCCCCCTAATGCGATATACCTTTTTTGCGGCATCTACGATTCTCTACTCTGCATTCCTGGGCCCCGCCTTTTATTATTTATGGATATACGCTGGTAGCGGCAATGCCAACTTCTTCTACGCCATCACATTAGTTTGGAGTCTAGGCCAGAGTTTATTAGTTACCGACTTAACATTTGCCGTACTAAGGGATGAATGGGAAGTTGAGCGACCAGAAATGGTCGGAAAAGAAATCCGACAAATATAGAGCTCGATCCTCATTCGCCCACGAAGTAGCCAAGTCATACTCGTCAACTACCATAATTAAATCATCGGTTCCAACCGTTTTCAAACTTCAGGTCCCTTTGAATTTGTGAATCCTACGGCAAAACAAAATCCATCATCGGCAACTTTACACCGTTCCATCGTTCGCTGCAAGTATCGACACACTTCTAATAGACATACACAAAAGTTTTGTTTCGCAGGTCTGTCTCCTCCTGTTTCTCGAGCGCCTGAATATTGATGCGCCCCCTGTGGAAAGCATCAAGCTCGTCCTGTCTTTCTTTGATCCTATTCCTATTCCGCCATCCATACAACAGCCGCAGCATGATTGCCAGGATAATAACACCTCCGCTTGCCGCAAAGATAATAATTTTGGCGGTAATAAATCCTGGTGCCTCTCGACTCAAGAACGTTTGTGGGCCGATGACACTCCCGATCCCGTAACCGGCTATCACGATGGCGTTCGTGGTCACCTTCTTGGTGTAACCCTGGATGTTGACACCCACAAGAGAGTATAGCAGCGTCACGGGCCCCACGATGAAATTAAAGAGGTAGATTCCCGCAAGAAGGCCGCCTCTACCCTGATAGAATGACATCAAACCTGCACCAATGAATGTTGGCACCATTCCCGCTATTATGCCAAGGCCGCGCGGGAGATCGATTAAGATCGCATAAGTGCATGTCAGTGTTGCAATGATAGAGACGACGCCGCCTGGGATGAATAGGAGAGCAGCAGTCTTGGAATCAAATCCGAAGCCTTTGATGAGTGCTGCGCCAAAAGCCGAGAGGCCTCCCAAGGGTATAGTGAGAAGGACAATCATGAAGAAAATGATTCACCCTTGCAAATCGAACATGAGCGCTTCGATGAATGCCGTCTTCTGGAAGACTTTCCTTCCAGTGCCAGCTTGGTCGAGCGTCAGCTTTTCACGGATGCGCGTCTTCTCGGCGTCGCTCAGCCAAGGGGCGGCTTCGGGTGTTCTTGGCAGGAAGAGGAGAACTAGCGAAGCTATGATGATGTTGAACAGCCCCACGACAAGGAACATAATGCGCCAGCCAGATAATGCTGCCGTTCTAGACCCATGTTGCGCCCCAAAGGAGACGAGTCCACCGAGGACTTGACCCGCTCCCGACCCGCAATGCCAAAGTCCGTACCGTGGCGTGCTCTCGCGCTTGGTGTACCACTGGTTGGTGATCAATATCAAAGCGGGTGTGATGACAGCCTCGAATCCTCCCAGCAAAATCCGCACGACCAACAGACTTCCGAAGCTGTGACAGGCGGCCGTGGAAGCTGTCAGTACACCCCATACCAAGATGTTCATTCCTAACACCGTTGCCGGGGGAAACTTGAGGAGTAGGCATCCTTGCGGAAACTCTGCGGCACTGTAGGCGATGTAGAAGGCTGTTGCCAGCAAATTGAACTGCTGCCCGTGCAATCCCAAATCCTCTTGCAGACCCATTATATTAGCGTGGTTGAGAGCCGTCTTGTCCATAACTTGCATGAGATAGGTCATGAACAGAAGAGGAATAATGTGAACGTCGATCTTCCGGTAGAGGGCTCTATCATCAATCGTCTCGGGCGACGATCCGGAAAGTGACTTCGCATCTCCGCGCGGAATATCGTCACCTTGAGGATCCATGGGGGAAGCGATTCAATGTAAATCTGAGGCTGTTGTACGGGGCATTTCCCAACCTATTTCTCGGGGAGGGGCGAGAGAGTCCTTAATACTACGTACCGTAAATACGACACATTGAACCTCTGGTGTCATCTGAAACCTGACATTCTTGAGAGATGAATAATCGTAGCTTGCATGGTCCATCTATCTCCATGTTTATGTGCTCATCACAAGCCCGCGTAACACGACTTCTGCCCCTCGTGACTATTGTATTGGTTGGAGTATAAGCCACCGAGACACGAACGGCGTCATTGCTCTTCGCCACCGGTTAGAGCAAAAAGAAAGATGAATGCCCCTCCCTCCCTCCTATTTGAGGATGAAACATCGAGTTTCGAAGCACGGCTTCATGAGGCGTCACTGCGGCGTTGCTGGAGGCCGAGGTCACCCCGCCATTCATGTGCTCTTGTTCCAGGACACACATCTTGGCTTGGGGTGTGGTCTCGACAAATAATAGTTTCGAAACCGCGGGGTAAGCTGTAAATTGCCCAGCTTAACCTTAGAGGGATCTCTTGGAGGGTGACGAGGACAAGATCTCTGTGACACCAAGGAGGTTCATTAAGATGATGTTTCCTGATAGGCTCACGAGGAAGTATACGGGGTGTTAGCTCGGCTACATCCTTAGTCGCGAGACTGCACACGCTATGAAAACGCGTGTGTGTGTTTCAGCTGTGTTCGGTCCGAAGCACGATACTTTGACAAACATTTTTATGTGATAATGCTCTGCTCTTCTTGAGAATGCGGAAAATATAGGTGCGAGGGAATCTCACGGTGTAGCTGAAGTCGCGGAGTGGTGGGCTGAAACCGGGCAGTCGAGCATTAGAGGACAGCGAGCGAGATTGGGACGAATAGAGGAGGACGAGTTGTGTTGTGTTGTGTCCTTTGTCAGCCGATCTACTTGGATGTTCATGACTCTGCGGATCGCGGATCACGGATTTGAGAGCCTGCCTTGGTTGGGACGCGAGCCGGGGGGTAAACGTGGTCTGAAGGCCCGAGATAGTCGATATGCGTTTATAATATTAACGACGTCCATCGTTACTGTATCATACGTATGATTCGGATGACTCGTTCCCAAGATGATATGGACATTATCCCCAGGTACGGAGATGGCTGGTAAGGAGATGGCTGTTCATAACTGTCTATTATGAGTGAGTAGGTATTGTCGTTGCCACACTTGACAACACTCAAATGATGGTACATGTCACAGCACGAATGTAGGGCAGGTGAAAAATGTCAACGACTGCAAATATATACCTCGTAATACATTTCATGTAACCATCACCACTCCAAGACCATTCAAGTCGCTATTCGGCTAAGCTTCCAGCCGTATCCCGGTTGAACTACTCCCTCCTCACCGTATTTTTTATCCCTTCCCTTTTGCATTTTTCTCTTTAATCTTCTTGGCGGTCATGATTTGCCTTTTACTACGGCGCCCTTCCATGTTTTTTCATATATTTCTGCTAAGCTAAGAGCCGATACATGATACTAATAACAGGAAAAGATAGAAAGTGATAAACCCGACTACAGAGCTTAGAAATATATGACGTTACACAGTGAATTAGGACTATGGCCTCAATGAGCATGTATTTCATTGAGTTATGTAAGCTATACGGGCAGACCTATGTTAAGATACAGCCGTAGGCGTGACCCTCCACACAGCTTGCGCAGTGAACAGATCCATCAAATTCATATTACAAGGCAAGTACTCATGCATCGTTAGGCTCAGTTTACGTATATATTTCATCTATACCCGGTAATCTGAAGTGGTCCGTTTAGAGAATCACTCGCAGGAAAATTTGCGTGTATGTGGAACTGCAGGTTCATCAGGCTACTTCCAGTCTGTGCAGCATAACTACTAACCTAGGTATGAAAAATAGGATGAGATAAGTGCTCTACTATACCGGTGGACCTTCTGGCGCTTTACAGTCTCATTACATGTGCATGCCTTTCTGTGAAATGGAGTCGGGAGCGTGGTTTTTGAAACGATTAGGCACTCTGAGGTCAGCTGGCGTATTCAGCTCACCAATAATGAATCGTACGTATCTAGACCTGAGGAGCTAAAACTAGATCGCTCATAATACAGATGAAGATAGAGATGAAGATGGGTATGGTCCTATGGATACATACAGTATTGTACAAGATCTGTCTAGTTGTCTTATCCTTCAACTCTATCCTTGTCGATAAATCCAGACAATTTATAGAGCCAGTCATACATATATACAGGCAAGTTCAACACTTCTATCTAGGACTTAACTACATCCTCGCAGCGGGTACACAACGCATCCTCCTGTGGGGCTACATAGCGCCAGCAGCGAGGACACTTAGCGTGCTCCGGGGGTCGAACCTCGACATGTCCCTTGACGCCGTGAACCTCGAATTCCTCGCGGAAGGCGAAATCCACCGAAGGTTCGTTCGAATCGGCGTCAGTACGCTTGCCGATGTAGACCGTGGAAACAACAAACATGTTTGCAAGCTCGTCGGCGTGTTTCTCGAGCACGCTCAGGACAGTCTTGTTGTTTTGCTCGGTGATTTCCGGTATGTGGATTTCGACGGTACTTTGCAACGACGAGCCCACGTGCCCGGCACTACGAGCCCGCTCCAGGGCGGGCTTAACGGCGCCATGGATAGCCATCAAAACAGGAATGTCTTTCCTTAATTCTTCCGCATCGATGACGAGACGTTTGGGATCAATTAGAGGATCCGTATAGAGTTGATGAAGCGGATGTGTTAAGGATCTAACAGCAATTAGTAACGTAGCACTCCCGTACCTACAATTATACATGACGCGCGAATAATACGTACTTGTCTTCCTTCATCCACTCCGGACGGTGCTCCCAAGCCTCTTCGACAAGTAAAGGGGTCATAGGAGCCAACATCCGGAGAAATCCATTAAAGATGGGTTCGAGGACACCTCCGCCATCGCCGCAGTACAGACGGTCCTTGAGGGCCTCGAGGTAAAAGGCGGAGAGGTCATTATTGACCCACCGGTTGAGAACGCTGGATCCCTTATAAAACTCGTGGTTATCAAATGCCTTGCCTACCTCATGCATAGTGTCTTGTAACTGTATGAGGGCGACTTGATCCGTGACAGTGAGTGGCGCGATACGAGCAGATTCGTGCATAGAGCCAAGAAGCATCTTCATGATTGTACGATACTTGATGAGAGCGGTGTGAATAGATTGTAGGACGGGAATACTGAGTACAACGTCTCGCGTATAGTCGCTACTCGCAGCCCATACACGTAGGGCATCAGGACCTAACGCATCATATGTTGGTTGACCCTTTGCAGCTTTCCCTTTACGTTTCATAGGTGGCAAGAGCGTGCCATCCATGACCTGCTGGGGTTCTATGATGTTTCCGAGGGATTTTGACATCTTCTTGCCATCTTCGTCTAGAGTGAACCCATGTGTGATCAACTGCTTAAAGGGTGCGCCCTTCTCAAATGTCGCATCGGTGTCGGTTCCCGCAGCGATACGAGTGAGCAAACTGGATTGGAACCATCCCCGGTGCTGGTCGGAACCTTCAAGGTACACGTCCGCTCGACGGGACATCATAGTCCAACTGCTGCCGCTGTCGAACCAGACATCCATAGTATCAGTTCCTCGCCTGAATGTCCCTTTCAACGAACTCGGAATCCATGCAGGGTCGTCTGCAGCATCCGACCACCACGCATGCGTGCCCCTTTCCTTAATAACCGAAACGATGTGCTCAACCACGTGTTCATCCACCACTGCAGCTCCAGTCTCATCATATAAAGCTGGGATGGGAACGCCCCAGGCACGTTGTCTGGATATACACCATTCACTACGACCTTGCACGAAGCTTTCAAGTCGCTTCTTGCCAGTCTCTGGGACAAAATGAACACTTTTTAGGGAGTCTAAGGCTTCCTGCTTGATCGACGCGACGTCAGCGAACCATTGTTCCGTAGCCCTGATGACGACTGGCTTTTTCGATCTCCAGTCATATGGATATTTGTGTTGGTGTCTTTCGACCAGCAAAACATCACCCTGGGGTCTCAAGAGATCAAGAACATTCCGGCCACCGCCTTCAATGACTGAGGGCGCTCGTTCTAGTAGTTCTGGCGCATCGGGGAAAGCATCCTTGGTAAAGATTCCCTTGTCATCTATGGGAGCCACCACCGGTATACCGTGAGCATTGCAGACTTCATAGTCATCAAATCCATGACCGGGAGCCATGTGGACAAGGCCGGAGCCAGAGTCAGCCGACACGAAGTCGGCATGGATAATAGGTTGGGCTGGCGCAGCCTTGCCCTTTAACCTATTGGTATATTTGAGATGTTGGAGCTGACTCCCCTCAAAAGTTTCGTACACGGTATCTTGTTGGGATTCCGGTCGAGTGCTGTCTGCTTTTGCCAGAACTTGGGCCAGCGTATCGAGACGGCTTTCAGCTACCAACAAAGCATCTGCGCCGTCTCGAACAACACAATATTTCATGTCATTGTGCACAGCGATAGCCTGGTTCGCTGGAAGTGTCCATGGTGTTGTGGTCCAGATAACAGCGTATAAGTTCCCTTTGACCTTGTCCTGCAAGCTTTGAAACTGCGGTAGCGACCTCCAATCATCTATGACGGGAAATTTGATCCAAGCAGCATGCGAAACATGATCGTCCTTGTACTCCAACTCGGCCTCGGCGAGAGCGGTTTGTGAGGACGGCGACCAATACACAGGCTTAAACTTGAGATATATTAAACCCTTTTTCACCATCTTTTGAAACAAGTGGAGCTGTCTCATCTCATAAGCTGTATCCATCGTGGTCCATTTTTTGCTCCAGTCGCCCATGACACCGAACGAGCGGAAGCTCTTCATCTGCTTGACAACGGTGTTCGAGGCAAGATTCCGGGCGGACTTCCTAATTTCAAGTGGCGTTGGCTTCGTCTCCTTAGCATTTTCAAGAGCTTTGAGCTCGATTGGAAGCCCATGGCAGTCCCATCCCGGGACATAGTCTACTCGCTTGCCTGTGACACTGAGAGGTCAGGTCGGGTCCCAATCAGGTGATCAATACTGGTATTTCTGACCTTGTTGAACCTTCGTTCTCAGGACCATGTCCTTCAAGATCTTGTTCAGCGCATGACCGACATGAAGGCTGCCGTTCGCATAAGGCGGGCCATCATGAAGCACAAAGGTGTCATCGCCAGGCCGATTCTGCTTTTGCCACTCATAGAACTGATCAGCACATCGCTGTATGTACTGTTCACGAGACGCAGGAAGAGGCCGCGGGCTGCACAGAGCGCAATTAGCATACTATATCCTCTACGACTGGCTTCAGGCGAAGTGGGCTTACGGAAACGTGGATTTGGGCAGCTTCAGTGTGGCTGACCATGATTTCGACATTGTCATTCCTATGAAACATTCTGCTTAACTCCTAGTCCCCAGTCATAGTTACGCAGGTATTCACAATCGTGTAAAAAGGGTTTAAGAGGGCAATTATCGTCGCGATAGCTTCAAGAGAGATCAAGTCAGAGAGCTAGAATATATGTTATCGATAACAATCATGCAGGAGCTTGCTATCGAGGGCAGGTACTTAGGTACTTTGGTAACCAGATGTCGCTTCCATTCCTGATAGCTTTGAGCCACAGTGCACACAGCCACAGATGGGCTATTTGTGGCTCAAGCTTTGGTCTCTTAGCATTTCGTCATAGCACCAGAGCTGCTACTCTTATGTAGATACCTACATGCTCCTACAATATTACCATAATGGCGCCGATTCGGCGATACCTTCGCATTACTAAGTATTCCGTGCTCGAGTGTCGAATCTACCTTGATAATCCCGGGCTCGTGCACACTTGGCTTCTCAACCCAAGAACACCGGTTCTACCTAGAGTCATCGAGAGCGTGCGGCCGTACGTACTGCCGAAGCTGCGAGAGGAGCGCGAGCGAAGCCGCAAGCGCAGTGCGAGGAAGAAAGGGATCAAGGATGTAGTCGTCGAAGGTAAAGAAAAGATTTCCATACTACCCCCATCTTCTGCCGAACCAAGGTCGAACAGCCCCAAGTACTGCTTGAGGTATCGCACGTATTCCAAGTATCCAAAGTAGCCCAAGCAGCTCAAGTACCGTCCTAGCTGGCATTGGCGCGAGATCAAGTACAGTACTTCGTCGCGCGGCTCCCTGCATACCCGGAGCCCTGCCCTGCAATGACTGGCCCATGGTTGACGCCTCGTGTGACACGGTGCAGATGACTTCGAGGTGTCCATCTTCCTCACCGAAACAAGCACCCGCCATACCCTCGTCACGAAGCACAAGCATTTCCACGACACGACCCAGACGAAGCTCACGTCCAATTCGGGCCGCCTCATCAGCGAGGCCACTGACGCCCCCATCGGGCTCGACTTCGAGGCCGCAGCGCCGGCCCCTGTAACACTCCGCGAGGAGAGCGACGACGAGGATGCTGCGGTTGCACTGGCCGCCATTCCGACAATAGATCAGGGCGCGCCCGATCATTACAGCAACTGGACGAGGCGGTCGAAGCGCGCACGCAGCAACACCCATGCAGATGCGCATGCACTTGCAGATACAGCTGCAGGCCAGGTTCTGGGCGGCCAAAACAGCCAGGTGGAGGTCATATCAGATGAGGACAATGCAAGCGGAGATGACGATGGCCTGTTCGTACAGAGCCCTGCAAGGGAATCCCCGCCAGCCAAGCGTCTGAGGCCAGCTCCAGCCGCCGGCGCCGGGGGCGAGGGCGAGGAGGACGACAAGAAAAAATTGGCCATGGATATCTCGTACGAAGGCTTTTCTATCTACGGGCGCGTACTGTGTTTAGTTGTCAAGCGAAGAGATGGTGGCGGTGCCGACCGCGCGGAACGGGATGCCAGCATACCTACACCGGGAGCCAGCGGAAACAGCCGCGCCAAGGCTACGAATCGCGGTCAGGCTATGATGGAGAACTTCATTATATCAACCCAGATACCAGCGGGTGCAGATATGCCGTAAGAGCGGATGTAAGCAATGGAGCATAGCCGGTTGCGAATGTCCCAGGGTCACCACACATGTCGAGATGCATGGACATCCCGCTTTTGCTGCGCGCATCAGTCCATGCGGCTTGAAAGACTCCCGTGTGTGGCGCTTATCCCGTGGGGGCGGTTCATTCGATAAATTTAGAGCTGCAGGAGGCTTGCTTCTTGTAGCCGGCAGCACTGTATACTACTAGTATATGCAGTTGTGAGTGCGGCTTTGCTTGCATTCCGTAGCCCCAACGTTACATTGGTGATCCTCGACTGCAACCACCCTAATCGGAACAACAGGACAACAAGAAGGAAAGGCAACGTCGTCGACCGTTGATCCATGGTCGCATAGATGAGGCCAATGGATACAACAGTGTCTTTGACGGCGATTGTTCATCGTTGTTTATATCACCTGACCTACACCGAATAATGGTTGGCATCCGATGTTTCCATGCTGACTGACCCCCAAACCGCCCCCAGCGCTAACTGGAGGTCTTGATGTGGTGCATAGAGACATGCATCTCTTCGGTTCTAGACCTTTTAGTGCTTTCATATCCTACCGCTTGCCAACCAGCGTAGCGAGATGAGACTCCAAAGGATGACATGGCCAGTTACCATTTTCCATGCATGCTTCAGTAGCTCGAAGGCCGGCAATTAGGATACATTGCATACCAGCCTAATTGAGCACTTCTGCAATTGGAGTTGCATCGGCCTGAAGAGGCTCTATTCCTATGAGCCTGTTCCGCGGCCTAAACTATTGTAACAACTATGCCGATACAAGCGGCATGCCACTACTTTAGCCTACCAGGTATCCCATGAAACAAAGAGGGAGGTATTCGCATGGTTACATTGCATTCAGAAACCGAGCGCGAGGGCACCCAAGAACAACAAATGTTACTTGGACCACAAAGAAAATTATTTGGAAGATGGAAGAGAACAATGGCTGACCAAGAGGTAAACAATATGGCATAGCTGTGGTAGAATTTGCCCTTTGGTAAATACTAAGACTAGTCTCCTGACGACAGCATTATATTTTGTGGTCATCAGATTCTATGGAAGTAGGCACACCCTAAGTATACCGAACAGGCCTCGTGAATACCGCGCGTATATCTGACTGCCGAGTGCAGCACAGGCTAGCTAGCATAGGACATGAGATACATATGTACGCCCACTGCAGCGTGATTTGCACGAGCAGATCTTGCGTTCTCGTCTACTTTATGTGCATATAGGCTTTATCTATTACATGTCGAAACAACTTGCTCAAGTCGTTAATTTCATACGAGTCGGATAATGATCGGCTTACAGTTTCTGAAGCTGGAATCTGTACTCCTTAGGACAGGAGATTGCCCCAATATAAAGTACTTAGAGTTTCAATGGGAAAAAGGGATGGTATTATCAGTATAATAGTTACCTGTTGTGTCTTTATCCCGTCGTTAGCATTATAACCATTTACTACTAGTGTTGGATAAAGAGGTAAGTGGTAAGAACACTGAATGCTATTCAATAGAGCTTTTGTCGCGCTCTAAAAACGACGCCGTTAAAGCGCGAAGCACTCAACGGCTATATATAGACCCACAGTAGTGTGACAGCTTTTATTCACTCTTCGAGGTTGCTTTGGGTATATGACATCTGTTCATCTGCTAATACGGGAAGAATATTATCAACTGCGAGTTTCCTTAGCGATCACAGAAGTTGACCCCTCAGTCATTCTTGTCTCCTATCAATTTCAACGTCTAGTTACAGTAAATCGCCTCTGGGGTATTTCTCCTCTCTTCCCACCTACACCCTTCATCACTCATGTACAGATGGTCTTGACCAGTATCATGAAATCCCTCACAACATCAGTTCCGCCGCCTCTAAATCTCGTCAATAGTTGCCGCAAAAGCTAAAGATAGAGGAAGTTGAAACATTGGAGAACTAACAACAGAACCCAGTATCATCGAATGTACACCATTAACTCTGAAACAAGCCAAGGCATTGCTGTATCCTACGCTTGTGGTAACCCCCACACACCCAATACACGATATGCGAAAGCAAAGAAACTACTTAGTCAGATTTCGAACTTCCTAGCATACGTACCAACATGAATAGTTACAGTACATCATATAGACGCATTAAATATACTCCTCAAGGGCCAGGATCGCTATCGCTATTGTAATCAAGCACACAGACTCGGGAATAAGCCACGCGCTCCGATTTATCATCACACTATACAAGCATTCAATCAGTCAACCAGCCCGATCCTTCCTAACTATCATGCCTAATCGACGTGGGGTATAAACAGAAAACCTGGGGCACAGGCACTGAAGCGGGGTTTCTGTTCCGCTCATTCGGGTCCGACGTTACACAAGGTTTCGAATCCCTCTATTGACATGAAAACAGGGAAGATAACAGACATAACATGAAATGACATAGCATAGAGTATAGTATATAGTCTATGATAGATATTTATATCTCACGAACTCACGTGTTCCCTTTAGTGTCGTTTTAGCGCAGATATAGGTATAGTGATCACTCGATGCCTGCTAGTTGATTCCATCGAGCGTGAATGTCTACACCGCACTAATTACGGCAATGTATCAAGGTACTGTACCTAGATAGATTACCTATGTAGATAGACATACTGCTGCTGCTATGGTGTTCTTAATGTCAGAACGTTGAAATCGAAGGAGTTTGCTGGCTAGCTATCTACACTGCTATCCCTCGAGATGCTAACCCCGAAGCTACCGCGTCTTGGCATCCTCCTCGTCACTATTTTGGTAAACTGATAGCCTGCGGCATATTGCGGCAATTGCATCTATTTTGCCCGTCTTGCGGAGCCAGGGATGATTATAATCGGGAAAGAGAGCTCTTCGGCATCCCGATAAATGACGTCTCAGAGCGGTAGATAGATACACTAGGTAAATTCCGGATCCCTTGATCCCACGCGTCCTGCGATATCAAGATTCCTTATGGCCTGCCTTCGCGGAATCAGATATTCCCGATGGGGCGGAACCCCGAGGCCGGGGGCTTGGACTGTTTGCGTTGTAGTCGACGGTCTACCTGCTGGGCTATTCTGTTGGTTGGCTATCGGATGTCCGGCATTTATCTCTTTGGTAGAGTATCATAGTTGCTTCCTATGTATGAATTGATAGGCGCGGCGTCGTCGGTAAGGGAGTGCCTTGTATTGTAGGATAGGTATCCCGACACCCAAATCTCAGGCTTACGAGTCATATTGTATACATAGAAGAGCCATGCTCGCCATGAAATCCTAGGTCACTGTGCATGAGCGGAAACGCGTCGTCGATCCCTTTCTGAATTATGTGTTGCCTGCAAGCTGGGGGAAATTGCATAGGCACTACCATGTGGTCGTTACGCATGGCATCACGCGGCAGACGATCTTGAGGTAGTTCAAGTACTACCTACAATGAAAATGTCCCGGTAGTCTATGTTTCACGTTTCTACCACCCTTGCACACTAACGTAGGGAGGGTATATGTAGTTATCTGAGAGCTATTAGTCATCTACTAGGACGTCGTCGGCCCGTGAATGGTTACTAATCCGCTTGGTGGCCGGTATCACAACTAGGCACACCACATCTAGGACTATGAGCCAAGGGAGATAGCCAGCATGGTACAAAGGCAACAGCTGCATGGCTCATAAGCCGAGAGAGGTCAGGATAGGTTTGTTATACGGCCTAGTATCGAGATAATTCCCGCAACAACGGAAGGAAAGGAAGAAAAAACTTGGAAACATCAAACACCAACGGGTTCTTCGTCTGACCACCCTCATTATCGTTGCCGCTAAAAACCGTCGAAACTCCGAACCGATTAGCACTAGGGATATAGATAGACTAGCACATCTACAGGTCAATTGATGACCAAGCCCCTCCGAACCTCCGGTGTTTGAATCATTATCTGCGGGGTCTGAGGACTTGCTGAGATGTAGGTACCTACACCATCGTGATGTAGGGTATATGGTAGGGTAGGGCACGTTTTGGCAGGTAGGGAGGTCAGCAAGATTCAGGCACTATCTCCAGCTTTTCAGGGCAGTGGCTTATGATGCGGTCCGTGCTGCCATACCTGCCAGGCGCGTGATTGCTTTCATTGGGCACCCCCTGTGGTAGGGCTGTGTGACTCTTTGTCCGGATGAGGCGGAGTGCATATCATTCTGTATATGTATACATCTGTCTGGCAATGTACATATCCTACTCAGTACATCCATACAAGTGCTGTAGGTATCCTTGATCCCCACAACGCCAAACTGCTGATGATCGGCGTGAGAAAATAGCGTACCCAATGCTCGGTGTGGTAGCTGTCGTCATGGACGGAGCAAAAAGGGCTGAGCAGGGAGGAGGGAGCGATATGGAGAGAGTGAGTGTGTGCGCGGTGTTCATCGTGGCGTACCTATTGGGCTAGGCGCCGGCGAGGGGATATATGCTGTTGGGACCAACGTGCATACTGTTAGGTACCGTAGGTACAGTACATCCATCATCACGCCTCGCCGTTGCATCCAGCTCGATCACGGGATTATGCTTATTTGACAATCCTCCGTCCCCATCAACGCAGGTACGTGAGCTAGGACTCGATGCTAGGACTGATGCGGTCTACACCATACCTACATCTTCGCGGGTGTTGTGGTTTGTTGGTGTCGTTCGTTATACGAGAGCTGGGACACACGCATCGGCTTTTGGTTAGCCTTATTTGGACGGACGAACGTCTACTAGTAGAGTTGTACCTACATTAGAACCAAGAACCGTGCCGTGCCGCATCGCCATCTCGTACCTGAACTAGCTACCAAGTCATCAGGCACGGGGCCAAAATAGTATCGTATGTCTCTAGCGTAGACTACCGTAGCGGCTCGGCATTAGAGCTGGAGGAACTTTTCGAACAATGGCTGAACTTGAGTATGCGTACTTGGAAATAGCTCCATGTTGTTGTTGTCGGGCAGATATTGCCGGTTCCACTATACAATGCTACCCTAAGTTCACCAGTAAGCGCTCATTAACTGCGCACGATTCCGGGCATGCGGAGGCCTCGGAGGCTTAGGTAGTTCGTAGAAGTAGATAGCCTGCCGGATCGATGTGTTCCCGGAGGGAATTACAAGGTAAACAAGAATGAAATGCAATCCCGAATAGGCCGTAGACTGGCGGGCTCGTATAGTCGTCATTACAGCTTGATACGACCATGCAATTGTTGCGGATTGTTTTGTCCGTTTGGGGAAATGGTTGCATGAACGCAGGTACCTATATGAGACCTAAGAGTCTTCAGGTATGGTCTTTGTTTATCAGCTGACCCAAAACCCGCTGGGCTGGATAGACCCCTAGTCGGGTACCCTGGTCGTTGCTGATCCTGATGGAGGAGAGATTAGAGAGGTGGATTGGCCGGCTGAAGACAGGTACACTACACCATAGTATGACCCCGTCAGCCGGGTCGGGTCGCCGCCACAAAAATATACTGAGTATGCTAATACTACGCTAATGTCTATCGACGAACGCAAGCGTTGGGTGGCTGTAGATAACGTAATGTGCAACCCTACACGATGTCGAACCCGTGATCATGATTTCAAGTAGGTGAACTATCTAACCAAGGACCAGGGGTTCCGGCCACCACCCCCATTTGGCCACCTTTCCCCACCAAAACTCACCTACTTTAAAAATCTATAGTTAAATGAAAAAAATAAGTAAAAATAAAATTCCTTCGAATATAGAAAATAAAATGGTTAAATTTTATATAAAAAAATAGTATACTATATTTCAAGTGCTAATAGCGCTAAAATAAAATTCTACTTTGGTATAACATTTTATTACTAAAAATACTAGTAAAAGTATTAGTGCAAATTAAATTATTAAAAAATTAAAACGTTAACTAATAAAGCCATGCTTGATATATAAAACTAAGAAAAATATAAGGTATTTATATATATATCTTTTTTACTCGTACGATTTTTTCTGGTTAAGTTATTTTATTTTAAAAATTTACCACTATAAAATTTACGGTTTTTTTAGTGTAAAGTTTTTATTGCTTAATAACTTAATCGAAAAAAATCGTAAAAACCAACTTTCATTTTTATTAAATTCTTTGAATTTTTCTTAGTTTTATATATCAAGCATAGCTTTATTAGTTAACGTCTTAATTTTTTAATAATTTAATTTGCACTAATACTTTTACTAGTATTTTTAGTAATAAAATGTTATACCAAAGTAGAATTTTATTTTAGCGCTATTAGCACTTGAAATATAGTATACTATTTTTTTATATAAAATTTAACCATTTTATTTTCTATATTCGAAGGAATTTTATTTTTACTTATTTTTTTCATTTAACTATAGATTTTTAAAGTAGGTGAGTTTTGGTGGGGAAAGGTGGCCAAATGGGGGTGGTGGCCGGAACTACCGGACGTTGGTTAGTGTGAACTACTGAGTATGCATGACGCAGAGGACTTGGTTCCTGGACCATGCTGTTTTGGTACTTGGTACGCTAGACTCCTTAGCTGATTACCGAACCATCAGAACGTCCCGTTCATGGCGGGTTGTTAGTCCACCTAGGTTGGCCATGAAAAGAGCCTATTGTGGCCAGGTCTAGCCCAAGTTAGGTAAGACTACCACCTGTATAGTACGGCGCGCGAAGACGCCACACGCACGTCAGAGTACTTAGTAGTATATATTAGATTAATAACATTTATTTTCTAGCATATCTCAGAGATTCTTTTATTTTTGAATATAGTTATAGAGCTAATTTCCTGCTATACTTTTAGGTCTAGTAATTAGTCCTTTTAGCCTTAAGAGGGTGGGCAGAAAGGTGTGTTTATTGCCTTGGTACATAGGATACATGCTGGCCACAATAGGCCCTTTTCATGGCCAACCTAGGTGGGCTACGGGCTGTGGCATCCACAGAGAGGTCGGCGACGAGAACGAATGATTCTGAGACATCGTCGATGGAGAAGGTGAACGCGGCTGCGCGAGAACCATACTGTCGGCTCATAAGGCGCGATGTACTTTACGTATCAAGTTAGCGAGGGGACTTTTGGCATTGTCCCGTGCGCTGGAGTAGTGTCCCAGGGGAAAGATGCTTTGGATCGTGAGCCGTGGATCGTCTTTGCTGGTACACCTTTGGGGAAACGAATCGAGGTTCTGGATTGGCTGATTAATTCCCAGCATCAATCAGCAATCGGTAAAGACCGGTCTGTCGGGAATCACTACAGAAATGGACATGGGGGTCGACGAACTCAGCTAGGCATTACAATCTCATGGATGGCACTATCGTCAGCGCTATTGCTCGTACACCGTAGATAGCGCGGCGATTACCTGCGTCAAATCCTCCTCCAAGCGAACAGAGCAGATAACGCCCTGAACGCTGCTTGACGGTCGGTATTGGGGTAGCAAGGGGTCGCAGATCATCCACCCTTGGCATACCCAGACCGTCGGATTTCCTTGATCCTCTCGCTTACCGTCGACGCTGTGACCTGTTTCTGATACTGACAGATTTGTACAGCATGTAGAGTACTTGAGGCAGGCTCCTGATCTACAGCGCATTAGTAAAGACTCGACCCCTAAAAGCGCTCATGTGCATTATACTCATTGAAATATTGCTCGACTCATACTGCCTGCTGCAGCTAAAGCTATAGCGGCGCTCTGCAATGGCACTCGACGTTACATTCGCACTTGGTTGCTCATAATGCTGTCGCGTATCACTAGCGCAGTAGTCAGCTCTTTCCTGACAACTGAATCAGGCTTTGTCTTATCGTTTTCGCGTTCCGTAATGGTGACACATTATTCTATCATGTGCTCTCTCGCATACGTACATGTTGTATAATGTTGCGTTATATGACAAAGCGCGCCTGTCCAGGGAGGATCGTACATGCATATCAGTTAATAAAAGCCCAGCGGTCATACGTAAGCCAGTCCTCAATGGCTATCAAGTTCGCGTTTTATGCCCATTGAGACGGTATGACAGAGTCGTACTTGGATCACACGAGGAATAGGAATACGTTATCAAATTCTGAGAAGGCTTTAGGCAAAATCTCGAATCTCTTGGCAGCCTCGAGGGATGGTGCCGGTGTCTGTGAGTAACACAAGTTGATGAGACAATATTCGTGTACACTTCTAGAACACGTGGGTTTGTCTTTAGGCAGCTCTTGATATCCTGTTGAGGGGTAGGAAGTGAGACATGCACTACTGCCGCAGTTGCCAGAAAGTATCGATTCATAGACATATGGAAACTGCTATTGTCATCATAGAACGATCACCAAGTTGATGAGCATATGTGCTGACAGCCAGAAGCACTGC
The DNA here is from genome assembly GCA_022578765.1 of Xylaria sp. FL0933. NCBI lineage: Eukaryota > Fungi > Ascomycota > Sordariomycetes > Xylariales > Xylariaceae > Xylaria > Xylaria sp. FL0933. Next base: position 514,088 of record MU389731.1, on the reverse strand, counting down.
ATCTTGGCGGAAGGGTTGAAAGCGCCCATGACTTATACAGCCGAGTTGCCGAAAATGGAATCGCGAAGAATAGAAGTGATCAACTAACCTTTTTGGAACAACAATGAGATTCAATATTACAACGTCAACTGATCTGGCTGGCCATCTTCAATTGCGATGGATACAAATACGTCTACCGATAAGTCGCCTAGACATTCCAAGGGTGGATTTTCGTGTGGATGGCACGCTTCTGTGACAATTGCCTCAAGAGTCCTAACACACAGCATGAAAAAGACCATGCCTTACCGAATAGAGCTAATTAATCTGATTGATTGAGTCAAGCTGTTTTTTGTTCCTGGGGAAGCATAGTAGGCGTTTCGTGATATGCCTCAAAACGACATGGTTCTTAATTGGTATAGTATAGTGTAATGAAAGGTCATAGTCATGTGTCGTCTCGCGTGGAAATAGGCGTTCATTTTTGACGCACGCAGAGTATGGGTTATGATCTTCAGACATGATGCACAACGTCGTAAGCTGGTGTCGCTTGCTTGTTGCACCCTGTGAAACCTCGCTTCTCCCTTGATGGTGAGCTCCAACGTGGCCATCCCGCATTCTGCATCGTCCAGTAAGAATACCGTATACAAGACAGGCCTAGGTGCGCTGAATGTGCCAGGCTTTACGGCTTTCCCCATTTGTCGTCTCGTCTCACCATCGACATCAGCGTCAGCATCAGCGTCAGACACAGCCAGTAAACAAACTCCTTACTTACATGGGCCCTGGCTCCCACGTGGGATAGCGAGCGCCCTGCTGGTTATCGTATTAGTGCGGGGTTATTTTCGGTACAGCCTGCGTTTTCTAATGCTTGCGAAGACGAGTGAATGGGTACTCAACATGAACAGACGGATATACTAAGGCTGGCAAGACCTGGTCAAGTTATCTGGTATGCGGTAGTATAATGCCGTCATTGGTGTACTACGGAATGTTTCGAAGGTGTTTTGAGTCATTATTGATTAGACATTATCGTCGTCCGCCCAAAAACCGTGCGTCGTGCTGTTTGCCGAAGATCCGATATTCCGAACTTAGTTCCGGTAGAGGTAGTGCGCGAAATATTGCCCAAATTACCTGCATGGTAGTACGCAAGCGAGCGGCTCTTTACGGATAACTCATTATCTGTGCTATGTATACTAATATACAAGGTGCTTGCCTGTTGTTGTCCTGTCACTTTATGAAGATCATAAGATCGTTGCTCACGAGACTCACGGATGTAGCGGTGAGTGTCGGCTCACTCGGCAAGGGAGCTTAGTAGTGGTGAGTATGAGACGGGATATCGCAATCTACCTCCCTATGCTCTATAACTACTTAGTAGACAAGGCAGATACTACCTAATGGGGGGAGGGGCACTAGGTAGGTATACGGCATCCAATAATTCTTTCGTGCTTGGAGCGTGCTGGCGTTACCCAACGAGGAATCGTAACGTGGGGTTTAAAGGGTTTCTGTCAGGGCTGCATCGATCGACTTGACTAGCGAGCAATGCTGTGCATATTTCTCAGCCTGCATGAGCCACTTCTCTGAATCGCGATCGATATACACATGCAGACATTCACACACACACACGCATGCCAGTACGGTTACAAGCAGTATCTCAGCCTCATGTCTAGTCTACACTGACACTAGACATTTAACCCGCACTCGCTGAGACCCTTGCATACCTGGTATAACTGAAGGGAGCCTACAGACATACATGCGACCATGTGAGCAAGTCGTGGATTACAGGCTAAGACTTGTGGACTGAGACTCTCGGACTCCGAAATGCCATGCTCTCATGGTGGGCGCAGCACGTTGTCAACAACGTGCTCGGACGTTAGTATACTCCAATGGCGCAATCGATAGGATAACATTGCTTTCGCTTGGAACATGCTGTCATTATGATTTTGCCGACGCGTCCGCATGATTGAACGAGACTAGTGTCACACTGCCCGTGGTGTGAGGTAGATTGCTCACCCTCACCTTAACGAAGGGATTATCTACGTAGGTACTTCGGCACGATATGCCCGCAAACCATGTACACTATGTTCCTGACACGTAATCACGTAATCCCGGCTGCGGCTCTAAACCGGGAAATATAGGAGGGAGTGTAGGACAAAGGGGAAGTGCCGTGATAGGTAGGGACTTCGTTGGTCTGAATCGCTCGGTAGTGTAGAACTTCACTAAACAAGAAATGAAAACAGACTGGATCCTCGTTCATCGTGTGCCGGCGTCAAGACGGCACAGCCCTAATGTTCTAAGGAATGTTCTAAAGCAAGGATGACACTTTAATTGGGACGAGAACGAAAACGAGCGCTACGTAACACGTGTAAGGTAGATTGTTTCACGAGGAACATATCACGTAATCATCCACGACTGGGCCCTAAATCAATCGATGGCGTGATGGAAATGAAGCCAAGACGTCGATGTAGGTACACTAGAAAATTTCTAGAAGCCTAGGTAAGCTTAATGGAGTCTGGAAAAGGGTTAGTTAGCTTATCGTTTAATCCGCAGTTTGCGCAGGTCCTGTCAAGCTGGCATTTCTGAGGTCAGTAACCAATAGAAACAAGGAGCTCAACATTTCCGGGATTGGAACCCAGCACGCGGCCAGAAAAAAAAAATTAGTTGAGAGCTAATAATTTTTCCCGGGCTCGTTGGGAGATTGCTGTCAGATTAGCACAGCAAATGCCGTATCCACTTAGCCAAGTTTTGCCAATTCCTCACCGTTGGTATTCAGGGTCCATGACTTCATAGGCCTTTTAGGCAAACACGAATAGTTAATTGACAATTTAGACTAGGGCAGGACTTGATCAACCTACGCGAAAAGAGTCACAAAATGCGGTGTAGTCCGCTTTGTACTGTACTTCCACCATTGGCCTTCAATGATACTTACTTAGCTTCTGACCTTGGGTCGAGCGATGTGTCGCGTTTCTCCACGTGTAAGTCAATTCTAGGTAATTCTTGCTAAAACCCCCCTGAAGCGCGTTAATATTTCTCTGAAGATAATTTGCAGCATAGTCAAGTGGGAACCCGTTGTAGCGCTGAAAACGCAACCTTCCATATTCCTAGTCCCTTGTCGGCAAACTCCATTGGACTTCATGGCATGTGATGAACGACCATATATCACCAATTAATAAACTAAGGTATGCTGATGTGTGCGTGCATAACCCGTACCCAGCCCTAACAGCCCACCCCCTCTCCCTACGACCAATTCGGCCGTGTATCTCGGCCGTGTGTCCGCCTCCCTCCCTATCAAGCCTCACCGTCTGAGAAGGGGTCTCCAGAACCGACCCGTCGACATATTCCCCTCGCGGATCCAAGCAAACGGTTCACCGGCGTAGTTTCGCTCTACGTACTGAGATGTTGATGCCCAATAGAGGAGAAGCAAAATTGGAAAAGGCCACCTCATCGTGAGTCACGGGCATATGTCGGTCAGTCATTATCTATACTACACTTTTCCTGCGATCTGCGACCTACCTGCAACCAAGTGAACTAGAATGAGGGGCATATACAGTTGGACGAGAAAAAACCACTGATACATGATATCCCGAGATTACCGGTATGCGAGTTTATACTGCTTCCCGTTCTGGAAAGTAAACGGCGGGTCTACCGTTTGCGCTAGACTACCTGTCAGTCACCAAGGCAAGACAAGACAAAACAAGACTGGAATGAGGATCCGGACTTTGCTCTTCTGGCCCTTCTGGCCTTCTGGAACTTGTTTGTGAATGAAAACATTCTACATTTATCGGACGACTTTCAGTTGTCACCACACGTCGTGGAGGGTCTTTCTTCCTGATTCAAGTCGCCAGCGGCTTGATGGCTCCTCGTAGCGCCCATACTAATTCATGTCTCATTAAGCCACACGAATGACTAAGTAGCAGTCCGCCTTACATAGTCTCGGTGTGCTCCGGGGCGTCTTCTTTTCTGGAAATTTTCACCGAGAAAGAGGCTACCAGTTACTACATTAGTCCAGGCACAGAGACTCTAAACCATACTACGGCCCGTCGCATAATATCGGCATTACTACCGCCGTAGATATTTTTTTCACAATTATGCGTAACTTCGTGTCTTGTGTATGATAATACGATAATGGCGATAGCAGAACAATGCTCACGGAGACCATAAACGTACCCGAGTCGTAGGTCAGATCAGAAGAGCGACACTCAGAAAAAGCAATTCTTCATCCTGAACCTACTAAGCGTGCAGCTCACAACAATTACGCACACTTCGCAAACAATCTACTCTTTACGTCGGAGACTAGCGGTAAAACAGACCCAAGGCATTTAATTTGGGTCGGAGATCCTCGTAATAGTTTGAGATAGAGGCTTGAATTGTGTGCTGAAACGACCCTTGTCTAAAGCAGGCATGTCCTCAAGCAGCAGTAGCTCGGCTTACAGCAGGCAGGTATACTTGTAAGGCTGGGCCAAGGTACAAGGTACAGGGGCTACTCAGCCACCTGATTCTCCTTGCATCGTCTATGTCTGCGGCTTTCCTAGCTTGTTGTGCATTTGCCTACACGAGACAAGACTACTGCGCAGTTACTGCGTGAGCACGACATCCATGTCTTAGAGTGCTTTTGTGTTTTCCCGTACCGCAATCGATGACCAGCAAGCCAAAAGAAAAGGCGACGACCAGAGGATCGGGATGACGATTTGATAGTGTTACAGTAGTATAGTTCTAGTGTAGCGAAAATCGTATACTAGCGTTGTATCCTTGTGCAATGGAGAGAGAGCGAGACGTGGTATCGAATTCGCCGACTAATTAACCCAACATCATCGAGGACTGAGTATATTCACTACAACTCCAGATCTCGCACGCTGACGGCGAAACAAGGGTGTTTTTCCTCCCCTCCTGGCTGCAGACTCGTGCTTCTGACTGGAATGCAGTCTGTAATGAGGCTCCACTACCCTGGTTCAAGTTTAAGACAAGGCAACCATTGAGAATAGGCAATCCCGAAATAGGCGGCTTATTATTATTACCCTTTCACAGCGGCTCTGCCCACCTATTATCTATTTCTATAGACAAAGACAAAAACAGCACGGAAGAAACAATGCATGCATGCATTGCATGCTTGTGTAGTGATAGCCTTGCGATGCTCTATTGCGCACCATATTTATACTCGCTGCTGATGATTCATCAGGTAATTATCCCCCAAATATCTCACCGCTGGCCAATAATATGTGCAGCGATACCCAGCGTAGACGCTGGACTATTTTGGGATGGGGCAGTCCTGTCTAATTTCAGGTGCAATTTTGATTTTTGTCCCTCGCTACGTGAGCGATGTACAGTACATCCGCAGCTTCATCTGCAGCCAGGACCAGTGGGGCCCTAAGCAGGGGAGGTACAGTACCACATGTGCTGAACGGCAGGGATGGAATGACAGGGGCCAGAGGACCACCTGGACAGGTCGCCAGGGGTTGGACGCTTGGTTTCAATCTGTTCCATGGGTTAAAGTTAGGTACCTGCTAGACGCGATACCATAGCCCCCCTCTACCAGCACTGGAGTATACTCAACTCGCAGCGCACAGAGGCCTGTATACTGGGCAGCCTGCTCAACCATCCCCAGGTTCGGCCCAGGTTCATCGCGTCCCAACACCACACCACCCACACCCACTGTTTCTGTCCTGTAGGGTCAAGCCATGATCGGCCTGCCTACAGGACTGTACACAGGTACACAGGTCCACAGAGGTAAGCCCGTCAGCCGTAAGTACCCTCGTATTCTTGTACCTTCGTACTCGTGTACCCACATGCTGGTACATCGGGCATGTACTTTCGCACCTTGGCTTCGTCACTCTGACTCCTACCCCTGTCTTTTCCACCATGAATTATTTTTGCACCTTGTCGTGAGTTTGGCATCAGGTACTTTCCCTGCCTAGCACCGTAGTCTAATTGCCCAATTTCACGCGAGGCAGTACCTCGCGCTAATGTATCCGGTAGCTGGCGGTGTACTTGGACGAGCACAATTTAGTGACACGCACCATGTATCCCTCTCATCCACTCTATATCTCACCAGCTCGAAGCATAGGAGACGATCGTCATCCCCGGCTGTACGGGAAGAAATACATAAAGCTGCTTCCTCCCCCCTCCACTCGTCGCCAATTCCCCGGTCTACCATTCTATCCACCAGATCAGAGATAACCTCAAGAACCTCAAGAACCTCAAGCTCCTCACTCAAGCTTCAGTCTCCATACAAGACTTGACAACATCAACTCAACCCTCTACTATCAACAAAGCTACCACTTACACGTACTACCTACGCTTCACGCCGGCAGTACTTGACACAGACACCTTGGTTTATACCAATTGTCTCGAATAACGAATACCTCAACTCATCAACACATTATATCCGGCTCTACGCCAGATATCCATAACACCGTCAAACTGGCTTTCTCACGAGAACTCGATATGTCTGCTCAGCGCCCGTCGCAGCTCCCGCCTTGCCCGGGTCCTCCGCCCAGCCGACCTCTGCCTCCCCTGCCCAAGAGTGGCTAAGGGGTCTACCTGATTGTCTATTCACTTATACACAATCGAACCAACCTTGACAATGGTATACTACCCCGACGATCAAACGGCACGAAGGCGATCTGCATCCGATGCAGAAGGGATACATCGAGATGCTGGGCGATCAGACTTATGATCGTCAGCACGGGAAGACCAGGGTTTCGTTTTCATACACCACTTCACACTCTCTGTGAAACTCCGAGACCTGGGATGCACATTGGGGACATGCAGTCTGCTACATTGCATGACAACTCGGTGCTACCCCCGCCCTCAATCTACAACAACGACGACGAGCTCCAATGGAAGCTATAGGAGAAAGTGCGCGCACCATCCTTGCTCACAACTGGTTACGACAGTTTTGGTACAACCAGCCCTGCGACCTTTGCTCCAATCGGCATGGTCCGCCATCATACCATTCACCTACTTCCAGACAGCCCTAAAGCTCGCATCTCCTAGAGCTGGCTCAAGGAGGAACCCCATCATTCTTTGCTCTCGCGCACTTAGCGCAAATGTAATACTACAAGATTTGTAATACCGGTCTTTTATTTTTTTGTTATACCAAGTCATGTTTTGGGGTTTCAAATGTTTTTTCACGGGATATATGACGGTCACAACTGGCATCACGGGAGGCTTTTCTTGTAACACATAGACATAGCACGGTTAGGGCATCGTCTGTGAGGATAGGCCGCCGGTGCGAGGATACCCATCGGTGTGAGAGGATTTTTTTTGCCAGGAAGGCAGGCGGGAAAGGCAAAGGCAAGGGATTGCCTTTACGAGAGCTACGAATTCTTAGGGGAATGAACACGACCTTAACAAATTCGGTCATTATTTTCCAATTTTGCTGCCTTATTCTGATATCTTGACTGTGTGTTGTGACTTGGGGTGACATACGAGGCTTTTTGCCCCTATTTCCCACTTGACCTTATCTAAGCGTTCGTTAAAAAAGCGCCGCCCGGCGCAACGTCAATGAGACACAAACGCGCCAAAGACAATACACATTCTTGTTAGCGAAATGGCCAACGGCATTGGCTTAGTCCATCAATACTACTGTCTGCCTGCATGTCTCGGGAAAATGCTCTTTTGTTGAAATTGTTGAGACAATTGGTGCAGCTCACTATTGCACTTATGATCTAGTATGTCTTAGACTTTTGCATATGATTGAACTAGTCGGGCTTTTACGCAGGCGATGCAGCCGCAGCTTAATTCAGTGCTGTTAACTCCTTTTTTTTTTTTTTTTTCTTCTCTATCAGAGTTACAATTGCACTTTCGTCACTGGCTATCTATCTATCTATCTATCCACCTGTCTATTTACTAGTATATCTAGTATAGCCCCCTCCCTCCCCTTTATTTCTGTTTCCCCGCGAAACAATCCGACCACGTGTTTCTCCTCGCCAATGACAAAGGGGGTCACACAATCAAATTATGCGTTAGCAACCTGCAGGAAACAGTGACCTTTACCTACCATCAATTTAACTAATGCTGTAGCGCGCGTGAGAGATAAAAAAGCGGTAATTATACGGGAAAGGAGAGGGGTGAAACGAAACCGATCATCTTCAATTACCAATGTAACTTTTTTATCCCTTTTTCCCTTCCGTGACTAGGCGGTGACGACGCTGGAATTACTGAACGCGTCTTAGTCTCGGTCCATACTAGATCACGTGTGGGATATTTATTGCGGGCGTCCCATCATCATCGTCATTATTAATGGGGAATACTATTATCTATCTGGCTATAGTGTACCGGTAGTGTAGTATGGTTTCAGCGCGTGGTTTGTCTCGTCTTCTTTCGTTCGCTCGAAGGGGGAGATCTATCTCGGCAAGTGCCGTGATACCGTATGGGATGGGGATGCTGAATTAATAATGGGCAAATTTTGCCGATAGGAAAACCGAAACCAGGTAAGAACACTAGGTTAAGTCAGTGTGATAGATCGATGTGATACCTGGTTATGGACGCTAGAACAGAAGGGCAAAGCGAGTGAATGCGGTACATGGACAATTAAGATTGCTCTCGTAATGCGCATACGATGCGATGCGCATGCGATCTTGCACTGATCGTGCGGTAGTGGTACGATAGGGGTCTCGCCTCAACTTTGTCGTGTTTCCTCTTTCTCTACACTAGACACCGCGCACACACGGATATACGCACGCACACTTACCTTACCCTTTCCCTATACCGCTTACGTATTCAGATCAGGCACGGGAGGGTCCGGTTTGTTATGAGCTCATTCATTTAATGTATGAGAGGGGTTCGAGATGCAGCACCAACGGCAATATTGGCGGTCTGTGACTCTCCTCTCAATTGAAGGAAAACCGGGATATCATCTCGACCGGTACCGAGGTCACGCGGTTTAGTGTAAGACCTAGTGCACCGGCTATGGGACGGTCCTTAATCATAACGATGATAATAATAACTGGCGTCTATGGCGGGAATTAGACACGTACCTCTCAATTGTGTGTTTCCATACCAATCTACAACTTTTGAATCGAAGATCATAGAAAATAAAATGCCAAGGCAGGATAGGAGGGGGAACAAAACCTCCGCTCCGCAAAGATGCCAATATCTGCTAAGGGTTCCTCTTCTGGGGCTGGGCGACGCTTGTCATTTCCCGATCGGGTCCTCGGGAGTGAGTCAAGTTCGTGATGCGGGCGGATGGAACGGGAGGGATACAGTAGTATAGATGGTGTATAAGTCACGGTAGTATTATACGCTACGAGATACTCCCAAGTAAAGCATCGTCGTAGGTACCTGACATGATATGCACATGCAGGCAAGTTCGGTGAATTGTTGCTATACGATTGGTAGAGTGGTAGCAGTATAGACAGGTACCGCGCCGTTCGGACCAAGGAGCGTGACATTCGGCTCGTTTATGGCGTGGATTATGACGACAAGATTTCCCGCCAGACGGCGCGTACGGCTGTTTTCGATCGTGGGGGGTTTGCGATTGAAACAAAATGGCCAAGTCAGCTCCCCAGGCACAGCCGAAATGGTGTAGGTGGGTGGTGGTGTGGCTAGGTAGCTCCGGGATAATCAGAGTGCGGAATTACGATGTCGTACCAATGTGTCTGTATCCTTGATGATCATCATGGTTCATCGTCAGGCTATACCCTCTGGAGCGTATATCATGAACTTGTTTTTGGCGATGTGCATACCTGCGATATAGATGCTAAATACTGCCGTGTTTGCGAACTCACAAGACTAATTAGAAATATCACCACTGTGCTATTGCTATAAGTATATAATATGTACTGCGAAATGCCCAATTAGGTACCTATTGCATGCAGCTGAAAAAAGGGAATGCTGGGCTCAACTCTAGAGGCGCTGGTCGCGTGACGATCCGATCCTCCGGGACCCGTGCGTACGGAACGGAGCAGGGCTGGATGATGATGAGAAAAGAGGCGTCACGAACGGCGTTCGTGTTGTGCAGCTCCCTACTCTGACCTTCCGGATCAAGACATATTGGCTGAAGATGGGATCTAGTAGCATCCTGTACCTACATACCAAAGGCTACCCTATCATGCATTTCCAAATTACCTACTGGCGCAGCTAAGCGCCGACGCTGCTTTGCCATTTTGTGCAACGTGTAAGAGGTATACTCACTTCGTACATGCAACGAGACTAGGCTAATAGTAATAGTAGCAAACGGCAATTATATCAAAGTTTAGGTACCTGGCAGATCCCCGGTATTTCTCTCAAAACTTAGGCTAGCGTTTCTACGAAGAGCCGAAATATCCGCATGCTCGTATCCTCTGCTCGTATACCAGTAAGGCCCATGAACGGGATAATTAGCATCTTATGGATCCTACTTGTTTTATGTTCTCAACATCAGAGGAATCCAAATTTTAAATCGGTTGACGATGACAGGACACATCATCCCTCCAAGATCTGGTCCAACCTCATTTAGGAATTGTTCTGGAACAATTGGTTTCGAAACCGAACAGTCTAATAGCCTGTTTTGCCAGATTGGGCAAGAGTGGACAAGATTTCGCCACCTCCTGGATCGCCAGGGGGAGGCGAATAATTAGTTTAGCACACCCGGAAATTGTTTAATTATTTCGTCAAAATAGGTGCAGTACACGACTCAGGAACTAAGCATGCCGTCGTTGCGGGTAGAAGGACGGGTACCTGGCATGGTGGCAACTGAAGTACCTACTTTCATAAGTACTTAAGTATGTGTGCGTGTAGGTTGATCAGGCATGTTGAGCCTTTCGCATATAGTGCACATGCCTATTGTCGAAATGAAACCTGAATATCGCTGTTGTCTTGCAGCTTGCCTTGTAATTGGCGAATTGTAACGAATTGGATAATAACGTTAAGATCAGTGTATTAGTAGTTATACACTGCGCGAGGCACGAAAACAAGCGCTGAGCAGGAAGTACTATAGCTTAGTCATTGTCCAATAAGCGAGGCAGAGATTAGTGGGTGCTGCACTGACGTCAACGATGAACATGCTTATCACCACGTGGATGCAATGCGAAACGGCGCGATAGCCGAACTAGGGGCAGATTTTCGACCCACCTGGCTGCAAACGCGTAATGGGGGTTCATCACTGCACGGAACGGAGGCAGGTACTTATCACTGCATCACGGACTTGCTCTCCCCTGAACTACCATGCCGTACCTCCCTCGGGTAACCCCGGCCTGTTTCCTCCGAGTCTGAACCGCCGCAGCCCGGTGACGGTCCAGCCAATAGCAAAGCAGTATCCAGGTATCAGCAATAAACTAGTCAACAGCCTGCCTTGCTATCAAGGAACAGTGAGCAAGATATCAAAGGATCATCCTTCTTCAAGTCCCAGCTACCAAGCAAAGCTGGCAGTTTATCCCCCACACACCGATGTCTTTCGAACTCCACGTTTGGGGTCCAGCACTGGGGCTTGACTCGATCGACGCGGAATGTCTGGCCGCTATCACAGCGCTGCGTTCCGTTCTTCCTGCCGGTGACTGGTCTCTGATTGCAAGCAACGACACGTCCCTCAGCCCAGATCGTAAGCCTCGCAGATCGTTCGTCTGTCTGGATAGTCGGTCTTCCTTCGGCTGATCAGCGTCACAGATACCTTGCCCGCCCTGTTTCACAATGATACTTGGACGTCGGGGTACACGAACATAATATCATATTTGATATACCACAATACGTCATGCGCAAAGTCACTCGCCGACAATGATCTCACGCCGCAGCAGGAGGCAGATCTCTTGGCGTACTCCTCGTACCTCAGCACACGTGGAAGCGGCCTAGTAGCGTTGTCACTGTACGCGTCGCCGAACGCCTGGGTGGAGTTAACCAGACCAGCCTATTCCACGCTCCTCCCGTTCCCCCTGACGTGGACTATCCCGACCGCCATACGTGCCGCCGCTATAGAGAAAGCTGAAAACCTCGGCATGGGCTACATAGCCGCCGAGGCCGAAGCTGATGAAGCCGCCGCCAAGGGCGGGGCTGAGACTACGTCGACCGGTTTCCTGCGTCTGCGCCAACAGCTTGGGCCTAGGAAGTCCATGCAGCCGGAGCAGACGGCCGCAATTCGTTTTCAGCAACTTGCTGATGACTTTTTCGCGACCCTTGATAACCTGCGGGGTACTGAGAAGTATTTGCTGGGGACGTCAAGCCCTTCTTCGCTCGACTTTCTAGCATATGGATATTTGGCGTTAATGAGAGTACAAACACCGTATCCAATATTGTCTCGGGCTCTTACGGCCAACGACCGGCCCTCTATGCAGTTTCTCCAGGGAATGGAAGCAGACGCCCAAAAGTACGTGTTACCTCGGCAAGAGTCTAGGTCTAGGGGTTTCCCTAGAACGATGTCGATATTCTCTGATGGCGCAATCGAAAGCATTGCTGGCGCAGGAGAGAGTTGGCGGAGGTGGCGACGCGGAGGCATTAAATCTGAAGATGGAGGAGAATATCAAGGCCCAGGACAAGCACTGGTCGCTGTCGGCGGTGTTGTCGTGGGCCTGGCAGCAATTGGCGCCGCAATATTATTTAAGGGAATCATGCCCTTCGGTGCGACTACGCATCGCTTTGAGCCTCCAAAGGAAGAAAAGGGCTTACATCGATTTGGAGACCTCGGCGCGATGCTTGATGCGCTGCCTGTTTTTGAGTTAGGGACAAGTCCTTCTCCATCCGTTTGAGATAGGATTAAAACAGGTGTGCGTACTGTGGAGGTTACCGTTGGCGTCTCGCCGCTTTTCGCCCAATTGCTCTTTAAGTAACTGATCTAGACGGCTTCTTGACGGTTCGATAAGTCCCAATTGTTCCCCGGGAAGATGCGGCCATATGACGCCATAAGCCTCTAAGGTATGTACCAGTATTTGAAAAAGTTTGGCCGCTGCATAAATACAGTCATTATTCGTAACCCTCAGATACCGCCAGCAATAACCTCATCTGATGAATTTATAGTACGGGACAGAAATATGTTGGCGTGAGTTCCCATGTTTTAAAAGATCAGAGGAGAGGCCACAAATTCTATAAATGGTTAAGTAACAGCCTTTTTAATAGACATTCATGTACTCTAATTATTAGTGTATAGATATTATCTAGGGCATGAATATTTTAGTATCCAATGCCTTGAGACCAATACTACTGGTCCCCTCAGCGCTCATTCTTTCATTAAATTCGTACAGGAGAGCCATATTCGTGACCGCGCGGTCTCTCTCCTTTTTATTCAACGTGCTCAGCCCATCAAACCTATCGATTACGGAGCTGTCGCACACATAGTACATAGCACCTGCGATAGTGCTTGGTTCTACCGGCATATCCGGCCATTTCACGAAGAATGAGGCTATTAAAATGAGGAGCATGAAAGACATGATGCCGACAGCTGTCCAGGTACATAGTTGCCATACAAAGAACGTCTGGGTAACCTGAAAACGGACATTGCCTAAGAAAATACCGAGCGATTCAGAGAGAATCGAAGCTAGCGATACCAGGCCAAGAAAAATGCGACGAGTCCGGACCGCATGCCACAGCCCGGAAAAGGCATTCGTAGGTGGAGCTAGGAGTACTGATTGTCTGGCTTCCCGGGGCTTCTCTGCGAGGAACTGATACGAATTCATGGTCGCCACAGCTATTTTACATTAGTACTGTGCAAGTCAGTCAGGGGTGTGCTGAGGAACCTTACCTCCAAAAAAGGAAAACCAGAATAAAGAAATCAGCACACCTAAACCGGTGAAAAGAAACTGTACACCAAACGAGTCGCTATCGATGAATCGTTCGAATGCCGTGTTGCCGCCAGTCCTGGCGTAGTATAGTACTAATACCAGCACGCCACTGAGAAGGAAAAGCAAACACAACCTGCCGACTATCCCCAACATAAAGAATGGGGGGCCGTGTTTCCTTTTAGACACATCGTTATCTTCGAGGTTGCTGTTAAGCGGGACTTTCTCGTAGATGGTCGACAACCCCGTGCCGCTGAAACGGTCGAGGGCAACGATGCCATACTCCATCTGCCCCTTGGAACTCCGGAAATAATCGAGCTTAAAGTCCTGATGCCTGAGCAGGCTCCTCGCCTGCTTCTGCTCCGCCGCATCGAGCACCAGCCGCCGAACCTCGGGGTTCGCAGCCAACGAGGCGAGCGTGCACATGCTCCAGGGGTTCGTGTAGACACCCAGATGCCACCGTCCGATCAAAACAACCAAGAGGAGAGTAGCAAGACTCATCGTAGCCAGCAGCCCGATCGTAGCCTTCGACACCACGGGCGAGATGCTGAGGACATAGGCGCAGTTACTGGCCGAGGTACCCCCCAACTTACACCCGTCGCCGCGCAGATCCAAGGTAATCGCGCCAGCGGCCACGGGAATCAGCAGCGACGCCGCCAGCGAGAGCAGGCTCGCGAGGAACACCACGGCCTGCCCGCCCAGCAGCGACCGCAGGCCCATGCCGAGCGACCGCCACCCGCCGGTCTGCAGCAGCAGCGACTCGCGGCCCGAGGCGCCGCGCTCGTGCGTCAGCGCGTGCCACGGCTGGAAGGACTTGGCGTTGGCGTCGAGGACGCGCACCGCGATGGCGAGGATACTGGCTATCACCGTCGGCAGGAAGGTGCCCATGAAGTAGTGCCCGCCGTCGATGGCGTAGACGGCCGTGTGCACGGAGGGCGGGAGCGGGACTGGGTACGTGAGGATTGTTGCTGTGGGGTTGCCTGCGCTGTCTGTTGCTGTGGAGGTTGAGGGCGTGACGAGTACTGTCACGACTTGCGTGGCTGTGGCTTTGCCCGCGGAGTTCGTCAACGTGCTGGTTTGGGCTGTGGATACCGCCGGGATTGAAGGGGTCTGGGTCGATGTGGCGATTGGGGACCCTGCTGCGTTGGTTATCGTCGTTACGCCTACTGTTACGTGCGTTATTGTCTCGATTTGCGTTGTTGAGCTTGCGGGTTGCTCGCTGACTGTCCTGCTCCCGACTGATCCAAAGTCGCTCTCAGGTTTAGTACCCGTGACATTGGGATCTGTTGTCTCCGGCAGAGCCTCCGAGACGGTCTTGGTCCCAATTCGGCCAAAGTCGCTCTGAGCAGGACTCGAAGCGAAGGTTGGCGTTACTTCGCTGTCGCTTGAATCATCCGCTGGAGTAGTTATAGAAGGGCCTGCTTCCGTGATCGTTTTCGACCCAATATTGCCATAGTCACTCTCAGCCCGGCTCGAGGCGATTGTCGGTGTCTCAGCACTACCACTGGAATCTCCGGCCTGAGTTGTCGTAGAAGGGCCTGAATCCGTAATGGTTTTGGTTCCGATATTTCCATAGTCGTCCTCAGCCCGGCTCGAAGCAAATGTCGGTGTTTGAGCGCTATCGCTTGATCCTCCCGCTCTAGTAGTTGTAGAGGAGTCTGAGACGGTAATGGTTTTGCTTCCGATGTCACCAAAGTCGCTGGACTCTTGTGCAGGTGAACCAGAAGCAGTACTGGTGGACTGCGACACTGTGACACTTTTGGTTCCAATCTGACCATAATCGCCGGGCGCCCTCGTCCCCACAGGCGTTATGGATTCATCGCTAGAAGCGAGTGTTGTTGTTGTTGCTGCCGCTGTCGTTGTTTGGGTCGGGGCAGATGTATCTGACCCGCTAACTGCTCTGGCTCTCACCAGATCTCTGGCCTCCACATGGTCCGATGCATCCTTCGATCCGACTACAGGAAGAGAGGTCACAGCGTAGCTGAGAAAGCCCAATGTAGTCAATAGTGCCACCAATAGAGTCACTAAGAACGGCCACCTCAAGGCAGTAGGCTTGTATTGTCTCCCAGCACTCCTGGGCGCCGAACTATCCTCATATTCATGACGGAAGTCAGGCGGATTGGGCGCGTAATGGTACTGTGAATGGTAGCCGAAGCCTTCCTCATAGCGTGCTTCAAAGGTATCCAAGCTTTGATCCTTTACTGAGCTATATTTGCCTTGAAGGCGATTCATTATTGGACGCACCGGTGACTCCCGGTGAAATAAAGAGTTCTTTTCCTTTCGAAGTTTATCAGGTCTAGAGATTACATAACGCGCTCGAGAGAAGGAAAGAAAAGAGGGATTGATCAATCAGTACTGAGCCGTACCAGTAAACGCCATAGTCGTCTAACAGACCAAGAGACCCATAGCTCTTCTTGAAGAAGCAGGGCCCAACTCATGGCCATACTTGTATAGATAGGCTACGCATGAAAAAGAAAGCCACTCTATTCGGGCGACCTGAAGGGGGCTGAGGCGCGCTCACTCATGCCAAGAAGCGGCCTGGGTGGTTTCATGGCCTAGGCCGGCATTCATAAATAGAACGACCACGGATGATTGGACGGAGGAGACCAACCAAGATTTTCAGCTCCATACAACTATCATAAGCCGCAAGCCTATTGTCAGCAAGCTTCTTACCTAATTCGCATGAAGTGGGCGCACATCCACTACCGCGAGGAAGCCAATTGCGAAGAAGTTCGAGTTTCAAGCCACCGCATTCGGCTCCGAACGCCTGGTAACTGCTTTCATTTTAATTCGACAGGGTGTGAAGAGATCCCTGCGTAAGCCATAGGCTATCATACGAAATAGTAGTCCACCTAGGTTGGCCATGAAAAGAGCCTATTATGGCCAGCATGTATCCCATGTACCAAGGTAATAACACGCCTTGTTTTCAGCCTTCTACATCTCTACAGCTGTCAAATTATCATGCCTGAGAAATCAGCACAGCAGGTAAATGCTAGACCTATTTTTAAAAATAATATTTCCAGGTATGCTGGTAATAAGGTAGTGCTTATATGAAATATACAGACAGTTACTCGACTTTAGGCGTGGCGTTCTTGGACTAGGCCAATTAAGTTGCAGCCCTGCCTAACTTGGGTTAGACCTGGCCACAATAGGCTCTTTTCATGGCCAACCTAGGTGGACTACGAAATAGACGGCGTTTGACCGACTTTTGTTAGCTAAACCTGGTTGCTAAACTTAGACACGCCTTAAGACGCTTTCAGCCCTATCACCTTCGAGCCAAGGCTTGGCAAAGGTAGGTTGAAACTTGGTCTAGCTGCAAAGAGTATACTGTATAAAATCAACCCAACCTCCTCTTTACCGTATGGTGTAGGATGTAACGATAATTTTTGGGGAAATTTTCACGATAACGGTGTAGAAGATGTAATAAGATTCGAGACTGTGCAAAACGATTTAGCTCACTTAGCAACGTATTAAAATAGCCTAAGCACACAATCCACAATCATTTCGGAGGATACTATAAGAACAAGAAACGCGACAATAAATCTATCTTCCGATAGTCCCTCGACTATTATTCTTTCAATAGCGAGATGGGGCCCGAAAATAGAAGGAAGAAAACATACTAGAGTTACGAGACCTGAATTTCCGGGTTTCATAGCATTAGCACTGTTGATAGCACTAACCCGACAGCAACTCCAAGCACAGTCCTCATTTTTACAAGTTGAAACTTTCTGCAAAAAGACTTCAAATTTGGTATCACAGATCACCTGGGAACGTGAATATAGCAGCAGTTGAGTGAACCAAATTTGCCATTTCCTCCGGATCGAGCAATGGAGTGGTCATGTACCGAATCCAGGTATTACCAACCGCTGTAGTATAGAATCGCAGCTCCGCCTAAAAAGCGAAGCTGCACAGCGGCAGCAAAACCGAACGCTTTGGTAGTCAACTAATGTTGTTCAATGGAAATAGGCGGTGTTAACTTACAGAGATCAATTCTTCCGGAGATTGCTGGCGCCAGGAGTGTAGCCGTGCCGATCACAAGTCCCATACCCAACCCAATCAAGACTTGAAGGCCATACAGTCTGACCAGTCCCGGTATGTTGGCTTATTCAGTGAAGTTACTAGTGCGAGACCGACAATCTGGAGGAATTCTTCTATAAACATGATGTAGATGGGGGCCACGCGGCGCATCTCACAAATCGAAGCAGCCAGTATAGCCCCATGGGAGATGCTACCGAGACCAATGTCAGTCGTGCCCCAGCTTGGAGAGGGCTAAGTCCAGCGGTAGTCTGATAGCGATTTGGGATCAGAACCACGCATATGACGCTGACCGCGCCGGTTAAGAATGTAATGCTACCATTTGTTAGCAGCATAACCACATCAACCTATAATCGAAGATACACATTCACTCACGTGAACAGGCCCATTATGACTCTATTTTGACAGAATCGTTGGTGCCACAACGGCGAAGACCGGACGGAGATTGAGAACTCTCCCATGTATCATTGGCGTTCGATTGTACAATATCTTGAATAGGACCAGCTGTTCCAAGATAATGACGCAGGTACTATGAGCGACTTGCACTATACCCGTCTGTTATATCAGCAGGCAACCGGGCGAAGTTCGCCCTCATGAAGGCATGGGATAGACCACAAAAAGTAAACCGGTCACTAGAAACGAACAGAAACCCCTCCAGCTGAGTTCCAGTCGAGTTCTTCAGGAGTCGTACGGCGGGCACCTCCCCTATCTCTTCGCCGTCTGTGAAGATTGAGTGGATTGCGGTGACTGGCCACCCTGGCGGATAGAGTTTTGTGTGGAATTGGCCCTGAATGGGCGCGGGGAAAGAAGATAGAGGCCAGCGGGGCATATCGGATAGATGTAAACAAGAGAAATCGGCAGGGGTTTCATAATAATCATCTCTTACTTTCAAGCCATCCTCTTCGATCAAGTCTCTGTCTATGTCCTTACGCTCTAAATAATACTCCCTGTATAAGGGCACCTTGCCACGGACAAAGAAGCCGGCGTCGCTGGAATGAACTCGAAGACCGTTTGCCTCAGGTACAGAGTCGTCGGGCGTCTGAATTTCAGGTTGGGAAGACCTCTCGTCAGGTGATGCCTTCAGGGTTGAGGTTGATGCAGGGCTTCCATTGAGCTGATAGTTGGCTAATGAAAGATAATGAGAAAAGCTGCCAGGGGTGAAGGATGGAGCACAAGGGTCTAAAGTGGAATTTGACCAAGGCTGGCGAGTGCTCCGTGTTGTAATGTTGCGCCTCTGGCGGACGCATTCTGAAAATTCCTCCCCAGTGGGAAAAGATAGCACGCAGGATTGCCGATTATCTTCTAGGGCTTCCACGTATGATGATTGTAATGGTGGATACCACGTGGTATGTTCCCCATCAAGGCTGGTAGGGGAATCACTGGCTCCTCGAGACGACGGGGAAACAGCAGCGCTACGCTGGAAGAAAGGCTGGGGGGACGAGGAGGGAGTTGGCGGAGACTCTTGGTTCTGAGTAGGATACAGCACTTGATCAGACATCTTGTCAGAAGAAGGGGTGACAGAAGGAGGGGAGCAAAAGCTCAGATGTCGATATGCTTAAATGTAGTTGGATTATAAAGGAGTGTGTAAAAACAAAGAATCAAGCGCATCAATTCGAAACTGATATGTGCGAGTGAGATTGGCACACATGTGCTGGCATGTGGGGAGGCAGACTTAGGGGGGAAAGTGAAAAGGAGACACCGATGGAAGCAGTAGATTATTTTATACGCCGTCGAAACCAGTAGAGTGAAATGTGAGCTAAAGGGCATCAGTAATGGCCAACAAGTAGTGGCAATACCTGAATCAGCGAGTCTTCGCATTATTTATAACGTGACTAACAGAACCTAAATACATGTAGAGAAGAGCAGGTTATCTTTTCATAGAGCGAAGATATAGGATGTTGGGCTCAGTAACGTGTCATGGAATATTCAGGACAAAAAAATTGGCAACACTCCTATTTCAAAGGAGAGTTCCCCATAGTGAATAGACAACCTACATGCAGTCACGTAGCCAGACTGGTAAGAGTATTCGGGCTCAATGAAGTAGTTACTTGCTTGCTGAGGTCTACCCAATGTAAGGGGAGTACCTTTTGTATATACAGACAAAGATCCTACAAAGTCTCCCATAGAACATGACGTGGCCCTCGATTTCTTAACGGTTGAGCAAAGGTCTATGGAAATGACCCAATACCGGCATACATGAATCGGTAATCGTATAAAATGGTCCGAAATGGATGAGAGAAGAGTGATGTGTTGGATGGCTGAAGCAACGAGTATGCTGTGTAAGCCATGAGATTACTATAAGCACGCATGCATGCTGCGGCTCTATCCTCCTGCATTTAGGTTCGACAGGTGCAGTGAAAGTTTATATGAAAATCTTCTCACGTATTCACATCGGGAGAACTTCAGGTAGAGGGTAACAAAGTGATTTCATATTGTTCATCGATAAATACTGAAGTGATCCCCATGGGAATAGTCCTATGCTTCTGGGGTCAGCATTCAGGAGATAGACCACTGTAATTACACTTCCTGAACCCTTCATCCTTTCTACATTCTCTCATTAATAACGGGGAATCCAGTGATCAACATAAAATAAAATGCTGTATTCGTAAAATTCGTGAAAAGATTTTCTTGCTTGCCTCCATTCTTCTGTGGTTGACTGCCTATAACCCCCTTTTATACCACCCTTGCTAGCCAAGCCCAATTTTTCTAGCTGACTAAGTTACTCTCAGACCACCCACACCACTTCAATACAAAAACGAAAAGACTGTGGATGACACGGACCCATGGGCGTTATTGAGGACTATAACGCTGGATACATTTGAAGTCTAAAATAGATAGCTAGTCAAGCTGCAACAAAAAGGAGCGAACGACCATTGCAGATACATACACTCGTCCATAGAGCACTGGGGGTAATCTCCGCTCAGGATGCTTAAATTTTAAGCCAATGCAATCTAGTCTCCGGGCCGGGGAGCAGAAAAGTAATATTGTCGCCGAGTGTTTTTTAGGTTCTTGTGTGACCGGGGCATAGATTGACCCTGAGAGGACGTCCACCTGCTCTCAACATGCCATTACATATCTACGGCGACTAGGAGCGGCGAGTCTAACTTGCGGGATTTCAGACGAACTATTGTAGCGAGAAGAGTATTCAAGAGTGGACAGAGGAGTGTAATCACCAAAGGCCCAGACCTTAAACGTTCCGCAAATCACATTTGAACCCTAAAAATTGCTCTGTCCAAGCATATTGAGCATTAGCATGCTACAGCATACCGCAACATACTTCAACTAGCCTAGCCATCTCGGTGCGAAACAGACAAAATCTCCCTAAGAGCCCAGCGCCTGTATCCTATAGTTACAAACGCTTCCTTTTCCTGAACCCCGGCGCCAAGCTTCCAAACCTTACATTGCCCATCATGCCTTTTCAGTTCAGCCTCGGACTTTTCCTCCTCGTAATACTCTGGGAGAAAATCTCCTTCCCACCCCCAGGCACGATTGTCGCAAGCGGCGGCAAATTCTCTCGCCCCTCCACACTTAAGGTTGACTTACTAGTCCTGCTTCGCGTACCCTTACTCTTCTTAAACAGAGGCATCGTCATGTCCTCGGGTATATCATCCTCAGCGCCCATCAAGTTGCCTGGGGCCAGTAAAGAGGGGAAACCATGTATTGTGTTCGCTCGTTGGTCGGAGCTTGGATGAGCGCTGCTATTAACATTCGGATGTAACTCCCGAAGGCTCGTAGCTAGTTGGTTGCAATCACGATCTGCCAGACTCCCTGAGTCATCACCCGTGGTTGGACGAGAAGGTGACCTATTCTCTAACTGTGTTGGGTCTGCATCCGCGAAAACAGGTGCTTTGCTGGGTGATGGTTCTCCGTTGAGCTTAGCAATCAGGGAGGCGTGGGCCCGCGTGCGAGGAAGTTCGGTGGGATACTCATATGTCAGCTTTTGAGGGGTGTCACCTGTAGGCTGGTATTCCCGTATCGTCGTGTTGGAGATATCCTCACGGAGATTGGCAAGAGGTTGACAGACGTTGGCAGGCAATGGTTCCAGCGCCTCTTCTGCAGCCTCGATATCTATATCCATCTCCGCCCGAAGCTCATCCGCTCTACAGTACGTTGTTTTGAACTGGTACCGAATATCGAAGTACGAATTCTCTACTGTGGTAGAAAGCCCTTGCAGTGATGTTGTATGCTGGTCAGCATGTTCCGCATTTTGCGAGCGAGCACGAGTGACGAAGTCATCAAGGGAAGTCATCTGATCATCGAGATCCCGCATTTGTTCATCGACTACCCGCACCGTCTCAGCATGAACAGATTTTGTCGTCTCTTGAATCGATGTGCTGTGAGTGTTCGCGGCCTTGCACGTCATGTTAGTAGTGATATATACCTGAGTACGTAGAATAAGACTTACAGTCCAATCGTTTTGAAGTTTGGTTTTAAGGGCCTCACGTGAAGTAGCAACTTCGTTGAGGAATTGCCCTTCTCGGGCATCCCAACTATCCATGCCCTGAGCGTACTGCGTCATGCCTGTTTCTAATGTAGTTATATTTTCCTTGACATTTTGCTGTATTAAAGCCGCCTTATTTACTAGGCGGGACTCCTGTGCCTCGGCCTGGGAGTTGATGAGGCAAGTGATCTGCGCTAATAGGGAGCGGCGTTCTTCTGCGGCCAGCTTTTTCTCCTCATCTACCGCATGTTGTAGCTCAGTTGAAATGGATGCGTTGGATTGCGTGATCGTCTTCGTAACGTCCAGCAACTGCTCTCTGAGGGCATCGGACTCTTTCCGTTGAGCAGCGTTGTGTTCCAATAAGTACTCAAAAATGTCTTTGAAGTCTTTGCCAAGGGTAGAGTATGATGAATGTAAAAGGCTGTGAAATGCACCGAGTTCACTCAAGACATCTTGGGCGATCGTCTCCGCCGCTGTCGCGATGGCTTTGAGGCTATCGCCGACCCGCTCTTTGATATTATCTCGCACTTCCTTGATTTCCTCTAGGACCTCGTCCATCTCTTCTTTCGATGCCTGCCTCTGTTCCATCAGCTCTTTCTTCGACTCAGCAAAGAGTTCAAGATTTTCATCGAGAAACGACTCCGTCGATGAAAGCTTCTCTAATTCTTCCTGTACAAAACTCTGCATACGCTCTGATATGCTAGAGAGGTGCTGTTGTTGTTCGCTCTGGAACTTCTCCATACGGGCTTCGACCAACGATGTAATATTGGACACCTGATCTTGAGCCAGTCCCCAATTTGTTCGGTTGAGGGCCTGAAGGTCAGATTTCCTCTTGTTCTTGGCATGTAAACCTCCCACATGTCCCACGGTTTTATGAAGCGTGTCGATGAGCTTGTTACCAGTTGCATGCAGCTGTTCTTCCGTCTTCTGATGCGCTTCGCGAAGCAGAGTTTCCTCGGCCAGCATTTTGCGTGTAGCCTCCAAAACGAGCTCTGTTTGATCAAGCACACCTTTGGTCCCCTCCAGCTGTAGCTTGGTAGCATCATGGTCCTTTTTCAAACCCATGAAACTGGACGTTAAGGAAAAGAGCTCCTGCACCTTGTTCCGAAGGTTAGACTCGAGTGACTCAATCTTGGCAGCTTGCTCCTCGTTCTGTATGCGCCGCGATTCGCTAACTGTGGCCATTTCTTCGTAGCTCTCGTTGGAAAGGTAGACTCCGTTCCGTTGCCGCGTCGCAATCAACTCGCTTTTCAACTTCTCGATCTCATGCGTGAAATCTCGAAGTAGAGCGCCCTTCTTGATCATTTGATTAACCATGGGCTTATTGCGGATGTTCTTGGCCCGGAAGGCATAGTCAAGCGTCGAAATGGTCTCCTCGAGGTTGCTCTTGGCTGGGGAGATGGTAGCTATTATGCAAGTTTTAGTGCGGCCTCCCAGAGAATCCTGTAAGAGACGGGTCAATTTGGATTCTCTGTAAGGAATGTGTGAGCTGCGGTCCACCAGAGCATTGATGACGCGTCCAAGGGTGAGTAGACTTTTATTGATCAAGCCGGCTTCTGCGGCGCGCTTGTTTTCAGCACCGGACCGTTGGATGTTTTCACTGCCAGCAAGGTCGACGAGGTTCAGCTTTCCCGCACTAACCCATTCTTCACCATCTTCTCCAACCTTTTTGACACAGGCCGTTATTGTGAAGACAGTGTGACTTCGGCTACTAAGGTCGTTGCATTTGGTAGCAGCAACTTGCCTCTTCAAACTACCCTCCTGAAGTATTTTGATTCCTTCCGACGCATTGCTAATATGCGCTTCCTCCATTCCTTGTACGACAGTAGTAGCGTGGCCTTTCCGAGGTGCATCATCGAATATTTTTAGCTTGGCATTCTCTTCGGTTGACATGAGGTCCCGAAGCTCCTCGTTGTAGAGCTCGATGAAGGAGCACTTCACAAAGCTCTCGGTAGCATCGCTTTCTAGCTTGTTGAAAAGATTATGTAGCACGCGAGGGATGATACCGGCCGCGTCCGATAACAAACCAAATGTTTCGTCCATATCTCCTGACATGGTGTATGTTTTGCCCGTACCAGTTTGGCCGTAGGCGAAGATGGTGCAATTGAACCCACTCAGCATCTTCAGATTGACAGTTAGCTGGCGGCACATCAGCTCGGAGCCGGACTAGCACATACCTCTTCCAGAATGGGCTTGACAACGTCGTCGTATATCATGCTCTGGTCCGCGGCCGGGGAGAAGACACGGTCAAAGTTGTATGTCTTGTTGCTGAGAGCGCTAGGCCCCATGGACAGGTCGACAACCTTTCCCTTGACGGCGTCGGTGGACACGACGACGGCGCTGCTCTCGCGCACTTCGCGCTCGTTCCGGCCACGGCACCGGACCACGACGTTGATGTTGGTTTCCTGTATAGTTTCGACCTCGAAGTCACGTTCCTTGCGCTTCGTCCCTGCGGTCGCAACCGACGACAGGGACTCGGCGGGCGACGGGGCAGCGTTGCGGTCGATTCTCGCAGCGGCAGCGGCGGCATGGTGCATGGGCTGTCTTAAGCTCGAAACTCTGGATGCAGTCGGCCGGGAGCCCGCGCGCCCCATGGCAGCCGAGCGCGCACCGGCGCCCAAAGAGGGCGTCTCGCCCCGGCGAGAGCGGCTCTGCATGGGAAAGACGACGTAATGTGCGATATATAGGTAGATAGATACTGGGTCTAAGACGTGTTGAGCTTGCGAGTAAGAATTCGATCAGACGTCGCGATCTGTTGGCAGAGAACAAGCGCAGTCAGTCGTTGGTGAAAAATTCATTGAAGCAGTCGTTAATCGAAGGTTGGTACAGAGCTTGAGATAGATAGGTTAGTTATCCACTACAGTAGTTGCGTGTGGAGGGGAGGTAGTTGATATCACGGTATCGCCTTCAGCACTAGCGACGCGTTGGAGTAAGACATCAACAGACAATTGCAATATGCACACCGCTAAGTAGCTACCTAGGTATGTACCGGTTGCCCTGGAAACCGCCTAACTCCACTGCTAGGTAGGGGCCTCCGCCTCCCTTTGATAGGCCGAACCTCTAAGTGCCAGCAGTAACCCCACTTCTCCCCGGCTGAACAAAGTGCACCTGGACTATTGAAGAGCTAGTCCCATATAAGTTAGTCCCTCACTGCCTTAGCCTGCAGGGTCCTGTGACAATCAACCCCTCCATATATCTCCGATAAGGTATGCTGGCGAGCTAGGTAAGGGCAGATGACGTCTCTGGAAGGGAATGAAGCTTACCTCCCTCTAGCTACTCCGATGACCAACATGACCTCTGGACTTGATTCGCGTGACTTAGGTAGGTAGCTGCCTATGTCTCGACAAACTACACCTGTCACACAACCAGGTATCCTTACTTCATGCCTGCTCATTCTAGTCGATTATAGCTAAGAGGCTGCTGTAAGCCTACCCCTCCACCTCTTCACCCGCCTTACGGAATGTGAAGGCAATAGTTGTCGCTTTATCCGCCTGCTCTTTATCTCATTCTCAAGGTTATCACAGAAGACATAACCCAAAACCCGGGGTCGAGTATCGCCTTGAGATCGACGGTGGCCGCCGCCGGCTCTGTAGATGCCCGACATCGCCACTTTTGGTTGACTCGACTTCCTTTCAGTTATGCGACAGTGGCTTTGAACCCGCATCGTCATCTTCTCACTCCAAGACACCATGTCTCTCTTCTCGGCCGCGCTGCACCCAAACGTTGGGCTAGGCTTTCTAGGTACGGATCTGGCCCCAGAGTCCATCCGTGTCAAGGTCGAGATACATCATAAACCACAGGAGCGCTGACCTCATTTGCTTACAGTCCTGGGGGCATCCCTTCACGACATTCTGACGAGATTCAAAGCCGAACCTCAGCGATTCCCTAAGCTTGACCTGACCTTCTCCCAGGATAACCCTGTTACTGAACCTGTCATCGTCGGCTTGCCAGCCAACGGGATACGCCTGCGCTTCGACGGCCCCGAACAGCGGCTTCGCCTCATCGAGGTTATTGACTTTACTAAGAACCGCATCACTTATCAGGACAAGGAAATCGCCAGAGCTTCCAGTGCGCAAGCATCTTCAGGATCGTCCAGAACCGGTAGCGGGAGTCCCAACGGCCCTGTCTTTAAGAGCGTCTACAACAAATTGTTTGGGCCGACATACGCCGGCGAATATATCCCACCACCTGATGGTAGTGCTGACGGCATGGGCACTTATATTCTGTCATATCCTGGAGTTGCCCTAAGCTTTCCATTTCCTCAGTCCTCGTATTCTCCAGACAAAGATGTCATGTCATTGCTCTCTTCCTCAACCAGCAACACTGTGTCCTCTCTGGCTGTCTTCAGTGGGAAATCATGGACGGCCGCAAGAGAAACGCTCTGGACAGAGATTCTCCCCAGCATCAAATCGGACCCTCTGTTTAGTAAGAGCAAGGAGGTTGTGCCGGATGAGATCTCCCTTGTCAAGATACATGGAGGTGGACGACTACAAATGTTCAAGAATTGGAGCAATACCTCTGTATGGATTAATCTTGGGGAGACGAGCACTCAAGAGCTACTCATAGAGTTGGGTCCTCCAGACGCCATATATCGCAAGAATGATCAGCGCATGCACATCCACAAAAATCGTACATCGAGCCACAGCAGGTCTAGGTCAAGCAGTGCCAATTACAAACGCCCGGACGATCTTACCGATACGGATCAATCATCAGCACCTACTGGGTCTGATGATTCGGACGATGAGACGGTCGAGGATGAGACTATAAATAATGTGTCTGGGGAATGTTTCTATAACTATTTCTATTTAGGCTTCGATGTGCTGGTATCGCCACCCCAAGAACCTTCACGCACACCGCCGTCACAAGGGAATAATGATGCAGATCAACTTCCGGGAGCAAAGGCCTTCAAGAGCTGCAATCCGAATCGTCTGGTGGCTACCAAGGTTATATTGCATGGCAATGTTCCAGGCTCTTATCCATTCAATCGGCATCGTCGGTCAAGGTGGGAGATTTCCTACCTTAGCAAACCCGACCCCGACGGTCTTCTCATTAATTCCGAGACGCCGTTTGATGAAATAGAAGAGGAGCTACGAGAAGAGTGGAAGAGCACTTATGCGTCCGAGGAAGATGCCAAGAGGCGCCAGCGAGGGATGGTACTCAATCGAGGATGGGGCGACAGTCCCGGAAGCAGTTGTGAATTTTTGGGCGGCTGGGAAGACAGCAGTGGCGGCGTCACTGCTAAAAAGCTGGGTGGTAATGAGGAGTCTACGACTACCTTATATGGCTTTCCCGGCCTTGTTTTCGAAGTTTTGAAGAACGGATATGTTAGCGCGGTTACGGTTTATTGAGCAATGGCTGGTTTTCATGGAGTTTTGAGGGTTTGGTGCACTGGATTCATATTTGCATAGGGCTTAGAGAGCGAGAGAAGTAGGGATGGTTGCAACAACCTCAGCGTGTAGACGGTTGGCGTGGGTAAGCTGGATTCTGCTATTATTGTCAACTTAGAGACGAGCATATTTAGGATAGTGTCGCGCACCTATTATACGATCATACCAGTAAGAGTAAACTTCTGCACTAAATCAAACATATTCCTTTTTAATTGAAGAGTCGATACTGTGGCAAAGGGATTGTTTTGCCGCACTGCTGAAACTATCCGTCGAACGATAGGCCGAGCGCATGATATCGATATCAGCGACGGCTAGATTGCGCTCGCTGCCGGTACTCTCTGGCATGACTCTCCAGGTGAGAAAACCGCACATATCGTTATCCGCGCTACTTCGCGACCGAGTACTAGCCAGGGCCTGCGAGGAAATGAGTCCGTCTCCGCAATGCCGTCGGGCAGAACCGGGTACAGCAGCGGACCCCTTACGAGAGAACACCGGCATCATTAGATGCGCGATCGGTTGCACGCTCGCACCGCCTCATCGCGCACGAGGTGGGCCGCTAGCCCGCATGTATTGACGCTATTTGGATCGAGAGCTCATCAGATGCTGAGACTGTTGGTGTCATCGGGGCAATGCGAATTGAAGATGGGGATGGAGCTCTAGCGCCCCCAAAGCTAACGACTTAAACTAAAGCAAACCATCGTAGCTGTATTAATCTCAAGGTTCCCGTACAGCATAGCCTCTACCTATCATGAAAGAAGCTACTTACTTCAAACATGTTGTACAATAGATAACACTCCGTTGCTGCTTCCTGATACAATACTACAGCGTATGCACATGGCCCGATGGATGTGCATACGTACTTAATGAATGTAGTATGGGTCACGGCAAGAGCGCAGGGGGTGTCTATTCTTGCCTGTCTCAGCTGTACCAAACAGAAAGCTCCAGGCAGCAACTTTGGACAACTTCTACTCCGGTACTCCAACAGATCGCAACTACCTCCTTAAGAAGTACATACCTATATATACTAGGTATATTAGGCGTGTGTCTCCTGGCTGCGCCTTCTCAATGCAACCGAACTGGCTTCTACATGTTTCCGAGTCTTTGGAAAGAAGCCCTGAGATGACAATATCTCTTCGCATTTTAACATGGCCCAGATAGATGCAGCACCCGCTGCACCTCTGCTTTGGCCATTAGTTTTCGCCGGTGGTGTAGTATTAGCCTCCGCCGTCGCGTTTTATCGCTTGTTGCTTCACCCGCTCGCCGTCTTCCCTGGGCCAAAGCTTGCTGCTCTGACGCGGGGTTACGAAGCCTACTACGACATCGTGTGTAATGGCCAGTATACATTTAAGATTGCAGAAATGCACAAGAAATATGGTATATCATACCCCCGTTACCTTAGGTCCTTTGGTTGATTATCGTCTAAGTTCTCCTTTGGGTGTTCTCACGCAGGTCCTATCGTCCGCATCAGCCCCTATGAGCTTCATATCAGCGATCCTCACTTCTACGAGAAGATATACACCCGCGAAGGAGAGTGGAATAAATACACCTTTACATATAATGCATTTGGCGCCCCGCTGTCCACCGTCTGTACTATTGACCACAGCGTGCATAAACGCCGACGAGCTGCGGTGAACCCTTTCTTCTCAAAGGCTAGCGTAGCCGCCAAGTCAGACATCATCCAGCGACTCGTCGACAAGCTCTGTTCCCGTGTCGATGAGTTTGCTGACGAGACCGACACGGCCAAGCTTAGCCTTAGCGCTGCCATCAGCGCACTGACACGGGACGCTGCTACCGAATTTGTCTTGGGGAAAAGCTATAACAGCCTTGAATCCAAAGACTTCAACGCGGGGCTAGCAGTTCTCTTTCAGAGCTCAGGCGGTGTCTGGCGTATAACTAAGCATCTGCCTTGGTACGGTCCGCTCCTGAAATCACTACCCGTACCTGCGTGGCTAGTGCAGCGGGCCGACGAGGGCGTCAAATCCTTCTTCGGCTTTCTCAAGGTGAGCGAGGAACTACTCTCCAGGCTCGTTAACGCCTTCTATCCTGACAGGTAAATAGGATATGGTAGACATGTGCTCCAGAATACACTCTGCATGGACGGATGGAAAGCTAGACCCAGACGGTCCGCAAACTGTCGTCCATGCAATTCTCAACTCCGACCTGCCCGACAACGAGAAGAGCTTTGCCCGCATCTTCGATGAAGCTAGTACCATAACCGGTGCCGCTTTCGAAACAACAGCCAATACTCTCCGCCTGACGCTTTATCACATATATAACGATATCGAGGTTCTTCGTCGGCTGAGGGCCGAACTCACTGCTACGCCCCAGGTCGAACAGAACTCTAGCTCAGTTCTCTCTAGACTCGAACAACTGCCTTACTTAACGGCTGTCCTGATGGAAGGCTTGAGACTCAGCCCGGCTCTTGCCACAAGAGCAACCCGCGTATCCCCCAATCGCGACCTGTCGTTCAGGGGGCAACGGATCCCCGCAGGAACGCCGGTGGGGATGACTACTTATTTGATGCACCGCGATCCAGATGTGTATCCAGATCCCGACCATTTTAAACCTCATAGATGGCTGGACTTGCAGGAACGGCGGGGTCTGGAGAAGTTCTACGCCCCCTTTTCCAAGGGGCCGAGGAACTGTCTCGGGATGCAGTAAGTGTCTCGTTTACGAGTCTTTGACTCTTGTCGTTTTCATTTTGTTCATCTGCGATTATACAATTATCTATGAGGTAGCCATGATTACTAATTCGTTATTTTGTATTAGTCTGGCGTGGGCTGAGCTACATATGACAGTCGCTGCTCTTGTTGAGCGCTTTGATCTTGTTTTTGATAGCTCCGCTGTTGATGACATTACCTGTACTAGTGATCAGTTCACTATCGGGACTGCTAGCAATAACGGACTGCCGGTGGCTGTTCGGAGAGTTAAGGTTTAGTCTGGCGAGTGGAACTAGTTTGCGTTATGTTGGCAATGACTGGGTGGGTGCTATTGGTATCATAAGGGCTGAATACAGGGCTTGGAAATACGAGGACTGAAGTAGACCACGGAGCCTTGCATATGTTCCCATACAACAAGGAGGTAGATAGTTGGTGATTCAATGTTCTCAGCTTTGTCAAAGTGTGGACATGCGTATGATAGACCAAGAGGGATCGAGATCTAGACCTGCATCGGTATTTTAGGAGAGGTAGCAGAGGCTATCAGGCCGGTTCTTCAATATTCTTCATTATTCTTGAATTTCGATTAGTGATATGCGCTACGAGTAAAGAGAAAGTTGTTATGCATGTTTCCACTTTTGTTGCGTCTGCTGCTTGAAGTCTTCATAGTTATCATACTAACAAATGGTCAGCTAGAGGACGTGCGTGCGCCATGAGTGTCACACTTACTGCATCCTTCACTGCTTGTCGAGCTCCAACCCATCTCTTCCTGCCACAGCCTGGTATTCCCTTGGGGTTGGTGTCGAAGAGACGCCAGGAGTAGCTGTTCATCGGGCCCTTGGAGAGCCATGTCCATAGCTCACGATCGTACCACCAGAGACTCCAACCACGAGTAGAGAGGGGGTGATCGAGGTTTTCGTACATGCCGGTGCCAGCTGCATCGTGTAAAAACCGGTAGAATGAATGGCCTTGCACATACCCTGGTCGCAGAGACGATTCTGTCTGCCATTGCGTTCTCCACCATTTCTGATAAGCGTCTACTTCGGCGTTCATTTGCTCTAGTGACGGTAGAAGAGCCGGTGGGCGATCGGGCTTAAGCTGGGATTGCTTAGATGTTGGGCTCGAATTCGCTACCGTTTCGGCGGCGGCCCATATCTGTGCAACGGCCATTGATGCGAGCTCTGTGACACACCACACCGCCTCCTGGGGTGCTATCCAACTAAGTATCGCGACCGACGAAGCATAACGTGGGGGAAATATCATCTGGTAGAGTCGAGGAAGGTGTGGCTGGTGCTTCTTACCACTGGGCTCCTCCTCCCCGGAATTGGGCTCGGATATTCCCCCAGCGGTTTGTAGAGGAAACCCCATTGTGCCGTTCATCTCTAGTTCAGGCATGATCTTGAAGTCTAGATCATATCCGGTGCAGAATATAACCACGTCCACATCGACTGTTGCGCCATTATCCAGCAGCACTTCCGAATCTCCAGAGAAATCCTTGAAGCCATGAACAGGCGTGATGTCTCCCTGCCGCAGAGCTGGCATGAAGTCCTCCTGCACGGCGGGATGGACATGAGCCATACTAGGACACGGTATCAATCTCCAGTCGTCTCGCACTAATTTCTCAGCCCGTTTCCACTTCTCCTTGCTGGACATGGCTGTATCGACAGGCTCGGATCGGGCAGCATCGGAAATCATCTTATTGTGCATGAATTGATCGCCAGCGGGCCCGCTCAACCATGGTGTCAGATAGTCCATCCAGTACTTCAGGCGGAGAATGGGCCAGCTGAACTTTGAATCCATCGGAATCCCATCATCGTAATAGCGCGAAACCATGATCCGCCCTCTTCGATAGGACTGGTACACTTTCGATGCGTGCTTTGTCAATGCCAGCGAAACTTCACAGGCGGTATTGCCGATCCCCACGACCAGAACTCGCTTGCCTTTGAAAGCTTCGGGACTTCAATTCGATCTCGTCAGCGCAGGATTGCATATCAAAGGTAGGTTTCTCACCCTTTGAAAGATTGCGCGTGCATTATGGTGCCCTTGAACCTTTCTCTATTCGGCATAGGGGGCCATACTGGGAGGGATTCGCAGCCGTGGGCGAGCACGACCTTGTGAAACGAGAGGACAGCAGGCCCATCTGGGTTCACGATGTGGACATCCCAACCGTCGTCGGCCGCATTTCGAGTTACTCTCTGAACGGTGGTGCCGAAGCGAATATGCGGGTACAAGTTGAAGTACGAGGCATAGGATTTGAAGTACTCTGCCACTTGCGCGCCAGTCAAGAAAGTAGGATAGTCTACGACACCGCGTTGTTAATCTCAACAACCTGTATGTCTGTTCACTGTTGGATGCCACTCAAACCCACCTTTAGGGACTGGAAAGTCGCTAAACCCGGACTAGGTAATTGATAAGTATACAGGTTGCAGTCAGAACACAAACTTCGTTTACTTACGACGAACTTGCTAATGTTACAAACCGTGTCTTTCAACACGGAGGTGTAGGTCGTATCTTCGCTGAACGACCACAGCCCGCCGATTTCGTTGCGTCTCTCGAAGGCGACTACGTTGAAGCCTTCTTCCCGAAGGGATTTTAGAGCAGTTATACCTGCTGGACCTAGGCTCAGATTAGCAACAGATGGCTAGGTGCCGGGTGGCCGGGAATTGTCAGTATCAAATACCTAGTCCAATCACTGCTATACGGACGTCCTCCATCGCACAAGCACCACGAGACCGTCCCTGTTCAACTCAGGGAATGTAGAATATGGGAAATCTAGGGTGGGATTGACTGATCTAACCCCCGCACAAGAGTCGCTCAATCTGGAGTCTGCAGCTTGATGACAATATGGCTGCTACATATGCTGGTGGCGCCAGCCCTTATACTCTGAGCCCTACACTACATTACATCTCTTGGTACGCACGTAAACCGGGATATCATCCTTCGGGCCATTCCCGAGCCTGTGGCTATTAGTGTAGCAGTAGATAGGATAGGCTACTTATGGCATTGCTAGTGCTCACATGCTAACCGAAAACACGCAATCGGAATGATAAGCACGAGTGGCTCTCACAGGATCAATACTAGCGGCAGTTACCCTAGTCCCGAAAGCAGAAGCCTGCATCCATAAGAAGTCTAATGCTATTGATTACACAGAACACTGTAAGGTGAGGGTGGTTAAGGTTATGTTAGAAACACACTCGAACCTGGCTTACTGACCAGATCGTCGCTTTCGGTACGGAAGGGGCACCGCGGAATACGAACTCTCTAAAAACATTTCTTCGCAAGGAGCCGGGGTTACACACGATATGTAAGCGACGTTCAGTTGGTCACCAAGGGGGAATTTACTGGATTGAGGGAGGACATTGGTATGATTACCGAAACAATTCAAAATGATAACCTCAGCTCTGCGGAACTGTTACTTACTTTACTTACTGTTTCTGTTGCCATTGGAGTTTACACTGGAAGAAAAAGAAACAAACAAAAAGATAGAAATACTAACTCATCTTATTTACCCACTCTCATGAGAGGTGGATGATAATTCCTACGATGATCTTCCACGATAAATATTCCCATGAGCCCCTCCCCTCCCCTCCCTATGCGCTAACTTCCCCGCAAAACACCACCAGACTACGGGATAATTCGATATTAGAGGTATACGATGTGTCTTGGCACTCCATCAGCTGAGGCTGAAGTCAGGCGACGAATCAAATAATGAGCTTTCGTCTCTCGTGTGTCCAGCAGTAGGTAGTATCCCATATGAAACTCCTCCAAGCGATAATAACAGTTGCTGGGGAAAACCTGGAATCTAGTAAAGACCATCAAAGAGCCAGAACAATAACGCGACGCGACTTGCCTGTACTTTTAAAGCATCATAGAAGGTCTACATAGTTATGCAGTGTTAGCCTGCGAGTCTGTTTGATTGAGGCAAGGAAACTCGAATGAGTGTGACCCGGGCAGTAACCACTCCCGACCAAGACCAGATACTCGTTTCCCACCAAGGCTTCAAAACTACAGAAGTTCGCCTTATATAAGGCTTCGCACAATTAAATGCATATAACTATGTTCAGAATTCTTTTCTCTATGAACTTTATAAGTTTTCGGTTTCTCCTAGTTTTTTTGGGTTGTGTTATAAGTGATTGAATCTAAGGGTCGGGGTGATGTGTGTGGTCTTTATTTGGAGTGACTACCAAATATTCAGTGTTATGTGGTGCCATACATTGTACCTAGGTAGGCGTATTGTACTAAATGGGATTAGCCTGTAGTGGGTGTGTAGTGCTGGATGTGCAGTCTCTAATAGGATCAAGCCTTCCATTTTCTTCTCACCTCTTCTTCAATTGCGTACCTATAGATTAATTGGATCATCAAATGACGGCATCAAAAGCACATGCAAATGGCCATTACTGATCGAAAGCTTTGAAAGCTTCGAAAACGCTAATGTTGCATCACGTACGTTGCATCACCGAGTGTTAAGGTTGAGCGAGGGTCTGTGCGCCTAGCGCCCCCGCCCCGCCAACCTGGGGGACATAAACAAACATATCGCGCCGCGTTCTACCAGCCCTCCTCCTTCTCCTCTACATCAACACATTCACATCGCACTTCTCTCTACACTGCACACAGCTACGCTCTCAATTGCACTTGCAACTGCTCTCAAACTGCTCTCAACGTGATTCCCATCGCGCTTAACAACTACACTTTACACTCTGATTTCAGCACGTAATTCAGTTACGTTCCCGCGTCAGTCGGGTCATTCTTCACCCTTGTCTGTTCATCATGGACGCCAAAAAGAGAACCAAAATACACCAATCGCGCATCCTTCGGGAGATGCGCAACCACGCTGAACACCCATTCTCACCCCCATCATCGACTGGAAGCCACGGCACAGTCACTCTTACTTCAGACATCTCCAAGATCATTCCCGATGAGGACACACGCGAGTTCCCACAAATCAACACATCAGCCCTGGTCCGCCACTTTCCTGAATGGAAAGGCTTGGTTTACGGCAAGGAGAACAAGCGGCCTGAGCCTGCTTCTCCCGAGATTGCCAACAACGATGTTAGTAATTCATCTGCCACTTCTTATGATAACACTGTTATTCGCCGCCGAGATCCGGCGCGTTAGTCGCGCAGTCCCGATTCGGTGCTTCCGAATAACGTGAGGCCACCCTCACGTATAGTCTGCCATAAACGGCTCCGACCACACGCGGCACGCCCGTCACCGCCGTCTCCGGCCTCTTCTCATTCTTCTTTTCCTACGTTGCATTCTCTTTCATTTAACTCCGCGTTTTCTGATGTTTGTTCTCCCATGATTGCAACTGATGATCTGCTGCTGACAAAACCACCTATCTAGACTGCATCAATATTTGGCTCCGACTCACCTAGACTACGTGTCCGTCACCAGGTGCCAACTGTAGAGGATACCATGGAGCTCGATGCTCCAGTCAATGCTCCAGTTAATCCTTCACGAGGAAACTTAACCACACTGTTGGATACACTTCAGACAGCTAGATCCGAGAAGGTCCAGACAGAGGAGGGATCCGTGAAGAGATCATCTCAGATCTCACCAAAATCACAAGTCAACGCCGGGACCTCCGTCAATGCAGCACGTCGACCTAACCAACAGTCACACATCAACAGCCACAACACCATGAATCAATCCATTATGAATCAGACGGCCCACTCATTCTTCATACCTCAGTTCAATCATCTTAATGACTTTGTTTCTGGCACCTTGAGATGGTCATCATTCAAGAATGGCACTCCGATCTTTGTTAAGCATGGCAGAGTGCATGATAGAGACACAAAGGCGTCTTTGGACCGCCATGCCGACTTTGAAGCCGTCAACATCCCCCTCGAGGAGGAGGAAATCTTTGTTTCCCTGGATAAGATCCGAGAGGAAATTCAGACTCTACAAGAACACGATGAGTTTGTGTCAAAGCAAGCCGAGCAATTGCAAGATGAAGTGGGTGAGCTTCAGACTCATCTTGCCAAGCTCAAGTCTCGCAAAGACAGCGCGATGGGCTCGGATTCTGATGGATCCATGATTTTGCAACTTACCACCCAGAAAACTCGTAAGTCTATCTACAGGCCCCATCCGTTTTACTTACAGCTGACAATCGGGATCATAGAACTTGAGGAGCAACTTATTTCACTCAGAGCTCGTCTAGACCAGGCTACTCGCAAGATCAGCCTCAATGAAATTCACAACCAGTCTGTTGTGGAGGAGCGTGATGGGGCACTTCAACGAGCGACTGATCATGTCACTACCATTAAGCGACTTCAGTCGCGCAACGATGCTATCACCCAGCAGAAGTTAGAGCTTCAACAGGCTCTCCGGGACACACAGGAGGACTTCAATACTGAACGTGCCCTGCTCAACTCTCTCCATGAGAAATACGAAGTACTCTCCGAAGAGCAACGTCTGATGAAGCAAGATAATCTCGGTCTCGAGCGCCAGAACGAGGATCTCTACAACAACGCCAAGCTACTTCA
The DNA here is from genome assembly GCA_022578765.1 of Xylaria sp. FL0933. Lineage (NCBI taxonomy): Eukaryota > Fungi > Ascomycota > Sordariomycetes > Xylariales > Xylariaceae > Xylaria > Xylaria sp. FL0933. Next base: position 477,434 of record MU389731.1, on the reverse strand, counting down.
GCAAAAGAATATTCAACTCGAACGCGAAAACATCAACCTCAATGATAAGGTTGCACAGCTCCAGGAGCTTGTCAATGAGCTTAACCGAAAGCTGTCACAGAAGACGGAGACTCAGAACGTACAACAGCCCAAAGGTACCATGTCTGGCTTGGGCAAGTCGAAACTCACCAAGATGACTCAAAATTGGGAGTCAGAGGACAGATTTACTGTCGTGAGCGAGATGTCGGGTAAAGCCACGACATCTCATGTTCACTTGCCAAAGCAAGATAATGTTACCCAAGAGAGCGACTTTACGCGGGACTCTCGTCGTCATTTCTCTCAGGAATCCAAGGGTTCCATGCCTGTCACGGGCAAGTCGAAACTCGCCAAGATGGCTCAAATTCAGGAGCCAGGAGACAGACACACTGTCGCGAGCGAGATGTCTGCTAAGACCACGACATCCGATATGGACTTGCAAATGCAGGACGATTATACCCAACAGATCGACCTTTCACAGGAGCCCGAGCTCGACTCGGATCAGGAGAATATGACCTCAGCCTTATTCATTGATGATGTTACAATGGATTCCAACAAGAAGTTTGGCCAGAAGCAGAAGCAGAAGAGCACGCCTGCTGTCCGCGTACTGTCACCCGTCCTGTCTGCTAGCGAACCGTCCACACAGATCGAGCAGACGGGTACAACAAAGCAAAAGCAAAAGGAGAATATTCCGGCTCCTGCGCTCACTCAATCCGCTAAGCGCGTATTGAACACCTTATGTCACGACCACGAGTGCTACAACTGTGTGGTCTGTGCGCGCATTCAGTCTCACCGATATGAATCAAACGAAAAGTCTGGCAAGAAGACAGTCCGAGTTGAGCGCCCAGTGCCAGTCACAGACCGAGTGAAGAAACGGTCCTCAACTTCGACTTATACTTATGAAGACCAGCCTACCCTAAGACCATCCCAAGATCCCGCTATCGCCTTGGCTAAGGTCATGAAAGGCCTGAAGGATGAAGAGAGACACATTCGCACTGCTATCGCGAGAAAGCAGGCAGTCTATGACGAATGCGATGCGGCAGTCAACAAGAGACTCTGGAAACAGCTTGACGCTGAGATCAGAGTCCTCCGCAAGCGTCGAGACCTGAAGCGAGATCAGATCTACGACTTGCATGATGTGCTCGAGGGCCAGAAGGCGAACGCCCAGTTAATGAGCCAAGACGCAATTGACATGACGATCAATAGTGTCCTCAGCAAGGATCCTACTTGGAACGGAGTCATCGACTACTGATCGTTGATATCCATTTCTCGATTCCAATTTCTTCAGTTGGAACGAATGACCACTTACACAAGGCCCGGTCTTGAGAACGAGTATTGTTTATGATGTTGAATTACTGGCCAATGACCAGGATATGGTCTCGATTGCGAGGAGTATGTATGCATTATTACGACAGACCAACTACGAAAATATGGTCTCCTCGCTGGGAACGCGCGTTTGTTTACAAAGTTGGACTACCGATGGAGCCTTGCTCTCGGTTTAAAAGGCGTATATCGTTATACTACTGGTCCATCGATGAAGGGAAATACCATCGACGAGGATTTGGTCTTGTTTTCATGGGATACACACATGTTTAGGGGTTTTGACCACGGATCCGAAGTTGATCCTGGTAATGGAATGGCGGATGGAATGGATTCATGGTTATGGAGCATGGATTTTGTGTTTGTCGGAAAACAGATTTCGGTCTTGTCTAAGCATTGTTATGGTGTTGCGGCGTTCCAGCATGGATATTGAACGCATCGCATTGGGTTGTAAGATTAGACACGGTTGGCACGAATTGCATAGCCTGGTGGCGTTGGTTAGACGGGAGAGGCTCTTGCCGGGATGTACCGCACAAAGTTGCGAAGGAATGCTACAAAGCAAAGCATTCGAACGAGTATATGTTAATCCATACACTCGTTGGCTTTAATGAAAGCTTGATTCAGTTGTCATGACATCGCGCTTGCTCCATGTGATTCTTGTGTCGTTTTCATTGTTCTATGTGACCTGGTACCCTTCTGCGAAAGCTTACCATACTCATTGCTCCAATTGATGGATTACATGCGTATCATTCGAATATCGAGGGTAAACATGTTCCGCGAGAACATCCCCCATCACCGTCAATGTAAGACGCTCGAACCCGCTTGCGACAACAGTCGCCAAGCATTGGCGCTCATGCCGATCGAACGTGGGTGAAAGTAGTCCTTTGTTTTGACTCCAACCATAACCGTTGTCCAGATCCTATCAAGCAACGCAACATCGTTGCTTTCAATAGCGTTGTTGTGCGAAGAGTCTTGGCGATATCATGCAACTGTTTCTTTGAAGTATTTTAGTGATACACACAATGCATTTATTCTTCTGAGCTGACAAAGAGCATTGTTGCGGAAAGCATGTGTATATATACCGGCAACATCATACATTGAGCGTCCAAAAACCAATCCCACAGCATCAACCAGCGCATCGCAACACCTCTAACTAACAACACACAGCAGATCTCAGAATCTAACCGCACACAACATCGTCTTGCAAATCTCACAGCTAAGTTCTTTTCTATCCGAATAAAACAAAATGACTGACACGGCAAAAAACGTCTCTCTCCTCTTCTACCGGGAGAACTCTAGCGGCCAGTACGAGGTCTTGGTGCGCAACACCGCAGAATACGCGGACTGCTACAATATCCCGGGCCTAGAGCTAGACAGACCCGAGCCATCCATCGCCTGCGCAATGCAGGTCGCGGAGAGGTCGCTCGGGTTCAGACTTGCGGAGCATCAGGTAAGCATCGAGCAGTCTGTGAAAATTGGAACGATGAAAGGGTCTGTCCGTGTGTTCATGATTTGCGCACCGCCTGAGGTCGAGATTCTTGCAGAGGGCTGTGACCATCGGGGGTGGAGTTACAATTTTGTCCCTATTGATTTGGTTGAGGATGTTTACTTGACTCGCTATATTGAGGTTGGTGGGCCCGTTGTCAAGGCTGCTTTGACGGGTCAGGAGATTGATCCTGGATTCAACCCTAAGAGCACCATCATTTTCATGCTCAGATAACTGATGCTTCATAGACTGTTCTTTGACATTTCATAGATACGTCTTCGATAGTTACCTAATAATGCTATAGCTTTAGCTGTAAATCATAATATATTGATGCCTAAATATTTTCTTGCCTTAGTAAATCCTTGTGAAAATCGATTGTGATTGATAACTATTACATAGTAGTTACAATTAAATTTCTTAAAGTCTGCGCAGTTAGTCGACGCGATGCCAATGTACTTAGTACTAATATGCCGACTGCTCAGTGCAGGGCACTAAGTGGCAGTTGTTTGCCACCTGCTACGCATATACCAACAGGTGCAAGGCTACTAGCTAACCTAGGTACCTCTCAGCGCTGTTTACCCCCACCAGTTCTCTTCCTATGTCCATTGATAATCCACCAAGGCTGGAAAAGCCCCCAGCAATAACGACTATAAACATTCGCTTTATATCCTTCGAATATCCAAAACTATACCGTCAGTCCCGTGTCCGAACATGGCCGACGTAGAAATGGACGTCGACGAGCCGGGCTCTCCCCAGGCGACGCAGGCCAAGGTCGGCGACATGCAGACACACGCCAAAGCCACGGCCGTGCGCTCCATCGAGGGCTGGATCGTCATGGTCACCAACGTGCACGAGGAGGCCGACGAGGAGACCCTGCACGACAAGTTTGCCGACTTTGGCGAGATTAAGAATCTCCATCTGAACCTCGATCGCCGCAGTGGTTACGTCAAGGTAAGCTATGCCATTGCCTATTGACTTTTGTCTATCTCTGCGTCTTTGGCCCCCATGCTGTCTGCCTCACTCGAGGATAAGGGTATTGGAAAGTGTCCAAAGTAGATTGATTGCTAATTACTACGTTTCCGCCGATCTAGGGATACGCTCTCATCGAATACCCAACCCTGCAAGAGGCTCGAGCTGCTATCGACGGCGCGCACGAGACGAAACTGCTTGACCAGACCATCTACGTCGATTTCGCATTCGTGCGACCGCCACCAAACAGGGGTCCACGAGGAAATCGGCAGTCACATCGGGGTCGCGGCCGGAGTCGCAGCCGCACCCCGGACGCTGGTCGGGAACGGGATCGGGATCGGGGGGACCGAGATGATAACGATGGGCAGTGATTGAGGGTTACGCATGGACTGGGCAAGGCTCTAAAACGGATAACCGCTGGGTACGAGGCGTTCTCTGGGGGCAGAAAAATGTGGGTGGTATTCTATTACACCGGACTTGTCAGCATTGGCCACCTCGGGTAGAAAGAGGTGCGTGGCGCGCTGTCACAGTCATTGGCTTCAGCCGATATGTCGCCAAAATAATAGACGTGTCGGCGTGTTATTTCTAGCTTGTTAGGTAAGCAAACATCTTCCGCATGCCCGAATAGAGTGTCGCTAACTAGTGTACAAAGTTTAGTTGTGCAACGAAGTGAGTAACCGAGTAACGAGGTTGTCAGGGCTCGGGCACGCGATGAGAGAAACATGCTTCCAACAAACACAAGTATATCAAATAATGAAATCTGGTTGATGATGCTGACAACATGAATCCGAATCAATGTCTTATCACGGACCACTCCCCCAAAACTATGTTGAATGCTCTCTTAGTATTGGCTGAAATTAAGTGATGCTCTAATGAGGGTAAAATACAATCCAATCTTCCAAGACCGAGCAAAACTCGCCGTAGACCACCTCCTCTACAGTTCACTTGCGTATACTCTCGTGGTATTAGGAGACAAGATTGTCCCGACGTTCTGGTCTATCGTGCATACACTGGAATGAAATTAATGTGTTTAATAGTGAGCTTTAAAAGCTAGTTGTCATATTCTGATGAACTCTGGTCCGAACACCGTAGCAGAAATGCGTTCTGCGAAGCTATCCGTCGGGAAAATAGTAAGGTCCTTATCACGGTAGAACGGAAGCGTCTGTATCTCGAGATGAGATCTGTCCAGGACTTAATACCTACAGTACGTACCTAATGAAGTGAGCCCTGCAGGCGCGCTGGCTAGAAGCTCAAGTCTCCGTGAGATGATTTAGCTTACCCTTTCTGGGCCTTCCAGACAATGATTCAGTCAACTTGAAAGCCTACTTAGTTAGATAGCACGCATTCTTGTTACATTGAGTAGAATCTTCTCAATACTATGGCAATTATTCTTTTTCGCTCCATGGTTCCAGTTGTCCCTTCTAATTCCTCACCTAAGTCAGCTGAGCCACGTAGTGGCTTGACACACCTCTTAACCAGCCTCATCCATAACGCCCACCACTTCAACGTCGATACTTCAAAGCCGATCCTCCTTATATAATTCTGATTTGAGCTCATCATTATCACATACGACCATAGGATCTGGAGAACGCGGGGTCCCGTCCGCTCCCCCATAGCTAAGCCAGATACCGCCGGATTAGTAGTTGGGTCGGTGACGACCAGCGAATCCCCGGTGTTGTATGTTTCTTTTTCCCCTTTTTCTCTTCTTTAACTCTCTTCTCTTTCTTCGTCTTTTTTTCTCTCTGTTTCTCTCTCTATATCAATCTTGGGGAACGTGGTTGCGGTCTGCGTTTATCTGGAGAAGTAGCGTAAGGCGTTTGTTCATAATTGAACATTGACGCTAATAGTAAGTCAGTCCCCTGGGCAGTCTCAACATTAGCCGGTTAAACAAGCTACTGAAGTGATGTAAACCATTTGGGCGAGTGCTGGTCGAGTTTGGTTAGGGGGAGATGTGGTCCTTAGTCCGCAGGCTCACTTTGGTACATAATCGCAAGAAGACGAGGACCCGATGATAGCGTAGTGTGACAATGAACATCAGTGATCAATTAGAACGACGCGATGCTGGTTTTCTACCTAGTGGGAAATCATTGGTGCAAGACTAGCTACGAAAGAAAGGCGTCGTGAATGAGCCGTCAACCTATTCCACTCATCTACCTCAAACCCTCTTGTTTCATGTACCGTATCTCACTTCAGAAAACCATCCACCGTAGAGATCTTGCGTTTCCATATTCGTATCTTCCTTACGTCGGCTGACTAGGAAAGTATAAGCCAAGTGTTCATCGAGCCCGCAGATGGTTCTGGGTGGAAGTTTTATGGGATCATCATCATACCTGAGAGATACACTACAGTCTGCTCTCGCTGAGACCTAGGGCCATTGCATGATTGGGACTGTGAGAGCGGGAGGGGCTCCGCGGCTGCGGAAATAACTCTCCAGAGCCTCCTCGATAGGTCCTTTCCGAACACGTTCTCGCGTGAGCTGGCTTCTGTCGACTCCCTGGGGAGCCCAAGTCACGCCGACGTCGTAGACGTACTTCTTGATCTCGGTCAATGCGCCGGAGTAAAAGGCCGTATTGATGGGTACGAACTCGGGGCTTTCTTGACCGTCGTATCCGACGAAGCGGAGTCCCTCTTTGGTGTCGTCCATGCTTGGAACAGCCTGAGTATCGTCTTCCTTGGTGATAGCCTCAGCAAAAATGGGGTCAAAGCCGTCAGAGCTGTAGCCGATGAGAAAGGCCTTCACGACTTTGTCGGGATTGGTGGCAGCGCTTGCAGTGGCACCAGTTGCCTCCGCCTTCTGGTCTTCCGAGTTGTTAGGCATTCTGTAGATGGTAGGGCACTCGGTTAGTGAGGAACTTCGCTTATGAGTGACTTAGATAAACGTTTGGCAGGAACAGTGCTAATGAACGCCTGGCGCGCATACCTTGAAGAATGAGTGGCTGGCGTTGATACTGAAGGAGTGTTTTGCAGATCGCAGGTGAGGATCGAAGGGGCACAGTTGGTAGCATGTGCTGTGTAGGTAAGCTGTGGGAAAGATGAAAAGGTAGGGAAGCTGTAAAAGAGCATGCGGGGTGAGATTGCAGGTAGATCGAAAGGCTTCAACGCGGCAAACTGGGTAGTTACGGGAGTTGTTGCCTAAGTAACAGGAAAATGGCTGTCACGATACATGAGGTATTACGTACCTAGGTCCTTGAAGTAACCCTTCAGTCTCGAGGTCAAAGAGAAGGAAGGACCAGGCTTTGCAGGAATTAGAGAACTTGGTATTATGTTTATTCCCTTTCTAAGTTCTCCCCCTCCCATAAATAAGATGATGGGTTATAAACAAAACGCATCAAACTCTGAGTCTCGAAGAACGCAGTTTCTAGACTACGCATGAAGCTTAAGGCTTTGCCACCGATATAATCCCTCTCTTCTCTAATCCATTTCAACGTCCCCTGTTCGGGAATCGTGTTGTGCTTTTGCATTACCAGGCTTCATGCCTTGTGTCCATAGTAAGCTGTGGAATTAGAAGGATAGATAGAGAGATATTGGGAACGTTTGTTCGGTAGGCTCTCTCAGGATTTCCTCACGGACACAGGCTGCCTTCTCCTCGAACAGAAGTTAGCTGCAGGGCCGACACGGCACACCAAGATACAGCATTTGTCAGAGAGCAGTAGTCGCTAGTAGGTGCAAGGACCCAAAATAGAGAGGATAAGATAACATCACACGTATATAGAATTGCTCTCAAAAGGACTAGGCGTGCGTATACTGAAGTGTCAAAATTGAGAATCTCGGTAGCTCTGGGATACTAATTCCTTTTTGTGCACCTAATTAACCATTACCGAGCTACCGCCCAACTACCACATAGGCGAGCATTGCACTGCTACTCAACTAGAGTCAGCACAAGCACCAAAAGTCAAGTGCCATTCGAATGATACATACTTACGGACTGTGCTGAACTTCTATACAGCACCGTAATGGGATTCCGAGTTATAATAATCCGGCATATTGCCCTGAGCATGCCCTGGTGCTATTGACGCTTGGGAATGATAACCAGCGCCACCGTGATCATCGTAATGTTCTTCTATCTGTTGATGACTTGCGTCGGCTGCCGGTCCCGCCCGCCCATGGTCTCGTCGTTCGCTCCACAAGCGATATGCTACCCACGAAAGGAGGACAGCAACTGCTAGCGCATAGAAAACTGTGCTGACAGTTTCGAGACTCGAGGTGTCAACGACTATATCGTACGGGTCCTCAAACCGATCCATTGCCCTGGATGCACTAGTGAGCCATGCGTTAGTGATAACCTCGCCTAGGGCGGCACCCGCGAATGCCAAGCACAGGGTACCGAGTAATGCCTGTGGTTCGACCATATCCGTTAATAGCAAAGCCCAGGTGACTGATTCGGGGTTAGCTTTTACGCGTTTCTACGTGAACCCATTGCCGGGGTTCATTGACAACGAAGGGTGCTTCAGCGGCGTTTATAGGGGAAAGCACTTACGAATGAGAGCAAAGCTACCGAGGCTTTGTAAGAACATCAGCCCATCTGAGAGCCCATTCGGGTGTTCGTATGGTGGAAACGTCTTGAGGACGGTTTTACCGGCGAAGGAGAGTGTAATCAGCAATATCGTCATCGGCACTGTGGTAACCAGCTGTTAGCAATCGTGAAACACCGCACATCCTTGACGTTTCATATTTGAGGTCTCGCGACTTACGTTGAGTGTGACGGAATTGAGCGAAGAGCGCCACGATAAATAAGACCAGGAGTAATGGAAAGATAGATGAGAGTACTGCCGCCGGTATAGAGCCGGAAGCCCTCACCATAAATGTATAGTATTGATTGGATGTGACGTAGTCAATAGTAAGCGAGCTGAACGCTGTGACGAGCAAGAAGGTGATAATGAATAAATATGTCCGTGCTCTCTGAAAGAGAGAATTTATCTATCGCAAAGTATCAGCTCCATTCTTCTAATAGAGAATAAAAATGCCAGCGGGTCGCGGTTCACATACGTGAAGGAAAGCGTCGGTACGTTTGGACGCATGAGCATCCGAAGATGTAGATTTTCGAATTCCCAATAGCCAGGAGGCTTGTTCTGGACTTCCGAGGCCAAGGTAGGCGTAGCCCGAGAGAAGAACGCAAATGATCGACCAAACAAGGGCCAAGACAAAAACCTCTCCGGTTTTCGTGTCGGGTAGGTTGGTGAAGAAGCTTTTGCCGAAACCCCATATCACGATCCTGAGTGTTCGACCCCAGGCGCCATCATACCAAAGCCCTGTAAGGTAAACAAATGCGGGCAGTAGAATCCCTTCAGCAATGCCAAAAACTGTAAGATCTGGTCTTAGTCTTGTAGTCCGAGACAGGATAATTCTTACACGAGGGAAATGATGGGATAAGAAGCAAACAATTGAAGGGAGATATTACCGAAGTGTAGGAACAGCAAGCCAGACTTATTCTGAACAAACAGGTAGATGATCGCGATAACACCTGGAATCATAATTAGTACATTCAGAAAGATGCTCAGAACTTTCGTTGCAAGAGGCCGTACCTTTAAGTAGCGTCGCAACGCCAATGACGCGCCCTAGATGGAATTTTCGAAATAATATGTAGTTTAATGGCTGAACGATCAAGAAAGCAACAGCAGAAAGTTCAATACCGAGGTACCGAGACCCAATATACTCAATTGCAATCTTTTTCGGTAGGAAGACTCCATAAACAAGCTGAAAACATTAGCAACAAGAACCTGGGTGAAAGCCGAATCACACCGTCCAGCCTAAGTTCAGCGCGTGAATTACTTACCCACATAAAAGGCAGGAGAGCAAGATCGATCTTCCACTCTGCCCAAAACCCCTTTTGCTGAGCTTCTTCACTAAGACGGACAGAATCAATCGCCGAAATGATGCCCTTTTCGCCCTGACCGTCCTCTCCCCGGCCAAGCGCGAAGCGAAATCTGTCAATTCGGAACATGCGATCTAACACTAGCGTCTTGACACGGATCACAGCCTCGCGGATGAACTTCTGTTCTTGCCAGTCGTAAGAACAGAGGACGGCGCGCTGCATGCCGCCTTCGTGACCACACACAATAACCGCCGTGGGGGGTCGCGTGGCGCTGAACGCGGTCGCCGTCATAGCATAAGTGTCGATGAGGGTAAACACCTCCTCGCCACCGTGATTGGGTTGCTTCGCCTTTAGTGGTGGGAGCCCGAGACGTTCTCCGGTCTCAGATCGTCCGTTACGCGATAACGTGCTTCCGCCGATACTCCATTTAAGTCGGCCGTGATTGAAGCCGAAAAGCAGCCGCTCAATCTTGCCGATGTCGTCTGGCACTCCTTGTAGCCCTATGAAGTGTGCTTGCGTGGACCAGAATTTACCGTGGTAGATATCAAGGAGCATGGCGGGGATCAGGAGCGTGATTATTACTGCAGGGACGAGAAATACGAGGCCTGGAACGAGCAGGGCGGTTTGGGCCCCCGATAAGGACCCGGATGATGAACTGGAAGAGTCTGAACCGGAGTCTGAACCGGAGCCTGAGGGAGAGCCTGAGCCGGACGACTGATTTTGGAAGAGGACGCCCCCAAGTATGGTCAGAGCCAAACCGGTAAGCAAATAGAGCGGCGCACCACGTAGCAGAATCTTGCCGAGTAGACGGCTGAGCGTAGGCCGCTTCAGAAAGGCCACTTGCTCCATGGCATTCCACTCAATTGCAGCGCCGTAGGCGCCGTCTAACGTGATGGTCTGCGGGTCGACAATGCCCGCGACCTGGCAATACGACTCAATATCCCAAAGCATTGCGCCCCATGCATCGCGTATCTGGTGCCACGGGGCATCACGACGTGTGGGCTGCATGCAAATCAGCCGCTCGAGGAGCTTGTCGCTGTCGTTGGCGAGAGAGAGTCGGGCGAAGGCCTCGAAGCTCTTGTCCGTATTGACGACGGCCGGACGCCTCCGGAGAAGCCCCATGAGCGCATACGATATGTCGCCGTCGTTGAACTGATCCGTTGTCCGCCACGAGAAGCACTCGAGGGCGATGCTGACTAGCTCGAGCGGCGTCAGGTGGATCGAGGATTCATAGTGATCTATCAACTGCCTTACGCGCTTCGCGTCGGGCCAAACCGATCGCGCGGCTACGTTTCGCTTGGCGATCTCCTCTGGAGGATTTGGCCCGCCGACGGCATAGAGCTTGACGCGTCGCTCCGAGGGACAGAGGAGAATCTCGGGCAGCGTCCACAGCCGCGTGCCCCATTCCTGTAGCCACCTGTCCATGGACACGGGATCGTAGGTAAACTTTTGCTCCTCGTCGGGCACGCGCTCGTCGTGCGGAGTGCCTACGAGAACTACCATCGAGTGCGCCGCGCGGACAATATCGCAGATACGGTAAACGTCGTCGCTTTGCGCGGTGGCTCGGGCTACGTTGTCGGCGTCCCGGATGCATTCGAAGTCGAGCCAAAACGCCCGTTTCCCGGCCGTCCGTGCCGCTTCCATGGAGTATGCGAGCACCATGGCGCGATCTGCATCGCACTGCTTCTGGTATTTAGCTTTCGTCTCCGCGTCTGGCTCGGGCTTGCCTCTCCATTTTTGATTGGCGCCGATCAGGAACTGCCGCCTCGTGTACGAAATGAAGACGAAGTCAGTACTGGCATAATCAGAGTGCTCCTTGATCCAGTCCGTCACCCTCCACGTCTTGTATTCGGTATCCTTACCGCGCGGCCCGTCTTCAAGAAAACATAGCCATCGTGGTCGGAAGTGTCGCGCTGGCAAGTCATCGAATTCCTCATCCAAGTCTTTCTCATTCACTTGTAACATGTTAGAGTTCCCTGGAACGATGGCTTCCAATTCGATGCCTCCTTCCAAGAGAGGAACGTCCTCGCGGGTGTCTTTCTCATCGGTGGGATCTTCTGACTCGCCCTCCTTGAGATTCCTCGACACCTTTGGGTAGCGCCAATCTCGATATTGTACGGGGTCGTAATAGCCCCCATTTTTGAAAACGCCTTCTAGGTCTTGAGGGATCAGGAGCTACCAAGTGTTAGTTAACATCACAAAGGCTACTGATAGGGGCCCTTCGGCTGGCTTTATGAACTCACGAGAACGACAAGTATAAGACAAGCTGGTATCCACTTCAGGACGAGCGCGAGGACAGCACTAGGGGTGTACCGACGCTTTTCGCTCCCTTTCACCAGAACGGAAGAATAAGTCCAGTAAGCGAGTTTTAGAATGGCAGATATTCGCGACCGTGGAGGGCCAGTCCGTTCCCAGTTTCCTTGGCCATAGCCTTTCACATTGTCTGCTCCTTGTACCCGCAAGCGACGGAGCCTCCCATCGCTAGCTCGCAGGTAATGTTCTTGGCCTGCCCGCGTCTCATCGACGCATGAAACGCGCCCGAAAGCGTCGCGATGATACAGAGACATCTGATCTTGCAATGATGATATCAAGCGTAGAGACTCGCAAGCTCGAAAATGCTACCAGTGGCAGTTCATGCGAGAGATCAACCGACTCGCCATTGCAGAGGAAGAGAAGAACCAGTTCCAGAATCTGGAACCGAGATTGCGACCTCCATACTATAAGCAGAGAGCATGATAGTCCAGCGCAAGCTGGTGAAGAGGGTTGGGGGCCAAAGAAGGATCGGGGCGAACCCTTGCCAAATTTAGTCTGGTCATATTATTACCAGCACGATGCTTGTGAGAGTGAGAGCGTCTCGAGCGTTTTAGCTTCCTTCGCGCAACAACGATGTCGGGATCCAGCCTATAGCCAGCCGATCCCTTGGCGAGATCCCGGCAGGTAGTCATGCGATCTAACTCTGAACGTAAGATGCGGCCGGGTTAACGACCCCTGCAGCAGCACCCGAAATTCTAGGACTTTATAGTCTTCGGGCTCGTTTAGGTTCGTGCGCAAGGTTTGTCATGCCAGCCAATTATTTCGATCTCTCTCTTAATCATAGGGCTTTGGGGTTGAGTACTACTGCAAGCTAATCGACCTATATATAGACCACAGTGGTATCAGTGACTAACGCTGCCTCGTGAAAGTCGACTGTTCAAATGGATACTGTACATAATAAGCTGTCCAATTCTTCGAGGGTTCTAATTTGGCGATAGTCCTACTGCTCTGCTCAGTGTCTCATGAATAGAACAAGGCGTTCTGTCAGTGTCTCATAAGCGAAGTTTAAGAGTAAGCTTTTAAATTTGTTATAGCAATAAGAGCTAATTATACATGCGAATAGAGTACATACAGTGCATACCTCTGATTCTGGCACTAGTGTTGTGATTGTGATGCATCCCAAGCCTACATTGGTGACTCTCTAAACTAGTTCAACTTGGTTGGTTTGACAACTAAACTGCGTCCGGAACGTGCCGCTTCCGCCATTTCGTTAGCGCCGCAACACCTTGCCATATCCTTTAGGCTTAAAATGACACTCGATTCTCGCTTCCCCTCGGGAGCGCGCACTGATTGCGGCATTAACGACTCTCTTCGTCTCGATTCGCAATAGTCCTATTCCCATATCCTGTTGTCAAAGTCTCATTATGTCTTCTCACGCGCTATGGACGGTACAAAGGCACACGAACTTGGAAAGAGTGATGTCCTGGTGAGCCACTCTATACGGCGTCAGGCAGGTGAATTATTGCAAAACAAAGCTTAAATGCCGAAGCGCATATTGCTCACTTAACATCTTACTAGAGAACTTAGCTTACAGTTTTTATTGAGATCATGCTTGGTAGAACATATGAAGAGGCTCTACCTCTACGTGACCCTGATCTAAGTTTCGAAGAGGAACTTCTTAACGTACGGTGATGATACTAAGTGCCTCCTAACGCTAGGCGCTTAGCTCTGTACTTTCGTGTCCCAGGGATTCACGTAGAATTAGGCACCTCGGTCAATCTACTTCCTACCTAGGTATCGTGTAAGCTATTGTACACGTTCCTAATCCGTTACACAACGCTGTTCTCGCCCTCTTGCGAAAGCTGTGCTTCTTGACGAGCGCCTGCCTCAGGGCTCTTTACAGACTTCCATTCCATGGACAATGCGGCTAAAAGTCCCAAAACTGATACAACTACGCAGACCCAGAAAGTCCTCGTGACCGCCCAATTGTAAGCGCTAAGAACCCTGTCCTTTTCAGGTGGTGCTAATTTCTTCAGCAGATCTGTGACCCCCGAGGAGATGATATGGTCAACGTCTACCCCAGGGATAGCAGACAAGCTCCTCCGAAGCAGATTCGTGAAGATACTCTGCGAGATGGAGATGATTAATGCTGCACCGATGCTAATAGCAAAAGAAACCGCGGACAACCCGACGGGAACATCTTCCGCTAGCAGCGCAGTTTGGATAGCAGTCCAAGGCTGAGGAAATGCGAATCCGATACCGAATCCAAACAAGGCTTGCCATCCGATCAGAGAAGAGATTCCCGTCGTGGGCGTGAAGCTTGTGAGGAATCCAAATCCGATGATCATCATAGTCGACCCAAGAACCATGAGCGGCGTGTAATATCCGAAGAACGACACAACGAACCCAGAGCTGATCGCGGCAACAGAAAGACCGACGATGGATGGGAGAAGCATTACTCCAGATTCGGCTGCCGACGCACCTCGAATGGCTTGAAACCAGATGGGCAACTTTGATGAAAATGCGTCAATAATTATCACGACTCACCATTTGTCAGAGCGGAATTTGTATTATCTTACAAAGTAGTCGATGACGTTGAATGCCGCTGACGAACAGAAGGCGTACAGAAGGCATAATCCAGCCGTCCTGTTGAGAACCACAGAGCTAGGAATGGTAGCGCTATCTTTCCGTAACATCTCCAATGTAATGAAAGCACCGAAGGTCAAGACAGAGACAGCCAAAAGAGCAATGATTCTGCTGCTGTCCCAACTATATTCTGTACCGCCCCACTCCAGAGCTAGCAGAAGAGAAACGATGCTCCCCGTGAATATGGTAAGAGCAGGAATGTTGAGCTGCTGAAGTTTTGAAACCACAGGACCTTCAGTGACCTTTTGGTTCCTCGAATCTTTGAAAAGAACGATGAGGATAGCGATGGTTACCGCACCTACTGGCAGGTTGAGCCAAAAGCTATGCCGCCCCCAATATTTAGAAGCCGAATGTCATGGAAGCTCAGACTGTAGTTCGTTTACTCACCACCATCTCCACGTAGCATATGTCGTTAGAGCACCGCCAATCACAGGTGCTATGATCATAGCAATACATTCGAGGCCTCCGACGGTGCTATTGCATATAGGCCTCCAGCGAGGTGGAACGGAATGGGTTATTGCGCTACGTGACTCCAAAGTCAGAGCACCAGGTACTCCATTATATCAGAAAGGAAAGAGAGTATAACAGACTCACATGAAAACACCGATCAGGATGCCAGCAGAGCCAGAACCAGCGATAGCTCTTCCCACGATGAAGGTTGGTGAGTTGGTAGCGGTGGCGCACACGATTGACCCGATTTCAAGAATGATCACGGCCGTAACAAGAACCCATTTGACTCGCCATTGCTCGTATATCTTGCTGAAGAGGAACTGGCTTGAGCAGGTCGAAAGGCGGTCTGTTGTATGTCAACGTCGGCGGTAGGTGATCGCGTAGAGTCAATGATACAGCGACCTCAATAGTGTAGTGAGACTTACACGCCGAACCGTACCAGCCGAAATCTGTCAACGAATGAAATTCATTTGTGATAGTAGGAGTGGCTGTGCCTACAATTGTGTTGTCCTAGACTTTTAGCATTAGAAGATGAGTATTTCGCGTACGTGGGCCATGTCACTTGCAAGTCCTAGAATAAAAATTGCGAGCGCCATCGCACTGAAAACTGGTACCAGTTCCATAGGTCGGAGGTAATTTGGTTCATCATCATCTGCGCTTCCTGGCGGTGTTGTCGAGCCGGTCGCAACGCCAGGGCTTATCAATGGAGTGACTTCTTCGCAAGCCCCTACCAAAGATTGGTTGCTTCTATTGCTTGCACTGATTGAAGATGAATCCATGATATTCTAGATGAGAATATATTGTTCCAATAGGTATCAGGATACCTTCAAGGTTGAATCTAAATCGGAAGAACTGATACAGCACTCCTGTGTAAGTGCTATCGAGGAATGCCGATAAATGTCGGGTGGCAGATGAGCACCAATTCGGTGGTGTATTAACAATCCAACGCCCCAATGACCCTGCTCTAGGCTGTACTCTTCAAAACGCTCAACCAATAGAGGAACCTGGCACGCCCTACAGACCCTGGGTGTAAGCACTATCGATGCATGGTACCAACAGGACCGCAAGCAATCACGTACCAGTAAATTCTTCTGTAATCAGTCAACTTAAGGTACAGATACCACTGAATTAGAAGCATCGCTGCATGCCCCCTGGAAATCATGTTCTAAATTGACGTCTTTTATGTCAGAGTTGAGCTACAGTGAATATAACATAGATTAATGTACTGAAGGCTACGCAGTGACGCGGCTTTATACCCTTGTATTAGTCGACCCAGTCGGTCGGGATCAGAACTACAAGGTAGTGTACACTACACCTGCTCTTGGGTTAAATACTTCACATGCTTGATTGGCATACCTATTGCAATTAATATGCGCTAAAACCATTGACCTTAGTCGCAGTTTTCTCCAGCACCATAACTCATGAAGTCGTGATTATAGGTTTATCATATCCGCCTTATTGATCCCAAGTTAATCGCTCCATGTGTACTACTAAGATTGCTCGTTACCTGCCAAGCCGATCTGACGCAAGGGCCCAGAGAAAGGATCTGAAGAGAAAGCTTGTTTTCAAGCTAAATGAGGTTCGCTTGGCGCAGTTTCGCAGCCGCTCTTAGCGCTATAACCGTTTCTTTTCTCCTGTCAGCGACTTTAGAGCATGCCCGCCAAGCTTGCGACGAGTCAATCGAGTCTGGTATACCAATGTAGTGAACCATACGTCAGAGACTACAGGGCTTTGGCCTGGGTTCTTTATCAACTAGCTTTGAAGAATAACCATAGCCCATGAGATCAGCGGTTCGGCTTCGTTTAGTGCATGATTTGTATAGATTTATGAACACGCACGGAAGAGGCTTGCTCTTGTTGTCTATATCTTAATAGGGTATTTCAAACGCAGCTTCTCTCCATACTTAGCAATAAAGTACGGGGCAGGAATGAGCAGCAAAGCGACGAAACCGAGCAGTGTATTTCCCCATCCAAGACCCAAAGCTTCGTCTGTAAGACTGAGAATTAGTATGGAGGCCCTTGTCCTGGAAGTTAGACGACTTACAAAGGTATGGTCCTGCTAGGGGAAGAAAGGTACCAACAACATTTCTCGATGATGCCAATGCAGCTGTGGACGACGCCGCATATTCTGGGAACGCGTCTATCATATATGTCTGAATGGGGAGAAATACCCCGATCAAGCCCAACCCGAAACACACAAGACCAGTGATTGGTGCTAGCCAGAACGCATGCTGATTACTTGACCATCCATACCACACAAACGATATCGGAATTAGGAAAGAAAAATAAAAGCACACCCGTAACCTGACCTCCGGAACCGCGACGTCGTTGTTTCGCTTCGTGTGCTTCACCATGATACGGTCACTAGTACTACCAATTGCAATGACCCCGAGAATGAAACCGAACCCAATTCCAATATAAGAAAGACCAGATATCCCAATACTCCAGTGATACTGCTGTACAAAGACTCTCGTTATCGTCGTGAGCAGCAGATAGAGAAGTCCATATATAAACCCTGAATAGAGACAGAGTAGTCCCGTAATCGGCGAAGTGAAGATGAACTAAATTAAAGGCGCAAAGTCAGCATTTATGGGAAGATATCCAATCCCGAGTTTTTCGTACCTTCCAAGGCCGCAGCATTGACTGCACCAAATCAATATCTTTCGGTCCCTCCGCATCTAAGGCTTCGACAGGGCCGTACCAATCCAAGCGATGCCACCAGCTAAGGGACCGGCCTTGAAATGCATGCTTTCTTGCTAATATGACTCGCAGGTTGGTCTCTCTGCTCACAAACACCTGAAGTATAACAGTTAAACCTCCTAAAATAAGCAGAAACCAGAATATCTATATGCATCCGTCAGCAAAGTTCTGTCTGATAGGAAGTGCGAGCCATTACCCATCTCCAACCAGCTTTTTGCGATAGAAAGCCGCCGATTATTGGTCCAATTACGGGACCTAATAATGGTCCCAATGCAAATACTGCGGTTGCAGTTCCTCGCTCGTTAGAGTCAAATAGATCAGACACAATGCCGCCTCCAATTGAGAGACATGCGGAGCCACCAAGACCCGCAAAGAGACGGAAAATGAGGAGAGATGTGATGTTTGGAGCAAGGGCACAGGCGAGCTGCCAGACTGCAAAGATAGTTGTGGTGATGTCCAAAATCTAATCCGACTAGTTAGCTCTACGAGTTCAATGCAAGCTTTCTATTACTTACCACTTTGCGCCCATATTGCTCGCTTAGAGGAGCTGCAATAAGAGAGCCGATCTAAGTGATACTGTCAGTCTAAATTCTTTGGCGTTAACGTGAAGTTTACTAACCACGTATCCCAATATGAAGAACGAAACCGTAAACGTGGTTAGTGTCTCAGAGTCATTGTGAAACTCTTCATTCATCAATCCAGTTGCCGGTGCCAGCATGGAAGACGCCAGTGGGCTGTTGGACTTAAGCTTGCGATCGAATGATATTAATGTTGAAGATCCTTACCTAACAAGACAGAGCCAGCTCGCAACCAGCAAAATTATCCATTTGGATCCGAGCCGCCAAGACCTGTCACTCATCAGCATGCATGACTGCCCCGGAATTGTATTTCGCGCCTACCTTGGGTCATCGTTAACAGTCGGCTCTTCGGTTTTGTGCACATCCAGAGCCACGTCCGAACTTTGCGCTCCAGACACAACGACGATTTCTTTCAAGTCCATCGCTCAACTTCCAAGAGAAACACGTTTGCAATGCGAAATATAATTGAAAGAATATGTATATCTGCGAAGAGTTATGATCTTGGCATCCCAGTTCCCTCTTGGGATTCAACAGTACAATAGGGTGCCAGGGATACTCGGTTATGTCACGTGTTCCACCTAAAGGAGCTCTCAGATAGGAAGGATTCTTACTCTTTTGTTACCGATACCGATAGAAATAACCGAACGATACAGTGCTGCCGACAAGGTACTACCGAGCTAATACACGGTGACCAGAATCAATTGAATTGCGATTCAAACCAAATAATGGACTTCGCGCTATTAGGAAGTCTCGTATGCCATGTACATATAGTGTGACTGTTTGGCAGTGTCTGCACTGTCCAGTCCCCATGGTCTCCATTCCATCGACATTGCTGTTGTAATACTTTATTAAAATGAACCTCCAGCCGCGGAAGAAAAGTGTATTGATTACAGGGTGTAGTCCTGGGTCTATCGGCGAAGCTTTGGCAAGAGAATTCTTCTTCCAACATGGTAGGCACCTTCATTCCGCCCTGCATACTTTCTTTTAGAGTGTAGCTAACGTAATATCAGATTTCGCTGTTTTCGCGACCTCTTTACCCGGAGAAGAGCTCAAAGAGCTAGAAAGCTTAGGTGTCAAGACCTTTCAAGTTGATGTAACTTCTGGCGAAAGTGTCAATCAGTTAAGAGATCATATCTCCCAACACCTGGTGGGCGGCGGTCTTGATGTTCTCATCAACTGTGCGTGAGTGCATCCTTCTATGTGACCATGATAACCGCCATGATGATACTGATATAACGTAGAGGAATGAGTAAGGCCTGGCCTAACGATTGTCATTGAGATGGGGGCCATCACTAAATCATCCCAGATTATGTCATGCCGGCTCTTGACGTGGACGTCAATGAGCTCAAACGTATTTTCGATGTCAATCTTTTCGGACTTGTTCGAATGACACAAGCATTTTCGACTCCTCTGATCAACTGCAAAGGAATTATTGTGAACGTTGGGTCTCTGGCCGCATACGCACCCTACGTCTTCGGGTCATCCTATAACGCCAGCAAGGCAGCTTTGCTAGCATATAGCAATACTTTACGGATAGAGTTGAGCCCATGGAGGTGACTATGCCAAGGCCCACCACCTGTGTATGGGGGAACTGCTAACGCTCTTTACACTCATAGCGTGCGGGTGATGACAATCATCGCTGGACCAGTCGTCAGTGGTTTGATGACACGAAAGCAAAGAACTCTTCCTAAAGACTCAAGATATATGCCCATCGTTGATGCTTTCGATCAGCGAACGACCCATGATAAACACGGGGTCCAAGCGATGCCCACAAATGAATTCGCTCAGTCCGTTGCGAGACAGATACTGAAAGGTAATCCTCCTAAATCCTATTGGATCGGACCATTCGCGAATACAGTCTGGTGGTTAGAGACTTTAGGATTAGGTTCTATATGGTCCTGGTTTTTCCGAAAGAAGTTTCAATTATGGAAATTAGACAGCAGGTGAAGATGTATCAATCCGCTCCATATAGCTTCATAACTTGGGTGAGATTAGACTCACTATGGTTATGAGTTTCACAGCTCATGTATTTATAATCTCAGTCACATAATCTTGTAAGAGCGCATCCCCTATTTGCTGCTTTCAGCTAGTCCTCAAAACCGGGGGATGCACTGCACGTAGCGCAGAGATTCAGCAAATAAAGGGCAAGGTATGTCCCTAAATAAAACAAATACAAAGATAAAGCGACAATGTTTATCGTAATGGAATCTTTTGAACTCCCTCGCGATCGCGAGATTTCCCCTCATCGACGGCGTGAGACGTACTCTTGAAGCCCTGCCTCTTGAAGGCTTGGACTCATGGGCTTCACTTCAGTATACTGCGGCGCTAGCCCTGGTTTGTCGTAGACCGAAGCATCAACTAGAGTACACTTTGAATGAAGATACTTCATACTTTACACGATGGTGACCATCAATTCATCTGAAGAGCAATTACTCATATAAAAATTTGTTCTGAATCTTATACTCACATGTGATAGGTGCTTCATTGTAAATTAAAGCTTGACTATTTATCTGCGCCCTTATTCTTCCGAAGGCTCAGAGTTTCCAGGCTAAACACGACATTTTCTTGCTATAAATCAACTGTTTCATTTTGAATAGGTGGGCACTGTGGTTATATAAGACTTAGAGAAGAGATTGTACAAGTAGTAGATATGTTCATCACTTTCAGTTGAAAACGTCCACCATGAGATCAGCAGCTTTTCCATCCGCCAGAGTAGAGAGATCCAATAGATTGATAAAGATCATCCAAGAATCAAGCTGCGACTCTCGCTTGAACACTCATGACTGCCTCGGTTCCCTGGCCTTTCACCCAGTCTTCTTTCTTGAAGCCGTCGGACTTGCCAGCCATTGCTCTTCTCACTGCCCACTCCTTGAATGTCGGATATTTCGTACCCGCATCAGAGGGCAAAGCCTTCCTCCCAAGGGGCTTCAACAAAACATGGTTATCGGGGCGAGTGAAATATGCCAGGCTGTATCTGGTCCGATTAGCCTGCTCTCCAGGGGGTTTCACGACTCGATGAATGGTGCTCTTTAGTTCACCATCCGACCATTTAACAAATGCATCCCCGAGGTTAAAAATAGCCATTCCAGGTTCGGGCTTGACATATTTCCAGCCGGGCGCTTCCCCTGGCCCAACAATGTTCTCTGTGGCGTAAATCTGGAGTCCACCTAATTCATTGAACAGTACAGTGAACGTGCCCCAGTCAGTGCTATACACCCGTTAGCATAAGAGCAAAAATAAAGTTGAATCAAATGAACTCGAAAAGTGCAGAAAAGGCAAAGTGGCAACTCGGTAGGTGAGAAATAAAGTCACCCTCTCAGACGTCTCATCCTCTTAGATTCCACCAATGACAACTAATTTGACCGTAAGATAATACGTACTGTGGCTGTAGGTTGACGTGGGAGCTCCTGGGGTTTGGCGGGCATCTGAGTAAACGAACATGGCTGCCGGAATTATTGCTATGACTGTGCAGCTTCGGCAAGAATTCTGCACTATCTGGCCCAAGTCCAAGAACCGAGGCGAGGATTCCAGCAAATTTGTCAGTAATAGCCTTGCCAAGGTCAATGAACTCTTGCAGCTCTGCGTGCTTGCTTGTGATCACGTCATTGTAAACAGCAGGAGAATGGCCATTGCCCTCAATATCTCCACAGCCAATCCAATACTGTTCGTTGTTGTCGCGAGTCCCTTCTTCATCTACAACTGAAGCTCCCAGCCCCTTGTATCTATAGGATAGATCAGCAAGATGAAGTCGGAAATAAAGGCTGAGAGTGGTAATACAACTCACCCAAGTAAAGTATCGCCATGCTTGAGAAAGCTGTCGGCAAGCTTCGTCTCCGTGGGAAGATTGAATGTCTCTTCAGCTAGAGCAAACATATTGTTTGCTGCTGCCAAAAACTGTTGACCCGTTTCAGAATCTCTGAAGTCAACACGGAAAAACCCAATATCCCTGGCGGACTTGATGATCTTAGCGATCTCATCGACGTCCCCATCGAGAATTTTCTTGTGCGAGATGTTCGAAATATGCGCAACGGGTAAGTCCGCAGGGAACTCTGGTCTGCCCTCCGACCCCTTGAAGGCATTGGGAAGCGCGTGGGTGCTAGGTGATGCCATGTTCAAGTGAGAATTGCAAGAGCAGAAAACTACGGAATCGTGATGAAACTTTGACTGGCAGCGCCTTGACTCTCTCTATCAACTCGACACTCATGCAACTTTTATATTATCCGTCTATCTCAGAGACAAGTCGGCCACAATCAATTCAAAATATCAAAGTCATCCCATTCACGTAGGTGAATGAAGAGCCTCGTATGACCTCGAACTATATCTGATGTTCGGGTGCTTCGGATACATCGGTTCTTCGGTGGTAATTGTTTGTGAACATCATGTCGATGCAAATGAGTCTATTCCTTCCACATTGTTTACTCTTTGCCGAACTCGATACGATGGAGTTAATCCGTGTAAGCCGCGCTTATTTCTTCGGGTAGTGGGTGGGGCCATTTCAATCCTCAAGGTCAGCCTCCGACTTACTAAGGACATCCTGTTCGGCAGGATTGCAGCCGAATAGCTAGCAGTCTAGCTTCGGGAAATAGTAAGATGCATATTGTCCCTATGTGCAATCTGTTTCTTGATATTGTTTACTCAAAGTCTAGATCAAAATTTTAATCTCAAACAGACCACAAATTGCATTGAGTGCTGAGCTATTTCATTGTCAGTAAAGTATGTCGTCGCTTGATGTTTCAAAGCTCTTTTCCGTCTCTGGCTTAGTTGCCGTCGTGACCGGTGGTGGGACTGGTATTGGCTTGATGATCGCTCGCGCTCTTGAACACAACGGTGCTACAGTCTATATTCTCGGAAGACGCGAAGAAATCCTGAAGACTGCTGCAGAGCAGAATGCCGTATGTCTTCTTACCTCTTATTTATTTGTTTTTGTGTTTCACTCAAAAATAACAGAAAAAGAAGAATTAACAACATGGCCATTTCTCTAGATGCATGGCAAGATAATACCTATCGTCGCAGATGTGACTGATAAATCATCTTTGGATGCCGTGGTATCTCAAATCAGCCAGGAGACGGGGTACATAAATCTTCTGGTCAATAATGCTGGAACTATCGGTCGCAGACATAATGCTATATCCCGCCCGTCACCTTTCAGTGATATTCCGGGTCAGTTTGTGCACGCGAAAGGGGAACACGACCTGAGCACGGTAGACGGGATTCGCGATTTCCTCTGGAAGGATGAAGTTTCTGACTGGGATGATACCTTACGAACGAATGTTAGTGGGGTTTGGTTCCCCAGCATTGCCTTCCTGAGCCTTCTCAATAAGGGCAATGAAAAGCGGAATGTCGTTCAAACAAGCCAGATTGTAACGATTGGGAGCATTGGGGCTTTTATCAGGATTTTGGGTACATCTTTCACTTACAATCCTAGTAAAGCTGCAGCAAATCACCTCGCAAAGATGATGGCTACCAACTTCGTGCAGTGGGGGATCCGGTCTGTACGTTGAGTATCTCCTTCCCAGTGTTCCTGATGGCGATATTAACAAATACCCTTAGAACGTAATTGCACCGGGTATTTTCCCGTCTGAGATGTCAGTCGGGCGAGGACAGCTGGACAAGACGAATAGGAACCATATTCCAATGGCTATTCCTGTCGAGGAGATTCCTATGGGTCATGTGGGAGATGAGGAAGACATGGCAGCCGCAATACTCTTTTTGGCCAGCAGTGGAGGGAAGTATATGAATGGCAACGTTGTAGTAACAGATGGTGGGCGGCTGGGGATTAGTCCTGCGGTGTATTAGTGGCCTCCATTCGAGATGGGTATAGAATTGAATGAATGATATTGTAATTTTACAATGAGATTCTGCCTACATAAATCTGGTATTACTGTGTCTGGTATTTCACTCATCTCTTGCGTATCAAACTACTGTAGCTAGGAAGAGATGAGTACGGGTTCAAACAGAATTCAGTGTATTGTTATTCCTTCTTTACTCTGTCCATTACTTATCAATTCTCCTATTCTCTCGACTCGTTTTCATTGCAATTTTATTGGACTCTCCCTTTCTTTCAGAAATGAAAAAAAAAAAAAAAACCGAAATGAGTCTTGAGTCTGTGAGATCACGAGGAACCCATACCCGGTGATGGGCTTAAATGTTGAATTTCATGAATGTCGGGACGTAGTCATAAGGTTTACCGACAGTACACGCAAAGCAGCTCATGCAGGAGTACAAAAGCAATAAAGAAGTGGTAAAGTATTATACGTTGTCTATGATATGTAACATGACCCATGCGAACCACCCGTCGTGCCCCTGTGTCCTTCAATCAGAATCGGTTTCCGCGTCCAACACCTCCGTCAGGAATCGCGACAACGCCTGGGCCGTCATCTTCGTTGAAGGGACCCGATGGAATCCGGAGCCCGTATAGACAATAACTCTATCATCGGAATCTTCGCATCTTCTCACCAAGCGGAAGCACCGTTCCTCTGCCATCACCGGGTCGGTAGAGCTAATGAAGTGAAGTATAGGCGTCTTGATCTTTTGAGCGTAGTATTTCTGCAAGCGCGCATCATCCTCATGATACCCGCTGTACGAAATGACTAATTGCAGCGGGCCATGAAAGGTTGTGAAGTTTGAGGGACGTGCACGCTTTGGTCGTTCCAAGAGCCCTGCGATCAGCGAGCCAACACTCCCGCCTTGAGAGAAACCGACTATGCCATCAAAAGGACCCTCTTCATCTAGGATGTCTGAGAGATAGCGAAACGTATGTATATCGGTCAGAGTCGAGTCTTCCGGCCACCATGCATATGTTGGCTCGTTGGCAGCGGTGGGAACTGAGGGGAATGGAGCTGATGGATAATAGAGGTGCACTTCTTTCCCCAAAGATCTTTCGAGAATATGTTTAAGAAATGATGTTTCGGACTGCATAATTGCAGCCGATTGCTGATATCCATGGAGACAAAGGAATTTCATTTTGACTTGTTCATAGTTGCTGACGACAGCTCGGGGGGAATAGAATGTGGCCAGCGATAAGAAATATGGTTCCATTCGTACTTGCCTTTCTTTCGGGTATGTGTAACCTACTAGGATACTCGGTTACTTTGAATCTATATTTGGCGATGTTTCCGGCGGTTGTAAGTGTTGGATTGAGGATGGCGGGCATTACCGTCGGATCGCTTACTAAGACCCAAATCGCCGGTCGGCTTCGGTCCAGAGTCGGCCGCTCGAACCACTACCTAACGACTAACTTCATCCTTCGTCTGTTCGCTTAGAATGCTTACTCCTAAAGCCTCTTATCTGTACCGATAGAACACTTCGGGAGCTAGACGGCATGGTAAGAATACGACAGAATAGGATTATGATGAGCTCGGCATTTTGTTCCTTCACGGTTCCTCTAGCGATACGAGACTTGAGCCGAATTGAGATTCGGTTTTACTCGTGCTCGATGGCATGTTATACGGCAATGAGGTTTCAATACAATATCGATTATGGTATTTTTCATATAAAATAAGTGCTCTGTACGGTGCTCTTAGGATCCTGGACTCTGAAGTATCGTCGATTAGATTCAAAATACGCAATAAGCTTATTGCGCTCAGCGTAATACCAGACACGAAACACGAGACTTTCAGACACCAATATTAGAAGTTAAAAGCTTGAGCTGCAGCGACGAACACACTTACAACATACTATCCAATATCATTTAAGATGGCACCTATGTTTGATGAACCTAGCAGCTCCAGTGAGGCTTCGGGCCCAAGCTCAAGGAACCGCACCCCTCCCAACGGTTTCTCAATTGGATACCATGAATCCGAACCTATTGCCATCGTTGGAATGGGTATGTACTTCGCACTATTTCGTTTCGTGGCAAGACTAACATTTAGTAATAAGCCTGTCGATTCCCGGGGCAATCAGATACCCCGGCCGACTTCTGGGAGATGCTCGTACAGCAAAGATCCGGATACTCAGAACCGCCTTCCTCAAGATTCAACATAGATGGCTTCTATTCAGAGAAAGCCAACACTGGCTCATTGGGGCCCCGAGGGGGCTACTTCATCTCCGAGAATGTTTATAATTTTGATCCACCATTTTTCGGAATCACACAAACCGAGGCTATAGCCATGGATCCCCAACAGAGGAAACTACTCGAATGCGTTTATGAAGCATTTGAAGCCGGTGGAATTCCTCTAGACAGTGTATCTGGAAAGAACGTAGGCACTTACGTTGGTAATTTTACTATCGATTATGGCATGATGGCTCTGAGAGATATGGAATACCCAAAGCCCTATAGTATGACCGGACATGGCAACACGATTTTGAGTAACAGAGTCAGTTACGTCTTTAATCTCTGTGGTCCTAGGTTTGTGGCACCCATCCGTCGCATGGCGAATAACGCTGACACGTCAATAGCTTTACAATTGATACGGCATGTTCGTCCTCTATGTACGCCACGCATATGGCTTGCCGTGCGCTCGCTAGCGGCGAGATTAACGGGGCGGTTGTCGGTGGCACAAATCTCATTCTTGACGCCGCAGTCCAAATGGCTGTAGATAAGATGGGTGTCCTGTCCCATAGTGAGTTTTTCTTTTTGAAAGTAGGATAGCCTGGGAACCTATGCTGACTTATCGCCTCTAGCGTCAACATGCCATACCTTTGACGCGTCGGCGGATGGTTATGGTAGAGCAGAGGGTATCGGGGCGCTATACCTGAAGAGACTCTCAGATGCCATGCGCGACGGTGACCCAGTTCGAGGTGTTATTCGAGGCACTGCCGCAAACGCAAATGGAAAGACTAGCGGTATTACACAACCCAGTGCTATCGGTCAAGAGGCCGTCATCCGTAAGGCTTATGCCTTTGCGGGAAACTTGAGTCCCGATGAGACATCCTACTTCGAGTGCCACGGAACTGGCACCCCAGTAGGCGATCCGATTGAGTTGAATGCGATCACCAACGTGTTTCTCAAAAATAGTAAGAGAGAGTCTCTTCTGGTGGGTGCCGTCAAGACGAACGTGGGACATGCGGAAGCGGCGAGTGCTATGGCTAGTATCATGAAGGTTGTACTGGCCATGGAACTTGGAACCATCCCCGCCAGCATTGGCGTGAAGAATTATAATCCCAAGAGTAAGCATCTCATCCAAATATCAATGATATGAAACAGAAACCTCGCTAACACGTTCAAAGTCAACTTCTCAAATGGCCGTTTGCAAGTGGTAAAAGACACGCTGGAATGGCCAACCGAATACAACGTTCGACGTGCAAGTGTCAACTCCTTTGGCTATGGCGGCGCCAACGCTCACGCTATCATTGAGTCATCCGAGTCCTATCTCCCCGGCTATAAGTCCTTTAGGAAACGGGGGTCCTCAGGGAACTATGTTCTTCCGCAAGCTTCCATTAGCAGCAATACCAGTGGCACTCTCAATGTCCATGAAAGAACACAATATCTTCTCCCTTTCTCGGCCCAGGACTTCCCTAGTCTCAAAGCCAATGTGCAGAGACATAGGGAAGTTGCTTCTGAATACGACATGCTTGACTTGGCCTTTACACTGAGTAATCGACGCTCATTCTTCTTTAACCGCGGATACGCTATCGCTTCAGCCGCCACTATTGCCGACGACTTGGATGCGGACGAGATGACGTTCGGCAAACGAGGAAACGGCGCTAACATTGCCTTCATTTTCACCGGTCAGGGTGCTCAGTCTGCACAGATGGGGAAAGAGCTCATGGAAAATATCCCCAGTTACCTTAAGAGCATTCGGGAGATGGACCGTACTCTCCAAAGCCTTGGGGAGGATGCGCCAACTTGGAGCATTGAAGAGTCTATCCTCCAGCCAAAGTCTACCAGTGCTATCGACCGTGTTCATCTGTCGCAACCAATTTGCACCGCTGTGCAGGTCGCCCTAGTCAAACTTTTGAGAGAATGGGGTGTCACACCCATGGCTTGTGTCGGTCACTCTTCCGGCGAAATCGCAGCCGCTTACGCCGCCGGCGCGATTACAGAGGAACAGGCCATTCTTGCTGCGTACTTCCGTGGTGTCGCAGTAGATCAGCTCACCCAGCGCGGAACTATGTTGGCCGTTGGTCTCGGGCCCGAAGAAGCCGCCCCATACCTTGAAGATGGTATCCGCATCGCGTGTTATAACTCTCCACAGAGTGTAACTCTTAGTGGCGACGAAGATGCCGCTGCGAATGTTAAAGCAAAATTGGAGGCTGATGGCGTTTTCGTTCGCGCACTTAAGACCAGCGGCCGAGCCTACCACTCGCATCATATGAAAGATGTCGGGGCCATCTACGAGGAGTGCGCGAACCGTGGATTTGCTTTCCTCGATGCTTTGGAGTTCCCCAAGCACGACAAAGATGCTAAACTTCCTGTTTTCATTTCCTCGGTTACAGGCAAGCTCAAGCTTAACTTTCAGCCTGGGCCGGAATACTGGAGACAAAATCTTGAGTCGCCTGTACGATTCACGCAAGCCATGACCCGTATGACTGAGCTCGAGGGCCTGGGTATTAATCACATTGTGGAGATTGGTCCTCATTCGGCCTTGGCCGGCCCTATTCGACAGCTCCGCGATAAACTCGGCGTGAGTTCTAGGGATCTTGAGTATACGGCCACACTGTCGCGCGGCGAGAACTCGGTCACCCGTCTTCTCGATCTTGCGGGAGCGCTGTTCATAAAGGGGTATCCCATCGATCTGGCTCGCGTGAATGCCATCGAAGATCAGGATAGAATGGGAAACATTACTGTCCGGAAAGGACTTCCATTAGTCGACCTCCCATCGTATGCGTGGAACTACAGCGCTGGGCCGCTGCGTGCTAAACATCGCATAAACATGGAATTTCAAAATCGCAAGTTTCCTCGACATGATCTTCTTGGAAGCTTGCTCCCAGGCGTGATTCGAGACCAAGCGCAATGGCGAAACATGCTTGATATCCACGACTTGCCATGGCTGGAGCAACATAAACTCGGATCTCAACCCGTTTTACCCGCAACGGGCTATATCGCTATTGCTGTAGAAGCTGCGCGTCAGTTCTTCCATGAGAAGGTCAAGTTTGAGGGCCCCTTCAAGTACTTCATCCCACGACTGTCTATAAAATCGGCGCTCAACCTTCCTCCGTCCGGCACCGCAATTGAAGTCATGACTAGCGTACGTTTCCAGACTGTCTCAAATGCCGTGTCCTCTACCAACTGGCTGGAGTTTACTATCCAATCGTGCCTGGAAGGAATCTGGACAGAGCACTGCGTTGGCGTTATTGGACGCCAGAGTATCGATGAAGTCGCTCCTCTCTTTGATGAGAGCAGAGTCCAAGAGCCGCGAACGTCACACACATGGTATAGGGGATTCGCCAACATTGGGCTCAATTATGGTGCTGCCTTCAACGGGTTGAGCGATATCAGAACGGACCCATGGTCGACTGAATGTGTGGCAAATACGAAGTTGCTTCCTATTGGCGTTCCTACCGATGACTCTCGCTATATCGTCCATCCGGGCGCCATGGACACTTGTTTACAAGGGATCTTGATAGCAGCTCACAACGGGTCTTTGAAGGGAGCCAATAGGTCCTTCATCCCCGTTGATTGGGAGGAAGTTTCCATCTACTCATACGAGGGTACAGACATGCCGGCGCCTGCTGATGTCAATGGACAAATTCTTGCCACAGGAGAATTCTCTAGCTTACGTGCTCTATTCGGTGCCTTCCAGCTCAGCACTCCAGATGGAAGACCGCTATTCACAGCGAAGAGGGTCAACTCCATTACCTACGCAGAAGACCTAAACAGGAACATTACAGAGGATAGACACCCGTATCTTCGCGTTCTGTGGAAGCCGGACGTCGAGACACTCGAGAAAGGTGCTTTGCCAGCTTCGGCGACAAGCATTGGACGCCCTCTCTCCTCCACGGAGAAGGCTATAATGTCAACATGGGTTAACAACCTGGTGGCGACAGCCAAAACTTCTGATGCAAAGGCCCCCTCGACGGTTCGCTTAATTGAGGCCATTTCTTCTCTGAGAACCTCGAACGAGTACGATGTCAACCTTGCCGCAACAAATCTGGGGACCACTAAATTTGATGACGACTTCTACCGCCTAGAGAGCATATACGCTGCCATGATGATGACTCTATCTGGTGAGCTTGATAGTACCTCGTGCGAATCGACTGCCCTTGGCGATTCATTGACGCACACATTGGATCTCCTTGGACATAAGTATCCGGGAATGGACATCCTCGAGGTTGTCAACTCGGAGAAAGATCTCTCCCACAAGCTTCCCGCCATCTTGGAAGGGAATTCCTCTCTCAAAAGATATAGCTCATTCACGTACCTCGCCGCCACAGATGCTCTTGTGGAGGCCTCAGCCGACGTCTATCCGGACGGTCGCGATGTGTCTGCTGAAAAGATGATAATCTTTGAGAACGGAGAACGCGGCGCTTTGGAGGGCGTTACTTATGACCTCGTCATCCTGCCAGATATCTCGTCTTTTGACCGTCCTGCTGCTGAGGTTCTGAAGGCTTTGCAGCCATTCCTCAATGAAAACGGGCGATTCCTGATACATGGCAGCAACTACAAAGAAGCTTCTTTCAACACACAGTTTTGGACTGTCCTTGATGTCTTGTCTAGAGAGAGAGTTCTGGGCAAGACACTGCCTGATACAATAATTTCGTCATGGAAGACAGCTCTAGACAGCGAAGGAATTGCCATTCAGGTCACCGACGAATCCGCATCTGGATGGACCTTGCTTTCAGAGCCGGCGGCAAAGCCTAAGCCCAACAAAGATGTCGTCGTGCTATCAAGAGACAGTAGTTTGGGCGTTACGGACTTCTCAGACGAGATCACGCGGAGCGGTTATAGCGTTCGCTTCGCCTCATTATCAGACGAGGCCTTCACCCCCCGGCCTGATGCGATATACGTTTCTATCGTGGAGCTCGGTTCAAGCCTATTCAATGGCAATCTGAACGCAGTCGAGTTTGCGAACTTGCAGCGTCTGGCGGACTCGACACAAGCGATCTTCTGGCTCACCTCGGGAGACTTGCTAGGGAAAGTCGACCCAAACGCGGCAATTGTACAAGGCCTGGGTCGTACCCTCCAGACAGAGTACGTGCAACTAACATTTATCGCCATTGATCTTGACCATTCCGACGCTCGGAAGGCAGCCGAACAAACTTTACGGGTTCTTAATCGGTTCTCGAAAGAATCTGACAGCATTGACAAAGAATACATTGTCAAGGATGATGTATTCCACATCAGTAGACTGGCGCAAGACACCGCTCTGGACAAAGAATATGCCACGATCATTGCCAAAGAGGCATCGGATGAAGAGTATGATACCACCGCACCCATTCGTCTTGACATTGAGAAGATTGGTCTCCTCGATACTCTGCATTTCAAGGCAGATGAGCGAGACCGCAAACTCAAGCGCGACGAAGCGGAGGTTGAGGTAAAGGCAGTGGGACTGAACATGAAGGAGTACGCAACCTTCCGTGGCAGCTTCCACTCTGAGTCCCTAAGCCACGAAGGCGCCGGTATTGTGCGCCGTGTCGGCTCAGGCGTGACGAACGTGAAGGTTGGCGACAAGGTTTGCTGGATGGGTAAGGGGCTCTTTGGTAACATTGAGCGCTTCAAAGCTATACACCTGCACCAAATGCGGGACGAGGATGGCTTGAGCTTCGAAGAGATGGCTGGAATGCCTCTCGTCTTCGCGACAGCCGTCTATGGGTTGATGTACCTCGGCCGATTGAAGAAGGGGGAGAGAGTTCTGATTCATTCCGCCACTGGCGGTGTAGGTCTTGCAGCTGTGCAGGTTGCTAAGATGATCGGGGCAGAGATATTCGCTACAGTCGGTACTCCTGCCAAGCGAGAGTTCCTCAAGCGCGAATACGGCCTTGACGACTCCCATATATTCAGCTCACGCAGCACATCTTTTGCAGCTGAGATCATGGCTGTTACAAATGGCCGCGGTATTGACGTTGCTCTCAACTCATTAGTCCGCGAACTGCTCGCTGCTTCGTGGAGCGTCATGGCCAATAACGGCAGGCATATCGAGATTGGTCGCACGGACATTATGGAGTTCGGCATCCTCGACTTGAACGTCTTCAAGCGCAACACCACATTTAGCGCCTTTGATTTTGGTGTTGTTGCCGATGACAATCCTGGTATGTTGCCTTGACATCTGACAAAGAAACTGTGCTAACACAAATATGCAGAAATCGTTGCTAGTGTCATGAAGGACGTGATGAGCTATCTCAGAGAGGGTAAGATCCGTCCTCTACAGCCCATGGCACTCTTCCCTGCCACGCAGATTTCGGCGGCTTTCGCAGAGTTCGCCAATCCGCAGAGGATCGGCAAGGTGGTCGTGTCTTTTGCTCCTGAATCTAGTAGCTCGAAGCCGCTCATTCCTGTGCGGCGAGAGTACAAGGATGCAGTCAGATTCAAGGCCGATGGAACTTATCTGCTCATTGGCTGTCTGGGTGGTCTTGGTCGATGCCTTGCTCGCTTCATGGTTGAGCGCGGCGCACGACACCTGACCTTCCTTGGCCGGGGTGGAGCGGATAAGAAAGAGGCGGCTGCTATGATAGAAAGCTTGCGTGCCCGTGGATGTGCAGCCCATGTAGTACGCGGAGATGTTGGCAATAAGGAAGATGTAGCTAAAGCTGTGGCGGCTGCCGGTGTTCCGGTTTACGGAATGGTTCAAGGTGCTATGGCTCTCGAGGTAAGTTTTATTTTCACCTCCCTCTGGTTACCATCTCTAACATTGGACAGGATAAATTGTTCAGCAAGCTTGACCTTCCGGGATGGCAGTACCCGATAGACCCCAAGGTGCGAGGGACATGGAATCTGCACGAATGTCTTGCTGGCCAACCCTTGGACTTCTTCGTCATGCTCTCCTCTATCTCCGCTATGACTGGTGCACCAACTCAGAGTAATTACTGCGCCGCCAACACTTTCCTGGACTTCTTTGCCCGTTACCGCGACGGCCTAGGTCTACCAGCTACAACTGTTGGCCTCAGCATGGTTTTGGAGGTTGGTTTCGTATCGCAGAACTTGGCTATTGAACAAGGTATCTCTCGGTCTGGTATTCACGGCATCACTGAGCGTGACTTCTTGATGCTCATGGAGCAGGCTATGAAGCCTGGGCGGGTCGGTGGGTGGCGCCTCGACCCTGGAGCGAAAAACTTCTTGGTTAGCGGCCTCGAGCCCTCTAGATTAGCGCCAGATCTCGATGTCCACGGCTTCCGCTTCTGGCTCCAGCCTCGCGTCGGACCGCTATTGACAGCCATCCAGCGCAAGAACGAGGGATCAGGCCGCGGAGGTGCGGGCGGGGCCAAGGCTGTCCTCGATCTGGATGATATCGTTGAAGCGACCGTGGAGAAGTTTGCCAAAACTTTCATGATCCCAATTGACGACGTGGATCCCTCGAAGCCATTGGTTGCTTATGGTATGGATAGTATGATTGGAACGGCGCTGCGCAACTGGGGTTTCTCTACCTTCGGTGTGGATATTCCTGCCTCTGATTTCATGGGCCCGGTGCTCACTGCCCAATCTCTGGCCGAGAAGATTTTCGCCGGTCGCTCTTAAAGGCAGAACATATTGTATTGTATATTATCCCTTTAATAAAATGAAAGTAAACTATCTTACACTGGCATTCGGAGCCAAGCATTGGGACTTGATCGCATACATCTTGCCTATTCCTAAAGGAGTACTTATAACAGCTCGGGTTAGAGTAGTCCCGTCTCTATTGACCAAACCCGCAAGGGGCAGTTCAGCCACTAAGTGGCTGGGCTAACCAATAGACCAAAAAAAAAAAAAGAGTCACCATAGCACTGCGAAGAAGAGGTTGCCTTACTGAATTGAATGACATTTTCTTTTATTGAAAAGTCCCCTAAGCAACTACACAGACTGAACTAGCAATCTGAAGGGCCCATGAAGTGTAGAAATTAAACCATATTCCAAAAGCTTAAATGCCCAGGGAGCGCGCGCACACTAAACTGAATTAGATTAAGCCCCGTATTGCCTGTCAAGACTCTTGCCTCACAATGTGTCATAGGCTCCTAAGCAAAGCACAACAGATGTTACATTGGGGCTGTCGGAACTGTTCATGAACTGGTGAACAACAGCTAAGCAATTAGTACTCCAAGACTTTTTTTCCGCGAGACCTGTCCCTTGGGATCGGCATTATCGCGGGGTGCAACCTTTTAAAGAGGAGACATCTTCCCGGTTCAAATGGACTCCTCATTCGTAGTACAAAGGTGAATACTGGAGTCTCTTATATGTAGCAGCTAACTGAAGCCTAACCGAGATTTGACAAGCTCGGGAACTGATTCCTTACCTCGACCTGTTCACATGCACATGTATGAATATAGAATCAATTTGTATATGTACTTAATTGGCGGGTAGGAGCTGCACTAGCAAGTGATCGGCGCGAAACCTCAACACATTCTAACAGAGCTGCCTACTAAACCTTCACAACCGATGGTAGGCTTAAGATTCACGTGCGATTCGATCAGGTGCTACATTATAGAAACATATAATAACACTTTCGAGCTATATCAATCAGAGTTATAGTTCATCATGTTCTCACAACTCTAAGAATTGCCGTCTATTGGGTCTATGATTCCTCAAAATAAAAGCTTCCGTTTAACTCAAAGCTTCCTTGAGTCCCTAGAAATGGAGCGAATAATTCATCAGGGCCCTGTTTATTTCGATACCACTAGCTGCAAGTTGCGATCAAAATGGGCGTCCATGTTGTCAAAGTCTCGCGCCTCGTCATGATTGACTTCCATTACCGTCCTTCCGTTGTGTTAATTAGTGTACAGCTTGCTCGTCACAGGCATGAAGAACCCACTAGTGTTTCGTCGTTGCTCGATGCGGGCAGTGGATCCCAGAATTCAGAAAATTGATCTTCGATTTGCCAGAAGGTATCGATCGGGAAGTTGTCTATGCGGCCTTGTAATGTAGTATGGGAGGTGGGATCGGCCGATGGGTAGCGTGGTGGGGAGAAACGCTGGGGCGTATTGGGACCAGTATGACGCGGTGAGTTGAGCTTCTCGATTGCTTGCAAAAAGAGACCTCGAATAAATGTCGCTGAAGAATAAACGTCTTGAATTTTTCTTAGCACTATCATGAATAAGTCCAGCTTATGTAGACTCGACTGCCTTATGAGCGGGTCGGACGACTTCGACTCGAACAGATGGCTGTTCATGGCTGGCACAAGTAAAGGCACCCTAAATGAAGTCAACCTTTGCTGTACCCGTGAATGACCAAGTAGTCCTCTTGATACGTACGTCATGGGGCCGATATAACCGATTAGTTGACCACTGATAACTTTATCCAGCATCGTGTTTGTGTTCCCAGCGGCCGTCCGAATCTTCTGGTTCACAAGTGCATACCACGCACTCTCCTGATCCGAAGTAACGCCTACCGCTGCCCTGTTCGTGTAAGGTCTCCACAAAGCAATAGTTGCGGCACTGTCCGATATAAACTGTTATCTTATGCACCACAGGAAGAAAACTGGAGAGAAAAGAAAAGAAAGAGATTCTCTACGAGCCAGGTTTTAAAGATCTTACTTGAAGTGAAGCCGCAGATGATACGAGTAGAACAATAGAGACGGACTGGAATCTTCCGGCGGTACACGAGCCTGCCCCATGCACCGTATAAGTTCCTGTTCAGCTGTTTCGACCCAAATGCGTGAGGGTAGAAGGCCGGTAGCGTTGTAGTTCTCTGACAGAATTGTGCCCAGGACTTTGCTGAGTTGCAATAAAACCACCCAGTATTCAGCGAGTTGTCCAAAGTCGGGTGGCATATACATTGATCTTATCTGAGAAGACAAGTCGCTGAAGTCATTGGTTAAGTCTTCGCTGGATGGCAGTGGTGTATTACAGTCGCGGCTATTTATGCGCATGGGTCGACCCATACCGAGGCTAAGCCAGCGGTCGCGGAAAAAGCAACCTAGCAAGTTGAAGTACGTTAGACAATATAGGATGACTTGGAGAATGTCATATTGTGGTGTTCGTGATAGGGGAAAGTGAGAATCGGAATAAAAAGAAGGTAGACCTTACTCCACCATATACGTCGCCATAACTGACGTTGTCGGTCTGAGAGGCGTTTATTGTATTGGCCACGATCCGGGTCTCGGTTCAAGCCTATTGTCTGCGATAGGCTGATAGCAATACCCATCCAATGCCATGACTCTGTACGCTCGCCCAGGTCAGAGTACCAGAAAGCTAAGAGGCTGACGGACTGAATGATGATAATCCGGTTTTCTTCGCATCCATTATCATACAAGCACTAAAAATCGCATTGCTACCCGATTAGTCAAGAAACGATGAGAACGGGTGAGTCAATCACGCAAAACTCGTAGATCGAGGAGGCAGGAATAGTAACTTGCCTTGGCACGGACGAACATCGACTTTTTCATCTCCTTATGAGATTGGTAGCCGGCTTGACGTACTACTGCTTTATCGACATGCTAATACTCTAGTTAATATATGCGCAGTATAATACTTATGAAATGGAAGGGTTACACTTACATTAGCTGCTACGGAGAACATACTCCACAGAAGAAGTAGATTGACGGCAGAAGCACCACCGGTGCGGAAAGATGTGAGAACCTCTGCCGCATCGACAACCGGTAATATTGGGTGAATATGGCAGAAATAGGCCTTGAATAGTGCTTGACAGACTGGTTCACTAGGGACTGAGAAGACGCCCTTGGATCGAAGATATGCCACATCTTGAGGTGTCAAGTCATGTGTAGCGACCATATATGGTAAGCCATAATGTTGCGGGACCACGCCTGACTCGCCCACAATATCGAGAATATAGCCAATCCCTTGTTGATCTCCTATGTGTAAGGGATACTTGTTAGCATATTAATAAGCTCCTAAAGCCAGAGCCCATTGGGAGAATTGGTGATATAGGACACTAATTATAAGAGTGCTCAATGGGGAAGCGATCGATCCTTGGAGCTTCACATCATGCGACTTGCTTCCTAAGAACCTGGTAATATTGCTATGTTCGTTCTTGCTTAGACAGCCACGTTTGGAACACCAGAGCACCAACGAAAGCCTACATGTCTAAGTTTTTATGTAATTCCTCCCAGGGGTCTTTGTCACCCACTTAGCTCTCATGTGCCAACATAGCGGGGTCTAAGCGAGAGGGGCCGGGGGAGAGGGCCAGGGTCCAGTTTAGGAGCTGAATTCAAATTGACGTTCATGCTTACCGACGTAGAAGGTCTCTGTCGTTGCTTCAACTGTATCTTCCATAATAGAGGAGGCTAAGGACTCGATCGCGTAGTCATCCGGCCCACGCTCGTGCACCGGCGCATCTAAACACATGGTGGTGCTGGGGTCGACCTCAATAGCAACAGTCTCGCAGTCGACGTCATCTCGTATGCCATTTTGAAGAGCGAATGGCGTTACGGGACATGTCGCGGGAGGAGTTGTCATCGAAGCCGAAAAGGGAGGTTCGGAGCGCGCAATGGGCGGAGGAAAGTCAGCGGAGGAGGATGTTGATGCGGTGCCCGTCATACCCCAATTATGACTGGGAGTCACTCCATTGTATTGAGAATCCGGATGTCTAGAACGGGTCGATGTAGGCTTTTAGCACCGAGACAAGACGAGGAAAGGGGCAACGAGAGAGGAATAGCGAAAACACACAGTCTTGTTACTGGGGCTACTTACGCGCGCTTCTTCCGCCCACTCACCTCACAGGAATGGCCATCGCGGACACAGTTGAAACACGGGATACCAACGGCTGTGACATTGCACTTGACTTTCCGCTGCCGACAGACCCGACAGGCTGCCGGGGCGCGTCTCCGGACTTGGGGTACAGCTATAGAGGCGGAGACCGGAGATAGAGACCCTCCTCTGTGCTCGGGTTCCATTGTTGTCGTATCAGTGTCACATGCGCACGCCTGACTGTATGCAAGAAGCGCAGGAAAGGATAGATCGGCACCAGCGGTTCATCGTTCTCGGCGCGCCCCGCAGACCACGAAGCACGAGGCAATGGCAGGTATGCCGCGTGGTTATATATCATGATATGGGGATTCCAAAGGCCAGACCCGGTGCCAAGAAGCGAGAACCCTGAAATTCGTTCAACACCTGGAGAAAAGAACCATGAGCAAGTTGGAAGGAAAGGGCTCGTGCTTGAACTAGCCCTGATAATAATGCGTGATGTGACATATATATGTATAAGCCTTCCAAATAACCAAGAGTGATCTAGCTTATAGATCCCTTAAGCCTGCTTTCAGTAGTGTATTGGTCAGACCGGAATTTACATAGACTATCTCAGCCTGCTTCTGAAGATATCTGTGTATCCTGAAATCTTGGTTACTAGGTCCGTACGTACCTACTATAGATACATGAGTAAAGTGTAGGGACCCTGCATATTTTAGCGGCAACTCATGTTGCTTACATATGTACCTAGGCAGGGCCGGATGATTATTTGAGTGCTCAGGGTAGGTGATCCAAAGCTGTACGATCTCATGAGGACTGCTGGACTGCCGAGTAGTGTTCTGCTCACGATAGCCTACTACAGTAAGTAGGCAAGTAGGCAGGCAGGCTAGACCACTTAAGCTTGCTAGTAAAAACGGCGTATTGTAGTATACACTAAGTAGGTATGCTATATAAGGAGATTGCTAGGTTAGGCGCTTGAGTAGTTTAAACGGGGCCAGGATCGCGACAGGGCTCAACGTGGCCAACGGTTCTGGATGGAGGCGAAGGATCTTTAGCCGAAACTGCAAGGTTTGAGCGGCACTGTAAGGGAAGTAGTGTAGAACATTCTTGACGAGAACCGCAGCGGGCCATCCGAACTGGCTGGTGAGGGATCATACCCTTCCTGTTGTGTCTACAGTAGTATGTCCTTGAGGAACGGTGTAATGTAGGAACCGGTGTAACAGATCTATCCACTACCACCTACCGTAGTATCTGTTGCTAGTTCGGTCGAGTAACTACCGGACTATACCGGAAATAAGCTTTTGCCTTAACGAACATGCGGTAGCCCGCTCAAATGGTTTAGTGGAGTGCAAGACCCCGATTTAGGGCTCCTTCAGGACGTTGTAGGCCCGCACGGCCCGTTCTCGTCAGAGCTTCCTTCGGCATGAGCCATTTTGCATGAGCTTCTTTAGCGTGGCTATCGTTACATAGCGTGCCTGTGGGAGCTCGTAGTGTGAGTAGGTAAATGAGTATATAGCTCGGGAATACTTGCGTATAGTGTAGGATTGCTGCTGTACTCGGGAGTCGCAACACGTGGTTCACCGTTCTATGCTGATCGGTCCAGAATCAGCAACCAGCAGAGGTGTGCAGAGACAGATAAAGATTCCTCGCAAAGAATCCTTCGCCAGGCATTGTCGTACAGGGACAGCTCGGCGTGTTCAGACTCACCGAGGACTCTGCTAATGTAAGCTTGGTAATCGCCTTGGCGCGTCTTTGGCCCCTTGGTTATCAATCTCGAGTCACCTCAGTGAATGATTCGTTATGTGAAAAGATAGCGACACATGTCCGCATGGCCGAAAGATTGGGTTAATGGGGACTAGCTGGATGGTCCCTTGCGGAATGTGGCGGGATTTTGATATGCCAGCGTTATGTTGTTGCCATGGCCTGGCCACTGAGACAGCAGTATCTAGGCCTTGTTGTCTACATCTTCTAATCTCGTATCTGTGCCGCGTGGAGATCGTAAGATCGTGGGTTGAGCTCGCTTGGGATCCTACATAGAGCTCTGCCAGGGGTAGTAGGCGTGCGTTAAAGGATTCGTCTAGCTGATGGCGATATCTTCATCCCGAGAGGATTCGCAAGACCCGGCCGGTCCCGGACTTTTGCTAATGCCCTCCAGAAGGCTCACCAGATCCAAGCAAACTCATAGTGCAGGCGGACGATGCGCAACAGGCGATCAACGAAAGCGGAGCATGGTCCCGGGAGGAATTTCATTATAAGAGCTGGTCTTTCTGTACGAGTACCCTTCAGGCGAATAATCAGTTTTGAGAGCAACAGAAGACCTCGGAAGCCAAGACTTCAGATACTTTCCCGGTCGCAAATACGACACCTAAGCTACATGTAAGGAAACGGTGGCTAAATGACGTTCTGGAGAATTCCTTTGCGCAGCAGACATCGGACATTACTCAGCCCGGCGGCATAGCACGGGCGAGTCCTAGATTGTCCTCGAGGAATGGGTTCGTTATTCTAATGTAGTGTAGCACTGGACATACTGTCCTATGCTACTAATGGCGCAAATCTATTGCCCGATATGGCATGTGTCACTTATCACGACGTGTCAGTGGTGTCTTGAGGAGGGATGAAAATGACAGTTGATTAGTCCCAAGGGACAAGAGTGTCTTGCTCGTATTCCCGCCGTTTCTATGTGACCAAGTTAATCGCTTCCGCCGAGTAGTCAATTACCAATTAAAATCGTTTAACTTTAAATGACAGATTTAGGGACATTGTTGGCTTTGGTGGTGGTAATGATGTTGTATAGGTGTTGGTTACTGGTGACCAGCAGTCACTGTGAGGGGTAGGCTAAATACACTGTCCTTCGTACCTGTCAACAACATCAGTAAGCATAGAGGATTTTATTGTTGAAACTCAGGCGCGTAGCGGCCAAACTCGGTGATATACCCGCCAGCAGTACGCTAAGGAGTAAGACAAGGAGCGCCTTGCATTGAGCTTATACATTCCATAAAGTCCCTGACATACGTAGATGATTCTAGAAAAGATGCTCATAAGAGTAACATACTTCTCGTGCAAACATGATTTTGAACTGCCTCCGCCGGCGTTTTGATATCCTTTCGAGAAGAGAAAAAGAAAAAAAAAGGGCTTGTTTCAATGTAAGAGTAACAATCTTCTTGTAAGTCGACATGCCCAGCAATAGATACCCCGCTGTGGGGGGTCTCTGTAGATGTGTGGAGGTGGCTCAGTTACAGCCTCAAACCAACAATAGCGATACTCTCTTACAATGGTACTGTGACTCACAGATAGGTAACACATGGATCGGGCCCTGCGATCAAGGAGCTCTTGTGTGAGCTTATGATTCACACTTCATTCGCTCTTCCTTCTTCAACGATCATTTCGGGAAAGGAGCAAACTAGCATCTATCATTGAACCTGGCATCTGTTATCTGCCATGGCTTCCATGACGACGCTGAAAGGCGATCGCTTTGACCGTTCTCTATTCGAGGCGGTCACAAAGCGCAGATTCTTCTTTACTGAGTCGTTTGAAATATATCGGCTTGCGCCCAACTTTCAGGGCGACAACCGGGGCCTCTACGATTATGGCCCACCCGGCTGCGCCTTGCAAGCCAATATTGTCGACCAGTGGCGGAAGCACTTTGTCCTCGAGGAGAACATGCTGGAGGTGGACTGCACGGTCATCACTCCTGAACCGGTGCTCAAGACGAGTGGCCACGTCGACAAGTTTGCAGATTGGATGTGCAAGGACTCAGTAAAAGGCGAATATCTTCGAGCGGATCATCTCGTCGAGAACGTGTTGGAGTCTCGCTTGGCCCGAGGCGTCAATGGCCCCGCGAAAAATAGCCCCAAGCTGGACGAGGCGACGGCTGCCGAATACCGGAACATTCTGGCTAAGGTCGCTACTGGTGCATTGTCATCATCATGGATCGTGTTTTTTGGCTGACTCAAATGCTGTCTGTTCAATAGATTGACAACTACGATGGTCCTGAGCTCGGCGACCTGATCACAAAATATGACATTAGAAACCCAGACGGCAACGGCGAGGTCCTGCCACCAATGCCGTTCAACCTCATGTTCAAGTCCACCGTCGGACCCAGTGCAGTCTCACCCGTGTACCTGCGTCCTGAGACAGCCCAAGGCCAATTCTTGAACTTCCGCAAACTCCTCGATTTCAATCAAGGCGCCATGCCCTTCGCTTCTGCGAGCATCGGCAAATCGTACCGGAACGAGATATCACCGAGATCAGGCCTGCTTCGGGTCCGAGAATTCCTATTGGCAGAGATAGAACACTACGTAGACCCTGAAAAGAAGGAGCACGAACGTTTTGCTGAGGTGAGCCACCTTAAACTGCCTCTTCTTGATAAAGAAACGCAGCTGGCTGGTGAGATTACGCCTCAGAATATGTCGATAAAGCAAGCAGTCGAATTCAGAACCATTGACAATGAAACGCTTGGTTACTTCCTCGGGAGAATAATGCTCTTTCTCCTGAGAATTGGCGTAGATCCCTCGAAGCTACGATTCAGGCAGCATCTTGACAACGAGATGGCCCATTATGCCTGCGACTGCTGGGATGCAGAACTTCTCACAAGTTATGGGTGGATTGAATGCGTGGGCTGCGCTGATCGAAGCGCATATGACCTGACGGTTCATTCCAAGTTCACCGGGACGCCGCTAGTGGTCAGAGAGGCTCTTCACACGGGTCCGGTCAAGGTTGAGTGTTGGCAGACGTCCTTAGACAAGAAACTTGTTGGTCCTAAGTTTAAGCAGGATGCTAAGACTGTGCAATCGGCCGTAGAGGCTCTAGACCAACCCTATCTTGAAAGGTTGGCTGCAGAGCTAGACTCAAGGGGCGTTGTGACTGTTGATACCACTACACCTCTTGCGGATGGAGCCTCGACAGTCGAGCTTTCGCGGGACCTCCTTACTATTCAAAAAGTGACCCGACTTCAGAATACTCGTGAATATACCCCCAACGTCATCGAGCCTTCTTTCGGTATCGGCCGTATATTGTATTGCCTACTTGAGCAGACGTACTGGCATCGGCCACGGGATGTCGCAAGAGCTGTGAGTAGAACTTCCCTACCCAGGCGTTTTGCCTTGCGATAGTGACTAACTGAATCTCTCAGGTTTTATCGCTGCCTCTCGCTGTCGCGCCAACCAAAGTCCTTATTGTACCAATCTCAGCGCAAGCTCAATTCGTGCCCATCACACGCAAGTTGACTTCTCGGCTCCGGGCGCTGGGCATAGCAAACAATGTAGACTCTTCTGGCGCTTCGATTGGCAAGCGGTATGCAAGGAATGACGAGCTCGGCACGCCTCTCGGCATCACTATAGACTTTGACACGGTGTTGAATGGGTCTATCACCCTTAGAGAACGCGACACCATGTCCCAAGTGCGAGGTTCCGAAGATGAAGTCGTGCAGGCGGTGAAGAATTTGGTTGATGGTGCAGAGTCATGGCACCAAATTACTCTGCGTCTAGCGCCGTTTTCGGCACACGGTCAAGATGATAATGAAAAGAGCGGTAGTTAGAGGAAAAGCGCATGTTATGGTCACCTGCAGTTTCTATTGTTAGAATACTGCGTCTCCGTTTCACCCGAATGAAGGATAGAATATCCATAATTAGTTTTCGGCGTGTAGAACCATCGAGCAGACGTTCCGTGCAACAAGTCGCATTACGGGTATTAACTTTAAAACCGATTGGTAATGCGATAAATCAAAACAGATCCATCTACTTACAGAATCGCGACATTCATCATAGGGCTGATCTTTGGGTTTTCTGCTTTCTCGAGACAGCCTATATCTCTCACAGTAGTGGCTCTAATTGGTGCACCGTCGGAACCGGTTTCAGTGGGTAGATATCACGGTTATTAGGGCTTAGTTGGGCGTAGTCACACTCCGTACAGTGAGGCACTTACCCCTGTATGCTGTTCGTTAGGCGTCAAGCTTTATTTTGGCAGAGCTACTGGTCTAATATTTATAGCCGGCACAGGCGCATCATCTCAGCCACACGAAGCATGCTATAATTTTTCGAATAGTCGTGAAGCCGATGAGCTGCGTGGCTCTATATCATCTTGATCATCTAGGTGAAAAATAGGTTACCAATATGAAATGTCCTGAGTAAGCTTGGCTCGACATCTAACAGCCGTCTCGGGCGGTCGTAAAAAACATGAGACTCCCCCTACACCACCCACCCCACCTATACCACCTAGGGAGGTCTCATGTTTTCTTACGACCGCCTCGGCACCGAAACACGAGTAGTCGCATTGTATTCCACCGAATCGTTTAGGAACTAGCGGGGAAACCCTATGATTACACATTCAAGATACAGGATTGGAACACTGCCGATCTGGAAGGACGATCGACGGGCATGTCAGAGTCGGTTTGGATGTCGAATGCGGTGGTCTCGGAGGCAACGAATTATGGCATTCAATATTTGGGGTAAGGTCATAGGAGAGCAGCATGACCAACCCACCATCTCACTGTGGTGGGCACCAAGTATCAAACCAAGTGTAGAGCATATGAAATCCGTCGCCAGCGGACTTCTTACAGACGATTACAATAGCGAGAAGGGTAAGAGTAGATAATAAAATGGCGCCTTGTGGTGCACCGGAAATATGCTGTGGGAAGTAAACCCTGGAAATCTGTAAATCTTACTTTGTAGCTGCCGGCGCGAGTGAGGACTATAAGTCACCGATTTCTCCTGATCGGGAAGTGTAGGCTCAGCAGATGACAATTGTCTTCTCAACCAATCGCGCTGTATTCATACTGCACCACGA
The DNA here is from genome assembly GCA_022578765.1 of Xylaria sp. FL0933. Taxonomy (NCBI): domain Eukaryota; kingdom Fungi; phylum Ascomycota; class Sordariomycetes; order Xylariales; family Xylariaceae; genus Xylaria; species Xylaria sp. FL0933. The sequence continues at coordinate 432,773 of MU389731.1, read as the reverse complement.
AGGCTGCGGTGTGTATATTCATCGTGTATGATTCGAATTCTCTGCTTCGCATTCTTATGTGTCGGCAGTGTCGTCCCGAGCTTCGTATGTTAGACTAGACCCTCAATTGAATGTGAAAGCCACAACTGTGGTGGATGAACCCATGAGCTCTCTCGCCGCAGCGCTTAGTGGGCTCATACAACTATAAGTGCTGTATCGATTGGATCTTCAATCGGCGACGCGCACAAAGGGTATAGCCAGCATAGCCACATGACTTACCTGTTAGTTAAGGGATACAGAACCTGCATATTTAGATACTAGTAGCTGACTAGTCAACATCCCGCGTACACAAGATCTTTCGATTCATTTAGATTTTGCACAATACCTTGATGTGACGCGCCATATATACTGTTATTCCTTTCGCAGGATCAGCAGCGTCGTTTTTCCTCCGCGACACTTGATATTATTCTCACTAGATTTCCTAACCACCTTACACATACGCTCTTTTCATCCCAATCATCTTTGATTGTTGTTATCTACCACTGCAATGCCGCCAAGGAAGCCTAAGAATCGGGCTCCCAGAGTTACCCCCGAAATCTCACGTGGTAAGTTAAATATCGACGCGTCTTACGCCTAAAGGCTCGATCTCTTACGTACTCAAGAGTATTTCCATTTTCTGTAATTCTGATATATTGCCGACGCGATCTACTATTAGATATCACCGCAAAGTCGGCGCACCCTCGGGTTGAATCCAACGACTCTCTCAACAGCTCTACTGTCGCTAAGCCTCCTTCAAGGAAGCGCAAGCTTGCACCCGAAACCGCTGAGGAAAGCAATCAAACATCTCGCAGAGTTAAGCGAGCTGTATCCAAGCCCAACCAACGGGTAGCGCAACTGAGCGATGCTCAGATATCTACAGATGGCACGGGACGAGCCAGGGCTGCGCGTTCAAAGGGCCGCACAGACAGATCTGCCCCTCTACCTGTCATAAATAAGCCGCCCACGGAAGTCCTCCAGATTATAGTCTTTGGCAGCGGCGAATGCGGTGAACTTGGCCTGGGACCTCGAGAGAAAGAAAAGCCCCGGGCTTTCGTTAACCCGTTCTTGAGTGGCGACGAGGCAACCAGGTTTCATATTGTTCAGCTAGACTGCGGTGGTATGCACACAGTTGCTTTGACTGATGATAATAAAATCGTAACCTGGGGTGTCAATGATCGAGGCGCCCTCGGAAGGGATACAACGTGGGACGGAGGACTTCGTGACGTAGACGCGGAGTCCGATGATGAAGACGAACAACTCAATCCGATGGAGTCTACTCCAACACAAATCCCAGCCGATTCCTTCCCGCCAGGGGCTAGATTTGTCCAAGTCGCAGCTGGCGATAGCTGCAGTTTTGCGCTCACTGACACTGGCCTTGTCTATGGATGGGGGACATTCCTCGTACGTATCACACGTAAACTCATTGATTTATACTGTTACGCCTCTAACTTAATATGCGCTAGGACGCCGAGGGCAAACCCCGGTTTATATATGATGGTGACGCGCTTACTGAAGGGTTACACAAACCGTCTCTCGTTCCTGGCCTTGAGAAGATTACCCAGGTGGCGTGCGGTTCGAATCATGCGATCGCTCTTGATCAAGCTGGTAATGTGTGGGCATGGGGCGTTGGACAAAAGAATCAACTTGGATATCGCTTGTTCGACAGTCGACACCATCATTCTCGCATACTGAAAGCTCTGCAACCTCGCCGCGTGAATTTACGGCGTAACAAGGCAAAATACATTGCCTCCGCACCGGATCACTCTTTCGCTGTTGACCAGAATGACAACGTCTGGGCTTGGGGGTTGAATCGCTACGGACAAGCTGGGTACGCAAGGGACGCTGGAAGTGACAATGTTTGCCTGCCGTATCCTATGAAGATTCCGGACCTCTGTGGGAGAGGCGTCACTGTCCTCAGTGGTGGCGCCGATCATTCCGTTGCCGTCGCCGCTGGCGGCCAATGCTTAGCTTGGGGCCGCATTGACGGAGGGCAACTTGGTGTTGAGTTGAGTGATGAGCAGGTCCGGGATCATACACTTACTCGTTGCGATGAGCGTGGACGTCCACGTATCTGTCTCCGCCCTGTTGCTGTCCCTAATGTTGGGACGGTTACCTACGTAGGCTGCGGTACGGGTCATACCATATTCATCAATGAGGAAGGAAGCGCATACGGGGCGGGCTTCGGGTCCCTGGGTCAGCTCGGAATCGCTTCCCAGGACGATGCTACCGTCGCCACGAAGATCACGGGCGCAGCAGTAAAGGGCAAGAAGTTGGTATGGTGTGATGCAGGTGGACAGTTCAGTATGGTTGCCGCGCCGATTGAAACATCGTCATCATAATTGCATTCCTAATATCCTATGAGTGTTGACGTAATGTAGTCCCTGCGTGAAGCTGAAGAAGCCTACTAATCAAACATAGTACCAGTACAATGCGCATAATGCGTAGAGAAAGTAGAGTAGGGGGGAAATAACAGGACCCTGCAGTCTTTTACTATAGTCAAAATCTACCCACTTATCCCAGTCCCGAACCTATCATGTCGGATTCCCATTCTATACGCCCTATCTGCATCTTCGACACCTTCATGCGTCGCTACGATATACTGCCTGAACGCTGCTGACATGTTGACGACCTGAGTAAGATGTTTCTCCTTAATCTCTGGAATCGAATCTTCCTCGCTTGCACCTTTTTCTCTAGCCGTTTTCGAATCGAAGACGGCAAGAGCAACAGCAGTTTGGAAGGCTGCCGTGCGCAAATCAGCATTGAATAGATAGGTACGGGGGTAAACATACCGTTGCGGATTTCGCGTCCATTCCATTCCAATTTCTTAACTGTAGGATCCCTTTTGACGTATTGTTTGGCGTCGTATTCGTAGAGAATTTCCGGACCTCCGCTCTTATGATCTTCCTTGAGCTTACGGAAGAAATTATCCCATATCCTGCCTCTCGCGTCATCATCAAGGGGTTCGTATCCGATCGATACGTGGATGCGAGACACTATAGTTTACAAAATCAGTAATAAGTCTTTCAGCTGGAAATGTACCGGTTCAGAAGTACTGCATAGCTGGTTCTGCAAGCAATTGTACGGAAGAAAGGACAAGTCCCGGGTTGGCTTACTGAACGCTTCATCGAAGTGGCCCACACGGTTCGTGGTCAAGAACAAAATACCTTGGAAATATTCCATGGCCCGCAGGAAAACTATAGAGAAGTGAGCGGTATACTTCGAATTGTTAGGAAACGATCTTACTCGACACGATACTATTGCGTCTAAGATCGTGAGTCGAACGCTGCTCGAGGTAGACGTCCGCCTCGTCAAGCAACACAATAGCGTCCCAGGAGCTCGCGTTCTTCAAAAACTGCAAAAGGTTTCTCTCCAATTCAGTAGGCTCATGGCCTAAGTCAGCCGCTGTAATACTGAGCAACGGCCTTCTTGTATACTCTGCGACGGCTTCTGGAATAATATCAGCATTTTCTCTACTTGATTGGTCACTGCTCATACCGGCCGTGAACGTTTTCCCAGTGCCAGGTGGCCCATGCAAGAGGAATATCTGGCCCTCTCCTTTTCCCTGGATGAAATCGGCGTTGAAGTGCTCAGCATCGCCGGTATCAGTGTATGTCTTGACGATTGCTTTGATTGTTTCCTTGTTCGTTTCGGTTCGCATCACAAGTCGATCGATTGCGTTGTCCACAATCTTTACGTCGACAAGGCGGCCGACATCCAGGATATCTGTATGGCAAATGAGAACGTTGTGGGAATCAGCTGGGTGCTCGACGCACTTACCGTAGGTACGATCCTTGAGAACAAATCCATACATGTGAGAAAGGCAGAGCATGTACTGGTGCTCAGAAAGCTCATTTACCTCCTTTGGATCGACGTTGTCATAGTCGCTGAAGGTTGCTGGTATATATTTCTGTGCCGCCGTATCGATATCGCTGCACTTGTTGCACTTGCAGCAAGGGGCTCTCGCTCTTTCGCCAACGGAAATTTTCGGATTGCTTTCAAACAACCATCTGAATGTACCGCTAGGTTCTACCCTGTTCCATGGTCGAGGCCTGCCGAAAGGGTGAGACGGAAGCTCGGACTCAACATGTGCTCGAGCTTCCTCTTTCTCCCACGGCCGTGATTCATGCTCAACAACTACCCGGGCTTGATTGTACTATTGACAGTTAGTGTTGCTATCAACGAGTTATGTCACATTGTATAGATGATAATGTACCTGTTTCCAGCCTGGCTTCAGCCCCAAGCCGGTGTACTCCAAATACGTGGGACCTTTTGAAAGTCTGAAGGCCTTACGTCCGCGTTCAATGAGCTGCCTTCGCCGCGCACCACCATCTTTGTTGTCCTGGAATCGGGTAGGGAATATAGGCAGTGACAGTATGTCTCTGTCATTGTCGAATATTGGAACGTGGATGGTTTTGGAGCCACGTCCAATAACTTTGCCGTCATATCGCAGACACCAAACGCGAATGTCGTAACCCTGGACGCTTGGTGGCCACTGACTCGGACGTGAATAGTCGACACCGCCGGACAGCCAATCAACTACGTAAGCATTCAGTTGTCCATCTTCCTCGATGTATACGTCAGATCCTGGCTTCATCAGTAGCCAAAGTCCTGCGAACGTTGTCGTAGGTATTTTCTTAGCCCACATAGTTTCCAACGCCCCAATTTTGATAATGGGTTCCTGTTCAAGATATTCAAGCAAAAATTCGATATGGCGGTCACATTCCGCGTTGTACTCTGGTGTATGATTCGCCCTGGGTCCAGTAATTTGTTTCCTATAGTCAGACAGCTCTTGTTTGTGGTAGAAAAGATCTTCATATGGATGTGGAAATTCTCCATCGATGATGCTGTCAGCCTCCTTACCGGAAGGTACCTTTGAAGAGTACTGGATGATTGCCTTCAAGACGTTGAGCAATAATGGGGAGTGAATGCGCAAGCGCTTCTTGCCGATCGTGTCACCCTGTTCTAATTTAGGCTTGCTCTTGGGGGCTTCCATCTTCTTTCTGTACCCGTTCACATTCCTCACGTAAGAAACCATGATCACCTGGACCTCCTCTAGTATGGGAGAGTCTTGAGCTTTTCTGAGAAAAACCACTGGCTCGTCATAAGACTGGCTGTATAAAAAAACAGATTCGGGGTAATCTTTCGTATAAGTTGCAACTGTGTATCTGAGCTTGATCGCACTGGAAGTATCAGAAGATGTCGCTTTCTCCTCGGACTTTTCTTCTGATTTGCACGAAGCATCAGAGCTATCGGAATCGTAGTCTGAAGTGTCATCCCATGGTGGCTGAGACTCAAGCCGAACGGTGACCTCCAACCCCGGCTCAACCAGTCTTTCCCAGAAACATGGAAGAATTATGGCGCCATTGGTGGAAGTGAGCTCATACTTGCCTTCATCGATCTCCTTCTGCGCGTTTTCGTCATCTCCGTAAGACAGCTTGATGAGACCTTTTATTTCCTGCAACCTGTCAGAAATTTACGCACATAAGGTGGGCGATTAACGTACTTTTCGTGTTTGGCAGAGAGCCAGCGGTAGCACGAATCCTTCCCCTCTGTGATGCCTCAAGGTGATTGATTTTGTGTCCTTACCCGAGAATGGGCCTGAATTCCTGTCCTGATGCAGTCCCTCATTATCTTTGTTAGTCGCGTCGCTAGCCACGGCCGTGACGGGAGTGGACGCAGATGCCGCCAAAGTTGTTTCGGCTGAAGCAGCCCGCTCGGATCTGCCCGTAGCGTTGCGGATATGTGGTACAATATTTGTCGTTACATCTAGTTTGAGAATATCAGACTAGATAGATCGCCTTTGAATAAAAATTGTCGACTCTTACCTAGGCCTTCAACTGATTCTTCAATATTCAACGCGATGCCAGTCTCTCCCACAGCAGTGTGTTCACTCTCAGCAGAGGCCATTTTGTCTGACGAAGTCGAATCCAGCGTTCCTCTACTTGATGAGTGGAGTTTTTGGGCTATTGCATTTCTAAATTGAGTATAGATATTGTCGATAGCAGGGGGGCTCAACTCATCACGGCTCGTAAGAGGCTGGAGACTTTATGAGCGACTCCCAACAAGCTGCCAGATAGTTTGCCAGAAGTATGTCGGTTGCTTCAGAGGCAAGCGACCAATCAGCTTGATACCTATAGGATATGAAACAGGGTGGCTGCCTAAGAACTATAAAAAGCAATTCGCAGGGCAAGAATTGTATGATTTCTGACATCATCTCGGGCCCTCCATGAGCTGGCAATGCATATCAGCCATTCTGTAGCATCGTCTCAGTAACACAGCAGGTAGATAAGCTATAACAAGCCTCTTGATTCGTATTCTATACTTAATACATAAAAGTCTCTGGCAGGTCAGCATCTAGTCGCTGCGATCCTGGCCAAACCGCGGCCAATCAATTCGATCGACTCATTATTCAGAACCTCTCTGTGTCTCAATTAAAGCACTATGGTTGGATCGGCCCCCAATACAAATGTGGCTCCGGCTTGCATGAGGAACCGGGCCGTCAGGAAGGGAGTAAGATCCCGGACACTCAGATTGCTGGCCCTCCACAGCTTTGTAATCACCAAGCTCAGAATGGCTAACGTTACCTCGCCGCTCGATGATCATAAACTCAAGGGTAGGATGATTTTTCGCCGGTTTACAGACCAGCTCGCCGGGGCTAACGAGCTGGAGCGATCGACAAAAGCGGCGCAAGGAGAGATACAGAAAAAGGAGGAGCTGGAGGAAACAAGACGTCTAAAAGCCCTCTACGAAAGCTGCGCAGATAATAGCAACCCGTAAGATGAGGACCTAGTATTCAATGGTTCATACCTAATGAAACAAGATCACAGGATTTTGACGTAGCGGAAATCGCCAGGGAGGCGCTGCAGCGTACTATTGAAAAGTTTAATGGAGATGCGAAACCATCAATGCTGCGGCGCATGGGAATCTCATCATCCAAATCATCCAAGACGAAGGCAACCGAATTTCTCGAGAATACAGTTCATAGCAACTTCGATGAGATCAAGGCATCTGTCGATGACCTAGAGACGAAGTGGAAAGAAAGCCATGGTCCAGTAAGTCTGATCCTAGATAACTGCATCTATCATTCTGCTCGTTTTAACGCTTGTCAACCAGATATACAAAGCTTTCAAGAGAATCTGTGGCACTCTTGACGACCACAGGAGCATACTTGCAATATTTCCATCGGAGGACAGATACACCTCAGTACTAGCCAAGAGCTTTTCTTGTCTAATGAAGGTGTGTAATCTAAATCTGCGCCTGAGACTCGTATATGACTGATCAGATCAGGCAGCCAACAATCACAGCGAGATTGCTGAAACGCTGTCCCAATCCGTTGCCAGCATTTCTGATAAGGTGGCGACATGCTCCAGTCTTATAGTCATCATCAAGACTCAGGGGTTGAGAAAAAAGCTGGCGAATATCTATGCTCGCATGTTCGAGTTCTACCGAGACGTCATGAAATGGTACTTACAATCGCGGTCATCCAGGGTATTTTCAAGCTTCAATGACAATCTGAAGAAGGGATTCAACGATGCGAGGAGCGGTATAGAGGATTGTATCAATGAATTATACCGTGAAGCTTCCGTTGGAAGCACCGCTATGCTTGCTATACTCAGCGGGAAAGTGTCCAGCTTGGAAAATGAATTGCGGCGCCAGCGGGAGAACTATGCAGCGCAGGATACGTCGGCAGGACGTCGAATGGTTATCTTAATGGAGGCGAGCTGGAATGATAGGAAACTCGCCGAGCGCCTTGACTCTACAGACCCCCGCCACCTGGCGATTGAGCCCATGTCTCGTGTTCAAGACATAGACCTGTCCGGGATAACGCGCGCTCAAGCTCGGACCTACTGTCCTGCGCTGAAGCCTTTCATCATTGGGGACGAAGGCCCGGGCATGTTCGGCGCAGGCAGCTTCTGGCTCGCCGAAGAGGAAGTCCTTCCAAAGCTACGGGCGTGGATGGTTGAGAATACAACACCACGTACGCTGTGGGTGTCTAGTCCCTACGACATAGAAGGGACTACTAGCGCGCGAGCGGCAGCATTAGCAGTTGTAGCTGCGGCATGGCAGGCAGAGACGCCGCTTATCTCACACTTTTGTCGACGGCCCCAGCCGGGAGAAATGCGGCCAGGGATGAGCATGGCGCAAGCCGGACTAGTTGGGTTGGTGTACAGCTTGATTCATCAGCTGCTGCAATTTAACGCCACGGAGGATAGCTTGGATATCAGTACAGAAACTCTTACAGCACTGGATGGAAGTAACAGATCATGGGGTGCCAGCCTGGAAGTCCTGCGGGCCTTACTAGATCGCACCCCTGTGTTGATGTATTGCGTGATTGACGGACTAAACGACCTTGAATGGGGAGATGGAGCAAAAGGGTGTCAGCAAGTTTTGGATGTCTTATTTGCGCGACAGGGACAGGCGGGGACTGTGTTCAATGTTCTCCTCACGACAACAGGGCAGTCGCGTGTGCTGCCATCATATGTGAAATTCAAGGACAGGCATATCGCGACCAAGGTAGCGAGGGAGGTGGCGCGATATGGGAGGAGGGTTGAATTGCAGTCTACTGCTCATGATCCTCAAACATCCGACTAGATCTACAGTCGCTGGATTTAATATGGAAACGTCTTCATCGCTTCACGAATCTCATTTGGTTATGAAGGACGGAATCATTTCCCTTGTGTCCTTGCTGTTAGATCTCGCAAACTCCCATCTAGGGGGCAATGCATTGTAGCATATCCCAGCTTTGTCCCTTCTAGCCGTACCTTGAGATGCGGATTTGGTACGTGCTCCCCTAACACAATTAGAAATTAGTATCCCCAGGCTGGGCTGCCGGTGCCCGACTGTTAAGCGTGTTATAATCGCTATCCCACAAGCTAGTATCGAAAGCGGAGTTATCTGATTGGTGCCGTTCCGTCTGCCAAATTCCGGGAAAGACAGATCGTATCATGAGTCCTTCAGCTAAGAGGTATAAACTGTGAGTTAGGCCCTATTGCAAGGTGTAGATGGAAAAAGAGAGCAAATAAGGGTACTCACGTTCAGACTCGTGTAGTAAAAACTGACTCAAATCGAAATTGCTATCATCCACATCTAATAATGTCGCATCTGCGTGGTCATCATCATGACCATCCTCCCCCTCGACATCTTTCCTAGCTACAGAGGCTTGATCGCGCTTACTCGCCCTGACGAGGACGAGGTTCACCGTTTCAGCGGCCCTTTGGGACTCTCGGGAGTCGGTGACCCGCATCCATGTGTTTCTCGCCCCACGTAGTGCCGCTATGACCTCTTCGAAGCGCCCCTGCGTCTTGTCGTGGTACACCAAGGAGCACAGGACCATACTGGCTGTGAGGAATTGATGGTTCATGATAGACGTCATGCGCCACCGCATTGTGTCCAGCTGGCCTCCAGGTTGCGTCTCCTCATCAAGAATTTGCTGGATTCGCAGTAGCTGAAGGGATGCATGCAGGCAGGCGCGTCGTGAGTAGGCAAAAGCGTCATCGGTATGAAGAGATGTCTTTACCTGAACAAACCTACGGTGAAGCATAAGTTGTCCTGACGTTGAGCAGTATATCAGTCAAGGCCGAAGATGAAATGGAAGAGCTTAAGTTATCGTACCCTTGTAGATCATGTGTTGGAGAAACAAACGGGACATGATTAGAATTGGAGCATCCGTCATGCTGGAGGCTAGTGGCTTCATCTTCAGCGGCGGTGGAATCCTAGCATCGGCGTCGCGTAAGATACGGTCAACTTCAATGACCTCGGCATAGCTAGAAGGTTTCGCACGAGCCGTAAGATCCGAGATGGCACCTAGGGCCATCACTACCCTTTGTCGGGAGATAAGACCTAGTACCGTAGTCGTTTCCGTCTCCGGCCTCGGTGAAGGCAGCTGAGTCATGTCATGGTTTAAGTCGGTATCATTAAAGTTGAGTGGCTCTGCAGTATCCCATCCTCTATCGGATATCATGCGTGGCATGCCCATCTGACTAGATATCAAGATATCGCCCAACAAGACTGTTGACCATAGCCGCCGTCTCATCTCAGCCTGAAGCGGAGGAATTTCTGGAAAGTGCCTTGGATCGCGGTGGTAGCCCATACGCATGGCCATGTTGACTTCAAGCGCCAGCAAGAACCAGAGATCATCCTGAGCATCGGGCTCAAGGAGGAATTCGACGTACAAATAGTGGACGACCGCCTCTAACACATACGGACCAGGTTTCGTATACTCACTCATGATAAGGCAATCGACAATCTTTTCACGATAGAGTTCAATTTGGAGTTGTTTGTGGTCAGTTTCAGAGCCGAAGCTTGGGTGTTGCGGATCTGAAGCCATAACTGCGAGGCACAGGATGCCAAAAAGCAAGCCAAGCCAAGCCAAAGAGACAGCATCAGAGCTTTCCCAAAACGCTTCATACTGATTCGGCATAGTTAGCACATGGACGAGACGGAGACTAGGATACCGGGAGAATATTTACCTCACGAAGAAAGCTCGGCCCATGAACCGCACCTGCATTTGATCATGTCGCGTTAGCTTAGCATTTAAGGTAGATCTACTTTACAAGATGAAACTAGGCTGCTGTTTAAGTATGAAAGAAGAAAGGAGTATTGAAACGCACAGGATACCAGGTCTAGGCGGTTAAAGTACCGAGAGACATAACGGTCAGCTACGGCCTTAGGAGGGAGTGCCTCAAGAATCTCTGCTCGAGAAGTGCGCTTGTGTTTTCCGTAAAGGAGGAGGACCCGGGGAGATCGCTCGGTGAAGGTTTCATCAAGTTCATAGCTGTCCTCGTCTTCACTAACAATCTGGTTCTTTATCTCAGCAATACCGTCGAGGATAGCAGCCCAATGCTCTCCGCCGACGTAGTGAAGCTTGGAGGAGCTGATACAAATGCTTCCACACTCAGAACTTTCGTTCATATGCATATCATACTGGCTGGCGCCAGCGGGCGCACCGGCAGCGACCGGAGAGGAAGCTATGTCATTCGATAATTGCGACTGTATGATGCTCTGCTTTTGGTCCTTCGTCTCATTTGAAACCAATTCAGATCTGAGAGATATGACAAGAGTCTCTAGCTGATTGAGCCGGTCACGCAGACTGAGCGCGGCTGGTGGTGTATGCTGCCGTAGTGTCGTGGCGTCGGCGAAATCTTGTAAGGGGTAGGTACAAGCCTGGTTACGCGACAAGCAGTTGGAACATGGTTGCCCTCGATCGCATCGGGACCTGGAAATGGGTCGAAGGGACAACAGTGAGAAGTTGCCAATTGGCTATTTCAACTTGGATGGACTGTGCTCACTTGCGGCGTCGGCAGTTATTGCATGAGAGCTGAGGCTTATCCCGACGCCGACTCGCACTGGGTCGTGGCCGGGAATCACTGGTAATATCTTTACTGACATTCGTGGTGATAGAAGCGTCAGCCTGCGGCAACGACGTCGCCAGAGACATGGCAACACCCGCTATAATTCGGTAATTCTGAAATTCACGAGTTAAGGTTACATTCTCTCCTGGTTTCCGTTTTGCTTCGTTAGACTACGGAGGTTTTGGCCAAAATCAAGTGGCATGCTTTAAGTGCGCACACAGTGCCCGCGATTAACAGCTACTGGCGGAGTAGCCTAATTAGGAAAGGGGTATTTGGAACAGCCGCACCTGCCAGCAGCCCGATCCGAGGAAATTCTTAGCTACGTCAGCTGCTCGCGGCCCGGAGTATAATCTGCCCAGCTCTGCGCCTGCTGCCGCAGACTACCTATTTAAGTTAGATTAGCGTCTGCACTGTATAACGGCCTTCTTATTAACACGTTACCTCAATGCTAAGGATGCCACTCAATTTTGGCCAGAACCTCCGTAAAGTAGTTAGTTACCCTACATAGTCCGTTATCTCCGATCATCCGCGGTTCTTTGCCAGCCCCGGATTTTCCTAATTAAGAATAGAAGAAGGCGACGATCGTTAAGCCCGTAACTATACCACATGGAGAAGGCATTCATGCTGCTACTAAGATGGAGAGATCACTGGCAGTTAGCAAACACTCAATTGCATAGTCAAGCCTAGTGAAGCAAACAACTTATCCGATTCTGGGTTAGGTATACATGTTGATGTGTCGTTGCAGAATTGAGGCTCTAACCAGACGATGCTGATGCCAATGTACTACATCAATCAACCTCTCGGGCCTCCTGTCCCTAATAAAGTTCAAACCCCACGCCGCCACATAATAATGTAACTGAACCTGGTGCATTACGAATACCTTGTCATGGGTCGAATCTGTTCGGTCAGGCGAAACCAGCTGCGCCTTGTCTCCCTACACATAAGAGTATACTTGTCGTATAAGTACGAAGGTATAAGAGTTGTCTTAAAGCTGTGTTCCGAGTCAGACTTGTCAATAGTGTTAAAAGTGAACTGTGTCAAGGAGTCACTTCATGTACTATACCAAAGATAAGGGCATAAAATATTATTTATGTATATATAGATAAGGTCTCTCCTTTTACTAAAAAAGTAGTTAAGCTAAATATAACGCTTATATATTTATTATTTTACTAGGTTATAAGCTTAAAGCCTTTTTTACTAAGCTATAATAGCTAGTTAAATATTTAATATTAAATAGTTATAAGCTAATAAAAAAAATTAATAAGCTATAAAAGTCGGATTTTTTACGGACTAATAAAATCTTTAAAATATATAAAAAAATTATTTATAAATTAAATAAATTAATTAAACTATATTTTTTTTAATTTAATTTTTTTTTTTGATTTTATTTAATAAAAACTAAATAATATTTTATTTTAAATTAAATATTATAAATTTTAAAATATTTAATATAATATAATAAAAAAAAATAAATTATTAAACTAGTTATTATTTAACGATTATTAAATATAATAAATTTTTTATACTTAGTAAAAAATATCGCTCGGTAGTAAAGCTATATTAATTTTTAAAAAAAAAACAATAAAAATTATTTATATATTAATTTACTAATATTAAAAAATAATTATATTTTAAATTAAAATAATATTAATATTTTATTAATATTTAATAATAAAAATATATTTAATTATAAAATATAAATATTACTTGTTAATATAAATTTATAAAAAAACTAAAAAAAAACTAATTTTAAAAAATTATATTTATTTATAATTTTTTTAAGTTTAACAGCTAGCTTAAATTTATTAACTAAATAATAACTTAATTTATTAAATTTATTTTAAAAAAAATTTTTAATTTTATTATAATTTTTATATTTTAGCTAAATATAATTTTTTAGCTTATATATAATAAATATATTATCTTAATAAAATATAATAGAAAATATTATTATTGCTTTTAATAATATTTTTAATATTTTAAAAATAAAAATATAAAATATTAAACTAAAAACGCTTATAAAATTAAATAAATAAAGCAATTATTATTAATAAAAACTTAGTATAAAAATAATAATAAAAATATATAACGGTTATAAATTTACGGTTAAAAAATCTTTAAAAACTATAAAATAAATATTTTAAAACTTTATAATAAAATAAAAAATATTTTAAAAAAAAACGTTTTATTAATTTAAAATAATCTTATAATATTTTAAAATTAAATAATAAAAAATATTAAAACTATTAAAAAAATATTTAAATAAGCTAATAAAAAATATAACTAAAAAAAAATTATATTATTTTTATAATTAGTTATATAATAAAATAATATAAATATTAAAACGTTTTTATTTGTTAAAAAATTAGCTAACGAAATTAAAAAAAATATAAAAAAAATATGCTAAAATAAAAATTAAATATAAATTACTTAAAAACTATTTTATAATATATTTTATTTACGGTTTTAATAATAATTTTAAAGCGTAAGCTTAAGTTTTTTAAACTTTAATAAATAATAAAATTTTATTAATAATTAATATAATTTTAATAATAAAAATAAAAAAAACCTAAATAAAAAACCTTAGTTAATTATCGAGTAATAATATTTTAGTAATAATTATTAAGTTAAATAATAAAAAAAAAAAAAAAGCAGGTAGTAATATTTACTTTATTTAAAAAAAAAATTAATAATAATTAAGCAAAAATAATATAAATATTATAAAAAAATTAACTATGTTATAAAAAAATATTAAAAATTATATTTTAAATTATAAAATAAAGCTTAATAAAAAAAAATAAAAATAAAAATTAATAGCAAAAAAAAAAACAATAAAAATAATGCTAGCATTATATTTAAAACTTAAAAAAAATAATAATAATAATATAATAGCCGCTATATAATTATTTAAAAATTAATTTTATTTAATAATTTATAAATTATTTTTATATTTTTTTTTAATATATAATAATAATTAAGCTTTTTATTACTTTTAATTAATAATATTAAATATTTTATAAAAAACTTAAATATATATTTTTAATTATAATTATATTTAATATTATAAGTAAATATATATATATAATATAAAATGTTTTTTATAGCGTTTATAAGTTTTAAACTTAAAATATAAATAATATATAACTTAAAATAAAAATAAGCTTTTTAACTATAAAAAACTTAATCTAGAAAAAATAATAATTAAAAATATAAAAAAAATTAAAATTTTTATAAAAAAAAAAATTTATTTAAAAAATATATAACAGCAAAAAAATTTATAATAATCATTTTTAAAAATATATTACACGCTTTAAAATTAAAGGTTAACTTAATTTTTATTACTTAGTTTTTTAATAAAAAAATAAAAATAACGCTTATTAAAAAGTATAATATAATTTATTTTTTAAAACTATTAAATATAGTTATTTTAACACTTTATTTCGGTAATTTATTTATATTTTTTATTAATAAAGTTATATTTTTAGCACTAATAGCTTATTTAATAAACCTTAAAATAAAGCTTTAGTATAAAAAAATAAAATATTTTAATAAAAGTTTTTTATTTAAATTAAAAAAAATAATAAAAAAAATAAATAACGTAAAGTTATATTATATTTATAAAGTATATATAATAAAACAAATAAAAAAAAACTTTATAAAAAAAGTTTTTTAAAAAAAAAATATATCGAAAAAATTATTTTTGTAAATATTTATAAGTTTTATTATATAATAAACTATAAAAAAAAAAAGTATTAGCTTATTATAATTAATTTTTATAATAAATTTAATAAACTTAAAATAATAATTAACCGAAAAAAAATATAATTAATTATTAAAAAATTTATTAATAAATTATATAAAATAAAACAATAAAGTAAAAAATGCTGTTTAATTTACGCAAATAAAACAAATAAATTCATCTTAAAAAACGCAGTATAATAAGCTTTTTAAAAAAAAATTAAAATATAGTTCGTATTTATAAAATAATATAAAAACAATAAAATAATAAAAAATTTTAATATAATTATTTAAAACAAATTATTTTTTATTATAATAAAAAATATTATTTTAATATAATTTTAGTTAAAAGTTATAATAACTATTAATTATTTATAAAATAAAAGCTTTTATATTATATTAAACGTTATTTTTTTTAAGCGAGCTTATAAATAAAAACCTTAGGTCGACTATATTAAGCAATTAAGCATTAAAATATAATATTTACTTTTTAGCACTAAAAAAAAAAAGCTTAACTTAAAGTTAACACCCGGTATTTTAATAAAATATAATAATAACTTAATTTATTAAATATTAACTATTAATAGCAAAATAATCGAAATAATAAAACAAAACGCATACTTCGACAAAAAACTAGCTATAAAAATATTTTTTTTAAAAATAATATTTATAAATATATAAATTAATAATCTTAAAATATTACTAGAAATTAAAAAACCTGTTTTTTTATAAACTAAATAAAAACGTTAAAATATTATCTTTTTTAGTTAAAGCACTATAATAAATTTTAATTTAATATCTACAAAAATATTTATATTTTTATTAAAAAACTATTTAACTTAAAAATAAATTATTTAATATTTAATTATTTTATAACTAATTATTTTAATATAAATAACCTAATATTTAATTATTTTATATTTAATTATTTTATATTTAATTATTTTATTATAAGCTAACTAGTACTTAGTTACTTTATATTTAACTACTTTATACCCGGTTATTTTAAATTAAAATATTTACTTAGAAATAAATAAACTTTATTAATATTTAATACTTAAGTATTATATACAACGCTAGCTATAGCAGCAGCGCTAAAAAAAACGCGTTAAAAAAAAACAAAGCCTTTAATAATAAAAAAAGCACTTAAGGATCACAATAAAAATAAATAAATAAAAATAATATTAGTAAAATATAAGTTATTTTTAGAAAATAATACTTAAAACCTAATAAAATAAAAAAAAAATATATATATATATTAAAAAATAAATAAATTTATAAGCTTAAGCACGGACTAAATAATAAAGTTATACATTATAAAGCTAAATAAATAATTAAAAGCTTTAAATAAATAAAAAATATAAATTATTTCGAAACTTTTATATTTATAATAAAGCTAATAAATTATAAAATATTGTTTATATTTACTGCAGCTTAAAATCTAAAAATTAAATAAATAAACATTAAAATTATATTTTTTTATAAAAAAATAAAAAAGAATATATATATTAAATAACCTTATAAATTTATTAATAATATTAATTAAGTATATAAATTAAAAAAAACTTTATATAAATTAAAGCAAGCATTAAAAATCTAGTTTAAAATATTATTCGACTTTTTTAAAACGTTAAAATTTAAGCTATTATTTATAAACTATAAAATATTTATAAATATTAATATAAATATATTTATTATAGTTTATATAAATAATTTATTAATAATTAGTAAAAATATTTTTAAAATTAAAAACGTTAAAATAGCTTTTAAATAGCGCTTTTAAATAATAAATCTAAGCTTTTACTAATATTATTTAAATATATAAATATAACGCGATCAATAAAATAAAATTATTTATTTCGACTAATAAAAATATATCGATAAAATATTTATATAATATAGTTTAAAAAAATATAAGCTTACCGACACTTTTATAATAATAATAAAACTATAAAAAACTAAAAATAAATTTATATATTTAATAAAAAACAAGTATAAATATTAATTTTATATTAAATGTTTAATATATATTATGCTCGGCATATAATTAAATATTACGTTTATAGTTTTATATATTAATAAATATATATTTAATTTAACCTTTATTTATAAAATAGCAATTAAGCAAATAATATAATATTTTTTAAGCAGCAAAACTTATTATTTAATTTTTAAAAAACTATTAAATTTATTTATAAATTAAACTAACGCTAATTAAAAAAGTAATATAAATACGCAGCGGTTAATTTTAAGCTATATATTTAATTTAAGTAGCAGAGCTATTAGTTAATTATTTAAACTATAATAAACTATAATATTATTTATATATAAAATAAAATACTAAAAAATAATTAACGCGGCTAAAAAAATAATATAATTATTATGTTTTTATAGCAAACTAAACATAAACTATAAAAAAAAAAATAAAAAAAAAATATTAAAAAACCGAGTATTATAATAATTTATAATAATAATTAAAAGTTAATTATACTAGCAAAAAACTTAACGTAGTATAATAAAAACTAATATATTAATATTTAAGCGTATTTTATACGTAAATAAATCAAGCAAAAAATAATATAGCTAAAATAAATCTAAATAAAAAATATAATAATAAATAAGTTTATTAAACTATTATTTAAAAATATATTTAAGAAATTTAAAAAAGCATTTAAACTTTAAAAACTATTAAAAAATAAAACGTTTAAAAAAAACCTATTATATATTAAATAAAAAGATTTAAAAAAAAAAAAAAAGCTTAATTAAAATAGCTTAAAGCAAAAATTTATTTATTTTTGCGGCTATAAAAAAAAAAATAAAGTTTATATAATAAAAATAAAAAATATTTAACTTAAAGCACTAAAAATTAAAACTTTAAAAAAAAAAACTTATATAAACAATAATCACTTTATAAAAAGTTACCCTATAATAAACTACCTTATAATAAATTACTTTAACTTAAATGCGATTAATATTATTAATATTATTGCCGACATAAAAGCCATAATGCTGCGAAAGCTACAATGCTATAAAAGCTTTAATGCTGCAAAAATTAATTATAAAACCAGAGTTTATAAAGTTATTTCTTAAGCGAAAATATTAAAAATAAACTATATTAAAAAGTCATTTTATATACTATACCAAAAATAAAGGTATAAAATACTATTTATATATATATAAATAAGGTCTCTCCTCCTACTAGAGAAATAGTTAAGCTGAATGCAACGCTTATATACCTACTATTTTACTAAATAGTACCAGCTGTGTTTCGCTTAATTCCTTAGTGACCCCTTCATCGGGGGACTGTATTGAGTCCTTCAGGTGCTATCTTAGCATGAAGTTTCGTGAGGTATCCTTGCGTGGCACCAGGGTGTATTGGTAACACAACCCATAATTATCGCAGTCTATATTCCCATCAAGAACTCGGTTGAAGAAAAGTCCACAAATCATATGATGCTTGCTAAGTGGCTGCACTGAAAGCTAGTGGGGTGATAATTCACTATAGCTTGTCCCCGGAAAAATGAACTCCTGATCTACCATGAATCAAGGGTCTGAAACGCACGAATGGTCTAACGCGGACAAAACGTGTGTTCAAATGTATAGTGATGGCAAACAATTGCAAACAGAATGCAGTAGGTACTGTATCCAGTGCAATTGAATGGAGAAATTGGTTCCGCGGATTATGACAATTTCCATCTCCAAGTCTAAGTTGTTGGCGCTGCCCATATAAAGATTATGAAGCGTCATCACTAAAACAACCCTTTCCTCTATTACAGCTTCGACGGATCGGTTTATAGTAGTTGCGTTAGAATAACACAAGCAACTACAATATGGATTTCCCTGTATCCGTGTCTTTCGCCGTTCTGGCCACCCTTCTTGGCGTCGCTCACAGCCAGGACACCGTTGGCTTCGGCCCCTATTTCTCGCTTGGCCCGACCCAGTCATGGATCCGAGAAGCGACGACTACTTTGGTTCTACCCCAAGTGCCTAGCCCGCAAGAGGAACGCCTTGCGCTCTGGCCTGGCATGGGAACTAGTGGTGGTGACTTGATACAAGCCCTGGCCGTTTCCTTTGAAGATCCTGCTGCGTAAGTGTCTAGGTTGTACCACCAGTCACCATGGTAGACCTGAAAGCTAATTTGTGCCCTATTACAGGAACTGCGGAGCGTCCGCTGGACAGTGGTGCACATGGGCAAGCACGCTCCAAGGTAAGTAGGACTTTTGGCCCATTAGACAACAAGACCAACGAGCAAAGTTAACCTCTTCTAGGAGTGCAGCTTGGAGGAACAGAAGTCCCAGCATCTGCAGGTGACGAACTCACAATGCATTGTATGTTTAGAAGGCTTAGTTCTGTGCACTTGATAGAAATGCGAAACTGACTTATCTCTCGAAAGACGTATATAACGACAGCACCGGAAAATACGATCAAACTGTCGCGATAAATGGCGAAATAGTATCAACGCTATCGACCAGTAAGTACCGTTAAAGAGCTAGACTACTTGTATATCGCTAAAACTTGAGGTTCAGGCTCCGGCCAGGCACAGGGTTGGGGAACGGCCGTGGAATGCCAGGAGGATGCTTGTACTGGAACCGTCGCCTCACATCGTAAGTCTCTTCCATCTCCGTTTAATTACTGGCGTAAGGATATCCCTAACATAGCAGCTCTAGAGTACATTAATACCGTCATCACCTTGAATTCAGCGGACTCGACCTTCGCTGGTACTTTAGCTCTGAACGAGGCCAGGTCAAGTGGACTTACCACCACAGATAACAAAGTCTTCAAGGTCTCAACAATCAGCATTCAATCTCACACATTCGACATTTAAGGTATGGGTCCAGGAGGAGACACTTCTCTGCATAGCATCGTCAAAAGAGTTACCAGAGCCAACCTCAAGTTTCTCACTGCTGCAAGTATTATGCTCCCCAATTGGCCTCATGATCACACGTGCTCGACTTTGGGGTTCTGTTCTGATATGCTGTACATCGAAATTCAGGATAGTAAATATAAGTCATAATATGCTAAAACTTTGTGAGTTACGGGAATTCAATTGGATGTCATGCTTCGAGCCATGCGTGATGCTGGTTGAATGTGGAGGGGTTGCTTGCCCCTTAATCAGGCGCGAGCAGCCAATCAAGCCGGTTTCTTTCAGAATATGTCCCATCTCTGCTCCGATGAAGCTAATTTACAGCTAAAAGATGGCATACGGGAGAAGTGAGACGACACGAAGACGCCGCGATCGCGTATTAGAGTTTCCATGCAGGTATTGCCGGAAATGACCTTCTATTTCACATAAAGACAGTCAAGCCCACTGTACAAGAGAAGACTCAGCAGGGCCTAAGGCGTAGTATTGGGGGATGCAAAGCAGCAGACACGCCGCAAGAGCTCGCTATCAGCTCTATGGTTCTTGTGTCCCAGGCTACGAACGATTCTCAAATAGCGGGCGCCATCAGCTGCGTTCTCGCGGGGTACTTCGAGGCCAATTCTGTTAAAAATGCAATTTACTCGTGCGCGCGAAGGTTTCTTGATGCTGGGCGCAAAACACTCTATCCCTTTACGCATATTTAGATCTCAGAGGCAGCCAGAAAATAGTGCTAACAGGTCACACAGGTCACTTCCCGAAGACCTGTCTGTCACCTCTTTTATGATATTCATAGTGTCAGGCACGGATATGTACTTCATGAACGCATCACAACCACAACACATTATCGAAACCTTATGTCCACTACGAAATAAACGTGTCTAGTGATAATCCTTTATCGCTTTCCTTCATCCCTTGCAACTTTCTCATCATCCAGCCCCTCATTCATGTCCTTCATATACGTGTAAAACTTTTGCTGAACCCTGATCACTTTCTTCAAAGACTCAAAGTCGACCTTTCGCCCTTCTGACTTGGCTAATGGACGCGCCACATTGATCGCGTTTCGAATCTCTCGGCCGTTGAGGTCAAATTTCGACAGTTCCGTAAGATTAGAGCGAAGGTTTCGAGTTTCAATGTCCTCTGAAGCAATAGGATCGCAATCAAGTCGATTGATGAAGTTATCCCACACCCGTCGTCTTTCGGGTTGTTCTAGCTTAGGATAATGGATAGCTAGCTGTATCCGAGATCGAAAGCCTTCATCAAATGTGCCGACACGATTACTTGTGAGGATTAAAATTCCTTGTTGTAGGGAAGGATATATCAGCGAGCACTAACGTAGGTTTGCTTGTGTGTTCTCTTTTCCTCACTCTAGCTTTCTTGTGTTAAGAAGAAGAGGGAAAAAAAAGAGGATGGCTTACCGTCATAGTACTCAAGGCTACGAAGGAACACTATATCAGTATTCGTGAGCCGAAGTCACATCGACTGGCAAACCGGTCTTTGCTCTACCTACCGGAGACCAGAGCATTTCGCTCGATATCTTCTAAAGAACGTTCTTGAAGAAACACTTCTGCTTCATCGAGAAGCACCACTAGCACAGATCAGCAAATACTAGTCCCAAGTACAGTGTTATCGGTACTTCAACTACGACATACCGCAATCCCACGACTTTCCCAAAATCAACACTCTTTTCAAGTACTGCTCCACAGCTTCGGGTTTAGTCCCGATATCGCCACATGTGACCCTGTATAGGGGTTTTCTTGCGTGCTCCGCAACACTATCGATTTTGCGAAGATAAGGGTTTCTTAATCGTAAAATAGGGATAGCTTTTCGATAACTCTTACCTCTCAGCTGTCAGTGTTTTCCCGGTCCCTGGTGGTCTATGAGGAGTTAGACGATTCTTTGATGTCAAGACCTTCTAGTTGCTCGAGGCGCTCACCCATGTAGTAAGAGAATGAGCCCGCTGCCTTTACCTCGGACAAGATCTGTAGACATGGAATTCTTGATCTTGTTGGTAACCAAGGCCTGGATCACATCCTTGCTATCAGGGTCAATCACGAGGTTGTCGAAAGCTTTTTCGTCCCAGTCGACTTCGTTACAGTTGTCAATCGCAAGTTTCTCTGGAATAGATTTAGTCGGAAGCAGCCAGATAAAGGGGGATGATTGCAATACTCCAAATCTTCTCCCACATATTATATCCCCAGACAAAAGCTTGAGCCGTCAGCAAGAACTCGACTCCTGGTGGCTCAGCCTGTTCCATAATCTCTGGTCCAAGGTGGTCTTCAAGTTCCTTATTTTGCTCTTTTGGCTCTTTCTGCGAAGTATGCCTATAGAACACTTTACTGAGAGCTGCATCAATCATATATCGGGAATTATCCTTTGCATTGAAAGCCACTAGAATATCAGCCGCGTGCAGTGTTTGATGGAAATTATTTAGTATAGCAAAGGATAGGCTTACGAAGTGTTCTAGTCGATCAAAGTCCCAGCCACTGTATGATATATAGTGCATCTTCCTGCATTTCCAAATCATCCTCCCTCTACGAAGAAGGGACTCTTGCTTTTCTGCCGTAAGACAGACGAATGGGACGCATGATAGAGATTCGGTTGGCACCTTTTTTGTCCCTATGGCAGCTTGAAATGTTATTTTCGAGGGGACTTTCATGAAGTTCCCGTCGAACCGCCACGACGAGAGATTACAAGTAACATAAGTAGTCATAAGAAGATCTGACGTGCTGGAAGTGTTCCCGCTTTGAACCCATCTATCTTCGTACGAAGGCCAGTCAACTAATTCATAGCCTGTGTTGTAGGCATCCCCCTGTGGAGATTTGAAGACCACTATGCTACCAGGGGCCTATGGATTTAATTAGCAGAGATCATCACTAGGACGAAAGCAAGCTGCTGCCTTGGCCGAGTGATCCGAGCGACTAGAATCGGAGGGTAGAGGTACTGATGTTTCGTTTTGAGCACTCACAAATAAGTATCCAAGGGACTGGCGTGTAAAATACCCGCTGGAGATAAGCTGTCTAGTTGATTCGAAAGCGGACTGTTTTGATATGCAGAAGTATTCCGAAAAGACTGAAACATGTTTCTTTTCGATACCATCACAAAGGCCATGCAGCTTTTGCAGGGTCGAGGTATTATGGAACGCCCAGAAAGACCAGTGCGGTGATTCTTTGCCGATCTCGAATGCTGGTACATCTTTGGATGGGGGCGTATTAATCATAATAATCTTGGATAGCGCACTACAGAGATGTTTCGATGCGATGAATAAAGATTCCCCCCATTCTTTCATCGGCTCAATCGGGTTCAATGCATCCCTTTTGCAGCAGAGAAATTCGTGAATCACAACAAACGAAATTCCTGGGTGTCTCCGGACATAGAGATCGAAGTCAGTGATGAGTAGGTTTGCAGACAGATGGACGTCCTTGCCATCGGTGCTCTTGGTGATAGGGTGGTCTTCGTATGTATCGCTTCTTGCTTTGGAGCAGTGTATGCGGTACAAATGCTTATAATGCGGCCCAGCTTCTGGTATCTCTAAATCTGTGTCGACAGAAGTGTCGCGAGAGGTGTCACGAAGATCTTCGATAGCTCTTAGAAGCTTCTCATCGCTGATAGTATCGCGTAAACCAAGGGCGTCGCATATTGTCTCCCTCCAAATCATATCCTTAAGGTGAGCGGTAGATTCCAGATCAGTTCGCCGTCGTTTCGGCGATGGGACCTCCAAATCATCCCTATTGCCTATCTTACCGCAGCCGGTAATGCTCATTTCTTTATGACGCCGAGAGTTGATTTGATGAGTGTACTGGAGTAAGCCTAACGCGGGGCTGTCTTTGATCGATTCTGCTATCAGTGTCGAGATCATGTGAGAATAATCCTGCAAAGCCAATTGAAGTAGAAAACCTGAGTGTTTAAATACGTCAAGGCGCAAGCTGCGGGCCAGCAGTTGATTTGACAACTTCAGTCACACTATATCGAGGCGCAGTTAGGCAGACACTGCCTTGGCGCGCAGCTGCATAGACCCCGACAGCTTCAAGCTGAGAGTGCTGACGGGATCGATTCCTATTCGTCTACGATAAGAAAGTGCACAATTATCAATTGAAATGTCTACACAGATGAACTCGACTTAGAGGGTGCGTCTCCTTAGCCATTTGCATTGGTATCCCGTCGTGGCTTTTGTTAAATTCGCGCGAACAGCTTTCATCCAAATTCGTAGGACAATGGATACAAAGTTCACAACCGATTTGGAACGACTCCAACGACAGGCTCTTTCGTGCGTAATCCCTTTCTCTACAGTTTTCGCCCCCAATCAAGCTGACGCTAACTTGAACACTTGCTGATCAGGACAGCGGGGAGGAAACGCCTTGAGGAGACATTCCAAGCGGCATTACGTACCCTTCGAGAACACGCTCCGGCCGACTTCGCTGTCAAGGTCGGCCAGTGGGCAACAATTGAAGATGTCGTATGTCAAATCCGTATTGCTGAGGCCAAGTACTCTACTCGACAGAATGGAAAAGCTTGGAAATGGGTTGCCAGACTGTCTGGGAAAGTCATGTTCTACTCAGGGGTTTTAGACGTACTCGCCCAATATCATCCCGAATATGTTTCTCTCGTCTGGGGATCGTTCAAGTTTGTTTTTATTGTAAGTAACGCTTCATATAGTGTAAATATAGCGGCTTATACGATGCATAGGGGGTCCTAAACCATGAAACCCTCGTCAAGGAACTTGCTAAAGCAATGACACGGGTAGCGGACGTGGTCAGACATGCACAGATTCAATTTCTGCTATACCCAACAGACGAATTAGTTGAGTATATGAGTGACGTCTATTCTCATATTATGGCATTTGCCATTAGAGCGATGGAATGGTACCAGAAAGGGAAGATGGCTCACGCATTGGCCGCCTTCGCTAGCCCATTCCAACTAAAGTTTCGAGACATAGTCGAAGAGATTTACGAAACCAGTCGGAAGATCAACCGTTGGGCCATGACGATGAATCACATTGAAATTCGTCAAATGCGTCAGCAACTGACCGAGACGGCAAAAGCTTTGGAGCTCGCCCATCTCGAACGACGGGAGATGTTTCAGCTAGTGACTGAACTCAAGGGCACAATTTCACAGTATAGCCAGATGCAGTACACCGGTATGCTGAATACAAACCAGCAGCTTTCCGAGATCCAGTTTTCGCAAATCCACTCGTTCATTTCTGCTTCGCCTCTCCCTAGGCCAGACCTCGTGAGACAGTCCTACAACGCACCAAGAAATCGTCGACAGCGAGCAAGCTCGGGGACCGCTGCGACTCTGCCTTGGATAGGCGACATTCAAGAATGGGGCGAGAAGCGCACCTCGACGCAAATTTTCGTTCAAGGGTACTTCAAAACCCGCCATACGATCAGGGACTTTGCAGCGAACGCGATAGATCTGATAAAAGAAGCCAACGTCCCTGTTGTCTGGGTTTTAGATCCTAGAGGAGAGCTTCCCGCCGAAAACCGATTCAACACAACCGACTTACTGAAGTACCTGGCCTGTCAAGTCTTGCAGATCAACCATACCATGCTCACAGAACGCCAAGCTTCTCTTAGCTCTGCTCGGTTTCAAAGCGCCGTGACAGAGTCAGAGTGGCTGGAGCTCCTGACCTCTGTGCTACAGGGTATGAGTCAGATATACTTCATTGTCGACATGGATCTAGTTGAGCGGAGCGGAGGTACTTCAGCGGAATGGCTATGGCATTTTGCGAGAATCAGTAGTAATCTGAGAGCTCGCAATATCCATATGATCGTCAAGGTAGCTTTCATTTGCACGAGCAGATGCGTAGTTGAATCACTACCTCCCGAGACAAAGTCTATCCGGTTGGACGCTACAACTTCTGGTCGAGTTGGGAAACGTGCTAGTAAAGCAACAAAGAGAAAGCAAAAGACTGATCGAAGAAAGTTAATGTCGGCGATTCAGAAGGGATTTAAGCAAACATGAATTAGTACCTGGCCTATTAAGTTCCAGAAACAGAAATTTGCCGATATTAAGTAGGCTGCACTCCGCACCGTGAGTACTGAACTGAGCCTACCCCCTTTTCCTCCATACCGTCAGCGGCTCCCCTATTGCCAAAATACAGGCTACACAACGACGCAGTGGATCCAAGCCAATCAATGTTTAACAGGGACCGGTGTTACCAAGAGCCCCACCAGGCGACAGGCGCTTAATTGGTCTACTTCCTCACCGAACGTCTAGGTACTAACAGTAACATACTCTCGCCAGGCTGGTGACTGATGAAATAACGGCGAGCCATGCTACGCATCCGATCACTCCTCCTTTCAGCCCCCTCTTCCATCCCACGGCTAGCTGCCGGTGCTACCCCTTATCATCCTTCCGCTCGTCTCACACGCTCGCTCAGAGTCGCCGACAAGCCATTCTGGTCTGTCTTCAGCCGTCAAGGATGCCAATCTTTCGGGTCACAGGCGTCGCAGACGTCGCAAGCGCCGGAGCTGATCCCGTCAGATGTCTTAGTTGATGAGGAGATAGTACCCGGTTACAAGCCGGAGCACTTCTACCCTGCGAATCCGGGAGATGTGTTGGACAACCGATACGAATTGAAGGCCAAAATCGGCTGGGGGTCGTCATCTACGGTCTGGCTCGCACAAGATATCAGCAGGTAATTGATTCCCAAGAGCTCCATACCCTCCATGTCTGTCTACCGCTTTTCTACATAACTGACACCTCCTCTCTAGGAAGCATGGGACGAGCCGAAACAAATATGTCGCTATAAAAATCTGTACCTGTAACGTCTCGGACAATGAGGCTCATGAATTAGATATCACGATGCACGTGTGCTCCGTGAACTCGCAGCACCGAGGACGTGTCATCGTCGGGACGGCAATTGAGAGCTTTGGCCTCGAATCGCCTCAGGGGACGAGTCACCTTGCATTAGTTTTCGAGCCCCTGAGGGACCCGCTCTGGTTGCTCGTAAGAAGGATTACTGGCGAAGATAGGGCCAATCGTCAGGCGCTACCACTACTCAAGGCCTACCTGAGGATTCTCCTCGAGGGCCTGGATTTTCTACACTCAGAATGTCACGTAATCCACACAGGTGCTTTTGCCGTTGCTACCACTCGCTATCCTGTTATTATGGGTCTCGGACTGACTTCGTTTCTCTTAGACCTCAAACTAGATAATATCATGGTAACGTTCGAAGATCCGTCTGTTATTGAAACCTTTGTTCAAGGGCAGTTAAACCATCCTATGGCTCGAAAACGGGCCGGTACCCGAACCGTGTACCGATGCCATAACGACTTTGGTGATATCCACGGCGAGAAAGGCCTAGGGAAGATGTATCCGAAAATAACCGACTTGGGCCTCGCACAGCGCGGAGACAGATCTGCGCCGCTGCTGCATCCTATTCAGCCCAAAGACTGCCAGGCCCCAGAAGTTCTTCTCGGGGTTGGATGGTCTTACAGTGCTGACATGTGGAATTTTGGCATCATTGTAAGCAAGATGTGGTCTACAAGCTTGGTGTTGCTTGATCATTACTTGATTGCTGACCCGCCGTAGGTATGGGAGCTCTTGACCGGACGGGGCCTATTCGAACAGGACGATCCAAGTTCGTACTCTGCAGTAAAACACCTGGCAAATATGATCGCAATTCTCGGCCCCGTACCATCTGCACTCGTCCAGAGACAAAAAGCCATGCGGGAGTGGCGGTGGAGTCCGCCGGTGTTGAACTCAGGCGGCCAGCTCTGCGGCACCGCCGCCGAGTTTTTTGGTGGTCCATTCTTTACCGAGGATGGTACGTTGCCGTCAAATTTTGATTCTCGTGCCCTCATCTGACTTAGGCGATACACAGGTACATTTATAGGCAATCACTTAGTGCGTCACGACCGGGTTTGGGAGAATGAGTTGCCTGGATGCATCCCGAGGGAGGAGGCTGATTGCTTCTTCAAGTTCATGAGGAGGATGCTTTGCTGGATCCCAGAAGACCGGGCAACGGCTGGGGGGCTAAAGAGTGATCCGTGGTTAGGCGATAATACAGACGCTTAGTTGGGAGATATATCATCACAGCTGCCTAGGGTCGAAATGTCCACTGCCTCTTCACCTATATTCAGTATTTTCAATGGCACGAGTTTCAAAACCATGGTGTTTATCCATAACTCATTAAAACGAAACTGACAGTATCTTTCTAGCCCTCCGGTTTACTCTTTCGTAAGAGCCAAGTTATCAAACGCTTACATCACTAGAGTAAGAAGTACAGCATAGGTGATTCCAACCCTCCTACTTATACAAAATCCCTGCTCTCCCAGCGCGAAGGCAGTAGGTCAGGGATGACCACTATCGAGGATCCATATCCATATGCTCATGCGGTGTCCGCGCGAAAGCAATAGCGGCACTCATCCGCTCGATGAGGTCATCGTAGTCCGGTCGGTATACCACACCGGGCTCGGCGTACGGGTTGCAAAACGACGTCAGGCGCCGATTCGCTCGCCTCTCTACCAAGATTGCGTGCATGATGCCCTCTGCACGTTCTGCGATGTAATCCTTCAGCCAGGTCCTGATATCTTCGTCTCGCTCGCGGTTAAGGTAGTCGATGAGCAGGTGCCAGGACATATACTGGACAAACGTGTTGTACTGGTACAGATTTTCGCCCATGCGTTGAACGTCCCAGAGATGGGGAAAGTCGTCTAACTGTGTGCGTATCGTCAACAAGACTGTTTTCACGGATCGTTAGTCACTATATCTCGCTTTTCGACACTGGGATGAGAGACTTACTGTAGTGAATGCCCTTCTCGGGGCGCCAGCAGTCCGCCATCCACCCATGCTGTAGGCAACGGAGATTGACAGTCCCGTCTGGATGAAAGTTAGGGTGGATCCGAACGTCTCTGTGGCCGTACTGAAGGAAAATGACCCGGGGTGGTTCCTTTTAAGGCGTTTAGTTTCACCTCGAGATGGAGTGGCCAACAGGGCAGTCAACTCACTTCAGGGTAATTATCCGGGACCTCAAAACGAAATCCTAAGACGGTGTTCTTATACCGGCTGCGGGGTGGGCCATAGAGAAAGGCAACAAAGTTCTGGATGTCATTATCGTCAACGAAGACCTCGTATGTGGGCTTTGGCTCCGTAAGGGTTTCCATCTCATACATAAGTCGCTGATGCACGACGGAAGTAGAAGCAGAAGGAGAAGGGGAAGGGGAGGCAGAAGTAGTCAAGTCTACGATAGAGGCCATTGGATTCAGTGTATGATTTGTAATAAGATGAAAGACCAGATGGGTTGAAAGATGAAGAGTGTAGTATGTGGTTTACAGAAATTATGTGGCCGTGGTGCAAAGTGGTCCTGGACGTGGTGGGGGTAGTAGTAATGCTAAGGTAAAGTTCTATGCTCGCAGAAAATGAAGACTCACTTACAGACCTATTTATGGTCGAAAGGCAATTCAGCAAACACACATCATGGCAGCAACAAGATTTAGTGTCGTGTGTTGCTTCAGTTACTTAAGTACATATATACCTACTTAAGTACCTAGGTACCTAAGGATAGTCAGGGCGGCAGGAGCTACCCTAGAGTTCGTTTGGCACTTGTAGGTTTGGGTAGCTCTAGCTCTAGCTCTAGCTCTATCATAGGTCAACCCAGATGTGGCGCCCCACCCTTTCTTGCCTTTAAAAGACACTGCACCTTGGGTAAGGTAATACACGTGGGCACCTGCAAGTATATTCTAACCTAGCACCCACTTACCTACGTTAATCTTTAAGTATCTTGACCAAGCCAAGTGCAAACGACCGCTGGGTGGCAAGAACCTTTGAAGCAGCAGCGTCTCGGAAAGAGCCTTCGCTTCAACTTCTCTAATGGCCTAACGAGTCTCGACCCCGAACCTCCACCATCCCCACGATGGCCTTCCTCGTCGGCTCGACGGCGCCGGGCCTCCAGCGCCTGGCCGTGCCCTTCGCGAGCCTGCTGATCGCCACGCTCGGCTACGGCTCGCAGTGGCTCTTCTTCACATCGCCAGACCTCGAGCCGGGCCCGCTGACGCCGACGCAAACCCGCTTCTTCAACATCCTCCTCGTCTGTCTCTGGTGGACGTATTGGCGCGCCTGCACCGTCGATCCCGGCCGCTACGAGTTCCCGCGATCGAGCTTGAAAAAGGGAGTTGGAGGGAAGAGGAAGGAGGGGGAAGACGGCGCCATATCACAAAGCTCAGAGGATGAAGACCACGAGAACGAAGACGGCCATGGTGAAGACCGAAGCAACAACACAAAAGACACGGGTCGCACCACCGTCCGTCGCCGCTGGTGCCGCAAATGCGCAGCCCCCAAGCCGCCGCGCGCACACCACTGCAAGGGCTGCGGCCGCTGCATCCCGCGCATGGACCACCACTGCCCCTGGACAGCGAACTGCGTCTCGCTGCAAACCTTCCCGCACTTCGCGCGCTTCATCATCTACACGAACGCCTCCCTCTGGACGCTCGGCTACTTCCTCTGGGAGCGGTTCGCCGCGCTCTGGGCCTCGCGACACCTCCCCGCGTACCTGGGCCCGACGCTGGCGCAGCTGGCCGCGTTCACGGCGCTCTGTCTGACGACCTTCCTCACGGCGCTGGTGCTCGGCATCCTGCTCGTCACGACGGTGCGCGGGTGGGCGCTCAACACGACTATGATCGAGGGCTGGGAGATCGAGCGGCACGAGGCCGTGCTGCAGCGTGGAGGCCGGGGTTACGAGGAAGAGGACTGGTGGCGGACCTCGGACGGAGACCTCGATGCCGCGCCCCGCAGCATGGTCGACCCCGTCGAATTCCCCTACGACATCGGCGTCTTCGCTAACATGGCGCAGGCCATGGGCAGCTCGAACCCGCTCTACTGGCTCCTACCCTTCGCCGATGGCCCGCGCATAGCGCGCTTGCCGGCGAGTATAACCCCCGATGATCTCGTCGCGATGCTGGACGGCGCGAAAGCCGGCGCCGCAAAATTGGGCACGGGCTGGTACTACGAGGAAAACGGCATGAACGACCGCGAGGGCATGTGGCCTCCCATCGACCCTGAAAAAGTGCGCAACGCGCGCCTCTGGCGCCAGCGTCGGCGGGAAGAGGAGCAGTATCGCCGCGAGCAGATGCAAGGGCTGCGCGACCCCGCGCTGCCGGACATGAGTCTGAGTCCCGAGGAAGAAAAGGAGGCTTTTCGGCGGAGACAAGAGCGTGATCTTCAGCGGTGGCGCGGCGCGCGGGATGATATCATG
The DNA here is from genome assembly GCA_022578765.1 of Xylaria sp. FL0933. Lineage (NCBI taxonomy): Eukaryota > Fungi > Ascomycota > Sordariomycetes > Xylariales > Xylariaceae > Xylaria > Xylaria sp. FL0933. The sequence goes on along the minus strand of MU389731.1, from coordinate 401,611 downwards.
CGCGAGCTCGAGGAGATACCGGATTCTTCGCCGTACGCAGGACAGGGCGTTATGAGCTCCAGAAGCAAGTCGCGGTGGGTGAATGCCGACGGCGAGCATCTGGGCGATTATGGCGTAGATGAGGATGCCGAGTTCGATGAGGACTATGTTTTCGATGGACGCGGACAAGATGTACAAGACGGGCACATCTCGCATGTAATAATAGATCATGATGACGAAGAAGTTCCCTTGGCGGAACTAATACGTCGCAGGAAGGTTCGCACAAAAGATGGGGATATATAACAACAGCATATCATCATGGCATGGCATATACGGTAATAAGCATCACGGAATCTTTACGGTTAGACCTTAATTTAATACACACGAGATCACAACCGATATTCTCCTAGTAGCATGTGAAGTAGTTGCTGGTGTCATGACTGTCATCTATTCTCTCTCTTCCTCCTGTTCTGTTTGTCTTGTAAACATCAGTTTGCACTATCTCTAGACAACTATACGTGGCTGAGGGCGCGCGACGCATATACAGCCTACTTCCCGTTTCAGCTAAGGCATTCCATCCCAGTCCATCCCAATTTTGAGAATGATCAGCTTCCGCCGCCTAGAAACACATCGCATTCCTACATGAGCTCAACGGGTCCGATCTTATAAAGAAGAAGAAAAAGAAGAAGCCACATTACGCATCGGTCTTCGAATTGACGGCCAGCCTCGTCCCTAAATCGTGGCCTAAGTTCATAAGCGATAACGCCGCTCGAACTATTCAGGAATGTCTATGCGTGTGCATTTCATGATCTACCAGTCATCATCGTCATCTCTGCGTTGCATAGCATTTTTTCGTGCTAGAAGAGCGTCGGCTAAATTGCCGGCCATGGTCGGTGTAGTGCTCCTGCTGCCATCTGATCCGTTCCCATTCATGCTCATCCCTGAATCTCGGGCCTGCAGAGACCCGGGTTTCTTAGCGGCGGTCGGTCGTTTGGCGGGTGGAGTAGGTTTAGTCCGGCCCGCACCATTCATTACTGGCGGCGGCGGTGGAGACCGTGGGACCAGGGCAGGAGCAGGGGCTTGCTCTTCAACATACGCAGCCGGAACCCAGGCCTGTCCCGAGCCACTCTTTGCAAGCCACCATCCTAAGGCAGAGTTAGCATGTGTTACGCGTCAAATTTCATTTTGCGTTCGTACCATTGTTTTCTTTCTGAACAACTTCAATCATGTCGCCCGCTCTGATAGAAAGTTCGTTCTCCCTTTGGCTAGCAAAATCGTACAAAACTTTCGCCATAATCTTGGGTTTCGCCGGTGGAGCTGGGGGAGGTGGTGGCGGGGGGGCTCGAGCAGACGATGTCGAGCTCTTGTTACGTGTATGACTAGGAATGCTATGTGTCGCAGCGACAGGAGTGGGGACCGCTCGGGGAGTCTGGATTGCGGCGGGGGTAGGGACTGGTCGGGAAGCTTGCACAGCAGCCGGAGCATGCCTGGTAGTGTTTGGTCGGTTTCCTGTCAACCGTGACGGTCTGCCGTTGGGGCCACCAGGCTTGATAAGTTTGCCTCGAGTGATGGGGCGGGGCGGAACAGGATTGGCTCTGGGCATAGGGCGAGAGACCGAGGACGGCGATTCGCCAGGTTGAGTATGAATGGCACCACTCTTGTAGAAATCAACAGCTTGCTGCGAATCTTTCAAGACCTTCACTACTTGCATCTTTCCGGGCTTCTTAGCATACTCTATTGTTTCCCCGATCTTCAGATTAAACCCGCCAGGCATTGCGCGTTGCATGTGCGTAAAGAGTTCGGTCTTCAGGACGCAGTTGAGTAGAGGGTCGGGCTCCTGGGGAGATCCAAGACCTAAAGAAAACCAGTCGTCCCTACTACTGGAAGTGCCAATGAACTTGATGGCCCCCAGTGGTGCAGAGCGCTCGACCGATATGTGCGGTTGACCGTTGACAAGCGCTTGTGCCACAATATAGAATGTTCTGTTAGACACGACAAAAATCCGGGGGCTAGGTTTACTGGATCGGCCAAACTTGGCTTCCAGGACCTCTCCACGGCACGAGAACAGAGCCTTTTCGTTTTGCAATATTCCGATCGCATTACGAATGTGAGACCCAGGTCCCGTTGAAGCGTTTATTCCCAGATAATCTCCCAAGAAACGCCGAGAGCCCAACAAACTCATTCTCCTTCGCTCTTTCCGGCCCTGCAAAACTTGATGGCCCTGATCTCTCAGTTGTAGGTACTCGGCGCCAACTCGTTTCTTTCGCCAGAACCGTTGTATCCTAGTTGCTGATTCAGCACGGTACGCTAGATACGCCCTCCACATTCGCTGGATACGAATGGCCATGTTGTGCCAATATCGATCACGCATCGTCTCGAGAGCAAATAACGTTTCAGGAGATTTAATGAAAGCCTTAGTTGTACCCAATTGCCATTCTTCCTTAGGGATGCTCGTGTCCTTGAGAATTTGTTTAACGGCCGCTTCTTCTGTGCCCTGCCAAGTATACTCGCCTGCGTATGATGTAGCGGGCGACAAGAGGAAGAAGCGTTCCACAAACTTCTCGAACGATTGACGATAGGCAAAACCGGCTCGTCGAATTCGCACATTTTCCTGCAGACCGAGGTATTTAATCTGATGTAGCACGTTAGGGACGTTGTATTCAGTAGGCGACTTGTTCTCATTCGGCTTGATCGTGCGAATGTATGACGGCTGGCATTTCATCAGAGTGTCCACAAGGGCATTTGCTGAAGTACGGATTCGGTCGCCCGCTGTTGGCGGCTGCTTGCGATTATTTTGATCAACCTGCTGGGGAAACAGTGTGTGGACAAATCGGTTTGAGCTCTGTTGGAACAGACCTTGGACACCCTTAAGCAGCTGGTCCTTATTCTTGTCCGTGATACCGTCAACGGTGTAACTAACATCGCCAGCGTAATGTTTGATGATAAAGTTGCCTTGTCGGGGTGTCAGATGTGGGTTAGACATGCCGTTAATCCTCTGCATGAATGTGCGGTCACAAGCGGCAGGGTCTGCATGCGCCGTCTTGGTCGCATCCTTCAAGGCAGAAAATATGCCCCCGGGCCCAACTTGCTCGATTAAGTCGCATACGATTTTGTTGTCGAAGTACTTGATAGGCGTCCATTGAATCTGCTCACGGGCGTATTCCTCTTGCTCAGCCTTGAGGGTGAGCTGAATGAAAATTTGCTGTAGCTTTTCATTAACATAGTTGATACAGAGTTGCTCGAAGCTGTTCTTTTCGAATATTTCAAAGCCGTAGATGTCGAGAATACCTATGGTATTCGTCGTGGCCTGCCTCGCCTGCAGAGACTGGTTAATTCTACCCACAATCCAGTCAAACAAATTGTTGTAAATAGCCATGCTGAGTGCATCTCGCGTGGCAGTAGCTTGAGCGCCATTCGCGGGTGACTCAATGACTTCACCATTCCTCGGTGTCAAAACCCTGATAGTTATGGCTTTAATCAAGGCCTCTGGGGTGACTTCAAGCAGGTACGCCAAAAAGTCTACCACGGATTGATCTCTAACAACAGCGTATCTGTCGTCATCCTCGGTAAATTGAACATTGCCGGCCCATAAGATAGCAGCCAGCATGCGGAAAACGTCGTCCTGCTCAGCCTGTGACAAGCCAATGATATTCATTGCTTGTAGAGTATCACGGAATTCAGCTAGATCGTCAATACCGTCGACATTAAAGCATTTCGACCGACTAAGGTATGCGTAGGTCTCGGGTTTCTGTATGCCGTACATGGTCCTATAGTTTTCCGAGGCGCCTTTTGCAAATTGGTAAAATATGTGGAAGTTTCGCTCATTAGTGATTTGGCCCACAACTCTGGTCTTCTCTAGAAGATAGTTTGTGATGTCGGCACCAACAGGCTCTCCATTGGCATTAAAGTGTATCTGCAGATACTTGCCAAAACGCGACGAGTTGTTGTTCCGAAGCGTCTTGGCATTTCCGAAGGATTCGAGCAAGGGATTGGTTGCCAGCACCATGTCCTTGATCTCCTTGATCTCACCGCTCTCACCTCCCGACACGTTAGCGATGTACTGCATAATGCGCTTGGCGGCCTCTGTCTTGCCGGCGCCAGATTCTCCCGAGATGATGACACATTGGTTGTCCTTGTAGGCCTTCATGTTGTAATAGGCCGACTCGGCGATCGCGAAGACGTGCGGAGGCATTTCGAGACGGTTCTTGCCCTTGTACGAGTCGAGCACCTGGTCGGTGTAGATACCGAGGTCGCGGAAGGGGTTGACCGAGACCAAGACATGGCCGATGTATGTGTAGATCTCGCGGCCCTCAAATCGCTTCTTCAAGTTCTCGTTTATGGCCTCGTTGGAAACCTTGCTTAGTAGCGTCAGATCCGAAACGCCTATCTCCTTCTTCTTGGTTGTCTCGAAGGTAGCCTTCTTCGGCTTCGGAGCGCTGCTCTGCGCTCCTCCGCCTCCGGCTTTGTCTTTCGGACGTCTACTGATACCCTGTGTTCGTGTGCCGTGATCAGTAAGAGCGCAAGTTTCGGAACTGAATTCGCGAGATTATGACCTACCATGTTAGGGCTCGCATAAATCACGCCTGTCGGTCTAAGTACTTCAATAAAGAAGCTGTTGTTCGCTGGTTTGTCCGGAGTAGGATTCGGAGTGTCGCAGAGATAGGCTGCCGAGTACAATGAAAGGAGGGTGATGGCAACACTCAGGTGTTAAGCAATCGCGAAGAGAAATCAGACGTAATCAGGTCAGAGGAAAGGAAGGTAGGAAGGCAATATGATCGCGCAAGTGAAATTTGGCTTCGCAAAAGTACTATCGCTCACGCCGTAGGATGTATGTAGGAGGATGTAGAATGAGATCGGTTGAGTCGGGTTGCCTTGCCTTGGCCTTAGCCAGGACAATCGACAGGGGCCAAGCCTATTCCTTAAGCGCTAATGCGGCCAGCGACGTAATGCAACGGGGGGCTGTGATTTGCGGTTTACGTGGCACGCTACTTAGCGTGGCTGAGCCAGGCATTGGGTCCCAGTGCACTGGAGCTCGCTGCCCAGCCGCAGAACAGCTGGACTAGACCGCCTACCTGTACCCGTTGGATAGGTGCAGAACATAACCACTGCACCGTCACGTCTGTATTATGTAAGTAAGTGAACACACGAAAAAGGGCTGCCTGATATGCAGTGGCGACGTGCAGCATTTGTCCATATTCATTCGTCGCCACTTGGTATATATAGGGCCTGGGGCAGGTGCTTTCGTTGCACCACTTCATCAAGTACCAAAGCTGGGCCAAGCAAACCGCAAGGCTTGCATACCCGCTTATATACGACGAATTCATGTACGACAGGTCAATAATTTGTTCCTACCTACGTAGGCAGTCGGCGAGCCAGCTTCTTGGAACCAATGGCTATCTATCTTCTACAAAGCTGTGGCAAGTCTCTGCCCTAACCTGACCTTTTCGTCCCCGCCCATCACCATCATAGTTGTATCGCAACAGTTGTTTGACTAATGTTCTGTTAGTTTGCTGCAAATTCGTCTTCACCTCCCTTTGTGATATAATAGGGAGTTAGTCCAATCTCATAAAGACGATTGGGCCCAGCTTTACTACCCGGTTATTTTATCGGGACCATCTGAAATTACGGGCGACACGAGTAAGGCGTGACTTACTGCGACAATTTTTGAAGAAGCTAAGTATGATGTTTTTTAGCGTCCGCAGCATGACTTGATAGGTAAATTATTTTACCTGGGCTAAAGGCCATACAGTAGCAAGTTGTCCTGCTTCGCGTAGCAGGTGGTTGACAAAACAACAGGCCATTCATTTACCAGGACATGGCGTCGCAATCTCACACGTGGAACAGGCTGGCTACGAACGGTGTCCTCTACTGGATGACTGCCAATAGAGTGGCGACCATTTCGCTGCTGTAAGCGCGTTGCCTGGTATGCATTCATCGACATAACACGATCTCAGAAAATACTACGTCCTTCGCCTTCTGAATCTATGTTGGCGTGGACTCGGACCGTGCAGCGGTCATAAGGTTGAAGAGCAGCGCCGGTAGTTCCTACCGACGAGGTAAATATCCGGAGACGAGATGTGGCAGACTTGTGCTGCTAAAGACAATGTAGTTGCTAAACTTCATGTCTAGCACAAAAGGTCAGCCAGTGCTTAACACCATTGGGTTCGAATTTGGGAGCTAGCTGGGAGCTGTAGCAACTCAGAAGCCAAGTCCGGGTGTTGAAAATGAAGTAGTGGAATCAGAGTCAAGATTCCCTTAACGCGATGAGCACTTTGACGACGCAATGATTTCACGAGGACCTGCTTTGTGCTCTAAGTACACACTGCTCGTCTCTTTAGTTATTGACGTGAAAGGTATCTGTCAAGACCTTACACCCGCTAACGAGGAGCCATAAACCAAGGTTTGAAATCGGCCCTTGAGGAGTGCCGAGTGGTCAGGGTATTCAAAATACGTGGTATAAATATGATATGTGGAATTGGAAACTTGAGCATTGCTAGGATAACACGGGCTAAAGCCTTTGACAGTGAAGTAAAGTATGACATGCTTCAAGTTCCCAAGCCGCTGAGGGGAATGCGGCGAGCTGATTCCGACTCTTGGAATTTCTCAAAGAGGGTTTTGCGAATCCTCAGAGTGCAGAGATACACGCCAGAGTTGACCTTAGAGGTGAGAGATAATTCTCTTACGATAGCTAGGAAGTCAATGTAATTACATCATCTCTCAAATGGTCTGCGTCGCTCCTGATTAACCCAGGTGATTGAGACCCTTGATAATACCTAGTCTATGTGAACACGGGGAAGGGGGCGCGGGTTTGTCCCCTGGCTCCCGCCCTAAACGTGGCTGATACATACTAAAATCTACCTAGTAATATGAGACTTTTTATGGCTGACATAATAGTTACCCAAGCCGATCACAAATTTGCGGCTCTCTTTATTCGTGCCTATCGTGCAGCCTATTCTTCTTTATCGAGTGCTTATTTACTGTGTAAGACGGGAGTTATTGTATGTAGGTAGACAAAAATTAAAAGAGGGAGTGTATTATTGACCTAGGAATACACTTGTCGTGTGCAGGGCAGGTAGCCGCCCTTTCAAGTCATACTTGTAGCCCCCAACACAGCACCTACCTCGCGTACCTAAGTCCTGAGCATGTAGGTAGGTACAAACCAGATACTAATGTGCACTAACCTTGTGCACCAATTAAATCAAATAGAATGACGCGCAGAAGCGGGAGTCGCTCTTGCAACTGGCAATTGCTGATGCGCGTGCAGAATTCATCCGGCGCTCAAATAACAAACCCTGGTGCAACCAGCGAGACAAGCTCAATTAGCTCCAATGACTTCGAACATACCGTGCTGAAACCTTTTGGCTGGACTTATCCAAGCTGACCGGCGATGGAGATCTGTGTTTCCGCCATAGCTAGCCAATTACAGGGTTTGCGTCCAAACACCTACATCTCGGTTACAGGAAACCCCTCGATGGTGCAGCATGCCCTGGCACAAAGGACCAACTTTGTCGCAGAGCTTTGCCTATCCTACCATGGACGTTTGCCTGTCCCTAACCACAGCCGGTCTCGAGTGGCCCTGGTTCCGACCTTGGAGGTTTCGATGGCTCATCCTAACCTCGATTCTATCATGGTCGAGGCTCACTGTTGTCAAGCCTGATGCACCGGCAGTCATGTTGCTCGACACTAGAGTTTCGTTGCTTCCTAACACGGTCGATGGGCGGTGTTGTCCTGGCCGGGCCGTAAGCCCTTGATCGATCGAAGGGGTGGACGAGGAGTGGTGGATGAGGTATGGCTCAATGTCGCCAGCCGCTAAGCGTTCCAGGCAGCACCTATTGAAGGCTTGCTTAGGGACAGGGCGCATACAGCTGTAGGTGATGCTTAGCGACCCAAAGTCCCAAAGTCCCAAGGTGTCCAAGCCAGCGCTAAGCCCCGCTATTCGATGATCACGCACTGAAGGATGCCGTGATATTTATCGCCTCGATTAAGGGCATCCCACGTGAGAGTGTGCTGGCAGGCCGGAAATTCATCGAGAAATTCATCGAATGATCATAAGACCACTCGATAATCAAGGTCTGGCTGCTCTTCATATATATACACTCCGGCCTCTTGAGGCTCTGTTCAGCCCTGTGCTAAGAAACAAAAGTGGCCTGATTTCGCATCGTACGATTCTTCCTCCCAGGTTCGTCATGCACAAGCAGGCCGGGATCTCACCCTGCCATTGGCTGTCACTCGCGCGCAAGAGAGTGGACTGGGTGCATCATCGGGTTCTCGAGAAATCTGTCAACACATCCCAAGGCCTTGGCAGGGGATCTCGGCAGCTAGGCTACCGAGTGGTTGACAAACATTTTGGGGGTGACAGGCAAACAGACCTGGCTGCAATACCACGGCCGAACTAATGATGAAGCCAGCAAACGAATATGGAGAGCACGTCCGTCACTCTTGAGATACGGATGAACAGGGGCATCTCGTGAGACGTCTGTACCTCGTGTGTGGCATACCACACTTACACGACACTAGAACTACGACCGATCTGCCACCCGCGCTAATCCCTCGACCTGAGGCCAATCTGTAACGACAACGGGTCTGCTACCCCATGCGGTGCCCCTGTCAGTACCCTGTCCTCTCTAGTGTAGTCGCCCGGGACCCTTGTCCCATTGCGCCGTATCACCTGCTCCTCGAGCTCCCATTGGCCTCATGCACGATACCGTCGCTGCAATGGACGAATCCGCGATGTTGAACAGCCGCCCGCGAACCTCACAGTTCCATAATTATCCCCGGCTTAGCCAGTCAATTGGGGGAGAGTCACAGATGCTCAGTTGGCCATAATTGGACATCTTCGATAGTCCGTTGATGTCTTACATTAGGCGCCTCAACCCATTTCGTTTTCTCGGTTTCCTTTTCCTCTGTTGATAATTGCGATAATTGCTGAGCTGGGCAACAAAAGGCTGGAAAAGCCGATGAACTTCGCTACAAATGTGTAATTGTGTATACCCTGGCAACTTAACCGAAGACTCCTGGCTTGGATTATCCACCCCCCGCCCAGCGCATCAAACCGCATTCGTCTCATCTGCTGCACTAACCGATCAGACTGAGATTCGCTCCACGGCGCATATGCAATCTGATACCTCATGGACAGCCTGCGAAACCGCCCCTGACGTCTGATCAACTAAAGTCTATCCTCTTTTCACGATCCTGGCCTCTTTTAATCAGGTCCCCTTGCTGCTCCTGAGAAGAGGAATACCCTAACCCAATTGGCCGGTTCTCCATAGAACCTTGGCGATATAGTGCACGACATTGACAGCAACCATCATCTCAACTGCACGCCTGCGCGCGTTTCAAGATAGCTGACATCCGAATCATTCAACTTATCCTTGCTGCCAGAAAACACCTCGTTTTCTGTTCCGGATACTCCATTTCCCTTTGCCCCCCCCTGGCCACCTTTGCTTACAAGGGTTGCCACCAATAATCCCTGAGCCTTGGTCGTCTTTTATGACCTTATCGCTGCCCGCAAAACACTTACTTTCGTGATTCTCCTCCCTCTCTACTTGGCTTCAAGGGTGTAGAAAGAATCACCTTTTTTCCTAGTCCACCCAACTTTCGCTTCATTCGCTGCTGGTTCAGACCGTTCATTCATTCACTCGCTGGCTATTTAATTTCATTTCGGGTGGGATACAAGGCACTTCAAGCTGATTTGGAGGATTGGAGGAAGCGAAAACGGGCAAAAAGCCGTATACGAGTTTTGAACACCAGTTCACATCGCCCCGACCAGTCACGGTATTACATTGCTGGCGGTTGTCGTCCGACTAATCCAGATCGACTTACGCCGAACTGTCGCAGGTCGACAATAATTTTGGATTCGTGCGTCGGCAAAGTAGCGGGTCATACTCGTCATCATGGGGCTTGTCGCTTTGATAAAGAAGCAGTTTACTGCGAGTAAACTCTTATTCCACTTTCTGTTTTGGGGTTTCCATTGGGGTATTTTCGCGTTCGGCTGGTGAGTGATAACCAAGTTATTTGTTCTATTGAAATATGCTCACTGGTAATCAGGTATAAACAGGAAAGCGAGCCTCGACTAGCTGCCCTGAACTCGCTTAAATGGTCGGTTTGGATTTCGCGAGGCGCTGGCCTTGTTCTATCATTTGATACCACATTCATCTTACTACCTGTGTGTCGTACAATAGTGAGATGGATTCGACCGAAGATCAGATTTCTGCCTCTGGATGAAAATATTTGGTTCCATCGTCAAGTCGCTTATGCCATGTTGCTCTTTACTCTGCTGCATGTAGCTGCGCATTATGTCAAGTATGCCGCAAATCCAATTACCACATCGTCCTCTGCTAATGTCCGCTCAGCTTCTTTAACGTCGAGAAAACACAAGTCCGGCCTCAGACAGCTATTGAAATACACTATACCCAGCCCGGTGGTATAACGGGGCACATCATGCTTTTCTGCATGCTGTTGATGTACACGACTGCGCATCATCGCATCCGTCAGCAATCATTCGAGACATTCTGGTACACGCATCATTTGTTCATTCCGTTCCTTCTCGGAATGTACACCCATGCCGTCGGCTGCTTTGTTCGTGATACCGCCGACCCTATCTCGCCCTTCGCTGGTGACATGTTTTGGAATCATTGTATCGGCTACCAGGGTTGGCGATGGGAACTCTTTGCGGGTGGACTTTATCTGATTGAGCGACTATATCGTGAGATCCGTGCCGTGCGCCCGACGAAAATCACTCGAGTGGTTCGCCATCCGTATGGTAAGTGAATCAAACTCTTGCTTACGCTCCCACCTATTAACCCACCATAGATGTCGTTGAAATTCAATTCGAAAAGCCGTCTTTCAAGTATAAGGCTGGCCAGTGGCTCTTCTTACAGGTGCCAAGCGTGTCAAATTACCAGTGGCACCCCTTTACCATCACATCTTGCCCTTATGATCCTTATGTTTCGGTACACGTACGACAAGTCGGTGATTTCACAAGGGCATTAGGTGATGCTGTTGGTGCCGGTGGGGCTCAAGCCAAGCTATATGAAGGCGTTGACCCGATGGGAATGTACGAGGTCGCGCTCCAGAACGGCCAACAGATGCCCTCTCTCCGAATTGACGGCCCTTACGGTGCTCCTGCCGAGGATGTATTTGACAACGAGATTGCAGTACTTATCGGCACAGGTATCGGCGTTACACCATGGGCATCCATCCTGAAGAACATCTGGCATCTGCGGAATAGTCCCAACCCACCGACCCGTCTTCGCCGAGTTGAATTTATATGGGTATGCAAGGACACCGGCTCATTCGAATGGTTCCAGACGCTACTCTCATCTCTTGAGTCGCAAAGCTCCGAGGCCGCCCGCATTCCAGGTAGCAATGGCGTCGAGTTCCTCAAGATTCACACATTCCTTACGCAAAAGCTGGACATAGACACAGCCCAAAACATCGTGCTCAATAGTGTTGGTTCCGATGTTGATCCTTTGACCGAGCTTAAGGCGAGAACCAACTTTGGTCGCCCGAATTTCGCCAGTATCTTCGAAGCGATGCGAAATGGCATTCTCGACCGAACCTACATCAATGGACTCGAGGGCAGCATGCAGACTACAGTGGGTGTGTACTTCTGCGGTCCTTCTGCAGCTGGTAAGTCTATAATAAACACTCTCACCGATGCCTTGATCTTCCTCGCTAACGCACTTGCAGCTCGAGACATTCAAAAGGCTGCTAAATCAGCAACCTGCAGAGAAGTCCGATTCCGATTCTGGAAGGAGCACTTCTAACCGCGTGCGTGTTCATTTCGATGTACCATTTTATGCATTTTAGCAAAGATTTACGGAGAGTTTCCGGTCAATGGCGAAAGAAAGGGATCTAGAGATGCATCTTGAGTGCTTGAGAGAAGGGCACGGCGGTTGCCATTGTGAAGCACGCAAAGGCCAATTCCTCACAAATCCCTTGACTATTATCAGTAATAGCAACGTGGCCAGCCTGTCGTGGTTGTAGATAGTCTCTGGCGGAGGCTCGGGCTTCAGCGTCACAGATTACACATGCATGTCAAATTTTAGTATACAATCTAGCGAAGCGCTTTTTAATACCCAGCAAATGTTTTTCAGGTCAGGATCACATATGGACGTAATACGTGAAGTTGATGAGTAGCAAAATGAACTGTCTTTGTCGCTGGGTAAATGCGCAGGCGGCTATTAAGACCTGTGCCACAGCACTTGAAACGTGGGATTTCTGGCTGTTCTGGAAAAGACCCGTGGGCTGACCGGCTTCTGTCGGTTGCCGTGTTTCATAGCATACCCCTTGCGGTTCAGCTACTCAGCCAAACAGGTATTTCCTCGCTCTCGCTAAGTCTATTAAGCGAGACTATTCAGGTCGGAACAGCGCTTAGAGAACAGCAGCGGCAATATTGTCCGCTATGTGATAGGTGTAGCAAACGCTTCGGCCGCGGTTGTTGGTGTCAGTCTATTTCTAACTATCAGCATGGGCAATCTACTGATCGTTTTGGGGGCGCACACCTCTAACGGCTGTGCAGTACCCATGTCAGAGACGACACATGGCCTACTCTGTGGTGACGAGCGCCCGCCTAGTGGAAATTCGTCAGTCGGTGATAAGGAGTTAGTAGAAAGGTGAAATGACTAAGCTATTGTATCTTAGTGTGGCTCCGAGGAAATGAAATCAAGAGCCCTTCGGATTCACGTGCGCGTATACTCAGGCATAAGAACTGCATGAGTAGTTTCCTACACTCGTGGTTGATAAGCCTCAGTGGTAAGTCTTCCACGAAATGATAAAGTATGTTTCTACCTCCTCTTCTGGTATATATCTACGCTATAAATAACGATCAACTCCCCGATTTGGGTCTCGATTTCATTGATCCGAATTCGAATTCGGCCCCGATATATCCGTCAGGTTCTGATACGGCGACTTCCTCTCGGCCGACCCCTGCGTGCTATTGCTGCCCAGCCGCATGTGGCGGCCCGAGGGCATCTCCGTGCCCTGTATCTCCGCCTGCTTCATCTCCACCTCCTCGCGGATGTAAAAGCTGTAGTGTATCAAGGCGAAGATATCGCGGATATCGAAGACCTTGTATATCTTTAACAAAGTAAAAGTATATTGTTAGTGCATGCTTGTCATATTGATATACAGTTTGAGGGGGAGAAGGAGAAGACTTACCACTCGCCAGCCATACCCCTCGTAATGCTGCCCTGCCCGCTTCTGCTCGTCTGATAGCTGGTACATGCTCACGCTGTACGCGTAGTGGAAGAAGACGGAGAAAATGACGAGCTCGATTTCTGCGACTAAGCCCGGTATGCCGGTTATGAAATCGACAGAACTTATCGTCTTCGAGTTGGTTATTGAAGCTGGCGCTTTCGAGTCAATGATTCCAAAGATGAACTGGGGTGAAAATAGTATTAGTACGTCTTCAATCCGAGGGATTCCGTGCTGAATATCGGGCACAGACTCAAGCCTTGATCCTCGCTCGCCTTGGGGTGTATTTCGGGGTGTCAGGGGTCGTCGAAAGGGGGAAACTCACATCTTGTGCTACCTGCAAGAAAATCAACGCCTTGAACGCCCAAAGCTTCGCAATAGCCCTATGCCTCCTCACTTCCGACCTGACCGGTAGTGTCGTGCGCAGCACGGCAAGCAGCGCAGCGAACGTGCTGATGGTCTTGAACACAATCAGATAAATGTGAGCGTGGTGCGCATCGTGCGCCGTCAGACAGTAGACGTTCGCGGCCTCGGTGGCGATAATAGCGATGGCCACGGCCCAGGCGACAGGGATATTCTGGGCAACACCGAACCATGCCCGACGGTATTGGCCAAAGATGTGGTGGTTGGTGACCGGGTCGCCGCGCAGGCGGGCGCGGGTCGCCAGGGGGGACAGGAAGATAGTACGGCGCGAGGGCGGGGAGTCCGGCGGCGGCGGCGGGCCCGAGACAGGCGCGGCCAGCGTCTCGCAGATGAACAGGAAGAAGCACACCAGCGTCACCGGCTCGCAGAATACGATGATGGCGTACAGGTAGACGTAGTACCGCGGGATATAGACCCCCACCCAGAACACGACGGCGATGATGGGGAGGAGCAAGCAGATCCTGATGATGTATATCTGTTCTCGCGGCCGGCTCATGTACCTTACGTGCTGCCCTATCAAGGCGAATGTTACCAGAATAGAGAATAGGGCCAATGCCCCCGAGACTATGGTATTCACATGGTAGAAGTCCTTTGATCCGGCAATCGGTTGTGTCGCGACTATATTCGGAGCCCCTCTGTCAGTAAAGCAATGCAACCTCTGAATTGAGTAGGACAAATAGATTTATGTGGTCAGTGAAACTCATGTTGGGGAATGAAGCAAGCCGCACAACCTCCGTCTTTCACATGTGCAGGAGGACAAGACATACCAGGATCAAGCGGGTACGGCAACTTGCACGACGGATCGGGGTTGCTTCTCGGCGACAGGACTGCCAGGCCGTCCATCATAATTCGTCCCGTAACTCATTCACTGGTATGACGATACAACGCCGGAGACCGGAGTGTGCAACTGGCTTTGTTCCGCGAAACCGGAAAATTTGCAAAGGAAAAAGAAGACTCTCTAAAACTCCAAACACGGCAAACCAAGAAACCTTGTATTGGCACTCTGAGAAAAAAAAAAGAGACGTGAAGGATTCCACGCATTAATAAGTAGTAAGCTTCCCTGACCACCCAGGAATCCCATAACCCCCGTTTTATCCCAATTACAGTTGTCGTACACTAGTACGCTTATGGCTTATATGGCAGTTGACACTTACTGCAGTATGGACGGCCCGCAGGAACAGGGGTTGGGGAAGTGATCACAGCTCGGACGCTGATCCGACTAGACAATTGCGGTGGGAAGACGCGCGTTGAATTAATGATATGATGGCAGAGCTATTAGGGAAACTAAAGAAACGAATCCGTAGATCAAATGCGATTGCGGTCCCGATCTTACTGGGAGTTCAAACGTCTCCTCACTTATACATAAGCTGCACTGCCCTCTTCAAGATTACAACATTATAACCACTGATGTTGTGAGGTCTATGTGTAGCGTGTCTATAAACTCCGCTGAAACTAGACTACATCGGTCTCGGGTTCGTACCCAAGGAGGCGCAATTCTCCAACAATTTGATATAGCTAGGCTTGGCAACGCATACGCAACCGAGGCGGTCTGAAAAAAACTAGGCAGCGCAAAACACTTTATATCACCAATATAACCACTTTTAACCACCGACTTATTTAAACAGCTTTTCTTGAGGCTTTTTTGATATGCCACTTTTATTTGCGCCTTTAGAATTTTTTTTTAACGAAATAGCTTTGAAAATAAAGGGTTGGATAAGTGGCTATATTGGTGATATAAAGTGTTTTGCGCTGCCTAGTTTTTTTCAGACCGCCTCGGCAACCCAGCAACTTTCAAGGATTGTAATTGCTAGTGCAGCGCTAAGGACTTGTCTTTTAAAGGGTCTATTATCCGCTTTCGTAAACTCCTCATCCCATCAACATCAATATTTTATCAACCTGGTAAGGGGATATCTCTAACCCCTAAAAGGTACCATATGATGTAATTCATCTGTTAAATAAGCTTTTGTCTACGCTCCGGCATAAGACCTCATGGATCTCTTGCATATATCCACTTTATACGCGTATTGTGTGCCGTTCCGGAGTGGAACGGTGCTGCGCCTCCGACTAGCATGTGCCGGACCAATAGGCCGGGACAGACGGCGTATGTTACCTTTCACCTATCTGACGGTACTGAAGCAATGATTATGTAACTACATAGGTTAATATAACATTCGAGCATGAACTTTCAACCTCGAAATAACTAATACTGTGAATTTGTAGACGTCAAAGATGAACATCGGCCTAGTGCAGTCGAGCCTACTAGGAATCCGCACAGGTAGACAGCTTTTAGGTACCTCATGTTTCCTATTCTAGCGCATAGCTACGCATTGGACTCCATGACCATCCCGAAGAACTAGTTAATACCTAAAGGTATATTTCAACTAGGACGGGATACGAATTGCATGCTAGGGGTGGCTTACCCGCGTTCCTCTTCTCCGGGGGCTCGGAGCAGGACATGACTTCATGTACAAGCTCGAGTAGCACCTCGAGAGGTAATTAGGTAAACTAATGTTGTATGTGACTATGTAAAAATTAACTCAGTTGGCGCGTAGGTGATATCTGCTGCAGCGGCAGTATCTAAGCCACATCTATATGAGGGGAAATTTTTGAAACGTCTAGTCTCTCGTTGGTCAGTTTTTTATCACTTCTGCTAACCTTCATCGACTCCTACACTGTTATGCCCACAAATATAGGACGATGTCACCTACTTAGGTATTGGGCTACTCGAAAGGCGTGACCGAAGGCAAGCATCATGCATAATGTATCACTGCACCACCGGCTATGCAACTAGAGGCTCAAAAGTTATTAGTCGGTGGGGCGGTATGCCCTAGGTGGTGTGATGTCGGGGTTTTTGCTGGGGGCGTTAGACTAGAGTTGCCGTGAAGCCGGGGCGCGGCCTCTTCCAGGAGACAAAAAGCTTATTCTTCCTAATATCCGCAACCACATCTGCAGTCTGGTAACCAATAGCTCGCTTGCAAAAACCTTTAATTTATCCCTTTTGGCGCCGCTTCGGCTCCGTGACTCGGAAGATAATAATGGAGTAGTGCATCATCCAATGAGAGATAGTACTGTCTCGATATATGTCTTCTGCTTGATATCTACATTTCTGCATCATTCTCTCCTAAGTCATGGAGCCGAAGCGGCGCTCAGATGAATAGAACTCAACACCAGACCAGGCGAGACGCGTGGGGGCGAGGGTGGCAGCAACAAGCAATCAAGCAAATGAATTTTTCAAGAAGACTATTGGCCAAAACTCAAGCCTTTTATCTCCCTCCTTAAAGTAGATATTGCATAAGATCTAACATTCTGACGAATTCAAAATCCCCGAAGGCGTTACAAATGGCCCGGATATGAATCCGCCAAGCTGCGATATGAAAGTTGTAAAGGCTTCGGTACCAGAGAGTAGTATCACGAAATCGTCATGGTGACCAGCCCATATACAGACTCTGAAAGGTCAAAAATATCCCTAAATGTGTTGGATGAGCTTCAGAGCGTTTACACCAGCTTTGCGTGAGTTCAGGCCAACTTCAAGTCTAGTTAGCTCAGTAAGGATCACTCAACATTAAAACATTCTGTGTTGGGTCCGTTAACAGTCCTCTCGGGACTGAATCACAGAACTTTGTCACGAATGCCGGTTTCCATAGTCTTGAAGTGAATACCAAGATTTACATATATCATACGGCTGATTTGATATCATATCTGATGTAAGAAACGGCGTTCATACGGAATCCAGCCAAACCCGCCGTGCAGAAGAGATCATCAACATATGCATAGCTCTAACTTCAGACATGGCCGGACCAAAGTAGACAGGCTATTGGAACGAAGCTTGCTCCAATATTCCAAAACACAGGATGACTATTTCCGAAAGCTTTGGGTTTCATTGCAGGCAATAATTATAACGGTGAGCTGCGGAAGACTGCCACCGTCAACTTCGCCTGATGCAACCACGGCTGCCATAAGGATTTTGACCGGGAGGCCTATTGTAGATCGTCTTTCTTACGTACTCACTAAAGTCTGTCTGCTACAGTTGCAGTGGCGGTGAGACGGACATAGTTGGTAATTGTGAAACGCTATGACAGTTGCTGCAGATTACGTAAGGTAAGCGACGTCCATCTTGATTTTGATAGGAGAGGATATGCACTTAGGCAGTGCATTAGGATTCTCAGTAATAGGAGATGTAACGATGAAACAGCGGAGTGCCCGTAGAAACCCTGTCATATGTCATTAAGAACAAGAGTGTCTTCCAGGTATTGTATCCAAGGCTACGATGGTGTAATTAATTACGTATGCTCTTCGGTCAACGAACATCCAAGATATTATGATTATATAAGGATACACACTGTTTGTGAGCGCCTTCGATTACATATCAACAAATCTGCGTGAGAAGGTAGCTCCAGAACGAGCAGATAATCCTAGGGAAGTCATTTCGATCCCCGAGACATAGCCCTTGGGATAACAGAATAGTCGATGACAAAGGACAGCGTATTGGGAGGAAGAATTGAGGTAAGGAAGCGCCCAGGTAGGTCATAACCAAGTACGATAAGTTCCAATTTGAAACGCCGATTTCGACCAGTTCAAGCACACCAAGGAGCGGGCTCTGACAACAATTCTAAGAACCAGAGCCGCTTCGAGCTGCATCTAACCTACCCAGATTGTACAGTTGCTTCATGCAGTTCTCTTTGCAAATATGAATCAAGAAGGGGGATAAGAGCGAGGCGTAAAAGGAGGTATGTCAATTATACATTTGGGAAGCTATGTGGAAGGAAGGCTAGGTGTCTTAGAAACTAGCATAATTGAGGTTCATTGATAATAACACTACATCTGGGCGGATGAAGACGTGGAAGTGTGAGCTAGGACACTCCATAGGGGCGACGGTTGGGGGTTACCCTGTCTGGGTAATGCCACATAATTACCGATCTTGTCAGGTAGATAGGTAACACCCTAGTATGTGCCTATAAGGCTGGGTCTATATATAAGGGCTATCCCCCCCAACTACCAGTTGGAAGGACTAGGGGCCACTTGACCAATACACCTTCATGGCTACTGACCCCTTTACCTACCTGCTACGTGACTGTAGGGCTATTCCATTCACTCTGGGACAGATACACCTGACAGATCTCCCCCCTTTCTTGAGAATCAGGGCCTTACATAGATTGAAATACTACAATCCATGAATGAACCGGCACTCATTTTGCCATGCAGATCAGGCAGCATAATAAATGTCTAGTTGTCTAAATACTCATTATATATGACTGACTCTATCATGATTACATCTCCATCAGACTCTATGATCAAACAATCGTGATATAAGCACTCACGCTTTCTGATCCATCTCCATAGCCTGTTTCCAACAGCGCAGTATAGTACCCCAATACTGTTCCGGATGCATGCGCATATGACCAACATGAGGCGAGCCCTTGAATTCCTCCAGCACGGTATTATACCCCTTACTCCTCGCATTAGCAGCTTGTTCCTCGAGATCCTTGTAATATATCAGGTCGTCCTCCTTCGAATAACAAAACAGCCTCAGCGCCCTCGGGGTAGCATAGCCATGCTCCGTGAAGATCCTAGCACTGTACACGCCCGAGGGTTCAATACCCACAGCTATCGCGAGGTAATTGACCAAGAACAGAAACGCGGCGCACAGCGCCTGGGTGAACTTGAACGGAAACGGGAACCACTTCGGCACGCCCATTGCCATTGCGCGACTCCAGCGCCAGACCTCGGAGCCGAAATTCAGGCTGCCGGGGGTCGAATCCGAGACGCAGAGGTGGTGCGGTAGCGCGGCATCTTGGCCGTGGCGTTCCCGGTAGGCGTTCAGCGTCGCCGCCGCGTAGATGCCGCCCGTGTTCGACATGATGTGCATGATGACCCGTTCGGACCCGTTGTCCTTCGTCGGGAAGCACGTGTCGATGATAGGGCGCACTGTCTCCGTTCGCTTGGGCAGCGTTTGAGTTGCCGCTGCGAAGATGGGGTTGATCACGACTACTATCCGGGCTGAAGGGAAGAGTGCATGATAGCCCTCGGAATATTTCGCTAATTCAGATGTTAACAGGTATTTGTGTAAGAGGAAAAAGGGGTCACTTACAGACATGTCTCGGGCTTCCGTCTCCCCAACCATAAATTAGAATTGTGGTAGGATCAGTGGCCGTGGTATGGCTCCTGGTAGTCTCCGAGTCCGAACCGCTCTTTTCATTCCGGATGTAGATGCGATTTGAGATGGGTGTATAGCCCGGGAAGGCCGGAGCTTTAATCCCCATATCTGGCTTAAGAAACGTTTGTTTGGGATAATCAACGTAACAACGTTTTAATCCAATCGACGGGCCCTTGACATAACTCGGTCTAGTGTTGTAGTTTCAACGATTTTGACATAAGTCATATACTGATATACCACCGAGACGACGGCTTTATGGCTTGTTTCCACCGGATCACAAGCCTCAAACGGAGTTCTGCCATTGAATCTTACGCAGCCGAAATTGTTGAATTCGTTGGCTTGTTGGGGTCGTGCCCCTGAGGCTAGTGCGCTATCTAGACTAGTCGCGATGCCGATCCAGGGACCAGATCTAATCGATAAGAAATCGTCCAGTTATATTGTCTGTGCGTGTCATTGGCGGATCTGTTGCTAGAAGCGAGCCGAGGTAAGTGGACTAGATAGGCTAGGTCAGACTGCTGTGAATCCCAAAGGGATCTTCACCAGCTCTACGCATACCCTCTGAGCCGATGAGGTAACATAGCAGTTGATTTCAAAGCAGCTTGGCCTGATTAGAAGTACCAAGCAGTTGCTGTTCCTTCTCTTTTAGCTGAGCTTGGTTGAGGCCCCTTGAGAAGAAATCTCTCTTCAGCGATAGGATTAAGTACCGAAACATCTGGCGCCCCTGCAACTGATGCTGATGCCAATAAGTCTTGGCGACGTCAGATTGCAGGCTCCTAATCTTAGGAGCTCTGTCAGATGTAGCTCGGCAAGGCCTCTGAAATACCAGTTAGGATATTCTGTCATCGTTGGAACAGGGTGCTGTATATTTGCTCTGCATCATTGTGGTAACAACAAACACTTTGTATTCTATGAAGACCAACTCCTATTTATAACATTCCTTGGTATAAGGTAGTTATAGTGCAAGATGCAATGCGGGGACATCCGAAAGATGCCTTATTCATGGACATGAGGGTAGCAATCTTCATGTCCATTAATTAGCGAACTGTCATTCGTGCGAATTCCGGCCAATGACACTAGATCCACGTACCCGGTCTATTTTGCCCAGCCCTACGGATCGACATTAGTGAACACCTAAAGAGCTATTAACACAAATATCCTTTCTGAGACATGCTGCTCGTGTTGGTTGCCAAGACCTTTGCGGACCGACCGTTGAAGAACCCGCCCTGTTCAAGAAACTTTGCAATCGCTATCGGACCATATGCTAACATTCGCTTATCAGGATAATGTGCAATTATTGATCGCTTATTATTACGCTTTGAAAATTGCACTCGTATTGTTATTATGCTTGGTCATAACTGTCTGTTATTGATTTCGTTCAAGTCCCGGTGAAGGTAAATGCGACATGGGTGTAAAGGGTGGGAGGCTATTCGAACAAACTGGTTACAAGCCTAGTGAGAACCGCCAAGTCTACACGTGTAGTGAAGCGGTGCAAAGCTGATAACAACTTCTTACGCCAAGCAGACTGACCCTTGAGGGTTCGATACGCTTACTGCCTAGTGCTTGAAGCTATCGAATGTACTGTTAGCTCCTGCGTAGTGTCGTCAGTTAGCAAAAGGACTAAACCACAACTTATTCAACCCGCAGCGCTCTCTCCCATCTGTATTAGATTGGAGAGTTGAATGCACCATTGGAGTACTGCTTGAAGGAACCGGCACTAAGCTCTCCGCAAACTCCACCGTAGGGAACCATCGACGCAACGTTCGAGGTAAGGATCTGTCGATAAAGTGGTTCAAGATTGGCACTCGCTATTAGAATTGCCAACGGTCATGAAATGATGTGGTGTGATAGGACTTGGCTACTGCTTAGATTTTTGGGCTGAAGAAGTGCAAGATCTAAGAATACTGCACACCCCATGTTACGCCGTAAATGCGCCTAGATCATAAAGCAGGGTATTCACAGGTGGCATTACTCAGACTGCTGGTTTCTTTAGGTAGAACGACATGTGAAGTCGCTAGTCTTGAGCTATAAGAAGCAGACTGATTCCTAAACTCTATTAGCTTCTGTTACCTTGGAAAATTGACCTTTCGTTTTTGCAATAAACTCAAACTCATTTAGCACTTGCCACCATGCCTCTGTCCTTTAAAACCTTCACTGCCATCCTGGCGATGATGGCCGGAACTAGTCTGGCGTTTCCTTCGAAAACCTGCCCGTCCACAAATACGACGTGTACAGAGCCGCCCAACCAGACGACCGGGGTACGTATTCTCGAAGCTTTGGTTGCTTTTGAAGGCTTTTGAAACATATGCGCTCAGCAGGGAGCGATATGGACATTTACTGACGAGTTCTGAAGTATCCCGACTATGACCTCTTCTGCAAATGCGACGCGACGAAAGAAGTCGCCTGGGGAAACCCATACCTAGGTCTCGTCCGATGCGACACCACGTGCACCCCCGCGAATGCGGTACAGAGAGAAGCGCACAACGACAAAGCCGACCTGCTGTCTACCTGCATGAACGCCTGCACCGGCAGCTTCGAGAAGGCGAAGCGTCAAGGTAGCGATGACTACTGGTTCTGCCACGGCGTCAACTTCAGGAAGGGAGAGCTCTGCGAATTCATCGGAACCCTGGGGTCGAGGACCTTCCAGCCGGCATCGGGTAACGATTGCTATTACATCGATGGTCTTGACGGTTAGAGTTTTGGGTAACGGAAAGACTGGCGATGATCAGGCTATATCTGGAGGGTTAGGTATTTCATTAATACGGCTACCTTGGAACGAGCATCATAATAGAGCGACAGTAATAATAGCGACCTGCATATCTCATCTCTCTGATATGCTTCCGTTTCCTAGGGAAATCACGTGATGAATTATCTCTGGCTTCGCAGCTGATGGCAGTTGTCGATCCCTCTCCGCTCTTGGAATACACATACTTAGGACCTAGGTACCCAATGCTTTCACTCACAAAGTTCTTACAGCTCATATATCCGTTTTCTGTAGCACCAGCTTTCTTTATATGATGTGTGTAGGCAAGAGATCTTCCCTACGTTCGTTGTTGTGATACGACTGAAGTCAAACGCGATGCCTTTTCCATTTACCTGTGGGTTCTGCGGCACAGGCCATCGTCAGCGTGTCGTCAATAGCCAATGGTCAAACTACTATCGGGCACTCTACTGTATAGGACTAGACAGCCACGAGCCGCGGCTTTCCGGTCTTGGCTTCTACCAGGAAGACCACATTAACTACCTGCCGCCTGAGGCCCATCAGCGGTATGATGACGAGAATATTGAGCCCCTGTCGTTGATCGTTTTCCGAGGCTTCAGTCCTCCAGGACCACTCGAGATCGAGGAAGATAAACGTTATACCTGGGGCTTTCGCTTCCATGATGCCTGCTGGAAGGTAATGGAGCAGGCGTCCGCGCCAAAACCAGTTGATCTGAGAATAATGTGGCGTATTCTACGCTCAATTCCGCACACTTTCAATATCCCTCACTGGGGACATAATTTTGGTGGGCTCTACGTTGGCAGCAGGAGGCAGACAAACAGTGGACATTTCATTCCTTTGGAGAGGTCGTCGAGCCTCCTCATTCCAAGCGCATACTACAATCCTTTCGACGTTCACGAGTTGAAGGCTAGACTGGCCCATGAACGGATTAAGGCGGATGATGCCACCTCAATAGCTGAGATGCCGGAAGCTTTGGGACCCCTGTTGCTTGGATCCTTGGACCCGTTCGCTATACTCCCCGTGGAATTAAGAGAAATGATCCTTAATTGTGTAGATACCGGAGATATTCTTCCCTTCCGCCTTTCCTCTCGCGCTATAGCTGTCACACCCCTTTCTCAATACTTCTTCCAGAGTAGGTTCTGGCCTGGCCGAGAGTTCGACTACTTCTTCGATGCCTTCCTGCTTCCATCTTCTGATAAGATTGGTATTGATTGGAAGAATTTTTACCGATCGTCGAAAGAGCGACTTAAGTACGGCATGGTCGGTCTTGGTGAGCGAAATCGACTTCGAATTTGGAAGCAGACACTGCGACCACTGACGCTAGCTATTGATAAGATTGCTAGATTGAGCGAACTGAAAGGGCAGTCTGCAGCAGACTGGCCACAAGACGCAGGGGATGGCCCTAAGGTTTCATGGAAGTCCATCGAGACGTCGCAGAGCCTTGACCCGGAGCTGTTCGGTGAGCTCAAGCGCCATGTAATCCAGACACAAATTGAACTCCCACCGTCCAAAATCGAGGCTATCCACGTCAGCTTGATAGAGTTTTTCGGCAGCAAGTTTATATCGGGTCTAGCCTTCGAGACGGAACACGGGGAAGACATCGAAATCGGCTATATTATCCCCGGTTCCGAAGAACCTCTCATTGTCGAGGCTGGTCTGGAGGGTTTCCATGTTGTGGTCGATTATTGCGGGTTTAAAGCAATATCTCCTTACACGAACCAACATATGGAATCCGAGTACCTGGACTGGGTCGGCGAGAGAGAGGACTTACCTGTCCAGGCGCTCAGATGCAGTGGAGGTGTGGTTCGGAGAATTCGGGCCACGTTTGATGTAAGCTTCCCGTGACGTGTTCCTTTGATATTAGTGGGCGTTGAGAACACTAACTTCTCCTAGGGATTCAGAATGCAATCGCTCCATATACCAGAAAGTGATAGCGGTCCTTGAGCCGCTAGGAGCGAAGCAAGAGGCAAGTACAAACGTCCAATATGACAATCCTTTTTCTCGATAACACGTGTATCTGTAAATACCGATCATCTGTAAAACGCGCCTATTATCCGAAGATTTTGATCCATTACACTCCGCGCAATAGCCGGGATATGCAGAAAGGGAAGGATATCAGATTGAGAACGCGTATTAGCTGGCAATGGATCTTGTCAAGGAATGAGACTCACTCTAGGACACTTTGAGAAATGCTGTTTTGGCAAAGATATATATTCTTATGCATACAGTCTCGTAGGAAGTTCGGATAGCACCGCCTTCAAACACCAACCACAGCCCCTTTCGTCCTAGCCTCACCGACCGTCCTCCTTTCGCCCTTAGCAGCGTGCCCACTTGACCACTGTGGTCAAGTCAAACTCGCTGTCGTGGAGAAGTCCACATACTCTTGGATTCCTGTCATAGATGGCGCACTCATTTACGATTATTCGGGCGTAGTTCCCAAACATCTTGCACTTGTAGGCGTCGCTGGGGACCGTCTTGTCGTTGCACCAGAAGATGCCGGAGCTCCAGCTGCAGCTGATGCGCCCGCATGACTGCGGCGCGTTGGTGCACATGACATGATCGCCCAGATGTTGCAGGTAGTAGATTCCGTCCATGATGCGGCGGGGGTTCGCTTGTTTCGCGCCACATTGGACTGTCATTGTTTTCTCCTGTAGAAGATCGGATGGGTTAGGAGCTGCTTCGAAAGCTTCTTGTGTTGTATCTATCCCTATCTGTAGATTAACTCACGGCTTCGTGGTAGGTAGATGTGCCTGCCAGGGCTTGTGTCTCGGTCATGATGGCGAAGTCTGGAGTGTAATTGGGTCCCTTGATTTGTCTCATCTGGTCAACCACGTCCTGAGCGGTACTGTTAGCCTCGATATCTCGAGTAGTGTTTGGACGGTGACGGTGGTGCGAGTCCTAGGCTTACCTCTATTGAACCCGTGAAGACTTGATCTTCGTTGAAGTTGTCGAAGCTACTCCACATGATTTGGCTGACTGAATAGTTGTCAGGGACTTGAGTTTGGAAAGTGAGCTGTGAGGTTGAGCAGGCTGTCTATCGAAGGATGCGAGTTTAGTTCACTGGGACTGGAGCGTGTTGTATAAGATTGGAAGAGGTGGCACACTTACGCTGGGAATAGTAGCCGCCTAAGCTGTCGTAAGGAGCAGGGCGAAGCGAAGACACATGATGGTTGTTCTATGAATCAGATCACAAGACAAAGTTTCAGCTATTCTCTATGCGATATGACTTGTGCTGGACGCCGAGAAGCTGGAGGATGTGCTAATATATATGGAAATTCTACCTGCTAACTGTGTTTCGACACCTAATCGTGTAATGAGCGGATTGTTGGACTAATGCCAAAGGCCTGAGTATGCGATATAAACTCGACAAATCGAAGCAACGTAGTTGGTTGTAACTGCCCAGGTGCTTTTACTCTATCATCTTGCCTTCTACTATTGCTGCAATCCTGCTACACTCTTTCCGCTATTTGATCTTTCCCGAACACACTTAATTGGCAGCTTCCCTAGACTTAGTTACGCCCTTCGTTCCTGCGTAGACCAGATGGGCGCCCCCACAGGAAGAATAGAGTGCTTGCCGTGACGCAACCTACCTAGGTACTTGTCCAATCGAACTTGATTGTAATAAAATCAAGTGAATAAAATAGACCTAATGTCCGGCAAGTTCTGTGCGAATGTCTAATGGTTATCAATAGAGCGAAAATAGTGTATTAGGTATGTTTGTAGTTGCGTCGACCCTAAATGTAGGTCGAGAAGTGAAATAGGTAGTATGAAGTCATCTTTTGGCCGGGTAGATAGCGTAGAAACAGAGCGACATCGGCGCTGAAATTCTGTCGCGGCTCCCTGAGGGTGAATCATCCCACCTTGCAACATGCTGCGCAGCTGCCCCGCTATAAAGTTGCTGGACGACTTACACCTGCTTAGTACCTATTACAACAACACGACCACAACTACAACTACAAAACAGTTTGCTTCGTCTTTGCGTGTGATTCTGTTCAATTCACCTCTGCGACCGCCTCTGGATGCTTGTCTTTATCACTATAGCACTGTATCACCTTACCTGAGCAACTATGGCCCCTACCGTCCTCCACCTGCGGCACGAAGAGAAGCCGTTGGAGCACCGGAGCGCTCTCACGCCCACCACAGCGAAGGCCCTGCTTGATGCTGGCTACACAGTGAACGTCGAAAAGAGTCCCGCGCGCATCTTCGATGATGACGAATTCGCCGCCGTCGGCTGCTCGCTCGTGCCAACCGGCAGCTGGCGCGAGGCTCCCGCAGATCACATCATTGTCGGGCTCAAAGAGCTCCCAGAGGAAGATTGTGAGTCGCCAGGTCCTCGTTATAATCTCTTATGACGGTGCGCAAGGTGTTGTGGTGTGTGGAAAACCATTGGCTAATCTTTGGCGTCTACTACAGTTCCTCTCAAGCACGTACATGTGCAATTCGCACATTGCTACAAGGGTAGCCACCCCGATCTCGTTCCCCCCTATTCCCCCTCACGTCTACCTGCGATTCCTCCCAGACTAGGCCTAGAGACCCGCGGTGACTTTGATTGATGGACACAATATTGACTTGTGCTCTAGGCCAGGGTGGATGGGAAACAGTGCTCGCCCGTTTTCCCCGGGGAGGCGGAACGCTTCTGGACCTCGAATTCCTTCAAGATCCCAAGACGGGTCGGCGTGTGGCCGCGTTCGGTTATTCCGCTGGCTTCAGCGGAAGCGCACTTGCCCTCAAGAACTGGGCCTGGCAGCAAACACATCCCGCGGGAGAGTTGCTCCCCGGTGTTGAGAGTTACCCCAATGAATCTGCGTTGATTACCGACATCATGAGCGACCTCGAGGCCGCGCGTGCCAAGGCTGGACGTCTACCGCGTGTCATTGTCATTGGTGCCCTCGGGCGCTGTGGACGAGGTGCTGTAGATATGTGCCTTAAGGCCGGTATCCCTGATGAGCAAATCCTCAAGTGGGATATGGCGGAGACCGCCAAGGGGGGGCCCTTCAAGGAGATTCATGAGAGCGATATATTTGTCAACTGTAAGTTTTGACTAAACGCGTAGTCCTACGACCCCAGCGGAATTCAGAGTCCTTTTTCCCAGCATGATACTTACGCTGCTTTTTGACAGGCATCTATCTGACGTCTAAGATACCGCATGTGAGTAACCTTATAGTGCATCAGGAAAGAGCTCCCACGAACCGTTTTGCTTGTCTCTTTCTCATTTAAGATCACCCCGGCCTCATCACCAACAACCCATCTGTGGGATATTCTCCAAAATCACCAGCTACTAACTGTTTGCCTCTCAGTTCGTAAACATCGAGTCGTTGAAGGAGCCCGGACGAAAGCTTACCGTCGTGTGTGATGTTTCAGCTGATACCACAAACCCCAACGTACGTATACCTACAATCTTGTTAAATGGCAATTGTTTACTAACTTGATGTGCCTAGAATCCCGGTAAGAACTAAAACACGATCATTTTATCCCAATCCAAAACTACTTTTGTAGCTGGCAAAGAGTTCTTGCTTAGTTTACTAACCTAATGCAATTTAGTCCCGATCTACACTATTGCCACTACTTTCACCAACCCTACCGTTCCTGTAGAGGGTCTCGAGGGCGACCCGTTAAGCGTCATTAGTATTGACCACCTACCTTCACTCTTACCACGAGAGTCATCAGAAGCCTTCAGCAACGACCTTTTGCCATACCTGCTCAAGCTTAATGATTGGCAGAACGACCCTGTCTGGGCCGGCAACAAGAAGCTATTCGACGAGAAGGTCGCCACGCTACCTAAGGAAGCTCTGAACTAGGCTTCCTCTTCGATGGGCGTTGATTTGACCACAAGACAGCGAAATAGAGAGATGAAGAGATCTAAAAGAAGTATCACATTTCAGGGTAAAAAGCACTTAGGAAATATACCGAAGTCAAGGAGAGGGCTGGAATGTCGCCCCTGATTACAGAAAAGCATACCGGTCCAGGTAGATAAAATTCTTGGGATTTCGCAAAGACTAGAGCGAATACACTAGATAAAGAGTGTACTTGGATCTGCGGAAGATGAGAGCGACATTTACTGGTCAAGGCCACGTAAAGTCAAAATTTGAATTCTGTCTGAATACAAATGTACGAAATATCTGGAACACGAGAGAAGTGACATTCGTAATGGCTATGTCTTGGCGAAGAGCAGCATGAAAATATTCTAGCTTCTATATCAACTCGCTACTCAACAAGCGCGGAGCGAGAAAAAACAACCAAAAAACGCCCGGCGACGTATGCGTACATGAAAGGAAATTACGTGATGTACACATGATATATATATATACACGTACATAATCATAACCCATAATCCTCGGAGATGTATGAGTGATGTACGATGATGTGTGATCGACTTCCCCTTTCTACCTCTTTCGCTTTCTTCTTCTCGCTTTTTCTCTCCTTAGTAATGAAACAAAGGCACTACCTCCCCTCCCCTCCTCCTCCTCTCGTCCCGCTCTCAGCAACAACCGCAGCAGCAGCACTGTTCGCATCCCGCCTCCTAACCGCACCGCCGATCCGCTCGGGTCTTTCGAGCTTCTCGAGCTCGCGACGGACCTCGTCGGGGTCGCGCTCCGGCAGGCCCCACCACTCCCGGTGGAAGCGCTCCTGCTCCATCTTGCGGCGCTCTTTGCGCTCGCGCTCGCGGGCGCGCGTCATGCGCGCCGCGAACCAGTCTTCTCTCGCGCGGTCGTGTTCGGCGGGCGTCGCGTGGATTTGCATGCAGCTGTTCATGGCGTGCGAGAGGGCGCGGCAGGAGAAGGGGATCGAGAAGGTGCGGCCGCGGGCGCATTCTGCGAAGGCTGTTTTAGGGGAAAAGGGGGGGTTGGTTAGCTGGGGTTTCCAATTGGGGATGAGGGGGGTGTGATGGTTGGAATAGGGTCTGAGAAGAAAATATAGATAGGGGGGGGGGGGGATTGTGGGATGGAGCAGATCTATAGCAGGCAGGGCTCTTACCTTTGATTTCATCAGCACAATGCGCCCTCACGCGCGCATTGAACACCTCGCGCACCTGCGCCTCCTGGCTCGCGGACAGCGGCAGCGGGTTCCGCGACGGCATCGGCAGACGATCCTCTGAAGAAGCAGCAGCACCCTCATCTCCGCTCCTACTACTCCTACTCCTGCTTCCGTCCGCTGCTTCTCCCACGGGGGCACCCATCGTCATCGGTGTCGCTTGCACTGCTCCCACTGCTGTAGCGAGGGCCATGAGCTGGCCTGGCCTGGCCTAGCCTGATTGTATAGTTGACTGGCCTGCGGGTAGGTATATACGAGTGCGGGTATATGTTGGAGTATCCTATATCGAACTCGCTCGTTCGTTCGTTCGTGGGCTGTAAGTATATCTATTACGCCAATTCTGACTCGCTCGCTGGATCGACAGATCGCTTTCTCCCGCCCTTCAATAAAGATATAGGTGTCCAATTCACCCAATCAATCAAGCACCTACTCAATTCCAGATCCAATTCCCTTCGTCCGGTTCGAGGAAACAAGACAACAGCCAATCAGTTCGTGGGAAGCGCTTCGTCTAACCTTGTGTAGTAGGTATGTATCGACGTAGGTAATGCTTGCGGATATCCGGATTATTTGGACTATGAAGACGCCACGGGGATGGCTCACTATCTCTCGTGAGTTCGTAAAGAGCTTGGGTAAAAATAGTCAACGTTAGAAGCTTGATCTTCTGCTGATGTTGTCGTGAGGGGAGTGCGAGCAAGTTTCACCACCGAGCAAGAGCTCTCGCCCGCCTTAGCGTCCGAAGTTCCCTGTCACTTGCCTACATAAAGCTCGAACCGCCCAAAAAAGTACTGCCGTGCCCCACCGCCGCCGTTTTACAGGGGAGCTTAGGGACCCCTCTAAACAGAAAGATTAACGCCCTGGTCAAACATTTCGACATGACATAGAGAGGAATTGGAGAATCACCATAATCCTGATATAATTTTCGAGGTTAGAAAGAAAGGTTTGGATATTTCCTTTGTAGAGGCAATAATAATTTGTTCAACGCTGCCCAGAGTTGCGTTTTAACCGCTTTAATACTTTTACTTTTGAATTGACATCAGTCTGCTACTGGATACAAGATGCTACTTTTCCACTACCGGTGTATTTGGTACTGTGTTCGGAGTTGAATCATCCCTGTCAATGTCCAAGCTTTCCTTTTCCTTGCCCGTCTTCTTTTTTATTGTGAACCTCGAGCCCCAACCAACGGGCTTGTCCTTAGCTGACCGAGGACCGCTCGTCGGCCCGATCAGAGGGCTACTCTGCAGGCTGTCGTAGCTGCGACCAAGGAATTGGCCGCTGCTGTCTTCGGCAAACTCGTCAAAGCTGGTACGGTCTCCGGATGCATTCCGATCCGAGCCTGTAACGCTGTTGGGGCCCTTCTTGCTACCTAAGCCCCGTACCGACGAAAAGCTGAACTTGGATGAGCTCCCCTTACGCAGCAGTTTCCTAAGTCCGCTCTCCTGCTCCTTAACTCCGAGGCTCCCGGCTTGTTCAGAGGGTGAATGTGAAAAGGGATGCTCGAGGCTCAAAGATTCACGCGATTCTGTGATGGAAGGGGAGTCGACTGAGAACCTGTCTCTTGATTTGCGAGGATCGGACGGAGACTCGTCAAGAGAAGTAGTGCCAATATCAGACACAGAAGTAAAAGACTGTCGAGGTTTCTTCTCCTTCGACTCCTTTTCTTTCCCCTTGCCCTTCGGCTTATCCTTGGAATCCTTCGTCTCCTTGTCTGCTTCCTTCTCCTTTTCTGCCCTTACACGGAATAGACCACCCATGAATGTAGGCGCAGCCGGGTTAAGACGTTGGCTTAGGGATTTGGCGGGCTTCGTCCCGATGACGCCCACTTGGCTGGGAGAGGCATGGAGCAGCTCGGATTCATCCAAAATCTCGTCGTCAGCATCTGCGAGAGTCGTTTTTAGCTGGGAAGGAGACCCATGGAGCGAGGGCCGTCGCGATGGGTTCCGTGACCCAGTCCAAGGACTGTCCTCTGTGGGCCATAGTCGGCTTTGCGGTGGTAGCCCCCGGCCCCATATCGAACCACTATCAGTAGAGGGACGAGGTATCTCGGATGAGGCGATTGAAACGGGTCTAGGACTGTTAGGATCCCGCTCAGAAAATATGTTGCTACCAAGGCTACTTGTATGTGTGGCAAGTCCCAACCGTCGCGAAGGAAGACCTCTCGGACTGGCTGCAGTAGTACCTATCGCATCAGGTCTAGGAGGAGTGGCTCGGTTGAACACGTTCCATCCGGAGGAGAAGCTAATCCTTCGCTTATTAGGAGCTGGCTCACCATCTTCGGTCTGCCGGGGTAGAGATTGACTCTCACTAGGTTTTAGCGTCCCCAGAGATGGAGCCTCCGCTGTGTCCTTAGCACCTCGATGAAGCCAAGGTAAGAATCGATTGCGGTTGGAAGCTTGGGCGGTTGGTGGGATTGGTGACGAAGACGGACCAAAATCGCCTTGAAAGCCCCTGAGAGATCGGCGTTCGCTACTCTCTCCAGTATACTGAGAGAATGGCAGATGCTGCGTGGAACTTTGTGGACTAGACATAAGGCTGCGTGACTGGATAGATGAAGTCGGGGATTGAGCATCAAATTCACGGCCCATGCCCGATCCGAATGTATCATGACGAGGCAGTAGAGACCCAGGACTAGGAGGGTCGTCATCAAGAAGATCGTCAAGCATACCAGCGGGTAAAAGAGACGTGGCGGTCGGGCTGAGAGGAGCACCACCTGTAAGTGCTTTGATGCCTTCCTCATCAAGTGGAGCTGAGAAAGGAACACCGGTGTCCATGAACGGTCCTGGGGCGAACGGAGGTGGTATAGTCGTCGGCCGCGATGGGGCAAAACTAGATGCAGCTCCGTACGGGCGGTCTGTCACCGCAAACGATTGGGCAGGTGAAGGAATCGCAACATTAGATATAGACGTGCTATTCCGACTTCGCCTCTTCAGCTGGTTCTGGTTTCCAAGGTCAAAATCAACCCCAGACGAGTTGGCCTGATTGTATAAGAACGGCAGGCCGGATTGGTGAGCCGCTGCAATTTGAGTTTGCAGCAAACGCTCATATTCATTTGCCATCCGCAGTCGCCTATTCGCGGCAAACATCCGCCGGTGTAACTCTTTCATCCGATTATCCCAGTTTCGTCTGATTTCAACGTCTTTTTCTCGCCATTCTTCACTCTCTTCTCCGCCAGGGAGCTTTTTCCGTTGGTCCTCCGCGTCCTTTAATTCGCGACCCTTTTCTTTCAATTCGGCTTCCTCTTGTGCGAGACTTGCTTGCGCCTGGGCGATTTCCTGGCGGAGGGCTTCACTTCGCGCATCACCCTGCTCCTGGCACTGCTCTCGCTCTTTCTCGTAGCATCCCTGCCGCTTACGCATAGATGCAATTTCCTTGTCCCATTTCGCGATATCGAGATGAAGCTTCTGCCGCTCTGCTTCCCTGTCTCGCAAGAGTTTCTCTTTCTGGGTTTTTCTCTGTTGCGCGCTTCGCATAGCTCTCTCCGTCGATCCCATTTCCCTCTTTAACTTTTCGGTTGTGTCGTCCTTCTCCTTTTGCACTCGCCTCTTCAACTTCTTTTCCTCAGTTAGCTCCTCCATCAATTCTTTATGTTCCTTCTCATCCTTAGCGATCTGCTGTTGGATTTCCTCTATCTCCCTGCGTATGCTCTCGAATTTCTCCCCTAGCTCTTGCAACGATGAGCCTGAGAGCTCGTCGATAGCATCTTTCACTGACTGCTCCATACTAGTCGTCGACGGCGAGTGCTTCCTGGTCAGGGTGTTGCGCCTACCAAGCGTCGAATTTATGTTCACATCGCGGGGAGACAGGGAGGAACTGTCGGGAATCGAGGCTGTCTCGACACCAGCCGCAGGCCCACGTGACGTCCCCTCTTCGTCGGGGTGATCGTTGGGGGCGGCAGCTTGTTGGTCGTCGAGCATGAAATTAGACGGAAGGCGTCCGTCTCCGAGCTGAGGGCGGCCATCTCTTCCGAATGTTCGTAGGCGGATTACTCGACTACCAGCTTGAAAATTGTTGTAGCCTACGGCGATGACCCGAATATTATAGAAGTGATCTGGTTTCAGACCAGTTACAGTTATAGCTGTCTCTTGATTGGCAGAGTCACCCACTGAATATTAGGACGTCAATAGGGTGTCCTTCCAAGCTTGTTCTAGGAAGTCGCAGTACTCACCGTTAACCCCATTTACCTGAATTGTAAACTTGGCAACCGGCCGAGTGGGTAAAGGGCGCGTCCAATTAAGGGTCGCCGCATCGGCGCGTATTCCGGCGAGGGAGACGTCGGGCGCATCGGGGACTTCAACACCCAAAACACCAATTAGGTCGTTCACGGATTTCCTCAGGGTCTGGACGGCTCGGTGGGCTAGCCTAGGAAGAGTCAGCCAGATCAGCGACATGTGACTCCAAAGGGTTGTAGTACAACCCTGTCTCGGAGGTGACAGGGGGGTTGCGCATACCACAAGACGGCAACGCCTGTTAGGAGCATATTGGCATGGTACAAAATCAGGGCGTCCAGTCGGAGAAAGGTAGCGATAGTGATGGAGAGCTGGTACGCTTGGATAAAGGTGGACTGGGCGACCCCGGGGGCGATGGCCCAGTAGAACAGTGCACAGCCGACGGCGACTATCAGATTCAGATGGGTGGTCTTGGGTTCAATGAGCCACCAGGCCAGGAGAGCACAGACGAAAAGAAGCGTAGGAACAGCCGTCCATGGGGCCCATAACATATCGACGTGGCCGAGTCGGAGGGGGAGCTGTCAGTTCGGTATTCGGCAGGCGGCGCAGGGAGGGGAGAGCCGTCGGTGGTGGATGGAGGAGGAGGAGGAGGAGGAGGATGAACGGAGGATGAAGGGTCCTGTATCAACAAAGAGGAGCGCACCGAGTGGCTACATGTGGATGGAGAAGAGCGGCGGTTAGAGGGAAACACGACACGATGGGGATAAAAATGGGAAATTTCTTGCCCACCCTTTCATACCGCAGACCCTCTTCGACACACTAACCTAGGCTATCTACTTAGATAAAAGGTGGCTGTCATAGAGAGAAAAAATATGTGGGTAAGGGTAGGTAAGGTGAGAAGAGGAGGAGGAGATGCGAAACTTGCTTAAGTAACCAAGATTTGCTGCACCGGCGCCGGGGCTGGGCTGGATACTGCACCATGCACGCTAGTGTAGCGTGCCTTCTATGCAACCGGTGGTGCATGGAGTTACCTAATTCTCACTGCACCACAATAACACATAACTCCGAGTCTTCTGGGCAAAGCCTCTCTAATGTAGGTACCTCAGAGTACTTATTCCATGCTAGCATGAGAGTCAAGCAGAATGTTGTATGCTATATACTTTTATTTTCATGTATAACTATTCAAAGAATTTCGCTTTTCTTCCTCTATTTTCCAAGTTCCTGAGCCTTGCGAGCTCAGGATCATGGTAAAAGTGTATAAAGATGTCTTTTTATCATGTCACGATTCTACTTGAGCACTCATGTCTCTTGCCTTGTCGAAATCTACCCTCGAGCTTATTACTACTTTACACTTTCCGTTTAGCAACTTTCAGCTCGGAGATCGGGGTACCGAGATTTTACTCCATTGCCAAATGAGACTCGTCTATCGTTGAAACAAAGCACGATTTAAATGTACACAATGTTTAAGTTATGCGTATCTTAGGTACCCGATCGCGGGATTATGGGGTTGTGGACACCGGAGGACGCTAACCTCATGTACCGACATAGATGCTTCTTGAATACAGACATTCGTCACCCCACTGAAAAGACGGGATGGGTGCTTATGGTAGTATTGGAAACCTGCTAGCCGATAGAGGAAGGGGAGAAGCAGCGATGGCAGTTCCGTATGCTGCAGGGTGTAGGTAGCAGCCTGCAGGTAGGAAGTCGTACGTAGTAAACTCCCCTCTACGTCTTTAAGGTAGCCACCAACGCCTATTATTGTCGTGGTCTTCCGCCTCAGGTTTTGGATATGCAAATCCAGCCAAATCTTATTCTGGGGATCTGATTTTGACCTAGTTTGAATGGACTAGGCTTCGCTCGCATCGCAAACCAAAAATGGACTCCCTCCCACCGGAATTGCTAGCCAAAATCGCATCCTTCCTGCCGAGCACAGCTGATCTTGTGCGTATGCGCTTGGTAAATAAGCGGTTTGCAGCCATAGCTCTTCGACCACTCTTTGAACTACTCAGGTTCTCCGGTCGGCGTCAAGGCGAAATCCCGCCCTGTAACTTTGGGCCTACGTTTGAGCCCGCACTCCCCGACGGCCATGTCGGTCGGACCAGGACCGTCGAATTCGGGAAACTGCCCGAAGTGGTTGACGAGCTTATAGACAGTTCGCTGGCACGATACGCAAAGACCCTCATCTTTGATCCCGCTTATTATCGTGAGAAGTTCTGGCAGGATTACTTAATGCAGCTGGAAAATGAAATGCATGAGCCCGTAGACGATGTTGAGTTCGGCGCAGACGATGGCACGGATGAAGCGGCCTGGGAAGCGGCAATTGAGCGCGTCCTCGAGCATCGGCGGACTCGCCCGGAGAGAGAGGCCGAAGTGGTCAGCGCCGCTCGAGCGACCTGGGATAAAAAGATCGCAGAGCAAAAGGAAAACGAGGAGGCCGTTGCCGCCGCGCTCACGCGGCTTTTTAGCGTTATGGCAGCCCTCGAGCGAGTCGAAATCAGGCCTTGGGTATTCGATGGTTGCCTCCTTTTCCCGGGCTTGGAAAACTGCGTGTATGAACCCGCCGTTCTCCGTGATTAGTGACATGACCTTAATATGAGCTCTCTCCAGGTCCTATGTGATAGACGTCCAACGTCGGGACTCTTTCCCATGTACCTTTTTCCTCGAGAAAATCGCGCGAGCACTCCACGCCGCGAACCGGCGCATCATACATTTGCGCGTATGCGAGCTCTTCGCTTGGCGGCTCCATGATTCTCCTGCTAGTCGACACTTGTTCACAGGCCTCCAGTCCATTACACTGGAAATGATACATGTCGAGTTCTTAGCTGACGAAGCTCGGAGAGCCCAGGTACTTGTCGATTTATTTAAGTGCGCCCAGCCAACTCTTCGAGAGTTATCAATACTGGCTGGGGGCAAGTGGCCTCAGCTTCCGGCTAGAGGTGGCCATTCTCTACTGAAAATGCTAGGCGATGGAATCGATGAGACTAGCGAGGTGCCGCTCGTCTTCCCACGGCTCGATACTGTTAAGCTAGGGGGGATTATTCTTAGCACACCACCACTTTTACAATTCTTACGTGCGCAACCTAGGCTTAAAACACTTGAATTCGCTCATGTCTATCTTTCTACCCCCGGTGCTGGATGGCCCAGCTTGATAGAAGCACTCCCTGCGACAGTTGGAAGTTTGAAAATGTTTTCGCGCTTGGGCCATGAGCCTGTGAACGCTGACGGTCCCACAGCTTACAATTGGATGACAACATGGGAGCCGCAAGAATCACAAATAGCCGGTTGGAGCACCATACGGCATAATCATGCGACTGAATTCGAACGGGTGAGCTGATCTACTGCTTTGTTCTCAGATTGAACACCTCCAGTTATCACCGCTCGACTAGTTCTCATTCCTCATTATTGAACTTCATCTTCTCGCCCTGATCTATATTATATCGAAGACCATACTACACTTATCTGAGCACTATGATGATTTGTCTAGACACTTCATGCCTTTCTTTTCCAATGCATTGGGTCTTAATGCCGGGAAAGAATCTGTAACATTTTACAAACTCATCATATAGATTATATATCTTCCTCTAGCGCAATAGTTCTGGCACGCCCACGATTACATGTCTTGTTACGCCCTCATAGCACAGTATAGCGAAAGGCTAGATTTGGGGCGTTTGGTTGAATTTTTTAAACCCGTCCCCCTCCACCCTCTCCCCTTCTTTTTCCACCGAGCACCAACTCAGCAGCTTCAATCTAGACACATAAGTAGATCTTAGGTGCAGTGGTCCTGGCGAAGGCGTCTACCCAAGATTAAGATGTCGGGGATTTAGACGATCATGAAGGTAGTTTAGGGTAATAACATCTAAGTTATCCAGTTGAAGATTGATCTGTCAACGTACCAGACGGTAACTTATTCACGAGAGTCGGATTGATATAGAGCGTCGTTTGGTATTCTACTGCCGAATGACAATAATAAGTAGCCATCACGATAGCCACCCAATCCCCACTATCAATTCTCCTTCTCAGAAGTACGAGGCAATTAGTATGTGCGTGTTAAGCGTGCACCAACCAATATTTCATACACCTAAGATAGAGTCTCCAGGAACCCAAGCTATGTTAACGACAGACCGGAGACACCTAACCACAGCTGGTTGAGGTATTAGCTTCGATGTTAGTTAAAAATTGAGAGAGGGAGTTAAGACAAGGGTACGTCGGTAGCTAGGATAAACATAACAGCTTTTGCAGTCTCTCGCTGTCTCGAGTTCATGGCGTGGTTTCACTATGGGTTCCAAGAGGGGTACAACAATGAATGAAGATTATTGTGCACCTAGGCGCATTTATTTTCAGAGCCCAGTGTGAAAATCTTATACCTTCACACATTTCCATTCTACTATTAATGTAGGATGGAACACTCTGAGTCAAAACAGGGCATGCACGTTTTCACGAGTCTGCAAAATGCTGCCATTTAAAGTCCGAGTTTTGAATTCTCTAATCTTACTCGATCTTTGCCAGTGTTCTTCTCATTGATAATATTTCAGTCAACTAAGATACAAACAGGTAGTTTCACTCGCGGAAAACATTCTCTTTGGATAATGTCCATTACAACAATCGCGTTCTCCAATCTGGGGAAACAGCAGCAGGGAAACCAGACGTTTGTCTTTGAGTGCCTCTTTATGATATAAGGAGTCGCGGTCGCCACAAAGGTACCATCAATTCTTCAATCCACCAAACTCCACCTACCGCAGTCGACAATGACTCTGTCTCGAACGTCAACTGTACTAGGAAGTACTGTAAGTACTCTAAAGTACAGTCTCATTGACACTCTCCAGATCTCGCTTGGAACGACCTATTTCGTGCCATTATTACTCCGTGGTGCGATTTTTCGAATAGCCTTCGCGCACCTGATTTTCTGGAGATTCAATGCTCTCACCGCAGAGACCGGTTGGCGTGTACGATTTTTCACTGGAGAGTGCCAGTGGAATAGGGCAGCGATTGTTTTTTGTGTAGCGATATCAGCGGTCATTTCATTTCTCGATACGAGTTGCTTCATCTACTCGGTCGTCAGTGGGAATTCTTGCCGCACAAGTTATCTTACGGCCATTCTTATTCTATCGACCATGGCTAGAGTGTTGCATAGATGCGCGGGTGGGTGCTCTTGTCCTAGCCTGCCGATGCCAGGTCGTAATGGCGCAACGGCATATACTGAGAGGCATTTACCACGTTTGAGACTTGCACGCGGAACCTCCAGCCCAGCGGTGACTCGGATTAAGCGGGTTCAATTCTACAGTGACCGACCTGCTCTCAATGATGGCGCGGCAGTCTTCCGTTGGCAATTTCCAGATTCAGTGAAGAGAATCAGAACCGCGGGAGACGGACTTTGCGGATTGCACGCTATCCGGGGTAGCCTTGAAGCACAGGTACCGCATCTAATTGTACCGACCATTGAAGAGCTCCTAGCCGTTCTGGACAACGACGACGAGGACAACAGGCGCATTGCAGAAAGTATTGACGCATCAAAGCAACTAGGGGATAAGGAGGAGGCCGATTCTGACATGGACAACCGTTCTTGGTTCCTGCAGGATCATCTAGCCGCCATTTTTCACCTTTGGGGTAGAAGTAGAGGCCTGGACGTTGCTTTAGGGATTTGGACATTCCGTCGGGGTTATAAAGTTCACGATAGTGATTCCACCAACCCCAAAACTCGAATTATTTGGGTATTCCACGACAACCAGAATCACTATACTGGTCTACGAGCCAAGTGAAATCCTAAGTAAAGTTATGTTGAAGTAAACCCCATGGGTCAGCGCCCATATTTTGGGTTTGCCTTCAGGAGATAGATTGACTCTACACTTCCTGAAGCGTTCAATTCATTCACAAAATTTGTATTAATTATGGGGGACTTGGTGATCATGAGGAATAGAACGCTGTATTGTCCCTCGATAGACTTGGGCATGCAGTTAATCAAGGCAAGGAACATAAATCTTATATCAGCGAGGATTGAGTTAGATCTCTTTGATGTAGCAAAAAGACGACGACGTGAGCACATAGTCGACGATCGGTATGAGCAAAAAATTGAATATCACAGCGTAATTGCTCCACAGTACGCATCTATTCGAATTCGGTTAGATATGAGTTAGAAACACAGCAGATTATAGAAAAACACCAAAGAAGTATCAAGCGGAATTTGAGTTAAGTGATTGGCCATAAGGTGGAAGCGGAAGTAGCGGTAATGGACATAAGAGATGCCTTAACTTATCTACATGTTACTCTGCAGGTGAGTCTTACCCAAGTAAGCAGTTATGCTCCATTCAAAGACCGACAGCACTGCTACTATTGAAAAGGCGCCGGCAGCTTGGGTAGTCTCTGAAAATCCCTAGCAAGGTGTAATCCTCGACCCATCAGTGCGACTAAAATGCAGATATGAACCGGTATTGAGGTATCACATAGTTTCATCAGTGATGACAGGCATTGTTTGTGTCCGAGATCCTTTGATGTTACCCATAATGCAACAAAGCTAGGATTAAAATATAGGTAGACAAAGAAGATGATGTCGAGGTGGATTTCTCAGTATCCTATCCCGCCAGAAAATTGTATGCGAGAACTACTCAATACGATCATCGAAAATACAGGTGGAAATGCTAGGCATTGTTTACACTGAGCTTTCAGCATGGACAGAAGTGAGCGTTGAATTTGCTAATATCGAAGGGCCACATCATCGCTCATGGTTCCAGCATGTTGGAAAGACCCTCGGTATCCTCTTATTCAATGCTGGTTATTCGTATGGTAGCCAATATCGAAGCTTGGTCTTTTCCATGCGAGTTGTAGCTCCCAACCTTGGGATCTTCCACATTAGCGACGCCGCACAGCCATGGAATAGCTTCATGACGGATGACGGCTCGCCGGTCGAGTTGAGCTGGGATTGGGGCACAAGTGACTCTCGACCGACTATACGATACTCTATCGAGCCGATAGGACAGAAAGCAGGGACTTCCCTTGATCCACTGAACTTGCTCATCGGGCCTGTCTTGGAGGGCCAATTGATACAAGCCGTCCCAGACTTGTCCCTCGAGTGGTTATACCATTTTCAGGGGTTCTTCAACTGTCCGGGCGCCACTAGGCAGGAAATGGTGGACTTACAAGACCACAGCACGTCCATATTTTACGCCTTTGATTTAACAGATACCGGTACTACAGCAAAGGTGTACCTTTTCCCGAGGATTCGGGCGATGGCACGCAACGAGTCCAATTTAGAAGCGCTTGTACAATCAATCAAGACTGCCCCATACGTCACGGAGGACAATCTGAACGCGCTAGCTATATTCACCGACTTCTCAGGTGATACAGCTAATGTCGGCCTCGAATACGAAATGTTGGCTATCGACATGATTGATCCGGAACACTCACGCCTCAAGATTTATTTCCGGTGCCGCGAGACGAGTTTCGACTCGGTGGTAAATATCATGACGCTTGGCGGCCGAATCAGCCATCCCAACTTCCAGCAAGGCGTCAACGATCTTCGTGACTTATGGAGTGCCCTTTTCACAGCCTGTGCGGGACACCCGTTAAAAGAAGTTCATCACCGCACAGCTGGTATGCTCTACAACATTGAATTCAAGCTCGGTGATCTGTTCCCTGTTGCCAAGATCTATATCCCCGTTCGACACTACTCGAGCAGCGATGATACAGTCATCTGGGGCCTTGAAAGATATTTTCAATCTCGAAAGAGAGGGACTTACATGAAAGCTTACACTCAGGTCATGACTGACTTATTGTACGTCTCCGCTCCTCTCCCAGCCCACGAGGTTATTGACATATAATGCAGTGGTTCGGAAACATTATCAGCGCAGTCAGGCGTGCAGACTTATGTTGGGTGCTCAATCCGTCCTGACGGTGCTCTCAGGCTTGTCTCATACTTCAAGCCACCTCTATCTACTCGGCTCACCTCAATCGACAAGGTGGCGCCGCTATCTTAGATTTTTATTCATTACTGCTTTGCCTTGAGATCAACCGGGTAGTTAGTCCCCAATCAGATACTCTAAACATGACGTAGAAACTGAATATGAATCGTTCCTGCGTTTATATTGTAAACTACCTATGTAGGCGACGGGGTTAGTATTCCCAGGCTTTCACTTTGCTGCATTAATTATTTACCCGCACAAACAATTCTAATTATACAAATTGGACTGGCTTTCTCTCTATCGTCCATTTGGCTTCGTGACATAGCGGTGGAATCGCGGGATAATGCGCATAGCCGTATCTATCCAATAGGAAGCGGCGCTGTTCAGATATCTACCTACCTACTTGGAGTCTGATTGGTTTACCTCTCTCGTTGCATGCGCGTCCTGATTTCCCACTTTTTATTTCACAGGGCCGAAAAGAACGACAAAGCGAGCGCAAATGTGGCTCGGTGCCTCTAGGAGGGATGAGATGAAAGTTCTCTGCGTAACAGATGAGGCGCAGTGAGCGAGCATCAGTGGTAGCAGGTAATGACAATGTATTACGAGCTGTCACTCTGAGCCTCCAGGAGCCATTCGTCCTATGAAGTGATCGGAGGACCATGCATCAGCAGCTGTGAATGCAATCACCCGAAGTTACACCACATAGGTTTGCCTGTGAAACCGAGCGCGAAGCGAACTGAAGATTGTCACCATTCCACCCTCTCCCTGTCGGAGGGACGCTCGTATGTTAGGACGCCGTTTTCGGCCTCACGATGTTTCAACTTTTCTTTCAAGTGAAGTGAGCGTATATCCGGCAGGTCTATGATGGTCGCGAAGTCTTAGTAAGGTACCTCTGGTCATCTCCTTGTATGCTCCGCTACGCGAGACATGGCTGCTCCTTCACATAGGATAATGTATAATGCTACACGAAAGGAAGCAGTCGAAAAATGACACGTTTGTCAAAATCGTAGCTCCACTAGTGTTACATGACACTGCAGCAGCAATCCACAACATCATTGAAAACAGAATGTAGTCATACCGGAGGCGCATGACTCCATTTGCAGCTATTATAGATAGCCCCGTGACAATTGACTCGAAAATCACGAAATGTCTCGAAGTGATTCTTAGAATCGAAAGTATCATAGATCAATTGGGTCTTAGTAATTCACTCTTCTCGGACGACACAACGATGTATCACACAGAGTTGGTACTTAGCGCTTGGGAGCATGTACGAAATCGGGCCACTCACAGGGCGTGATTTGAGGATAGCAGACGTTGTATCTATCGCACGGTGAGCAATATCATGCGCATTACACATCTATTTGTATTGGCATTTAGGGAAACCCCGCTAAGCTATAGTCCAGCCATCATGCTCGCGCAGACGTTAGTAGCTCTGCGCTTCAGTCCATGGAGCAGAGCCGCTTAACACTTTCCAATATGCTCAGGGGTGGAGATGTCATATATGGTATTAAACTTCACACAAGACTCGCAATCTCTAATATTACCGCTCGTTTCTGACTGCTATAGGTGTAAATACAAATTTTGGGGGCTCTGCGGATTTACGCACCAATAAGTGTATTGAACTTCAACAGGCGCTGATCAGAGAACTGCATTATGGGGTACTACCACCTGGAGAGAGAGATCATCGCACTGCATTACAGGAAACACCTTCAAGTGAGAATCGCTACGACTTGCTGCTTGAGAACGGCTACGACGTCTCCTACATACCTTGGTCATGGGCCCGCGCAGCAATTGCCATTCGCATCAATTCTTTAGTCAGTGGGTGTTCTGCTGCTCGGCCAGTCATTGTCGAACGAATGCGAGACTTATTGCAGCATGATATTATCCCTATGATCCCTCTCAGGGGTAGCATCTCAGCATCTGGTGACTTAAGCCCCTTATCATACATTTGCGGAACAATCCAAGGAAAGCCCACAATAAGGATTCTTTCAAGAAATTCGAACATGGTGTATGCGGATACTGCCCTCGCCAACGCCGGTTTGAAGCCCGTCAGCCTTGAAGCAAAGGAGGGCCTTGCTAGTAAGTACCTATATAAACCACTCCATTTCCCCTTTTCATGCAAAATGTTATAGATTCATGAATAGCACTACTGTGTTGGCATTATGATCCTTTTCTTCTCGATTCCATACAGATATAACTGCTGTTTTGGTAACTAACCGTCTATTATAAGTAACAAACGGAACCTCGGTGTCAGCAGCCGCAGCTGCTTTGGCTCTTTACGATACCCATTCTCTGGCTATTTTTGCCCAGATTCTCACCGCTATGACCGTTGAGGCGTTGAACGGGACGACAGAGAGTTTCCATCCTTTCTTTTCTCAAGCACGCCCTCACCCTGGACAGGTCAGTTCATGCGACCGGCTCATCAGCCTACAAACCAGCGCAAAGAAGAGTAATTAATACTTACAAGGTCGAATGTGCTCGTAACATTCTATCATTCCTAGAAGGATCTAAATTGACCAAGGTCAATACTGGAGCCAGGTCGGCGCTCCGCCAGGATCGCTATTCTATACGAACCGCGCCACAATGGATGGGACCTATGCTAGAGGATCTTGTGTTAGCTCACCAACAAGTATCCATAGAGTGCAATTCAGTTACCGATAACCCTCTTATCACCCCCGAGGGGGAATGTCTTCATGGAGGAAATTTTCAGGCAAAGTCGGTGACGTCGGCAATGGAAAAGGCACGGCAGGCCACTCAAGGCATAGGTCGCATGCTTTTTAGCCAATGTACCGAACTCATCAACCCGGCTACGAGTCGCGGCTTACCCCCCAATCTGGTCGGAGACGACCTAACTGCGTCACTCATCTTCAAAGGCATTGACATTTATATCGCGTCCCTGACGGCCGAGTTGGGCTTCCTAGCGAATCCTGTCAACCACGTTCAAACAGCAGAGATGGGTAATCAAAGTCTCAATTCCCTAGCGCTCATATCTGCTCGCTATACCCATACCGCGAACGAAGTCCTCTCA
Organism: Xylaria sp. FL0933; assembly: GCA_022578765.1. NCBI lineage: Eukaryota > Fungi > Ascomycota > Sordariomycetes > Xylariales > Xylariaceae > Xylaria > Xylaria sp. FL0933. The sequence continues at coordinate 357,024 of MU389731.1, read as the reverse complement.
CAGCTTACAGCTCTTCACTTAATTACGGTGTGTCAAGCTTTGGATCTCCGCGCTATGCATATTCTGTTCTTGGAGCTCTATGAGCCTCAATTTAACGAGTTAGTCGTTAAGCATCTTATGCCTATCGAACATCCTAAGCTCTCATCAAGCGCGCCAGACTCGACAGTGTACCCCCCGACTCCAGCTCCGAATGACTTCCTCAACAACGTTACGCCTGAGCATACAGCGGGACCCTCGAATGCTAAGTTGAGTGAGCCATTCGATCAAGTAGTAAAATCGCTCTGGGACGCGCTTTTGATATTGCTGGAATCAACGGTTAGCCTAGAGCCTCGCGAGCGCTTTGATTTCGTTGCCAAGTCTCTGCGCCCGAGCATACTCGACAATCTAGTCCTCGCTCGCGATCTCAAGTTCGTGAGTGGGCTAGAGAGCTTCACTACAGCGCTCTCCATCTCCCTACACGACGCGTGGTGCACGAACAGGGACGCCTACCTGGCACATGGGGATGCCACACATGTGCTTGGCAAGGCATCGAAGGCTGTATATTCATTCCTGCGTCATACTCTAAAGGTACCAATGCTTTCCACAATGAGAATCATGACACCAACCGCAGAAAATATGGAAGCCGACACGGGCCTACATGGCTCACAGGCACCAACAGTCGGCTCGTATACAGGAGCGGTAACTCGTGCTCTAAGGGATGGTACGATGGTTGAAGCAGTGCTAGGTCTTTTGGAACCGCGTGAAGCATCAGATTCTACGGTTTCTCCGAGATGTTACGACTGATGAATCGTCATTCAACATCGACATGTCAGCAAGCCACATTACTTCCAGGCTTAAGGTGCGCATAGTCTTACATTCTATAAGCAGTTGTAGAAGAAACGATGTCTTATTACTTGCGCTAAGAGTTCACTTATGTGAGGCCTAAGATATCCGCTAGACGTGCCGCGTTTAGCGCTGATTAGGTGTTGCTTCAACTTGCTGTTTCCGACAGCCCTCAACTTCTCTAAATGGAAAGAAACCGAGCATTGATTGGCTATTATATGGCCCCAAAAGCTCGATCAATGGCCGTTCTATAAAGTGAATTAAGTGATCAACTTTTTGTATTCTTTTAGAACGGTTCTTTAAGCAGGTCTGTAGCGCTGAAACTAAAGGAAACGACCTCCTCAAGGGCCATAGGCGGCATTAGCCGCAGACCCTGTGGCTTTGTACCTAGGTACCTAAATGGCTGGAAGTGAGTGTGGCTAGGCCGCTTACTTGGCTTGGCCTTTTTGTCCCCTCCCCCCAATCCTTATCATAGCATTTGCATGCTTACAACTCTCGAATAAGTATCACCTAGCTACCCAGCATTTCATTTCTAAGCGTTATTGTCGTTCAGGATATTTCTACAATTGCGGAATGTATGTCAAAAGGCAAGGGGGTCTGGAGGACAGCTTTCCGACCCCCAGAGCACGGCATCAATCCTCCCGCCCGATGTATGAAACCCTTGTGTCGGAAGCCACAACACATGCATCTTACCGGGAGCCTTATAATGGTGCCTGGTAAGTTAATACTTATGCTGAAACGTCGTGTTAAGGAAATGCAGATGCAACACATGCGATACAAGGCACACAAGACGTCTCATTCATGTATATAACGACATCATTCCGCCTTAATCATCAAATCGGGTTCAATCAATCAAACGCTTATACATACTGGATTCCTGTACGGCCAAATCGAATATAGCCCTCCAAAAGTTGAGGCTGTCGTCTCCTTCACGCGGGTCTGTCAAAACGTCAGTGGTGTTATCACAATGTCAATCGCATCAAAAGATGTGTTTACTGGCATGTGGGCAGATTGGTCTAAGGACAGCCAGGTCCTTGGATCTACTATCACGCTGACCTCATCAGGCAGCAGATTTCTAGCCGCATTCCTAGCTCTTTACGTATCCCTTTCAGTTTCATATCTTTGGCTTCTTGTCGTATATAGCATCCATCGAGCTCGATACAGCATCACTGGCGGCAAATGTCGTGCCATAGTTCGGCAGCAGCAAGCGCTCTTGAAAGCAGGCACATCGCCAGCATCTACCAGTATACGCCTCATCAAGCTTTACTGGGCCTACCGATTTACTCCGTTTGCTTGGCACCAGTCGTGGCTCTGGATAACCATCTCGGCCCTAAGCGCCCTGAGCAGTGCCGCCGCCGGGTTATTCTCTTCGCAGATCATCGATTCATCGCTCTACATCAATGTTTTGACCAATTCCTCAAACTGTGGATTTGTATCGCCCCAGCTTACGAGCGGTGGGGTGAACGACCCCGGGGTGATAGCCAGCAACCAAGATCTAGCAACATTGGTTGATCTGGCGTCAATATACGCACGCGATTGTTACAACTCCACGAGCGACAAAAGTCAATGCAACTTCTTTTCCTCTAGTACGATCCCATGGGAAACGGAGTGGGAGGCCGAATGCCCTTTTGAGAACATGTGTATAGGCCCTGCTATGCGCCTGGACACTGGGCTATTGAATTCGAACTCACTCCTGGGCATTAACTCACCGACCGCGGATCAAATTGGACTACGTAAAGTCACTACTTGTGCTCCAATTCGACAAGAAGGATTCACGGTAATCGAACCCGAGTCCGACGGGTCCAATGATGTCTCGTATTTGTACGGCCCAATACAGGGTGACAACGCAACCCGGACTCTTAATACGTACCAGGCTAATATCACCTTTGCCTATGACATGGTGTAAGTATTAGGTTCTATTCTTGCGCGCAGCGATTCAGGTTTCAGTTTGGAGATCACTGCACCTAAATCTGTTGATGGATTGCCCAATACGTTGCATAGACGTAATCAACGAAAACCAACCCACATTAACGACAAGCAGAAGTCTGTCTTATTATAGCGGCGGCCCGCTTGAATCCGACACTTGGTTTCCGATTCGTGCCATGAACAATACTCACGGGGACGGGAGCATAATCTTCCTTTCCAGCAACAATGTGCTCTTCACCGATCCATGCGACGATCCGATCTTTTCGGCGCACGTACCGCAGGACGAAGCGGGCCTCACTTGGTATGTAGAGGATCATTTGGCCGGCGTACTAGGCTGCCTCGAACAGGTACATGATTTATCTCTCAGCCGCGTTCATTTTCCGATACGCTAACGTAAAGATGACCACCCGAAGTATCAAATGTGCAGTGCAACATCAAGTACGTGTTCCGCCGTTGGAGGTTTGAGTGACGTCCTCCTCGAAGTTACAGAGAAGATGCCTCTGAACCCAACGCAAGTTAGTACAGCCAACGTGACGGCGAATGTGCTTCGCGTGTTCGGTAGCATGCCCAAGGTGACAAGCGGTAACGTACGTCACCTGGTGGCCGGCCGGACTTTCGTAGTTGACGCCATTCAACTTCCACTTCCGAGCAATCAGTGGCAAATCGAGGTGCAGTTCTGGCACTCAACTATTATGTCTTTGATTCAATATGGTCTTCTACAATACATGGTCGGACCCAATGATGATAATCTTCAAAAATACGTCGTGCCACCCTCAACATCTGAGGAACAGGCGTTGTGCAAGCGGCAACGAGTGCGTATCAGCCAGGGATTCGCTAATGTTTCCAGCCTGGGGCTTTTCTTCACGATCAGCCTCGGTTCCGTCGTCATTCTACTTGCCTTGCTTCTTGACAACATTATGGGATGCATAGCGCGACTTTCAAAGGGGGATGGAAAGAAACATCGCGCCTGGATACGAGACGATGTCTTGCATTTTCAGAGGCTGGCTTACAGACAGGAGCAAGCGTTCGGTCCCCGCTGGATCGCGACCGATGATGATGATGTACCTCTAGTTGAAGGCAACGGCTTCCTGGACCCTCTTGTCGACCCGCAGGAATCCAAGGCAGACGATAGTCAGAGCAGGCTTTCGGTTGACTCGCTCATGGATGTAGACGGTACCCTATGAAAAAAGCACAGCACTATCCTCAAGCGGCTAGCTATTGAGCTCGTGTGAGAGAACGGCGGCAGTGGGATAGAGGCCGGATCTTTAACATCGAGTTACATGAGAATCGTGTTTCACCAGGAAGCTATCCGCTTCCTAGACTACGGCAGTTATTACCACCAGATCCATGCTCGTTACTAGCGCGCGCATGCGACTACGACGAGACATTTTCATGCTAACACGGAAAGTGACAAGGTCATATTCGCAGATGAGCAAGGATGAATCCCGAAGTGAAGTATGATTAAGGCAGCGTTTGTTGCTCTGCGAGTGCTTAATTAATTATTAAGAAACTCCTGCATCATGCTCAAAGCTTCCTCTCTTTGTAATTTCAAGTCAAGGGCACCTAGAGGACCGAACATCAAACCAAGCTCTCTACCCAATTTTTCCACATTAAGACCGGCAGTTTCGTCTCGGCCACAGAAAAGACGGCCTGTTCTTCTGCCGTTGTCGACCAACTCCTGACATCTGGGCCGCCGCAATCCGTCGGACGCCTCGAATGCGGACCCGATCTCTGCTGCGGTCGATATGTTACTAAATAGATGGCCGATGATGAATGCATCTTCGATTGAGATTCCAGCACCGGCGCCCTGCCAAGGAGACGACGCGTGGGCCGCATCGCTGACAATGCAGACTCGGTTGTTAGCATATGTAGGTGTGAATTTGTGTTCTCATTGAGCATAACCTTTTGGATCTTCTTGGTCCAAGATCAGCTGAATGACGGTTAGCTTCACATATTCCAGCTAGTTTGAGAGGAAAGGAAATATATGGTCGCGCCGTGGGTTACCAATGCCTGGGTTATGGTGATGACGAGGGTCCAATAAAGTTGTGAACTTCAGCCGGGCTTGGTATGAGTGACCGTCGAGAATATGAGGATATGACTTCTCGATAATTATTTGGACTCCATGAGCATTACAAATGACGGGACAGAGACTTACATCGACCATCCCCTTAGCGACCGGGCCCTCATACCAACTCGCAGGCAGAGCATCATTGAGTGAACTTCTCGTCACTTCTCGTTTCCGGTCGGATGAGAGGTTTTTATCGATAACCGCGATGATGCATTGCGCCATGGTCTTGTTCTCAACGAGCCCGTGAAGCATGGCTGCCCCGTCTCCAAGCCAGTCATACTGTCGGTCGACCTTAAAGGATTCCTCCCCGAGAGCCTCTCTCGCCTTCTCAAATGGGACTAAGTGTTTGCAGTCCCACCATCCAGCTGGAGACGCAGCATGCTCCTTTCCTCCCAAAACGTGATCTCGAACGGAGCTGAAGGTACCGTCGGCACCAATAACCGCATCGAAATGTTCATCAGTTCTATCTTCAAATGTAATTCTGACGCCAGACTCAATCCCTTTTAAGGACCTCAGACGTTTCCCAGCGTGGAGCATCTCCTTGGGCAGCAGAGAGAGAAGGGTTCGTAGGAGCGGCGCGCGATTCCCGTCACCAACATGCTACACTGTCAACCAACATCTGATACCTACTCAAATACCTAAGGTATCTGCGCCCTTGCTTCAGTGCAAGTGTGGTTGGCCATGTCAAACGCGTCAGACGGGCGTAGCAACGCAGAAGTAACTAACTATCGAAGTTCACTGACGGTTTCGGCTTTCACTTTAGAGCTTGAAGGCGCTGCCCCAGGATGGGTCGCCGGCCGATAAAAGAGACTATTTCGGTGAACTGGTCGTGAGGCTGAGCCTATGACTTTCTAGCCAAAATTCTTTCTCGAGTCCTAATATTTCTTTACCTGGTTCATGACGAAGTCGATATCTCCCCGGTTTTCGTACCAGTACTTGAACCTACAGCACAGACACAATAAGCCAAGACAAAAAACCGCAAAAGAAAAATTCCAATATGAAGCCGGGCGCAAAGTTGAAGATTATCGTCAAAGGAACCCGCTATAAGCCGTTAATCCCGCTAGACAACACAACTTATATTGGCCCTGAGGCGCGCTGAAAACAGCCATTGAGAAAGTGGGTTCAGATGAGCGACCGTATTAGTCAGCATCAGTGGAAGACGACCCTATTTTCTCCTATTTTTCGTTTCAGTCCTATACAACTTAGAAATGACATTTATGTGCTGTGCTATTATTTCCGGTCCAGTACTTTAGTCCATTGCCTCGCCATCACTTGATCTCTCTACTCTAAGTCTACTGATACCAGATATGGATTCACAGCAGTATCTGTTCGTCAACGTCACGCAGGACAAGAGGTCGGAAGACCGCAAAACGGCAAAAGAGATACGGACACATGTAATGCAAGATATAGGCAAAGCGCGGCGAAAGCCGAGGAAGAACGTGAAATTTCCACTGAAGTTACGCTCACCTCCACCTCCACCGATACAGTCCAGGCTCGACATCACCTATGTGACGCCTATTAATTCCACAGTGCGGAGTTTACCGGGCGAAGATCTAGAGGTCGAGCCTCACGCTCCAGAGCGCCCCGTCGCTGTCGGCTTGTCTCATCCATTTTGGAACCAGAATCCGCTCCAAATCCTCGATGAAAGCTGGGGGATGGACCCATTTGCTCTGTATACTATAGCCTTGGCAATAAATAGCAATAAGAAAAGTCAGTCTCGTATCTTCAAATCAACCTTCTTGCGCAAAGACCGAAGCCGACACTAATCATCTCTTAGCATCGTTTAGCTACAAAGCTCTCTCACAACGGTGGCAGTACTTCTTATTCCCATTTGCGCCTGCCAACTCCCGGGCCTTCCGGGATCTTCTCACCAGCCCAACTATGCGCGATGCTGTCGTTCACGATTTTGGCAAAGGGATATCGATCTGTCTACGCCGATATACGGTTGGGCTGCGCTGCATTAACTCTTCGATCGCCAGCAAAGGTCCACAGATTATCTTTGAGACGCACGTCATAAAGGCTATTATCGGGTTCGTATGCTATAATGTATGAGATGACAATGGTCAAGATAAGCATGAGAAAATGCTTACCGGTTTGTCAGTTTGCGTGCCAGGACTTTGCTCAGGCGGAAACCCATTTCACAGGCCTGCGAGGGATAATCGATCTCGGAGGGGGTACCGGTAGTCTGCCGGCTCAAGTTAGGCTGATGGTCATGTGGTAAACTCCCCAGCGTTCCAACGAGAGTCTTGAGCAGCTTAACAAGACATCCTAGGATTGATATAACCATAGCGTTGATGAGGAATCGCCCTCCTCACTACGCTTTGCCGGCTGACTTACTCCCGACATTGCTGCCGCCGCCGCTAGAGAGCTCGCATCAAATTGAAAACATGACCGCGCTCATGCTCAGTATAACACCAGAGATGTCGAACCTCGTGCATGTATACCGTGACCTGAAGAAGCTAGCTGCCTGGCTTGACACCCAGTCCGCAATGCCGGGAATCGAGAGAGACAGCCTATCCGTTTGTCTCTTCCTCGATCCGATAGCCCACCGCGCACTTTCCGATCTCGCTTCAATAATGTCTATGACCTCCCCTCTCGCAAAAGCATGTGCACTGGCGGCGCTTATGGTCATCTTATCGATTAGACGAAAGTATGACAGCTTCCCAGGTGCTCTTCCGTCCTATGCGACTACCATAACCAATGCTTTGGGGAATGCCGATATGCACAGTCCCGACCATCTCACGCTGCGACTGTGGCTGCTGACCATCGCGGGAATCACGACGACAGAGCGGAACGAGCGACAAAGTGCACAGATGAGACTCGTAGCCGAGATGAGGGCTGCAGGGTTACGGAATTGGATAGATGTCACGGCGCAAATAAGTTTAATGCCTTGGTTCGAAAGGCTCTGGGAAGAAGAGTGCACGTTGTTAGGAGAGGATGTAATGTCGAAATTACACCTTTCTGAGACCACTATGTGCGGCATGATAGGCCGCGCGGAGTAGTTGAAGTCAAACAGGGCCAGAACAGAGTTCAACTCATTTGAGCTAACATACGAGAACCTGGAGCGGAGTGAACTATGGCACTCAACTCGGTTTCTGGTAGCATTAAGACTGCGAGCCACTCAGCCAGCTACTTATTCAGTTGGGTGAAGCATTATGAGATGAGCGAAGTGCGATTGCATCGGTTCCTGAATTACTCTCTTGGCACAATTGGCTACTTCCCAAATGTCGGACACACGCGGGTTCAGCAATTACAGCTTCTAGCGACTGAATCAGGTATTTTGTGTCTCAAGCTGCGGAGGGTACAGAGATTGTTGCGTGATGAATTTATGATGTAACATTACCCCTCGACGCTATTCGCGTGCCGCTATCCAGTCTAAGCATCGTATAACTGCTTAACAAAGTCAAGGGCGAAATACTATACAGCGCAACCGACGTCAGGCAACCCAATAAAGCTGTTAACCCATCGGATCTTGGACGTTGAACGCTGCCGACAGGTTCCCTCGTCGCCTCAAGCATCCATTACGTCGGCAGCTATGCAGTACAGGGATGACCGATTTCCCTTTTCGCCCAAGTCTCGTCGTTAGACCCATATGTATATCAATCGTTCACCTACTCCCGCCATCTGTTGCACGACGGAACTGGATGTCAAGACTCTTTTTGTGCCGGCGCCCATCTCGCCGAAGACTATTGCTGAATAATGGTCTGATTAGAAATGCATCTGAGTTTGATTTTGGGGTTATGAAAAGGGGTATAAAAGACAAAATGCCGACTCACGACTCGTTGTTCCTCGGCACTCTCGAATCGTCACTGCATCCTTCGTAAGCCTTACAACAACAAACGTTCGCTCCAATCTATTGAAATAATTTCAGAATGTCCACCACCAACGATCTGTCTTTTGAAGGCAAGGTTGCCATCGTCACCGGCTCAGGGAGACCCAATGGCATTGGCGCTGCAATAGCCGTGGCGCTCGCTACCCGGGGTGCCTCAGTGACCATCAATTATGTTTCCGACTCCAGCGCACCCAGAGCCGCCGAGCTTGCGGAGAGTATCAGGGCCAAAGGCGGAAAGGCCACCGTCGTCCGTGGAGATGTCGGAGACCCGGAGGTAGCAAAGAAGCTTGTCAAAGAGACTCTAGCTGCCTTCAACACCGACAAGATCGATATTCTCGGCATGTTTTCCTCCTAGTCCACAGAGAAAGACACGAGTGATGATTGCGAGGACGTAATCTCAGCTGCTAACAATCCCATTGCAGTCAACAATGCCGGAATCGCCCCGATGACGCCAACGGTCGAAGTTACGCCTGATGAACTATCATCGGTGCTCCATACCAACTTCCAGGGACCATTCCTTCTTGTCCAAGCCGCTCTTCCGTACATGCCTCGCGGCGGGCGTATCATCAACATCACCACATGCATCTCCAGGATGGGTCTGCATTCTCCCGTGTACGCCGCGTCGAAAGCAGCACTCGACTCGCTTACTTATACCTGGGCCCTCGAGGTAATGCCCCATACCTCCGTGACAGATTCTGTCAGATGATTGGACACTAATTGCGTCGCGTAGTTTGGCAAGAAGTATGGGATCACTGTCAACGCGATTGCACCTGGCCTGACGAAAACCGAGATATCGCCTCCTGATGATCACCCCGCGGTGATTAGGCTGTTGGACCTGACCAGACTGGAGAGGAGGCCGGGATCTACAAAGGATATCGCGGACGCTGTGATTCTCATCGCATCCCCACTGAGCGATTGGATCACCGGACAGTACATCAGTGTCAGCGGTGGCATTAACTGGATTTGATCGGAGTATTATCTGAGGGCTCAATCCTAGTACAAGACGGAAGCTCCATGGCACCTAGCTTGAACAATAGAATGGAATATCATTATCTCTACCTCTCTTCCTCTTTCATCGATGTTGAGGACTTGCATGTATTGCTGGCAATGCTATCTATTGCTCTTGACGTGAGAGCCGGTTAATGCATAATCTCAAGTGCGACTAACCAGTAGATCTAGGTTTACAACTCATCGATGAAACGAGACTGAGTTGGTTACTCTTGATTAGGATGAGCTATGCTCCGAAAGATCGTCATATATATACCATTAATACCTACAGATTGTTAATGGCGCCGCTTGGCACGTAGGGATGCAAACTTGGCGTCCTCCGTGGTGAGTGCGAAAGATTTCCTAACCCGGCAGAATCGACTCTGGTTCCTGCGAAATCCTACTCAAGGTCTTGGCTGCCAGGCTTAAGTCGTGGACTAATTAGAGTGTTCGTCTCCATTGCAACAGATTTATTGTAGATCATCCAATCACCCACCGGGATGGCAATATAATTGAGGCGCCTCCCAGGTGTTGGAGATGCCATTCAGACATAGTTTCTCCGGCGCCAACATCATGCCCTCTCTTATATGAGTATGCGGCCTTTCCCACTCAGCGACCATGTAGTGGACACAACACAGCCCAAAGCTACGTCCTAAAAGCAGATAAGCGACAAAGAAGATCATGGGTCAATTCTCCATCGTTGCCGCCGCCCTAGCGCTTGCGTCCGTAGTCTACGGCCAATGCGGCTCCGGCACGCCCGATGCCACCGTGAATGGCGCCGAGGGCGCATACACCGCCACCAAAGGGTCTCAGCAGGTGTACTCAGGATCAAACTACTACCAGGCGATCCAATCGGCGCTGGACTCGATTTCAAGCGGACAGCGCGTCGCTGTCATCGCATCGGGTTCTATCGGGACAAGCAGCATCAGCATCGCCAGCGGCAAGATCTTCGAGGGCTGCGGCACCATCAACGTCGGGTACCGGGCCGCACACGGAGCCATCGAGTCGCTCGGCACCACGGATGTGCAGATCCCCTACCTGAAAATGACGGGCAACCCGTACTTTGGGCTGTGGTTCTACGGCGTGAAGAACCTCGCCCTCGGAGAGATCAATATGGATCTTAGCGATGGGCTGGGCATCCGCTTCGAGCGCGACGAGGCGGCCAATAGTAACGTCAGCAGTATGGCATCCCTAGAGCCGTTTTCCTTAACCAATATCCATTTCGCCGGAGAGGGCAACTACTAACTCAGCGAATCATAGTGGACACCATCACCGTAACTGGCGCCGGCAGCCACGCCGTCGAAACCTGGAACATCGACGGCTTAACCATCGGCAGCGTCATCGCCCGCGACGTGGGTGAATGCGGGCTGTTGCTACAGACCACGACGAATGCCCAAGTGGGACTCGTCGACGGCGACAACGTCGCCGCGGGCAACGGGTACGCCACCTTCCGCATGGCGAACCAGAATGGAAAGCTGCCCGACGGCAGCTACACGCCCAACGTGTTCGTCGACAAGGTGGTCTCGCGCGGTGGCGGGCGCGGCGTCTTCTGCGTCTCCGAGTCTGGCGGCGCCGTTATCTCCGAAGTCGACCTTGCCGACAACGGGAACAACGCGATTTTGATTGAGAATTGCTACGGCGTCGAGATCAGCGGCGGGAAGGTTCAGGGCGGCGGTGAGGTCCGGATATCCGCGCGTGACGAGTTCGCGAACACGCGTGACGTCTCCATCACTCTTACTGTTGACGGCACGACCGTCCGTGAGTCGCCGTGTGGTGAGAATATCAGCTGGAAGATTTCGGGCGGTGCTACTCAGAGCATTTGCTAGCTCGTTGCGTGAAGTTCGTATAATTTAGCGGTAGTCACCAAGCTTAGGCAATCCGATCCTTCAGTCTACATTTATCATTACTTTTTCGTGACAGCCTCTAAACCTCGTGACCATATCAAGAAAGCTACGGGCTGCGAATTAACTTATTTACAAAAGAAAGAGGAAAAGAGTGAACAGGTTGCTATCATAAGCACTATAAGATTAATCTATTGATTTTGAAACTTGACAATATGATCAAGCCACTTCCAATTAAGCCACGGCGAGTCGGCCGAACAACTATGCCACCTTTTGTTAATAATACATTGTTAACCGGTTGCGCTTCGCCTTAGATCAACACATGTCCGAAAGACCCGGTGGACTTAGGCGGTAGAAAGAGGCCCCATTACACAATAATCGAACTTGGATCCTTTGCTATCAAGTTGTCGCACAAAGGCCAATTGAGACGAGCCGAGCATCAACCCAGATTCACCGCAGTAATTTAGAGCAGGGCAACAGCACCGAGAAGGCCACCGAGGGCGGCAGCGCCGAAAACGGCACCAGTGGGGCGAGCAGCAGCAGCAGTGGGAATGAGAGTAGACGTGCTGCTAGGGCTGACAGTGTACGAACCCGTACCAGTGGGGTACGTGCCGTTGGAGGCAGCCGTGGAAGTGCTCTGGCACATACCGCCGCCGGTGGCATCCAGCATCTTGTGGAGCGCGCTGGTCAGGGACGAGGCCGCGGATCCAGTGGTGATGCAGTCCGTGACGTAAGCGTCATACTGGCTCAGGTGGGCACTACCGTAGGTGAGGAGGCCTACGCCGTAGCTCTTGTAGTCGGGGACGAGTGACGCGGGGAGCTGAGCGGCAACGCTGCAGAACAACGCCTGGTATCCGTCGGGATCCTCCAGGGTGAAGTCAGGCAGAGCGGTGGTCTCGCCGGGGGCGGTCACGGGACCTGTGCCTACGACGCTCGCGAAGAACGAAGCGAGCTCCGGGGCGGGCGTGGGAGCGTCCGAGAAGCTGAGTAGACTCGCGGAACAGGCCGCCGCGTCGGTACTAAAAGCGGTCGGAGTGGCGGTTTGAGCCATTGAGGTACCCGCAAGGGCGGCGGCGGACAGGAGGACCTTGGCGTTGTACATGATTACTCCGGGAATAGTGAATACGAGTAAGTTGAAAGGACGATTTCAGCTAGAGGATTTGTAGGATGCAGGAACGAGGACATAAGCAGATAGAGTACTAGGTCAAAGGAATTCCTTTATATTCGTCGATCGCATTGAAAAGAAAATTGCAACCGAGACACGGACTTTCACCCACATTAACCAACAAGGATCGGAGCGGACTTCAGGATGGACTTCATAATAGAGTCATGCCGTCGCTGCCGGAGTTATCGGCTAGGGGAGAACCCTGCCTTACTTCATTTGCAATGCCTTCGAGCGATTTCTCCTGTAGCGATTTAGCTGTGTAAATGGGAGAAACAGGAAAGGAGTCATTGGTTGCCCCAGTACGAAGCTAGCCCCTGGACACTTAATTGTCATCGCCGTCGACAAGGGATCCGTGCAACCCCCCGTGGTCGGTACCCAATCCCCTTGAAAGCGGCAGGGTTGTTGAAATTATGCTGTCAGCAAAACGGGGCTATGCGAGTGCTTCCCGTGTGAAACAATTGGAGCCTGGATGTGACAGACGGGCCAAGACGGCCTTAACGGTGCCCGCCACGTGCCCGGGCGGAATTCCGTGTGACTGTGCAACACGCGTACTCGTATCCTATCGTGTTATATAGAGTCATGGAGCCAGCTAATGGGGGGGCGCCCCTTGCATTGTCGTCGGTGGAATATCCTAGCCGCGGAGTGGAAAATTCCGTGTGGAAACCTGTCGAGATCGATGATGAGAATATAAGAACTATTAGTCATACGGCCAAAGCTGGAAGGAATGAACCCAGGTAGAAGCGCAAACGAAGATATCCATTCGAACGCCGCCCCGGCTCCGTGATTTCTGAGCGGGTCGTAAGGTAACTACTTTCCCAATGAGAGGTAGTATTGTCTTGATCTATGTCATCTAATTAGTATATGCATTAGCCCATGATCCACTAAGAAGTCACGGAGCCGAGGCGGCGTTCAAAGGGATACTACATTATCACGAGGAGTACGATGATGGGAGAAGGTGGAGAAGGTATTGCACGAGTTGAACAAAATAAGTGATGGTGCCAAGCATGCCACTGCTCACAGTTGGCATGTACTAAACCAACATGACTGTCGATCTTCCGAAGCTTACCGCCGTCTCTTCCTTTCTTGCCAGCTCGGATACCTATCCCACATACCGAAAACTCCATCATGGATATCTATGAATCTCCGCGCTTGAGATATGTCCCCCTTGGAGATGCGAAATACGAAGAGTTCTTCCTCACGCTAGTGAGAGAGCCGTAAGATTGGGGCTCCGCCTCTCGTCCACGTAAGCGATCGATCTAACTTGCTGCCTAGCGGAATCTTGAACAGCGACACGTCCCTCCCGGTTGGCTTCAGCGCGGCACGAGCCGAGTCATTAAGTAAGGTCCTGGCGTCCCGCAAGCTCCTGGCTATGTACATATGCTTGCCGGCGCCCGGGGGCCTCGGGAGCCCTATCCCGATCGGCGTCGTAGCGCTGAGTAAGCCTGAGGAGGGGCAGGTCCAGCACGGCAACGCGTCCATAAGTATCCAGGTCGCGGCGAAATATCAGCGCAAAGGCTACGGTAGAGAAGCGATTGCCTGGGTCCTTGACTGGGCGTTCGACTTCGCGAGATTGCACCGCGTCGAGATCGCGTCTTACAGCTGGAACCCTGGTGCCAAGCGATTGTATAGCAGCATGGGGTTCACTGAGGAAGGCGTTAAACGCGAGGCTATTTGGTTCATGGGTGGTTGGCACGATATGCACGAGCTGGCGATACTAGAGCATGAATGGCGAGGGAAATGGCGAGACGATGTGAATATTGAGACTTGGGCATCTAAGGGTGGCCAGGCCTATTCCAGTGAGCAGATTGCGCAAAGGATGGGATCAGCGTGATTTTCAAAGTATTGAACAAAATCAAGATCACAATTGCTAAATCAATCAGGCGTGTCAGGGGTAATGACTCTATATTGAGCTGTAGGCCACTCGGGCGTACTTATTTGAGACACTCAGCTACCTTCGAAGGTAGGCGATCCACCGACAGTTGACAGACGTTTATTCTAGCGAAAGTGCAATTGTTCCATTGATCTACTCTATTGACGCCAGGTTGAGACGCTCGGATGAAACCAAGCCACGGTGCTTCAGCATGCTTATGGAGCAGTCCTCACCCTTACTGGATCTTGCCCTCGGCAACAAAGCGACGAATAGTATCAATGCTACTTTCGACTGCCACTTTCGCCATCTTAGGTACACTGTTAGCTAATATCCTCGAAGGACGCTTGAATGCATTGAAGGCATTGGGGCTTGACTAACCTCCCAATGCGCCGCCTCCAGCTGCGACGCTTTCTCGCTTCCCGCCGGCACATCGGGGTGGCGCCACTCGAAGACGTAACTCAAGAGCAGCTCGCCATCGGGACGAGTGCTGATCAAATTCATGACAGAGCTGCCATCTTCCTGCTGGAAAACGACCCGGCACGGTGCGTAATGCACTACAGAGCGTGAGTTCAGCAACCCACAGCCACAGAATAACAGGAGAGACAAAGAATCGATTTGCGGCTGAACCGCTCGACTTAAAGTGGGGATCAGAAGGTACTTGGACTTTGTCATCGCTTACCACACACTTCTTTGACTGTCTTAGCCAGACCAGTAGCGTTGGGAGCGAATTGCACTTCACGTGTAACCTGTAGGTCTCCGGATGGTAGTGTCTCCTCAGAAAGGACCTTGCAATCAGTGATGACAGGGACAAAGTCCTGCGCCCGCTTGACCTTGAGCTCGAGGCCCTGCCAGACTTGAGATTGAGTTAACTTGGGCGTGGCGCCGGCCTTATTGATGGGTGCGGTGTAGGCAACGTTGAAGGTAACCATTTTGGCGGACAGCTAAAAGTGCTAAGCTAGGGTTGAGAATGAGTCTTTTGAGATAATCTATGTTGGAGGGCAAAAGGGTCTTGAGGTAATCTTGCGATGGAGCTCCTAAAAACATGCAGTGCTAGAAGAATTGTCCCTTTTTAAAAAGATTCATCTTCGATATTCAAAGCTTCAAGCCAACACGGAGGCAATCGGGGAAATCCATGAGCTGTTCGGGACCGACGTCATCATTTTTCCGTATGAGATACGGTCATTCATGCAGCTGGATAATGCCATTGTTCGCCGGCAAGTAACAATCCAATAAATAGGCCGGGGTTTGGTAAGCTGCAAGAACAGCTTGTGACACCATGCCCAAAAATAGCCATTTCCGGTACTTAACTCGAAATTTTAACCCGTCCGAAGGAGACGTCCGAGATTTCGGGACCGGAATCATTCAACATTGTTAGCTTAGGACTGGATTGATCTCGAATTGTAAAGCCACTGAGAAAGGCTTATGCAAATTTAGGATGGTGACAGCACTGGGGCAGCGGGGACAAGGCGCTGCCAAGGAATACATGAAAACGGAGATGAAAACGGTTTACTATCTTGATCTTGACCGTATATTCAAAACGTTGGCGTGGGTGAAGCTCCTGCTTCATTGTGCGGAAACGGTCGCTCATGATACTGAACTCTAATAGCCTGATTTACACGATAGCGGTGGGGGAGACGGTATGCCGAAGGAGTATGTAAGTAAGATCGCATGAAGGCATTGAATAGCTAGGCATACAATTGATGCGTCTCCTAGTACGGGACTAGATTAGAAGGATCGGTAATAGTGCTTGCGACAAAAACCAAAGACAATTAGTCCGCCATGCTAAGATAACTGGCCGCTACACTCGAACTTTCGATGAGGATGTATTTGTACTCTGCCTTCAATACCAATAACAAAGTAGAATGACTACTCATCAGGGTCGAAGGGGACGAGACGGATGAATATTTCATGCGTGAATTATGCTGTGCCAGCGCTTTCTAGAGCTCGAAAGCTTTTTGCGCGACACTTCTCATTTCGAAGTCCAGCGCAAATGGTTGGATTGAGTTCTATACCAAATGGATCATTTTTCTTGATTATGCGTATGGAGGCCCTGTTATCAGTCATCGTCCTCGTCAGATGAGTCGTCGTCGTCGTCTTCTTCACCATCTAAGTCTTCCATTTCCTCATCCTCTTCATCATCCTCTTCGTCGCTCTCCATTTCAGCGGCGTTTTCTTCTAGGGCCTCTTGTTCCTCTTCTTTCCGCTTACGCTCGTCTTCTTTTCTTGCCTCCTCCATCATCTTGGCCTTCTCTGCACCTGCTTTCCTTTGAGCCACCACATAGGCACCAACTGGCGTCTTCTCCCATGGGAATTCTTTTAAGAAAGCATCAACCTGCGCTCGGTCTCGAGGTGCAAAGTCTACCTTGGCCCGCTTGGTCTCGATAAACTTGGCATTGGCTTCCAGCTTCTGGACTAGCAAGACAAGGCCAGAGCGTAACTTCCCGTTGTTATTTCCCGAAGCCTTTTTCCTCGACTGTTTAAGCCACCGCTTTAACATAATAATAACAGGTAGCGCAAATTCAGGGAATGCAATGTTCGTCGACCATAGTACAAAGTACTCGGCGAAGAGGTCGACTACTTGTTCGCCGACCCCATCCTGATATACACGCGTTCGTAGATAGGATTTTGGCGCTTTATAGGCGACGTTAAAGTCAAGGGCCTTGAGAGTAGCCTGCTTCGGAGACCTTCTCATTTCTGCAGAGTTCAGTACTTCCAAAAGAACAGATGCAAGAGGAATATAAGTGCCGGTCGATCTGGAAATTCTCAAAAGCGACCGGATCATGTGGAACCGGAGAGGGAAGTAGGTAGCTGTGGGAATGAGACGCATGGCGCCAAGGGTGACTTGGACAAGAGGATAAACCAAAAGTCTAAGCTGAGACTCTTTGCCTGCCTCAGCTTCCCTGGTGGAATTACAATGTTCCGACAGGACGCATGACCAAAAGTCTAGGGAATGGATGTACTGCCAATTGTAGACATGTTTATATGACTCGTTTTGATTGTGAACAATACTATTCCGAAGGTGAATGGCCAATTGTCGGATGAAATTGTAGGCTGTTGTGTAGCCAATGCTTTGATCGAGGCCCCATAGCTCAGCAGCCGAATTCTTCATGAGATTGATCCCCTGGATCGTATTGACGTTGGTCACACGTGATCCAGCTATCAGTCCCTGATATGTTGCTTTGAGAACTGCCTCTCGAACGCCTTTATCACCAATCACTACAAGACGACGGAGCACAAGGAATGCCGTAATCCTCGTAGTCTCGCTACTGGTAGTCTGAGACCAAAAACCAACAACAGTCTTGATGAGGTTTTTTAACAGCTTGCGGAAGGTCAGAAGATACGGGACGAGAGGTGTTATCGCTGAAAGCGTGAGCTTAAGGGTGGCATCATCTGATAGGGTGGGGAGCATATGAAGGATCGAGGATGTGAAGCTTCGTAGCAGCATTGATAATGGCCTGAACTTCTTTGACTCTGTCGGTACATAAACTTTGCCAGAAGCAGACTCCTTGACGGGGATATGATGCTGTATAACCTCAGGTATCTGCTTGAGCGCAACAATGAGAACATCGTGAAACACTTCTGGGCTTGATATCGTGTAGGGCATCTTCCTCTCCTGGTCATCATCATCCTCGTTCAGGTGGGCTGCTGATCGAAATGCCAGCACCACTTGTCTCGCCGCTTTGAGAGAGTGGTTCTCCGTAAGCGAAGTCCTCCAGCGCGCAACCATCTCTTTGCTAAGGTCGTTGTCATGCGAAACTGTTTCTGTCTTGTCTGGCTGTGTTGACTTCTTCCGCTTCTTCTTGGGTGTGTCGTCGTCTTCTTCGCTGGCACTCAGCTCATCAACTTCAGCCAGGTCTGCATCATCGAAGTCCAGGGCTTCGGGGTCATTCTCTTTCAAGAATTTATAGAATTCGGGGTCATCTTTAGCAAGAGCTTCCATCGCATCCTTGCTCATACCGAGGCCGCCATCACCAAGCTGGGTATCATCGTCTGCTTCATCCTCGTCGCTCGCAATGGGTTGCTCAGCATCCGATATGTCGAGATCGTCGCTCGCATCGTCACCGGACAGATCAGGTTGCGGCTCGTCTCGTTTGCGCTTCCCTAGTTTTTTAGACGACTTGCTAGCTTTGGGCGCTTTGTCAACGATCTCGAAGCCTCCGCCAAAGAAGTCGTCGACGCTCATCTCGTTGACATTGGCAGTCTTTGACGCCTTCGACTTGGCTGCCTTCTCAGCATCTTCGGGGCCTTTGAAGAACTCGGAATCCGATGCCTTGCGGGCTTGCTTCTTCGCCTGGAGGAGGTGTTTCTGCTTTATTTTTGCGCCGGCTTTCCTCTTTTCCAATACATTTTTCAAGTGTTTCTGCTCGAACTTCTTAGTAGCCTTGAAGTTTTTTTTGGCGCCAGCCATCTTTACCGATTAACCACCAACAGGTGCTGCGGACTTTGTTGGTGCCGGAATGTGGTAGTAGTTGGATAACGAGGCCCTCAGTCCAGGCTTTTTGCTCAATTGGTTCTCGCATCGATTCAACTCCAGTAACTCACTGAATGTAGAAAATTTTAGTGGAGCTTATCGTGGGGCATCTTATCACAGCAGCTAGCCCCGAAGTAGCGCTACCCGCTGCAGGTACCTGGGTATTTGTATACCTATATCCACTTATGTGGGGTAACGTACCTACTCACTGCCCTCAGGGTATTTACAGGTTGCCTAGAGATGTGCGGTGATAGGCTTCACCCAGCTAAGTCGTTACTGCTTCAGGTGTTTCTAGCATTCATCTCCTGAGCTTCATAACGCTCTTCACTTCCGAGACCTTGGCACTCTGAAACGGACTGCACCCTAGCCATTTACCTACTAAACTTCTGAATCTTCTTTTGAAGCCTGTTCGCCTTTGAAATGGCGTCCAGACAAGCCTATGCTCCAACACCTCACAGCTATGTGCCAAATACCACTATTTCCGCAACCATAAATCTCGACGAGGTCTGGATCACAGAGCTATCACAGCCAATGTGGAACATGCAGCCTAACAGTGAATAGGAGGTTAAACTGGCTGAGACGCGAGCCGAGCGCGATCTCCAAGACTCTCTCGCCGAGCTCTTCTCCATTATAGTCACTTTGGATGAGCTTGAAAGGGCCTTTCTCAAAGACGCGATTCCAGAATCCGACTATACGGAAATCTGCGAGAGGTCTTTGAAGCAGTACAAGTCCATCTTGGCTGATGAGACCGTAGCCAAAGCATTTGTTGGCCTCGAAGAGTTCAAGGCCGAATGGGATGTAAGCTACAGCGTCTCGACCCTTCCATCGCCCGTCCGGCCACCTGCTCACAGTAACATAGCTTGAAGTGCCCAGGGCAACTGAACGGCTGAAGGTTGGGATGCCTTCGACAGCCGTTACTGCATCCACGGGCACGGCCCCTCAGCCCACAGTGGCCGCCGACAGCAAATCTGGACAACTTATTCTAAAGGCGACAGAGGATTTTATCACCTTCTTGGACGCACTTCGACTCGGTCTTCTTGCCAAGGACCAGTTACATCCTCTCCTAACGGACATTATTCAGAGCGCTAATAAGGTCACTGACCGAGATTTCGAGAACAGAGGCAAGATCATCCAGTGGCTTATTACCTTGAACCAGATGAAAGCGACTGAGGAGCTGTCGGAACATCAAGCTCGAGAGCTTGAGTTAGATATCAACTCCGCCTATGTTGGCTTCAAGAATGCCCTTTGAGGGGGCGCGCTCATAAAACGGTCAGCCGTCGACGTTCACCTTGCGTCATTATACAGATGCCTCTATCCGCTATAAACCAGACCTACTACGGATAATGGAACTACATACGACCGAGATTGCTCTCGTTCACAACACGGTGACAACAGTGCAGCGGCAGCATACATTGATTGTATTATTTTCAATGACGGCCCCGGTATTGGTCGTTCCTCGGGATCTGACCCGTCTTCTGCAGCTATGAGTGGCTAGCTTGTCATTAAGAGCCCCACTTGCAGGGCGCATTTTCTTCGTGTTTCCATCACTTGTCCGTCCACTAGTTGGCAGTATTTAGTGAGCAGACCGCATTGTGCAGCAATTGCCCTTTTGTGCCAGCATCGTATCATTGAGTTACTCCGAGCCTCTCTACAGGAATCATGCAGCGCACTTTTCTGGCTTTCCAGCACAATGCGAAGCTTCACAGCCTACAAACGGTTGTCCGGGCTGTGAGGCCAGTCAAGTCGCTCGAGGAAGCGAATAGAAGTCTTTTCAAAGGTGCGAACGAGGAAGATCATGTTGTAATCACCGATCAAACCATATTCCATCCTCAAGGGGGCGGTCAACCATCCGATGTTGGAGTGATGAGCACTGCTTCCGGGGCCAGTTTCGATGTCTCGGCCGTTCGCATGAACGCAGTAACTGAAGGGGAGGTGCTCCACCTCGGCCGTTTTGCCGACACAGCGTCACATTTCAAGCCCGGCGAGACTGTCACACAGACTATCGACAGTGAAAAACGGTTGCTCTATTCACGCTACCATACTGCCGGCCATGTTCTCGGTGGAGCAGTCCGTCATCTTCTTGAGAAGGAGGTCGCCAACTTTGACGAGTTAAAGGCATCACATTTCCCTGACTCAGCTTCGTGTGAGTTTCAGGGTTTAATCGAGGGAAAATGGAAGGACGCTATACAGGCGCGCCTCGACGAATATATCAACAAAGACATGCCAGTTGAGATAGACTTTTGGGACGAGGAAGACTTCAAGGCAAACGGACTGGAAAGACTCATACCTGACCGGAAAGCGATGGGTATGGCAGATGACGAGAAGTTCCGTGTCGTTAAAATCATCGGCTGTGAGGCTTACCCCTGTGGAGGAACTCACGTCGACAGCACTCAGCTCTGCGGTAAAACGAATGTCAAAAAGATTAGTCGATCGAAGGGTATAAGCCGCGTGAGCTATACGCTCCCTTGAAGGCCCATCCCAATAAAAGTATACAGCAAACCTCGCTCGCAATCCACTTGGACTTGAATTGAATGCAATGCAGTCGATAGAACACAGCATGTTGCGTTTCAGACCGGAATATAAGCCTCAAATACAAATATGCCCGTACCCCGTATAGTGAAAAGAGCCATTACATTGTCGGAAGAATCACATTTCTTATCCGATGGTCTTCAGATAAACATTTTAGCGCGAAGCAGTGCTCAATTACAGTTCTCAAATCACGAGCGTTCGCGTGGCCATGCGCCGTTGTTGAGCGGCCAGTTGCTTAACGAGAGCTCGATTCTCGAGCACGTGGCCTAGGTGTGGCTTGTCTAGTCTCCTAGACTGGCCCACACTAATTGTTACCACGGAGGGTCCTCAAACCGGCAAGCTATTTTCGATTGTGACCCCAAGTGAACCTATGCTAAACTCTCTACTTTTAATGACTCGGCAATTGAGAGCGTGTCGGATAGTGTCACTTACGCAGGGTCGGGCATTATATCATCTGTCGGCCGTGAAGGGCTGGAATGCAAGGGTAATTGAGTAGTTCGAGTTGGCTTGGAGTAGAGAGATCTTACCAGAACTTGACGCTCTCTACCTTAGCCGCATCTCCCCTACAGGGTAGTGTAGATGGCACTGGGATTTTAGGTGTGGTAGTGTCACGGGTACATGCATGATGCCGACCAGAATCGTGTCAACCTTCATGACTTCGGCCAGATGCATACCACCCTTCTCTCTGGAGAGGCTGCATGTGGTCCTAATGATTGGTTCCGACAAATCCAATGGTCCAATCTCCAGCCTTGGCTCAAAGTTTAAGCTGCAGTAGACTTGATAGCGGGACCTAATGATGTAGGGTCCTGTCAATCAGGGGTCCTAAACCTACACTCCCATACCTTAGGTAACCTCGCGGAGTGTTGCCCCTACGCATGCCGAACTGCCATCGTCATTTGTCCATACGTTAGACGAACGAGTCGGGTACTCAGTGCGACCTGGACAATGAAACGTATATATCCTAGCTCCCATCCTTGTCCTCCGTCCTCCACCTCCTCTTCCTCACGTACCAGATTCCCCTTAGGAACTCGCTATTTCAACATCATAAAGCCAATTCAACATCTCGCTCTCGCGTTCTAGAAATGAGAGAGTATCATGGATTTTCTTGGTGGTAACATATTGCCCCCTAACTTGGAGCTTAAAATCTTTCTACTCGGAATCGGAGCATTCCTTCTTATTGGAATATGCATTTCCATCATTTCCACTCAAAATGCCAAGGATAATGAGAATCCTACACTCATCCAGTCCCTGTGGCTATTCATCTATTCCTGCTTTCTTAAGCCACATGGGGGCGATAGCAAGGGAAACCAGCAAGATGCTCTTGAAAGCTTCTACAAGTCCCAGGCCAGCGTCTATGATGCGACAAGGAAGCGTCTTCTGAAAGGCCGAGAGGATATGTTAGCCTTAGCAGCTGCTCAACTCGCTCTAAAGGCGAAATCCGTCGACTCGAACAAGGCCAGAAGAATCTGGGTTGATGTCTGTGACTGAGATCGAACATTCAATATCTTGTCGCTAACGCGAGCACAGATCGGTGGCGGTACCGGCTGGAACATTGAAGCAATGTCTCAGTTCGTCAACGTTTCTACCTTCTTCGATAGCGTATACCTAGTTGACTTCTCACCGTCTCTATGTGAAGTAGCTCAGAAGCGATTCGCTAGATTGGGCTGGACGAACGTGAAGATCGTTTGTCAAGATGCGAGAAAGTTCAGGTTGGAAAACCACGAACCAGTCCTCAATGGCGAACAACAAGGCTCTCCTGAAGCAGGCTATTTCTCTCAGGAGCAGCGGAGACATGTGGGCGCCGACCTCATCACCATGTCCTACAGCCTGTCTATGATCGTAAGTACTTGCCAAGAGCTTAAAGAACTCTTACTAACAGTATCATAGCCTGACTACTACTCTGTCGTGGATTCTTTAACCTCGCTGTTGGCGCCGAATGGCATCATCAGCGTGGTTGACTTCTACGTTCAATCTAAAGTCGATGTTAGCTTTAGAAATTACACAGGAGGTCTTGTTGACCGTCATGTGAACTTCCTTGGGAGGACATTTTGGCGTGCTTGGTTCGATATTGATAGGGTTGCTCTCGAGCCTGGTCGCCGTGACTACCTTGAATATCGTTTTGGTACAGTCCTCAGCGCCAATACTCGCAACTACGTGCTTGGCGCGATTCCATACTACATTTGGCTGGGCGCACCCAAGCAACCTCTTTCATGTTCCCAGACGCTTGAGAAAGTTGATGCTTTGTTGACTGAGTCCCCCTACCTTTCCCCTGTCAATCACTCAAATCTCCTGTCCCGACAGATAGAGAAGGGCGCCTCAGAGATTCGCTCAAAGGCTTTTGACGCTGCTATTGTGAACCTTTCCTCGAACCTGCCTCTCCCTTCGTTCTTCTATCAGAACCATCACTATCGGATATACTACGATGACCAGCTTACGAAGCACACCCAGTTCAAGGACGAGTACATTTACGCATTCACTTGGGAGGACACCCGCGTGGACGAGCGCATCTTGAAGCTGAAGCCAGACGACGTAGTTCTTGCCATTACGAGTGCAGGCGACAATATCCTCTCTTATGCGCTACAATGCCCTGCTAGAGTCCATGCCGTCGACCTGAACCCAACCCAGAATCATCTGCTAGAGCTCAAGGTCGCCGCGTATCAATCGCTCGAATATGAAGACTTCTGGAAGATATTTGGGGAGGGCAAACATCCTGGTTTCCGCTCCTTGCTTATCTCAAAAATGTCTCCTCACTTGTCTAGTCGCGCATTCCAATACTGGCTGAGCAACCATCGCATCTTCACCAAGAACCACGGCGGCCTCTATGACACCGGTGGCTCGAGGCATGGAATCCGGATCTTCCGCCGCATCACGCAACTCTTCGGCTGCCATTCGGCAGTCAAGGATCTTCTCACAGCCAAGACACTCAACGAGCAGCGCGAGATCTGGCGCAGTCGCGTTCGCCCCGCTCTCCTGTCCCGCCTCGTGTCCAAGCTCGTCGTATCCCAAGAATCGTTCCTCTGGAGTGCCCTAGGCGTGCCCAAGAACCAGCTAGCTATCCTCGAGGCGGACCACGCAGTCTCTAAGGCAGTGCGCGGTCCGAACCCGACGGCCAAGAACACGCGCTCGCACGCTATCTGGGAGTACATGGTGAACACGCTTGACCCCATGGTAGAGTCTACGCACATCGCCACGGACAACCCGTACTACCTCGTGTGTCTCGACGGCAAGTTTTCGCCACAGTGCCACCCAGACTACCTATCCCCGAAAGCGCACACGCGCCTCTCACGGCCCGGCGCCCTTGACAACCTGCGCATCCACACGGACGAGATCGACGAGGTGCTCGCTCGCATCGCGCCCGGCACGCTCACGGTCGCCGTCGTCATGGACAGCATGGACTGGTTCGACCCGGAGTCGGACGCCGCGACGTCGCAGATCACGAAGCTAAACCGCGCGCTCAAGATGGGCGGGCGCGTCATGCTGCGCTCCGCAGGTCTGAAGCCGTGGTACCTGGAGGAGTTCGCCAAGCTTGGCTTCACGACGAAGTGCATGGGCTCGCGCGAGGACGGCGCGTGCATTGATCGTGTCAATATGTACGCCTCGTGCTGGATCTGCACTAAGAGGGAGAACCTCGTGCCTCCTACTCCGCCGAGTCGGGATAATGATGCTTTTGGTAATGCTGAGATCTCATCTCTCAAGATCTGAAGTAGACTGGGAGTGTATGTCGCATTTTGATGCTGGGAGCCGAGGTTGGGGGAACGGGGCGTAATTTGATACATACTACTATCGCTAAATCAACAGAGAGCTATCAGAGCTAGTGTGAAGAATACGGCAGATTGTTATAGTTTTCTCGAAATACATGAATGATGAATTTCGCATTTTACTGTCTGAATGTCTATACTCTGTGTTTTTCCCTATGCTTGTCGCAGCTTGTTACATCATATACGGTGATTGATTATAGAATCCTCCCAGAGTCTTCACTAACCTTTTGCTTTAATTTCCATTTTCTGACCCGTGGTATGAATACGTTGTGCTGCTTCGGCCTCTAATAGTTCATGAGACGGTTTGCGAGTACAGATTCTGTTAGGCCTTATCAACATGAAAGACTGCATCATCCTCGGGCATCTGCTTCTTCCGTCGTTCGCCATAACACCAAGCACGAAGTGACTAGTCCATGACTTAGTCAGTGGTTATAATGAAAGTGGTAGATTATGTTCGAGTTTGGTGGTTTGGTGATTGTTAGTAGAATTGGCACCTTGAAAGTAGCACCTGTATACAGCGAACCCGATATTAACTGATCAATGAGGAACAGTATCGTAAATGTCGGCACGGGAGACGCATAGAATGGGACAACGAGGGTCAATGCCAAAATTACGTGAGCTCCAATTGAAACATCAGCAGTGAATACACTCGAGTCATCGTAGCTGTGATATGGAGAACGGCTTGGATATATTGCTCATCAGTAGAGCAGAACTATTACACAAATCTATTCAACTGGTTACTTGACCTGAGGCCTAACTCACTGGCGGCCAATGTGTGCAATGACAGATACTCGAGGCAACGTCGGTTAGTGGAATGTTTGTACACATTATTCCCACGGTGTAAACAGGATAATCTCGCTATACCCATAGCTCGAGGCTTCTATTTGCAAACTAGAGCTGTTGCCACGCAACGCAGGCCGGCACCCTACATTGTATTGTCACCTGTGTATTGTCTATTGTTTTTATGCAAGTAGCTACATAGGTCTAGTAACATACCACAGCCATAAACGCTTTCACTGGAAAGTCCAGTACACCATCAACAATGACAGCACTCCTTCATAATAACTTTCGCCCAGAACCTCTAGAGTCGTCCACTGTTAAGAAAGGCATGTGACTGAGATACTCTCGCCGTAGTGCGCAAGCTCTACCGTTTTCTGATGCTGTTTCAGTAGTGCAGCCAAAAGGCCACAGAATGACGCCCATCATCGACAACATCCTGGAAATGACGAGCCGCTCTTCGTCAAAAAGTGGCCACTGCTCACACACCATACTCCCACCGGAGGTAGAAGTATTCGACCCTAAAGGCGATATGCTGCTTCTTGTCGGAAAGCAGAGATGTACCAACAGGTCTTGCAGTAGTCGGCACAACAAACAGCCGAACGCGATCTGCTTCCATGTCAACTCAGCCATCATCGTAGGTGCCTCACCAGCCTTCGGGTTCGTCTTGTACAGCCCCAGCGCAGCAATCACGCGGGAAGACGGCGTGGACTGGACCGTCCACCTCCCCGACGACGACCCGCAGGCCATGCGGACCATCATCAACATTCTCTACGGGCACTACCCCGTCACGCTATCCGACGAGCACGTCACTCTCGAGCAGCTCCTCCACCTCACTGTCTTGGCCGACAAATACGACCTCGTGCAGCATTTCTCGGAGTGGTCTGCCCAATGGGTGCGAGACATGGAACCCTACTGGCTCGGGCGAAGGTTCATCGGGAAGTCGACCGAGGACCTAGAGTCACTGCTTTGGATATTCTGGGTTCTCGGGCACGAGCCCTTGTACACCTACATGGTACTACAAATCGCCTTTTACAGCGAACTTGACGCCGCTGGCAGACTCACGGATCCAGCGGGACAACTCTGCTTCACCAACGAATCCCGCGATGTTCCCGTGCCCCCATACGCGCTGAGTAAACAACCACATCAGACAAAACATCCGGTTACTGAAGAGATGAACTAACTTCTACCCTGTCATCATTAGTCGAGATCAACCACTCGCGCACCTGCGTCCTACGAATGATCCGCAAAGACATCAAAACCACGCTCGAGGAGCATCTCCACGGCGCGCAGACGAAGAGCTGGCTGCGCTGCCGCCGTGCAGACGGGAAAGACGACAGCGCCTGGCGGCAGAGCATCCTCGGTGCGTTCGTAGCGATGCTCGAGGCAGAAGGGCTCTGGCCTTTGCCATCCGCCTACGCGCTCACAGCGAGTCCCAGGAGTCTGGCGGAGATCTTCCGCTTGCACCCCAGCATCCCCTCCTTCGTGCATCACCGCGACGGACGCTTCTGCGATGCTGACGGCACCTTCTGGGAGCGCGTCGAGAGATTGCTTCGCGAGGTGCGCTTCACGCTGCCAGCGCAGTCGGCTAATTATCTCAGTGAGCAGGCGGGGAAATCTGGGCTCGCGAGCTATTTTGAGTCCAGAGATCTTGGGATTGGTTTGGATAAGGGGTGCTGGAATGTGAGGGAGATTTTGGAGTTTCAGGAAGCTATCGATGGGAGTCGACGTGCCTCTGCTGAGTTCTTCTGACTACGTTGATCATGAAGACATATCGCCGTATTAATGGGAAGGGAGAATGGGCTATGGATAATGGTTGGGAGAACATGGGCGTGAGGCCAGCTTGGGAAGCATGTTTCCTGATTGGGAAAAAGTTGAAGGTTGGCGCTGTCGCAAGTCTCAAATGCCAAGATAGAGGAAAGCTTGACGTTGAGAAACTTATGTAATGTGAAGCAAGGATTCGTCTCCTGCCAAGACTCTGCACTGGTCCGTCATTTTCATTTTGAACTCGTCTCCATCGCTCTCCAACCCACGATCTCCACGCCTATACAACTCAATACTACTGTGCTCTACGATGCGAAGCGCTTAGCCAAGATTCGATGAATTAGAAGGACATCGAGATGCATCATTCTCTGAAGGCAGGCGCGTCGCCCCTCGTTTGAGCCTGGTTGCTTTTTGAGGGGTGTTCGTGATGGGGACTGTGATGAGGATTGTAATAAGTAATAGTAAACAGGGTGCCGTCAATACCTTGTTTCCAGGTCTGGTTTCGGCACCGCTGGCTATCATTCGAAGTAACAATATCGGAATTCTCTTCCTCATGGAATCTGACTTCTGGAATAGAACTTGACAATTGTTACCGCAGCACTGATTCTTGTCTAATAGCTAATGCGAAGACCCGACTCACCAATCTCATCCTGAGAAACCTATTCGCAATCTTTAAACATGCACACTTACACACTTACGATATCTCAAGAGAAATACAAAAGACAGGAAAAAGAATAAGACTAAGGGCAAGCGCCGACTCTTCACATGATTTTAACCTGCCCTGCGATTGCCTGCCTGGTGCAGACCTTGCCGTCACGATAAGGGGCTGAATCTCAAACCCCCCTTGTCAGGGCACTGTCTCAACCCTTGTCCGACCATACCAGACCCCTGTCCGAATCCAAGATGCTACGAGCCTCAAGCTCTAAGCGACTACCAACTCCATGTCCCCCGTTCCCGGCTTACCTACACTGATTGATAGCATGCGACCCAGGTCTTAACAACGGCCGGCCAATTCACCACGGGTGAATACCTCAGGGCCGTTCCAATAAGGTTAGTAGTGTATTACGTACTTACTTGGCTGTCAGTAAGTAAGACTGAGGCGGGCGACAACAACAAGACACACCCCAGTCGAAACCATCTCCAGACTAGATGCGTCTGGCGGTGCGCGGTGACGAGCTTCCCCCCAATCCAATCCTGGAGTTTCATTCTTTTCTTAGTATCCGTGATATAGCATTCGCGTCCGTCCCTATTCTCTTCTCAGTGCAGTGCAGTGCAGTATAGTGCCGTCTCACCAGCGCGAACCTTTTCTCTCCGATGACCTGATATCCTCCGGAACATCACCAGTGGATCTGTCTTCGTTCTTTTTTCTCTGTCTGCTTCGTTTCCCATCCCACAGCGTTTGGGTCATGTTTTGAGAGTCGGTACTATCGCTCCTTTTAGTGTCTATTCTTGAACCACGACGACCCACTGGCCTGGCCCGTACCATTCAGTCAGGCACTTCTTTTCTTTTCTTTTCCAAGAAACATTCCGGAATGCTTTCGTTTTCGAGTCTGTGAGGGGAGATCTACGCAGCTATCCATTATTACTACCTTACATTCTTTAACTGTGTTCGTGTGTGTGACTGAGTGGATTGAGCCCATAACTTTCGTAACGGCTGGTCTGTTTCCGTTCATCTATCTATACCTTCATTGATCCGTACGACGAAAACAAGTGGGAGAGAGAAGGAGAACATAATTCTTTAATCCACACGAGGGTTCCTCGCTGCCCAAGAAAAGGCTCGAAATTCTCGGTCCAGCATGAGGGCGCTTTACTCGGGGTTTCTACTGTTGGCTTTGGGCACCATATCGCCGGTACAGGTGCGTAGTCGCCACGACTTACAAACGATGCCAAACGGAGTAGAGAAAGACGTACTAATGGGACACTTCAGGCCGACACGTATAGAGCCTATGATCAGCCCGTGAAGCGCTCGTTTCTGCAGGATCTTCTAGACAAACTTAATGGGCTTGGTGGCGGCGAGAATGGAGGAGGAGCCGTGGGTGGTAGCAATGGCCAGACCGTCACCGAAACTATCCGGCAGACTATCACGGTCGGTGGCGGCGGGCTAGCCGGACTGTTCAATACGTCGGCGACGGCGACAACGACGGTTACAGTCACACAAGTCGCTGAAGGCGCCGCAGCGTAGGTTCCAGGAGTCTCACAGACGCGGTAGCATGGGATTGAATTGGGGGCTGATTTGGTTGATAGGCAAGCTACGGTCACGCAGTTGGTCACTACAACAATGATGCAGCTCATTGCATGCGGAACAGCCTTTGGGGTCCCGATCCCGCAGGCCGAAGCCTCGTCTATCGCGTCTTCTGTGGCCCAGGTCGTCTCCTCCGGTCTAGCGGCATCTTCTGCGGCCGCCTCTTCGGCTGCAGCTACGTCGTCGATTGCTGTCATTGGCACATCTGCAGCTATAACGACCTCCTCGCTAGCTTCGATTCCCACAGCTACTAGTTCGGCCAGTTCTATCTGTAAGAAGCTCTCTCCTGACGGCTACGTGAGAGCGTTTAATTGACTCTGACTCTGCGCAGTGGCGGCATCATCATCATCGTTGCCCTTATTAAGTTCAGTCCCGACATCTCTCGCAACCGTCGTAGTCTCAAGTACCTCGAGCGCGATAGCAGCTATCTCCTCATCCAGTTCAGCAGCAGCCGTGGTCTCCAGCGCATCAGACACAGTCGCGGACGAGACATCAACTTCATCGGCAGCCGTAGCAGACTCCAGCACAGCAGTGACGCCAGCCTTGTCTGAAACTACCTCGTTATCGTCAGCCGTCGACGTATCGTCTACAGGGGTCGCAACCTCAACAACAGCCGCCGCCGCCGCAGACACAACAACTACGTCCTCAGTAGCAGGTGCATCATCGATCGCGCTACCCCTCGGGTCTTCGACGCTATCCGTGGCTACGACGACAGCAGCAGCGGCAGCAGCAGATCAGTCATCAGTCGCGCTGCCGGCACAAGCGACGCCCGCGGCCGCCGCCTCCGACGTCAATCTAGCCCCGGCGGTCCCGGATTCGCTCACGGCGACGACGTTCGCGGGCGCCAACGCGGGCCCGCCGATTAACTTCAGCGGCGTCAATTTGAGCTCCGTGATCAACCTCGGACCCGTTGGTTGATTGATTGACGACTGATCATTGGTGGGCGACAGGGAAAAGGAAGGAGGCCAATTCGCGGTAGGAGGTTAAAGAGCGCGCATATAATACTAAGGCCTATTTTGTTGGACTTACTAACTACTTGTTTTGAAAGAGATATATATATGTAAACCTTCTAGATTTGAATACTTGATAAAACCCCCTGGTGGAGGACCCTTCTGTTCTTGGTTATATAATGCAATATAAAGAATCTGACCAGACGCATATCTAACAAACACACGAGAGAAACTAAATCACAATGCGGCCACAATGTTCATAGTGCTTTACTTTGAAGTAGCAAGTATATTGAAGGGGTATCATAAGTCTAAGTCTAACTTTTCCCTCCGAGCCCAAAACGCCAGATCAATCACGTTATTAAAACCCCATTTATGTGCCAGTTGCCCCATCTTCGACTTGTTTCTTCCGCAGGGCAGCTCTTATTTTCTTCGCCTGACGTTTACTCATCGGCTGCTCTTCGCCATCACCCCCGGTAGCAACGGCGTTTTCAGCATCGTTACCATTCTTCCTTTTCTTTGCCCCAGGACCACCACTCCCTTCTTGACCCTTATTCTTCTTCCCTTTATTACCCTGTGCATTCCCGGCGCCAGACGCGAGATTATCATCCCCAGCTTCGCCCATTTCGACATCGCCTTGCACACGGTCCGCAACACCGACAATGTCAATAACGCCCCTGAAACCACTGCGCTTGAACCCCTCGTTAACGACGACGCCGCGCGGCAACACACCCAGCCCCTCCGTGCCGCGATCCGTCGGCAACCCCCACACATGAAGCAGATTCACCACGTCCGCAGGACCCCTCAAGCCAAGCACAGATTGCGCCTCGCTACTAATCACAATACCGCGCCCGCGCGTCGCGCGGATGAGCGAGGCCACATTCCCGATAAACGTCGCGCGGGCGCGCGCGTCAACGCCTATGCCTACACTTGCATTACCGGCATAGCTATACCCGTCCTTGGAGCTCTTAGATTGAAGGATATGTGCGGGCGCGGGGCCCTGCAGGACCTGCGCGTAGCACACCTCGAAGCGCACGCCGCGGCTGACGGCGAACATGCACGGCTTCGGGCGGAAGACGAAGGGCTGGCGCACGGTGAGGTCGAGGGAGATTATGGATATATCGCTGAGGGACTGGCAGGCGGCCGAGAAGCTCTCTTCGGTCTGCGGGCGCACGGCGAGGATGTCGTAGGCTGCGGCGAGGTGCGGCAGGCGGTGGTGTTGCGCGGGTTCGGAGAGGAGGATTGTGGCGCGGCGGAGGACGGTGGGGAGTTTGGGTTTTGAGGGGGAGGAGGATGAAGAGGAATGAGGAAGAGAGGGGGAGGAGGAGGAAGTGGGATGGGTAGGATTGTCGAATTTCGGGAGCGGGTTCGTGACGTTGGGCGGTATGTGGCCACCGATCGTGTGGTTGAGGGCTACGACGTTGTAGCCTAGCGATGCGCTGAAGCGGAGCGTGCGCTCGAGGTCTGCGGCGCTCGCGTGGGGGGACCACGCTATGTTGAGGTCGTAGAGCATGGTTTATATAAAGAATGAAGGCATGAGATATGAGCTGGAATTGACGTGAAGTATTTATCCTTATGGGCGCGCTGGAGGGGTCGGGACTTGAAATTCTATCTATGTAAATTATCAGATAAGAGTGAATGTTCTTGCCCAGATATTTTTCTTATCGGATTAAGCTCCTCTGGGGTACATTAGAAGCTCTTGTGGAGTACAGTGGATCTCATCGAGAGCCAAAATACCGTGACAACACATGCAATTCATACCTTGAAAACATGGAATTGTTGTCCAAACGACGAACCTTATCGGAATTGAATGCATAGTTTATATAATTTGTTATTACAACTATCTGGGGAGTCATATATTATTCTCTGCAATTAGGAACCTGAGACTTAACCATGCCACTTCCTGTGAGTGACTGTAGGGACTTGGCTAGAGTACCTTGCTGATACAGTAGAATTATATGACCGATCAGCCAAAACATAAGTACCTTCTCCGTCCCCTCCTAGTACCCACACTAGACGTGGTTCCAGGCGGCCGATGCCGCCTCCTTCAGCGCTATTGGACAGCTCTGTCGTTCTTGGCTGCGACATCCAAGCTCTTTCGGTGGCGTGGCTCAGTCTCAGTGACGAAGCATCCACTTCCACATGTCTCTATTGAGTGATGAAAGCTGGAACACCTGAATCGATCAACCTCGCACGATCGCCTCCCGTAGTCTATTACACGTCCACACATTACCTATTTCCTTCCATCTTCATACCTGAATATTTACGACTCTTGCGACGCGAAACTAGCTTTAGCACAACCGAATTCTACCCACCTCAAGTCTTCAACCGCATCGCACTCTGCGCCGCCTGCGCCGTCTTGAACCATCACCACTTACCGACGGCCCGCCGCAGCCGCACTCACTGAACCATGTGTCTGATCTTCACCTGCGGCGAGCACACCTTCCGCAAGGAGGTTGAGGGATACGAGGGCATCACCTGCCAGTGCCACAACTGTGGTAACTACGCTGCCCATGTCATCAAGAGTAACCCGTGGTTTACGTTTTGCTTCGTCGTAAGTTATTCCTTTCTCTTATTTCCTGAGATCTCATGTTTCCGTATAAAGCCGCAGTCCATGCGTACACAACTATGGAATGCGCTAACTCGTTAATTCTGCAGCCTGTCCTACCTCTCTCCTTCAAAGGCTACCATGATGTGGTCTGCCACGTCTGCAACTTTGCCCAGCCGCTCGAGAACAGACCCGACGTTATGAACATGAAGGGTGGAGGCAACAATATACCGATGCAGAATCAAGGACCGCATCAAGGCTGGGGTGGCCCGCCGCCTCAGGGTCAACAACCTATGCAGTACAAGTAAAAGACCTACGGCGATCGTAGGATGGGAACGGTCTCTGTGAAAAAGATGAAGCATACAAGATATAATGAAGGCATCGAAAGAGCGCGATGAATTGGCGGCGAAACTCGAGGCACACTTCACCTAATGATGCTGTGATGCCCAAGGGGCGTCGTTACATAGGCACAAGGGCTCAGGTGTAGCTCATACCACGGCGTTAAGGGAAGGGCGAATGAATGGTTTTTGGCTGATTTCATTATGGCTGCTTTCAGCATAACAGAACGGCATCGGCTTTAATAGTCTCTACTGCGCTTTGCATACCCTACACCCAGAAATAAGTTCTTTTTGTTAGTGTTAATGATATACATTTATTATTCTTACTTCATCTCTTCCTGCGACAGAAGTGAAATGTCAATTCAATCAAATTTATAGAATGTCCCTTCATGCGGTACATCAGGTCAAGAACACTTGAGCAGAAGCTTTCGAGGCTATCCTCGACCCGATTAACACATTAACTATGCCTTTAAGCTAATTGGAGGTCTACTAAATTACTAGCTCAGCACCTTACTACGAATACAAGCCCGCCAGTGTTTTCCTCGCCAACGTTCTCATTACTCTCTGCAGCAGGATTCCCAGGCTTGGAATTAAGTATGAGGACTTGAACTGGACCCTTCAGAACACAAATCCGATGTTGTCTGCTGTCTTGTAGCCAACTTAGGTTGGACCTACTTCTTCGGCCTTGAAAGAAGCTGTGACCATTTCTACTTTCAAGAGTCTTGCAGTTTCCTTACCACGTTTACTCGGAGCGGGCGCTCAGTACCACGGACATCGGTATCGGCCAAATATCATGTCGTGGCATTTGAGTTTCCGACTTTATCTCAAATACTGTCTTAGGTTTACATCCAGTCGGTATCTGTCTCGACGCTTATTCAGTCGTTTATATGGGAGGTATACACCTCTTATACCAGAAATTATCCGTCGGCACAGTCAATTATTAAAGATGTCGTTCTAGTGATCTGCGACAATTGCCATTGCTCGGGCATGCCAGAGACCCCCTTGGAAGACTTCGTGGCTATCTAGAGCTCACATGGAGCGAATTTATAGATGTGATGGGACCAGCTCCCTCTGAGACTCATCATACAATAAACCGATTACGACACAACCCAACAAACCCAAGGAGCTCAACCCACAGTCCGGTCTCTAGAAGTCGTATGTTGCCCACCTCCTCAGCATATCCATCTAGTACAAAAAGTTTAACTCTGTGATGTACAGATGACCGAGCACAGGATGGCTACGGCAGTGCTTGACTAGAAGCAAGGTACTACGGTAGAGATTGTAGGAATGGAACAAGCTGCCGAATTTTCTGAGGCGCTCCAAGCTTCCGGAGAGGACGTCCGGCTCTCTAACGCCGGAATTTAGCCCGCGGTAATGGTCGTCTATTGGGACACCGCCTCTCCCCCTTCCCGCAGGATAGTTATGAGAGGCCGTTTGTTAGTTGATTCACTTGATAGTGTAGGTCAGTGGTTTCGAACACAGTAGTCTGTGCTGCTTGTTAGAGCAAGACTGAGTACAAGAAGTTCCAGTGATACCTTAAGGTATCCGCTATCCGTTGCTTTTCTTTTCAGGGACCTAGTTAAATGAGTTTCTAGATACTGTATTGGAAGCCTCGATGCTAGTAATAACGCACTTGGATTGGGGTAGGGCGGGTATATCAAGGGAGGTGACAGTATAGAAGACTCCCTGGAGGGGTCGGTGGCACGAAATTTGAGGCGCCGATACGCAGAACCAGTCGTAAGCAATTTTGATTTTCTGACTACGGTCAAGAACGGCAAGTCCATAGGCACAACATTTGAACTGTGGTGTAAATTTCCCTTAAAGCATCGAATACCTTTCTCAGAGAGCATTATTCATTTCAAAGGGCACAGTAAATACCGTTAAGGGACTAAGTAGGACCCGATCATTCTTCGAGTCAATATGCAGCTGGATACAAGAAAGAAAGGAATTCGACTCCCAACCGAATAGCATAAAGATGCTATTCCATGCACGGTGTCTATATCGAGAGAGCCTGGGTCTTGAAAGCACAATGGTAATTCCTCAAGGATGCTTTCAAGTAGATATGTTTCATGTGTTGCTAAAGTAATTGTAACCAACTTATTAGTCTTCACTAAGTTGAGATGTGTGATCATGATGTTTTCTATCAAATTCTCCCTTTGTATATTCCTTCAGGACAAAATAATTTCAGAGGGTTTGAGAGAACACGAGGACCAGGGTGAGATGGCCGAGTGGTTATGGCGCTGCGTTCAGGCTACCTGAATCGAAATTCGCAGTGGAGCAATCCGCGTGGGTTCGAGTCCCACTCTCATCAGCTGTTGTTTTGTTAAAAGCAGAGCCGAATTCTTTTTGGTCTGGATCTGTGGTACAAATGTTGGTCAGGTATGATACAAACAGGTGTGTGACGTTGATCGAATTTAGAGATACATATAGTTGTGACGACGGTCTAAGTTTTTATCCGCACCAACCCTTGATTGTGTTCAGA
This sequence comes from Xylaria sp. FL0933, assembly GCA_022578765.1. Taxonomy (NCBI): domain Eukaryota; kingdom Fungi; phylum Ascomycota; class Sordariomycetes; order Xylariales; family Xylariaceae; genus Xylaria; species Xylaria sp. FL0933. The sequence continues at coordinate 320,657 of MU389731.1, read as the reverse complement.
TATCTGTCCCATATTTGAGATTTTGTTTCAATGAAGCAGTTGAAACGACTTCTGGGCCTTTTATCTGCGCCGGCAATGCTCTAGCAGATATCGTCTTCCAGTCAGCAGCACAAGTATCCTGCCACATTACCACCGTCTACCGGACTCAAGCCGCTAGCGATGATTCATCATGGCCATTAAACGATCGCGCAGCCCAGAGCTGGTGCCGAACCCCTTCATCAAAAAGAGAAATCTGGAATGGAGCATTGACATCACTGGTTTGCCGCACGATGCTGCTAGCTCAAGCAGCTCCGATGACGACAAAGAGCCCTCACAGTGCCAAGATGAGGAGCAACCAAACACTTCCGCCGTTGAAGCCGGCGAAGCCTGTATAAACAACCATCTCAACTACTTCAGTACGCGTTTACAAGAGACTGCTGTGTCACCTTTCCCTTCGAATACTCCTCACCTCGCCGTGGAAGGGTATCGGAAACTTTACGAGGCCAACGCGGGAAGTTCTCACGGTGCGCACTTCATCATCCATCAGCATGACCACCCGATTGCGGGCACGCATTACGACCTACGGCTGCAAATCAATGAGACGAGCAGTGCGTCATGGGCCATCATGTATGGACTGCCCGGGGATCCGAATAGTTTTCGGCTGAATCGAAATGCGACCGAGACGCGAATACATTGTTTATGGGCAAGTGATGGCTTATTTAATACATTCATTTGGAGGAAGAATACACTAACGGGCAACAGAATCATCTCATTGAAACCGGTTCCCACGCCACCGGCTCTCTCCTCATCTGGGATACAGGAACTTACACCATCTTGCCAACAGAGCGCAAGCAGTCGCGAGATGACTCCCAATCCTCATCAGATGAAGAAAGCAGCTCGCAGCAAATGACAGAGCAGCAGAAGCTGCATCAAGCGTTTGCAGCGCGAAAGATTCGCATACAACTTCACGGCACACGCCTACCAACACCATATGTGCTGTATCTACGTCTAACGCGCGAGGAAGATGCCGCAGGCCGGGCACGCAGTACCCGGGTCCCCAAGACACGAAGGCGGCGCGGCGCACCGTCTACGCTCTCGGGTAGGACTACCAGGTCTGCGAAAGGCAAGAATGTCTCTGAGTACGCTACGAGCTCCGACTCCGAACCGGGTTCTTCCTCTACTCCCTCTCGAAGAGACGCTGGAAAGCAACAGGAGGGTACCGGAACCGGTAATGACGAGGACGACGCAGAAATCGTGCATACGCCCGCCGAGCAAGTGAATGAAGGCGAAAAGGGCATCTCGGCGACTGAGCGCGAACTACGCGAGCTTGAAGACGAGGAAGTCCGCAGGACCAATGCGTACCCTGGCGCGACGAATTCGATTGGTAGCGTGCACCAGCGGCGGTGGTATCTATCCTTGGACCGCGAGGCGAGTGGGTTCGTGAAGCGATGGAGAGAAGGAAGGATTGTTTGGGAAAGTGCAGATTCTGATTCAAGCTTGCCGATAGAGCCTCTTCAGAAAAGAGAAGAGGGGAAGGGGAAAGGAAGGGATGGAGATAAGACTACCATCTCACGGCTGACCTACCCCTTTTATGTTCGCGGCGTCGAGCATGAGCGGAGTGTGGTTACGGGACGGTTGGGTAGCGAGGTACTGGGGGATGAGGGCGTGACTGGATATGTCGGTCGAAAGGGCTGGCAGGCGATATTGAAGTAGACGCTAAGTTCTTGCGCGCCCTCATGTACCGCCATTGCCATTACAACAGGATGCTTAGTCATGAGGAACCAGCCTATTTTATTAGACTCTTGATACTAGTGACTGAGGGAAAGCTTTGTGCTCGAATTCCACGGTCTATCTCTTCAATATTCCAGCCCAGTCGCTGATACCTTCCGAGTTCCCCGGAGAGAAACGCATCTACATGAGACCATATCTAGCGTCCGAACTATATTATTTAGTGACCATATCAGCTGATTCTTTCTCATTGCTCGTCGTGCTAGAGGTTACCATACAACCTGCCAGAGGTGTTCAAGATACGCACTAGCCAGAAACTATACCATAGAGGATGGCTGCTTTGAAAAGAAATACAAATACCGAGCATGGGTTAAATGAAAGTCGTCAGCGAGCGCGATGCAGATATCTTCGCCACTCTACCTCTTCTTCCCCACGACTCGCGAGCCAAGCTCCACAAACACTCTCTGAAGCCTGAGTAGTAGCACCCCCTTCCGTAACGCCGCCAATATCCATTCATCTCCCAGTTCGATAATAGAGCATCCCAAGTTGCCGTCTCAACTCAAAATAAGTCCTTCTTGATGACGCTAGCGCCCAGCTCGGCAACCCCATAGACAACTGCTTGGGGGTTCGCCGTCGGCTCTAGGGGCATGATGCTTGCATCGCAAACACGGAGGTTAGAGCATCCATACACGCGCAGTTTATGGTCCACCACGCCACCCATGGCACGTGGCATCATAGAGCACGTGCCGGTGTAGTGGTAAGCCCCATCCACCGTACGGCGAACATAATCTTTTGTTAGTTCCAGGTCCCTAAACCGCTTGGTATACGGTTTCAGATACCGTGTGATGGGCTCTGCGCGGCTAATGATATCCTCCATAAAGCGGACCTGGCGCGCGAGCACCTCAAGGTCCAACGGGTGGGATAAATAACGACAGTCAATAAGCACGCCTTCGTTAGTATTGGTTTGTTCTGGCGCGGCACTAGTGATATGCACAGAGCCGCGGGATAGGGGGTGCGATAATTCGACTGCGACTGAGACGAATTTGCCAGGAGCACGGTAAGTCGGACTGGGGGCATCGAAAGGCGCATACGCTGTACCGAAAACGTAGTTACCCACCGCTTCGGAGGGATTTGTGAGAATGGAGCGCACAAAAGCCTCTTGTGCGGCGGCGAAGGCTGGAGTGGTCGGTGGAGAGCGAGATACATCTGAATGAGTATCCATAGCAGCCAGCAACTGGTTGAGCTCCTTACGTCCAGTCTCTGCATGGAAGTCGGGCAGTGGAAGTTGGGCCATGGTAACCATATTGCTGGTACTCATTGGGCCGGTCCTTTTACTGCTATAGTCCTGCATAGCGGCGGCTACAGCATCAGGTTCCTGGCGAAAGAAGGCATCGAGAGTATTAACATCATCGCGCGCTTCGAATACTAATCCCGTGAACAGATGGTTTTGGAGATTTTCGCCAACGTGGGGATTGTCAATGAAGATATCAATTCCCAAGCGCTGTAGCAAGTTGGCACCCCCTATTCCAGAGAGTTCAAGGAGTCTGGGCGAGTTGATGGCGCCAGCAGAAAGAATAACTTCCTTGCGGGCCCCAACAGTGTGGAAATCCCCGCTCTTGGAAAGTACTTGAACCCCCTTGACGACAGCATCATCAGTTGATGAATATTTTTCAAGCAGTAGTTTCGTCACTGTCGTCCCTGTTCTGACGGTCAGGTTCGGTCTGTTCCTGACTGGATCAAGATACGCATTAGTAGCATAACTCCTCTGCTTTGTTTTAGGATTGATAGTCTCCGGAGCGATATTTGGTCCGCCAAGACTACCAGAGAGAGGGTCGGTTGCCGGATATCCCACGGATTGCAGGCCGTCAATCCAGGCTTTGTCCCAATCACTCTCAGGTGCGGCAAGTGTGACCTGGAGAGGACCTTCCCCTTCGGTCACACCCAACGGCTTATGTAGAGTAAATGATCTCTTCAGGGCCTCTTGGTAAGTAGCATAGTCCCAGCCTTCGTTGCCTAGATCTTTCCATGCCTCTACAGTGGCTTTAGACGTCGAGGTGAAGAGGAAGCTGTTAATAGCACTGGAGCCTCCTAGAGCCTTTCCTTGCGGGATAGTGACCCGCCTAGTGAGTTCTTTTTGAGGCGTGGTGTGGAAAGTCCAGTCAGCTGGAGAATTTGAAAGCAGCGGCCAGGCACCGGGAGTCAGCGTGGTCGCGTCCGCGGTACGATCTTCACCGCTTTCCAGAACAATAACTTGTAGTTTCGGGTCCTCAGAGAGGCGATTCGCTAGAACGAGGCCCGAGGTACCGCCACCAACGATAACAATATCGTAGGTCTCTGGAGACATTTTGCTGGTGTAATAGTAGAAAAAGATTGTAAAGGACTGAAGAACGATTTCAAGCAAGATACTGAAAAATGCTGGGGCTCTGGAGGAGTCTCCTTGTTGTGGTCAAGAGAGTTGAGAGATCCGCGTATGGCAAGCATGATAGCAGAAGTTTCCTGATCAAGACCAGAAGTCCACAAGCTGGTACATTTAATCAATCTACCAACGGGTTTTCGCTCAGCCAATGCGAATCTAGCCATCTATGCTCCATCTCGGCCCACCTACACGTATCCCCATTACTTTCCTTCATTATGTTCCGCGACATGGACATACAAGCAGGCTACCTTGGTCATTCATGTTGAGTCCTATATTGCCCTGTCTCACAGGAAACGGCATATCAAAGTTCGAAGGATTGGCGGCATATAGGGCCTACTCTGTGTGGGCTAAAGGAGGCACGCATGGACCGGGGAGGAATGCAAGAATGCATCACAACAATACGCCATAGAGCTTCTAGTGGTCTGATTAATTCAACTAATCCGATGACGCCCATCAGCCGAGCTCGTTCAGCTTGTGTGGACCGAGCCTGATTGCGGGGCAAAGAGAAAGGTGATGGCGTGGGGAGCAGCACCCGGGGCTATGCAACAATAGCCATTACCACGTAGTACCAACAAACTTCCTATTTGAGGTTCTTGTTGGTGACACGCCATATAAATGACGCAAGGATCCTTTCGGTGAGCACGTCAAGCCTTCAGTCCGCGTACCTCCCATGTACTTTCTGAGTCTCGATCGATTAGACTGGATTGCATATAGTCCACTTGATTGAGCTATTTTCCGTATGTAAGAGCCATATACGTACAGCCAACAAGCATAGGGCCCATATGTTCAGGGCCTGGGGGCCGTTTGATGGTTGATGGAAACTTCACTTTGACTCTTGGGCAAAGCGAACACCCACTTCACGGCCTACCCTCATCTCGAAACAGAGTGGCACCGTTCCCGGAAAGGCTGTGAATTTGTCCACCTTGTCATCCTCCATTTTGTGCCCGTCACACCCCGGTGCCAATTGGAAAGTATACTTCCGAATGACCCGCGCGATCGTATATCTCATAATTCGCCAAGCCAGGTGTTGTCCAATGCAGTTATATTGGCCTGTGGTCGCCATGCATATCAGTAGGAGGTCACATTATCTACTAGAATTGCTATTTCCACCTCAAGACTAGGGTTCGAATGTTCTTACCAATGCTGAAAGGAATATGTGCCGCTGAGTTGCGCACCATCTCAGACCTTGTGCTCCATCGCTCGGGGATGAACTTTGTACCCTCCTCGAAACAATCCTCACCTTTGCAAGTGATAATGTTAGCACTGTGTGTTCCGGTCACTAGTCTTGAAAGCGCAAATAACATACGTCTAGCAATAGTATAATGTGGCGTAATAACCGTGATGTGTGGAGGAATGTATATATCGCCAATCTTGACTCCTCTCTCCGTCGTCTTCCGGCTACCTCCAGTGAGAAGGTTAGGATGAAGGCGCATGGCCTCCTGTATCACAGCATTGAGATGTGGTAAGGCGGCCAGCACGCTGTTGTCGGTAATACAGACGCCATGTAGTTCTTTGTGTATCTTCTCTATATGCTCAGGGTGGATCGAAAGTTCGTGAAAGATTGCCGTCAAGATCTGCGCAGTGGGCTCACTAGATATAGTTATTAGTCTGACATGCCGAATGGGTAATTTTGATCAATTCAAATCTTACCTGCCCGCCAAAATAGCCAACAGGCTATCGCCTTTTAGCCAAGGATCTGTCCTGCCGCTCTTGTTGCTTTCCATGAAAAAGGATGTGAGATCAGGGGCTCCAGGTTGTGGTCCTTTGGAAAGTCTTTCGACCATTTGGTCCTGGCACCACTCAACCGACTCGTACCAGTCCTTTACCCACAGGATGCGTGGCAGGAGCTTTACTCCTATATGAAGTAGCCAAGGAGTCGGAGTTAATGGACCTAAGAGTGTGCGGGCGTTTTGAGTCTTTAGGACAATGTGATGCCATTTCTGATGCTCTAGCATCTCAAAGGATTTGCTAAATGTGAAATCACCCATGATATCAAATGTGAACCATAGGAAGAAATCAGTGGCATTTACAACAGCGCCAGTGTCGGCTTTTCTCTCTAGCTGCGCGTCGAGCTCATCAATCCATTTGAGAACCTTTCTCTCGTGATGTTCGATAGCTGCAATGTTGATGGTCAGAAATAATTAATTAGCAGAGCGACGCGAGGACAGACCTGAGGGTGAAAATCCATATTGCCAGACTTTCCGTCGTTTCGCATGGACCGCTTTGTCTCGGGCGGCGAAAAGGGCTCTCACAGGCCATATGAGGTCATAGAATTCAGACTTGATACATTCGGAGTGGCGGCCGCCAACCGCTTCATGGACCTCTGGTATGAATACGGTTACCTCCGCTGGGCCTGATAGAAACTCGTTAGTGATGTGTTGCTGCTTCAGAAATACTATTCGCGGCTCCCTGAACTCACCTGTCCTCACCACATCGCCATACCTTCTGTGTAGGCTGTGAAGATAGAGATGGTTTCTTGAATACCTGTTCTCCCATATCTGCCAAATTTTGGTGTATCTTGCCCACCATGGACCGGGAAAGTTTGATTTGTTCAAACGATGAAAGAAGCGACGGTAAATGAGGATGCTTGCTATCAAGCCAAATAAGTGAAACAAGCCTACTACCATAAGACTAGAAGCCAGTCTGGCTACAGGATATGCCTCAAAGAACAGCCAGGTGAGTGCTGCACACCCAAAGATGGCTATATAAAAACATAGGATACTCGGTGCATGAGTATGCCATTCGCCATTGATGAAAAGTATTTGGTGTATAATAGCACCGGAAAGCGCACCGCCCAGAGACATAAGCCCCCCTGGAGCTGTAACAGGATTGACTAGTTCCATCATTAAGGATATCGTCTAGGAGATGTACCGCTATCAAACAGACTGTGGTTATTGCGCTGTGGAAGGGATAAATAGCACCAGACAACACCAGCAAGAGGAGTCAAAATTGCGAGCTGACGGTCCTTGTCCAGTATTGTTGTCCAAGGGGAAGTGGGTTGCCACTTTTGCAATACTTAATCTATTAGGCCGATCAAAATGTGAGTACCTGGGGACATAACATGGGCAGCAGCTTACTCAGCTCCCAGCTTTCCTGTTCGAGAATTTGATCGGATCGTCAACCCGCTCAAAAATAGCAGGATTCGCATACCTACTGTACGGCCCCAACTGCATAAAGTGACTCCACTGCGTGGGTGGATAGTAGATGTGATTGGCAATGTTACGAGACATTAACTTACCGGCGTTGTAGGAGGCGGTTTGTGAAGGATGCTGTAATATTAGCATTGGCACGCAGCTCTCGTGACGGCGTCAGATACAAATCCACATTCCTTATGCCACCATTCTACTTCATGTCACGTCTCTCAGAGCGTTCTGTCCAGAAACTTGCCTACTGTTTTCACCGTTTCACTACCACAGAGAAAAGTCCATGAAAATTCAAGAGACGTTTCTACTAGTCGTTTCATCCATCATGGCAGCTAAACAGAGACGACAGAACGTACTGGAGGGGCGGGTGGGCACCTCAACGGTAGCTATGTCTTCAGCGTTCGATAGCGCCTTGCATCGACACTCGGCAGACTCTCCCGGTGGCCTACGCGCCGTTATTAGTAAAGACAAAGCCTATCATGGCCTTGCTATGGACCAGTACTTTAAACACTGGGACGACCAAGTAGTTGAGAATGAAACCGACGATGTCAGACGAGCCAGAAGAGAAGATTACTCCAGCTTGACAAGGCAATATTATAATCTAACTACCGACATTTATGAGTACGCTTGGGGTGAATCTTTACACTTTTGTCGTTTCGCCCGTGGCGAAAGCTTTTCTCAAGCTATGGTCCGCCATGAACACTTTCTTGCGGCAAATATGGGCATCAGGAACCACATGAAGGTCCTTGATATCGGATGTGGAGTAGGAGGTCCTGCTCGAGAGATGGTGCGATTCACTGGTTGCCATGTGACCGGTCTGAATATTAGCGAGTATCAGCTCAAACGCGCCGATAATTACAGCAAGAGAGACGGACTGTCCCAGAAGCTCAAGTTTGTTCATGGTGACTTCATGGTAAGTCCTTTAAATATTCCATTTCTATTGTGATAACTTTTGGTTGCTTGAACAGTGCTTATAACTAATATATCCAGGCGATGCCTTTCCCAGATTCTTCATTCGACGCTGTGTATGCCTTCGAAGCAACTGTGCATGCCCCATCACTGCAGGGTGTTTATAGTGAGATACGCCGTGTTCTGAAGCCAGGAGGCGTGGTTGGCATCTATGAATGGCTGATGACAAATGAATATGATAATAACAACTTAGCTCATCGGCGCATTCGTATCGATATTGAACAAGCCTTTGGGATCTCGAATATGGTCAAGATTTCAGAGTGCCTCGGAGCCATTGAGTCAGCAGGTCTTGAGCTTGAGGTACATAGAGACCTCGCTATTGAGAACGATGGTCTTGACTACGCACCATGGTACTGGCCCATGGGTACTGACCTGAGGTACGCCCAAACAACATGGGATTTCATTTCCGCTCTAAAAAAGAGCAGATGGGGCGTCAAGGCTGCTTCAGTCCTCTTGGGATTGCTAGCATCAGTCGGCGTCGTGCCTGTCGGCGCGAGGAAGACTCTTGACACCATGGGCAAAGGAGCGGACGCATTGGTCACTGCTGGCAGGCAAGGTATATTCACCCCAATGTATTTACTAGTAGCCAGAAAGCCGGCGGATTGAATTGTATATCAATCTCCTGCCAGACTCTACAACCGGCTTTCTACGCTTTCCTTTTGTTACTTTTATTATCTGCGTTCACAATTAGTTAGAAGGGGTCAATTGATTCGATCTGAAGGGCTAGTTCTGAATTTAATGAGTATTGGTGTTCTTCCTGAGATGAGTCTGCGTAAAATTTCCCCCTATATCTCACATAGATCGGGACGTACATGGCAACTTCAAGGACATGGTAATCCCAACTGTGAGCCGTGTATTACTCGATCTAAAACTCTTTCGCGACCCGCAGGTCTTCATGCCGTGCCGGAGATACAGCTTGCCCTTGGGGCTAGGGGCTCTTTTCATTAGGGAAGTGCCTCGTGTCGTAAAACGTATTATGTGAATAAACGGCCGGCGCTGGAAACCAGAACCGCTAGGTTCTTGGAAGAGGATCTTGAATAGCCGCTGACAATAGTACGGGGTAGTTGCAGGAGTTATAAACTTGCCCCTGCGGTACTATCGCGAAGAAAATGTTGGCCGCTCTCACACCAGTCGTAGAACGGCAGGTTGCGCTTGGAACGGATAAGAGAAGTGATGCAGAAGATGCAAGCTTCATCTGGCATGCGGCTAAACATTCTGAGAAGAGTATTTATTGTAGGTGGTGTAGGGACTACCAGTAAGCCGGAAGTGATTGCGGAATGGGTCATGTTGTTGGTAAGAACAGTCTATGCCGGAACGTCTATATGCTGTTGGCCTATCGAGAACTGATATCTGACTAGGGGATGGCTGGCACGCACACTACGATTTTCCAAGGGGCCAACTTGCTTCTTAACATAGCCAATTGCGCAAAGGAGTGGCGCGTAGTTGAGCGACTCCGCGAAGAAGCCCAAGAAACACTGACCGGAGATGCTGACTGGGCGGACGCGTCAAGTTTCAAAAGACAGGTCCTGGCGAATAGCATAATTCGAGAGAGTTTGAGATTGAACCCCGTCACGATTAAGGGGCTTACTAAAGAAGTCATGCCGTCATCTGGCTTCCAGCTTCCGGATGGCACCAGCATGCCAAAAGGCGGCTGGGTTGGAGCACCTGTGCTAGGAAATCACCTCGACGAGAAATATTATGTCAATTCCAATGTGTTTGAGCCATTTCGCTTTGTCAACAAGCTTTTACCTAGGGAAAATACGAAGGCCACATCGTACGGTGATGAGCTCGATGCTGCAAAGCCTAGTACTACGTATCTCACCTTTGGGTACGGCCGAAGTTCATGGTATGTCTCATCTACCATTGTTGAGCTCGTTCTCGTTGACTTACCACACGGAAAACACAGTCCCGGCCGCTGGTTTGCAGTTTTGATGCTGAAGATGATGATGGCATATATCATCCTCAACTACGACATCGAATCTACTGGCCCAATCCCTCCAACAAGGGCAATCGGCGATGCAGCGCTACCTCCAAGGTCGTCCACTATCCGGATCCGCAGACGAAAGCAAGCGAAGGAGTGAGCTATGATCATTAACAGGGGCGCCATGAGACTGGGCACTCTTGGAAAAGCCTTGCCAAATGATTGAGGAGATACAAGAGACAAAACCAAGACTAGACTACAACAGAGTACCGTTCCCTTCACAGACCTGCGGGCATTCATAGAAAATTAGTTCCAACTCAACAACGGACCTATTTATGCAAACAAGAATAGCCAAGGGGATCAGAACAACCAGAGCAGGGGCCTATTAAAACAGAAATATTATTATGAAAGGCAAATAGCATAAAGCCCTGTGGTAAAGATAAGTCGGGCTATTAGACTTACATTCTGGAGATTGCAGCCATTAACAAGCGGTAGCAAAATCTCCATGTACTCTTCAACTTAATAGAGGGCTATGCTGACTCATATGATATTCCAAGCACTTACTACAGACCTTTGTTCCAGTTGCAGACTGCACAGACTGCACTTTCAGGATACATTAGTAGAGCACCCTGTACTGTTCGATATTGCTTCATCACAAAGTAGGCAAGAAAGTGAGAGATGTCCGGCTAAACATAAAGACTAAGTATTCAACGTTTAATCGGATAGAAGTTGACCACGTGCGTTAATAGCGACTAGTGAGGGCAATTGTCATGTTTTCACCACACTGAACAGGTACGAAATACCTCGCTGTTGCCAGTTTCACGCGTTCCTTGACCGAACGCGTTCACCAGGCGAACGCGTTCCTGTAGTCTCAAGTTGTATAACTGCCTTGCACACCCCCGCTCCAACGTCGAGAGATTCATCACATCGTTCCTCATTCACTTTTCATCCACAACCCTCTGTAAAGACCCTCAAAGCTCTGCGTTTGTTGACCGCGCTGCCGCTACGTCTGAGACTATGCCTCCACAGCTGTCAGACATGAAGATGGAGGCGAGCAAAGAGAAAGAGGCGAAAGAGAAGGTGGCTGAGAACGCTAACAAATTGATCCAAAAGGCTCTCCCAAACTTGCCAGACTCGACTCAGATATTCAAGAAATTCCTTAACAACCCCAAATACCAAATCCTCATGAAGCCTTACCGTGGACTAGCAGGTATTTACACCGAATTTGATAAGCGCATGACCTCCTGGGTTTATCGCGTGCCAGACCGTCCTCGCGAAGGCGCACATCTAGAGTGGCCAGGCTACACTGGCGTCGGCTTGAAGCTCGACTTCAAGCTCGAGATCCATGGGTACAAGTCGAAATGCCTCGTTGAGAACACTATCTTCAGCTTCTATCCGGGAGCAGATGACCTCAATCTTACCCCAAAGCAACTCCAAGCGCGAGCAAAGATTATCTCACTGTACACTGAGCTCGAGGGCAGCGAGACACCTATTGGCCGCTGCGTTCTCACAAAGTTCATGCGCCTGTTCGACCAGTACTTCTTCTTTGGCGCTATGGCCAATAAAGGATGTCCCCCACTCATCAAGTGTATAGTGCTGGAGCAGATTCACAAGTCTGAGGTCCCACCAGCGGTACTGGACGTGGCCAACAACCAGCCCGCCAAGCCAATAGCAATTTGTCGTCCCAATTATATCCGCGGCCTTGGACCGTCCTGTGATATCTACATCATGGGCAAGGGTTACTATAAAGATGACCCTACAATGAAAGATAGTGGATTGGAAAACGCCACATTGCACTTCTTTCTGGAGAATTTGATTCACGAGATGGTGCACGCGTACATCAGCCTGTTTATGTGCAGGTGCAAATCATGCTCGCTCGACATGCCCGATACCGATGGCTTCACCGGCCATGGACCGGCCTATGTGAAGTTGCTGGCCTGCATCGACCAGACCCTGATCACAGTAAGTCGTTTACCCCTGGAGTCATCTCCCTATTCCGCACCCTCCTGGGCAAGAACCCCCTCTCAAATAGCAAATGTGTTGCGGCAGCAGGCAGAAGTCCCGAAAAGAAAGCAATGCACATCCCGCCTGAAAGAGCAATTACTGACTCAAACGAAATTTAGTGGGACGTTGGCCTCAGAGCGGCGAAGGAAGGGCCCAACGCGACGGAGATAGGCGAAGGATTAACCAAGTCCGACGAGATTTTCCGGGTTTGTCAGAGAGAGAGACAGGCGCATCTGAACTTCATCGCGGCACATGCCGCCAACGCGGAGGGGCAAGAGACAAACAATGAGAACGCCTTCGAGGACACGGCTTCCGAGGACACGGCTTCCTGGGCAGATATGTGGCCCGTGCCCACGCATATGTCGGAGGCTGCCAAAGAAGTCATGGAACCCCGAGCAGGAGGCCCGCACCGCCCTATGAGAGGGCTCAACTACACCGGCAATGATACTAATGTCTGCTTCGTCGAGCCTCTCAGTTGCGGGGCCAGAGTCAACCCGGACAAAGTCTGGGAAGCGGCAGATGTAGTCCAGGCGCTCCTCGAGCGCGACGCGGCTAAACCCAGCGCGAAGGCCAAGAGCTGGGCCAAGAATCATCTGGTCAAGAACAATCTGGTCAAGAAGCATCTCCACTGGCCAAAGCTGGGCAAGAAGAGCGAAGCTCGAGTCGATGAGAAGGTTTCAGTCGCCAACTGAAGAGACACATCCACCCGGCGTTTGCACGACCTTGTGTGCAATATTCGTTTGTCTGCAGGACACGATCACGATGGAGATTTGGCATGGCATTGCATAGTGGGAATTATTGCTTTTCGCATGAATTAAAGACTGCCTATAGGAATGGCGACTACTCGACAGGAGTTTGGTCAGACGGCGTTCCATGGCGGACTTACATGAGTGTTTATGGATTTTTGAGGATTACAGGACTGTTTCGACACGTTTCGACAGGTCACGAAGATATGACGATGAAGATGATTATGATGATGACATCCACGATATGTCGTTTCCATTGCTTTTGCCACAAAGGGAATCAACTGTACATGAGAATAGGTATAGAGTGAGGCACTTGTTGCGCTCTCACATAGATAGTACCTGTCTATTTCTATTAGGAACTCTACATTCATGGCATCGTGAGCTCGACATCGTGAGCCCAATTTCTACAAGGGCATGTGAAATGTCTTCCTACACCAGGAGGACGTCTCAGCCATTATTGTAACTTGGTATCATCAGCAACTACATTATGATGCCTGGCTTTCTAAGTCTCAGGCTTGAACACGCCATCCTTGCATAACAGCACAACCTTCTTGAAGAACCGCCGCCACTCTAAGGGATCACCCTTGAGTTTGACAAATCGAACCTCAAGAAGTTCCTGGGATTCTGGAAGATAATACTTATCGAGTAGGATCTCGCCATGTAAGCCTTGCTTGCGGTCGTCGATAGTCTTAACCCTAAGCGTAGCCACGTGGTCTCCCTGACCAACATGAGGATGTGTTGATGGCAATGGTACGTTTAGGTTATGCAGTGCGTCGCTCAGCATCTGCACTAGTAGCTGAGGGGGCATATGTGAGAAGAAGCGGGTGAATGCATGTGCTGGTACGATATCTCGGAATTTCCTCGCACGCTGTGTCAGCGTCATAGGAACACCAGGGGTCTGTGAGAATTGGCTCATGGACGGCTCCTCGGCAAGAGCATCGAAGAAGTTAGCGGATTGTGTAGCATTAGGTGGAAGGGAAGCATCGGCCCTTGATATTGGCTGCGTTGAGGAGATGGCATGCATTCCGGTGGGGCGGAGAGTTGGCCTTTCCCAGTCGAAGAGGACATCATTGATGGGCGTTTCAGGCTGGCTTAGAGCCATTCTGGTATGGCTCGAGTGGCCGTCATCGATATTCATGGCATCTTGAGATGGCTGCGAGGTCCGTTGTGATGACGGGGGTTGTTGGCTGAAGTCGATGTGTAGGTTTTCAAGCATCTTAGTGGCTAGATGTATTGGATCGGAAATCTGGCCATCCGCTGTTAGGAATCTGTTATTTCGGGTATACCAAGGATGTTGTCGGATTTGGGCGAAAGAGAATCGTTTTGTAGTGTCGATACTCATCATGCCCCTAAGTAATGAAAGTGCATCTGCAGGAATCCTCTCCCAAAGAGCATCGGAGCTGCGGCCGTTCGTCTTTCTATATTCTTGAAACTCCCAGCTCTGTGCTGTCGGTTCTTCCCATGGTGTATTGCCCACCAGTAATACGAATAGGATAACGCCACACGACCATATGTCAACTAGCTCAGGAGCATATTTGACTACTTCACTAGACCTTTTGGCACAAGCAAGGACTTCCGGGGCAATATAGGGTGGGCTACCACACATCGTAGCGCTTAGTTTCTTCTGGCCTTTGTACTCGAACATCGTTGCCAGGCCGAAGTCTGCAATTTTCAGATTGCCACTTTCCGACATAAGGACATTCTCTGGCTTAAGATCGCGATGAGCTACGCCTTTGGAATGCAAGAAGCTCACGCCGCTGATGAGTTGAAGAAAGTAGAGATGTGCGATGTCCTCAGTAACACCTACGTCGGCTTCAATCTTGTCGAAAAGGTCGCCTCCTTCGGCAAATTCCATGGCTATCCATCGCCAGACGTGATCCTCGCCAGTGGCGAACCATTCAATCACGTTCGGGTGCTGGCCAATATGGGAATGAAGGGATACCTCCATAGCAATCTGCTTAGCAGAGATGCGGCCACTTTTGAGTGCATATCCCTTATGAATCAACTTGACGGCAAATACAGGAGAAGTTGCATCTAGAGGCACGGCTTTCTTGACCCTGGAAAGCGGTCAGCAAGCTAACCAGGAGCTAGAAAGAATGGTAGAGCGTCTTACGATGCATATGCTCCTCTTCCAATTGTTCTTGAGATTATTCTGAACGGCAGATCGTTCGGTAGAGGGTCTAACTGAGACTGTTCCATAACGTTCAGTACAATGCAAGCCAGCGACACTGATGAACCATTTCACTTGTTTCACATATGCAAATATCGGGAGATATATTTTCTTTCGAGAAAAGTGTAGAGATCGTCTAAGGAACCCAATGACAACACCATGCAAGGGCAGTGAACCTAGAAATGATCATTGCAGCTGTCAAGTCATGGTTTAAACTCACCATACTGCTTGGCGTATTTGACGCGTCTAGACGCGTCTGCAAGTTAATTAGATGGCCAGAACAAGATGCTACTAGTAGGGTAGTATTGAGACACGGCCACTGTTGTTGTTTTGTTTGAGAATGAAATTTTCTGAATGGATTTCGTTGGTTCTGGAGCTCCGGGTTGGTCAGGTCTTCTCACATAATGGTAAAGGGCGCTTCATTGGTAACTGTCTATGGCCGGCCGCCAGAGCTATGGTCGCAGTGCTACCGGCCCTTGGGAACATTATGTATGACTGATTGGTCAGACAAAGAAAAGATGTCCCACTTAAACCATCCAAAGTACACACTTGGTATCTCATGGCTCATTCTAGGCCGCATCGCAGTGTCTTTGTACTTAGCGATACCTAGACCCTCCTCAGTACCCTGCCAATTTGGCGCCGATCTTTATCGCTAAAGCGCATCATTGTGGGCGGTTGCTAAGGCCCGGCGGGGGCGGGCAACCAAAAGCGCAGGAGCAAGGGGTCTAGACTAAATAGAGGTCGTTGCTAAGCTCATGTTGTTTACACTACCTACAAACCTGCCTCGACTGAATTGAAGCTGCGCTGCTGTTTATTAAGTGCCCTCCCCTTCCTTGTGACTCCCTCATATTATCACCAGCTCCAGTTCCTAAGACTTCCAAGGTATTCTCACCTTACCCGGGCAATATTCCGCACTCTATAGTGCCAGGTTCGTACACCCTAACCTCGCCCTTCGCCGATTCCCTGCGTAGCACATACAGATATCCTCTTATTGGAATCGAATCATCCATGCTGTTCTAGCTCATTGGCTGAGAACGACTATCGTTGGTGTTACATGTGCAGCGACTGGTATTACGAGTATTTGAGGGAGATGAACCTTTGATGTTAACAGCTACCGCATTCCAGGCCGACTTTGTTCTCCTTTCAGCTTCTACATTCCCAACCCAGCAACTCGGCCAAAACCTTTGTCTCTCATTGCTTAGCCATACTTTTAGGAGACACGACCTCTGCTCGGATTTCCAACTTACGACCACTATTACAAAATCCAATGGACTACACCATGGAGGACTCTCAGAACTCGGCTCCCGGAAGTGTCCAGGCTTCCAAGCTAGGCGCTACTCGAAAAGGCCCTGACGCACAGAGTGTCACGAAGAGGTAAGAGTGTTCCTGTCCTTCCTCATGACATGCCTCTGTGCCGAGCGAATTTGCTGACAGCGATCTACCCATAGGCTCCAAACAGAGCTGATGCAGCTGATGACATCCCCAGCTCCTGGCGTCTCAGCTTTCCCTTCGGCGGATGGAAACTTGATGTCATGGTCGGCGACGATCGAGGGACCCGACGATACTCCTTACGCCGGCCTTACCTTCAAGCTATCCTTCGCCTTCCCCACGAACTACCCCTACGCGCCGCCGACAGTGTTATTCAAGACACCCATTTACCACCCAAATGTCGACTTTTCAGGTCGCATCTGTCTTGACATCCTGAAAGATAAGTGGACGGCTGCCTACAACGTTCAAACCGTCCTGTTGAGTCTGCAGAGTCTCCTCGGAGAGCCCAACAAGTGAGTGTTCCGGCAGCGCTAATGCATTATTTCCTGTACCAAGGCCTCAGAGTTTGAAACTAACTGCTTTTCCATAGTTCATCACCACTGAATGGCGAGGCTGCCGAGCTCTGGGATAAGGACGCCGAGGAGTTCAAGCGAAAGGTCAAGGGTCGTCACCGCGATATCGGTGACGACTAAGCTACGAAGAAGATTGTATCATAAATTGGCCATTGGGTCTCGAGCATCGATTTTTTTCTATTGGCATGTTTTGAGATGCCTTTCCACTAGCATTGGAGAACAGGAGTCTGTTTGATAACCCCTACCGTTGTGCGTGGGCGGCGACCGTGCCTGGGTTGTTGTTTTGGCGTTGTTGCCTATGACTTTTGCATTTGCGGTTAGGTTTGATACGGTTGAGATGGATATTCGTTAGCATTCTGGCACGATGGGAGAGCAGTTTACTTGTCAACAACGTCACCATGACCTTCAAATTGCCTGATTTCCTTGCCGTGCATTGAATATGACACAGGACCATGAATTGCAGATTGTAGCTACAAAATTCCAGGCCACATCTCTTGATAAGGAACTGGGAGGGCGCACTGCCAAGCATCACCCATGCTGGTTTGACCTCAATGCGACGACTTTATCTCATGGAACCAGAAAGGGAGATGTAGGCCGCCTCCCACTCATCACACTGCAATTCTGTTGTCGAGCCTGTAGGTGCTCACATGTCTTGATTCATCGACTAGTGAGGCTAAATTCCATGAAGCCAGGAGGAACTCCGAAACCATGCCCTACATAAAACGTGCCCATCCGGTATCTTCTTCATCCGTCTTCCTGTATCGTGCGAAGAAAAGACCCTTTTTTCACTCTGCTTTGCGCCGTTTCGTTTGATCGTTGGTAGACTACCCTTCTTATTCCTCCACGACAACCGTCACCAGACCCTTGGGGTTCTTAACGTTGACGGCCTGGACGTAGCTGTAGAGCTTCTCCTTGGCATCCTCCTCGTCGTTTCGTCTACGGCTGATGCGGACGCGTAGTCTGTATGGGACGCCCTTGATGCCTTGCTCCCAGACCTTCTTGTTCAGTTGGGGGTCCAGGCGAACGTCAGAGGTACCCTGTGAATCTGTGGGTTAGTCCCAGCTCCAGCAATTACATATAGCCATTCAAGTCATCGTTTCGAGTCCGCGAAACTGGGAATATGTAGGAGAGTGATGTCGTACCATAGCCTTCTCGGCAAAAGCCTTGATCTCCTTGATGGCACGAGGGGCCCGCTTCTTGAAAGTCACACCGTGCATCTTTCCAAATCGTCAGCGTTTCTCCCTCTAATAATACGGCCAACATCATCATATGTGTGCCGGTCCCAGTTGACGTACTCTCTTGTGCAGGTGGATTGTGTACTCGCGAGCAACGACCTGCTCGATGGCGGACTTCGCGGGCTTCTTTCCCTTGGACGACATTTTCTGTAACCCAGAATATTAGTATGCGAATTAAATGGCGAAAGAGCTCGTCTCGTTACGACGTGGGCGGTGTCCTTACTGCTGCTGGTGTCTGGGGTTAGTTGTCGAGAAAGGTCGCGTTGGGTTGAATGTAGATTCTCTTGCGAAATTGAGAAAATCCCAAGACCAGATGTGGGAAGCTGTGGGCATGGACAAATTTCGGTAAACGAGCCAATCAATCCTAGGGTAGAGGGGAGATGGTCTGTGCTTTTTGACAGAGTTGTTTTATGTGTGGCTTGAGAGGGGTTATTGCCCAGGTGAGGTACCTAGGTACATCTGTAGTGTGGCTTGCTGCCCGTCGATACGAAAATACCTAGGTACCCACTGTACCCGCTTTACCCACAGAAGTTACGTATCACCTTGGCACTGCGACGACTCCAATTCTTAGCGGGTTTTTAGCGCGACAGGCAGCGTGCATGCGCCACGGTTTTTCGGACCTCATTTTTTGATATCCGGACCGCAGCTAACTATATTAAGCAGCTGTCCCATCGATGTCTCCACATGCCCTTGTTTTCCATACAAAATAGGTAGATATGAGACGCTACGAGGACACCAACAAAAGCGACGGTCGGATATTTGGTTGTCGCATATTGGTTACCTTGAGGTACAAGATAATAGGTGAGGTTCTCACTACAGTATATGTATCTCTTGGTGTAGTTAAGGCTTCTAAGATTGATCTGGCGGACAGGCCATGCAGCTGTCAGAAAGCTGTATCGGTCCGCCGGGCCGTGAAATGGCAGCTGTCAGCAGCTGTGGCAGCAATAGCAGCCGTAAATACTGTTATTTTTATTAGGTGTAAGGGTCTACCTTACCTAGCCTTACAGATACGGCTAGCCTGGTGGGCCTTAGCCAGAAAGGGAAATACCCCTGCTATCAGTGTGGCCACCTTACTTATTTAGGTATAGCTGCGGTCCAGATATCAAAAAATGAGGTCCGAAAAACCGTGGCGGCGTGCATGCTACTGTACCTACAGTAGCTAGTGCTGTGATTACTCGCAGGAAGAACAAACGCATGTTAAATGTCACCATTTCTTTGAATAAGCAGCAGTTCACATGAGTATCATTTTATTTCTCTGTTCACAAATCAAAGTTTCAGATTTTACTAGGAAATATCGCTTTGAGCCAATTGGTTCGTTTTGTGTCACCTGCGCCCCAAATGATGTCTGACTGGCTGCTGTGGCTTGGGTGTTGCAGAGCAACAAATGGGGCACTCTGATTGGACGCTCAGGCGTGCTGCCAGATGGGAGTAATTTCAGGGGACAACGGGCAACGGCCGACCACCATCCAGATGGAAACCTGTCGGGGCCCAGCCTTCACTAGACCTTGCAGATTATGTGACTTCATTCATGCCTTGACAAAACACCGTGATTCCAACCAGCCCACTCTTCGTGGTGCGCTGTTTCCTTCGTTTCCTTCACCGTGCCGTCTCTCGAGGCTTTTCGCCAATTGCTCTGGAAATAAGGGCAACCAAGTAATAACACGATACGCCTGGACTGACACTTTACTCTTAACACTACCACTAACCTCTCGATTCCCTCATTTGACACGAAGATTCACTACGCCGCGAGGACGCCCGATAAGACAACGCAAGGCACGAGGTGCTGTTGTATTTTTAAATTAGCAGTAAACATCTATTAACGCCTTAATATCGCCTCGGTCTTGGTCTCAATTCAGCACGATGGCGTTCCAAGGACGTGCTACGCAGGGTGAAAGCGACCCGGCCCCTTCGCCGATGCCAGACCTACAGCGAAACCGGTTGCCTACGCTTTTTGAGGTCCTGAGCCGCAGAACCCATCCTCCCGTCGACCTCTTCTCCTTCTACATATACATGCGCGACCAGCAGCGATCGGTCGACTACCTAGACTTCTGGTAAGTCTGCAGGTGAATACCCGACAACTTGTGCTCAAGACTCACTGTGCTAGGCTCGATGTTGCGCAACATATGTCACTCTGCCGCCACTATGTCCGAGAACTACGAAGATCTGTATTAGTCGGAACACCGGATCTAGAGAAGGAGGAGTCGAGAAGATCCTCGCGGGCGTTAGAGGCGATCGGCGATATCAGCGCAGGACCTTCTATGGGAACCGAGAAAGAACGGGAGCAAAACGCGCAAATGTCGGCATACCTGCGAGATCAACCTGCACCTAGTGCGATGCACGATTCACCGCAAGGCAGCCAAGAGCGACGGACGAGAGCCAGTACGCAGCTGAGCTCCCAAGGCATTACCTCAGACTCAAACTCTCCAGCACACGCCGTCGCACGAGAAGATATCAGAGCATCAGCCGAGAAAATACTGTACACCTTTCTGCTTCCTGGTGCTGAACGTGAAATCACACTTCCCGGCTCCATCACCTCAGACATTACCACCGCGATTGAACAAGACGGACGTGATGATCCCGAAGTATTCGATGTGGCCAAGGATTACGTCTTCCAGGCAATGGAGCGAGACGCATTTCCTGGGTTCTTGAGAGCTCGTGCGCTCGGTAACTTAGTACCACCTACAATCATAGCACGATTGATTATTGGACTTGTTGCTATGTTCGGTGGGTTCTGGACTGCATTCATCCTTATTTTCCTTGATGCCTCGCGTGGCACCCGGTGTTGGGTAAGTTCAACTCCTTCTGGGCTCCCTAACTCGCATGCAAGTTTACTGACTTTCCTCGATAGGAAATTCTGCCGTTCACAATAGGCGTATACTGCCTCTGCTCTTACCAGTACTCTCTGGATCCGATCATGGCTCTCCTGGGCCTTACTGAATACACACCTTTCTCCTTCGTGCGGATTCGGGAGCCCTATGTACGCAAGTTGCTAGTGAAGCGCTCTATAACCGTTCTGGCGGTGACTATCCTAGTCGACGCAGCCATCTCGGTGCTTTTCATCCTAGTGCCTGGGAAACGGCTTTGATCAACGAGCGGGTCAGCCTGTTCACACCGCACCCTTTTTAACGACTTCACGACTGGTTCATCTGCTTTGCGTTGTTTTCCTGTCTTGCCTGTACTCTTGCATTACCTCATCGCCATGTATTCTAAATAGCAGGTTTGCTTTCATCGGATCTTTCTTTGAAAGAGCTAATACCGGGGATATTGCGCTGAGCACACACTTCTTTCTTTCTCATTGGTAGGATCGTACTCCGAAGGGGTTGGGTCAGGGTACCCGAACTTCGGCAGCATAGATAACCTGGACGAGGAAACATCTGTTTCGGCTACAAATACCGACGACCTTAATCTTCAGGAGTGGAGCTTTCTGAAATTTCAGCCTCACACCACACGCATGCACAATCACTTTTCATTTTGTCAAAACTACCCATCTGATTCTAGAGCACTTGAGGCTTGATGTTCTTTCGCCAACCAGATTGGTGTGCCGGGTTGCACTGTACCCTAGGGAAGGATAGGAAAATGGGAGGCATGCTCTGCGTTTGTAATGTTCACAATATTTCGAAATTAGAAATTTGTACTCGAATCGGAAAATGAGGATGTCT
The DNA here is from genome assembly GCA_022578765.1 of Xylaria sp. FL0933. Taxonomy (NCBI): domain Eukaryota; kingdom Fungi; phylum Ascomycota; class Sordariomycetes; order Xylariales; family Xylariaceae; genus Xylaria; species Xylaria sp. FL0933. Next base: position 298,846 of record MU389731.1, on the reverse strand, counting down.
TTGCACGTAGTGATTAAGACGAATCTTTCTCTATACCTATGCTAAAAGCCTGACTCCCGGCACCCGTGCCAAGTCTTTCATACCGCATAATATTAGCTGTAGTATAAAGCTGATGCTGTGTATAAAGTCGGGGCGTCTGGTGATAGCTTGAGCAGTTATCTCATACTGATGTCCCCTCGGCTACTTCACGACCTTAGCATGGTAAGAACAAATCTTAAACCAGCTGTAGAGATAGTATCAGCCCAGCATTTTTAAACACACTCTCCCTAAACGTGCCTAAGCCTCTATAGTGTGTGTGTAGATGGATACACAGCTAGTCGGCCATTGTTTACCACTCCTTTTATCACCCAATTCAGTGAGAATCCGGATCCTCTAGTGGCTTACTCTTTTCTTCCTCTGACGAAGCCTTCCTATAGCTTCCGCCGATTTGCCCGCTTTTTACCCGGGCCGCCGAGAGCCGCACCACCACCGGCGCCATTCCCGCCTTCTCCATCGTCGTACTCATCGTCGTCGACGTCCATAGCCTCGTCGTCGTCCGCACTCGCTTCGAGGCTCCCGCTCCCTCGCTTTCCAAACCGCTGCCCCTGCATCCTCGCCAATGCCCGGTTCAAGAAGAGCCCGTGACGCTGTGATGTATAAGGGCCTTGCTCGGCGGCGGCTTTCTCTTCTTCGACGAGTTTAGCCGTCTGTTCGGCCCAGAACTTCTTATCGTTGTGTCGCTTTGCCGCGGCTTCCTTGATGCTTGCGATCTGCGCTTCCAGATCGTCTAGCGTGGAATTGCAGCGTTCGGACCACTCCCGGAGAGAGTTCAGCGTCGAGGGGGTTGAGCCCGGGGCTAGGTCGCGTAACGGGGAGACGGAGGAGATGCGTACGATGCCGTTCCGGGGATCGAGCTGTGCGTCTACTAGGCCTGCGTATATGGCGCTGATGACGAGGTTCTCGACGGCGCGGGCATCGTGTAGAGAGAGGTTCTGCTGTAACGCGGCGTAGCTCAGGTTATGTGGGTTTTTGGCGAGCGTGAGCAGGGACAGCTGCCGTAGCTTCGTTGTCTGGGCGTCGTTGAGAGGCGGCAGATTTGTTGTGGATGCGTAATTCGCATATGTGCCGTACGAGAAGATCTCGAGTAGCTTTAAATGGGACGCGTGGTCTGGGGATTGGGCGAGGGCTTGTATCTGCGGCGTTTGGAGGAGCTCTGAGAATACGTATGTGTTGGCGTTGGATGTCGCTTGGGTTATGAGGTCAGCCGCTGCCCGTGGTACGGTCGCCGACTTGCTCAGGGCGAGGAAAGGCTTCAGGAGACAGGTGGTTAGTTTCGTGGTATAAAATAGGCTGAAAGCAGACATATGAGTACTCACCTCCAAGGCGTTCAGGGCCTTAGTCTGCTCCATGGTGGCTTTGGGAATTATGTGTGATATTGCCTGTGATATTGCCTGTGGTAGGCCGTCTTTAGCATCAGCCTCTCGAGGGCCAATGTGACGAGGCTGATGCTGCTGCTAAGCTGCCAATGGACAGCCTCGCAAGATGCTACCGTAGGAAAACGAAACGGCGTGAATAATATGACTAGGGCTGCTGGTAGATCATCTATACCTGGGCCGGGATGTTGACGCCAAAGGCCAAACACTCGTGAGATCAGATAGCTAAAGTACCTAAGTATTCTCGCTTATAGACTGGCCAGCAGTGAAATAGTGCCGTAACTTGGGAAATGCGTTGGACAAATGGGATGTTTGGGGGGATCTGCTGTGCAGTGAAGATGAAGCAAGCCGAAGTGGGCTGTAGTTGGTAGGGCGTTTGTAGATTCATGTCTTGGTATCACACTTGTTTGAGCCCCCAGGTCTACCCAGCTAGTCCGTAACGCGGGGTTCTCTAAGCGCTGCAGGGGATCTGGCGGGATGTACCTTCTAGCTTGGTACTTGGCATAGGTATAACTTCACTTAGAACTATCCGAACACTAAAATAACGACCATGTCTGCACTACATGTGTATGTCTAGAGAAATAAATTCAAAGATTCAGCCCTCTTACTCTACTGTAATCATTTCTGTATAGGCATTTCTGCGAATAGTGGTTAACATTAATAAAAAGGTATTTCAGGGTATCCCTAGGCCTGGCGTTGTGAAGGGTAAGAAGCTGGTAGAGAAATACCTACTAGTAAGCTCCACGCTCGATGTTAAGGACGGTCTCTGAATCAACACTATCCGACCGACAACAATTCAACAGATTATATTACGTTGGCGACACGATACGAAGCGTGTTGGTATCTACCGCGTTTTGGTTGCGAACTCGTGCAACACTAATGGCTTCAGCTTGAGTCCACTTATACTAGAAGAAGCTGTTAGAAAGCCGGGATGCTAGGAGAACAATGCCGGACACGATAAATTGATTCCCCTACCATACGACCCTAGCCATACCACTTTTATCCACTTTCGTTTCGTCAGACGCAATTATCCAGAAAGCTGTTTCCCTTTCACCCACTCGCAGCACTCACGACGAAATTGATTACCCCCCTGGGCCATGAGATTGACGATGGCAAAAACCCGGCAGTGACACGACGTGTCCTCTCGAACAATACATGACCTAAACTACCGCTTTTGGAAATATTGGATGCGGTAGGTACGTAAGGCTGGGTCATGAATAATGAATTATTGTCATGGAGCTAGAACTTGTCCGGTGCTACGGCCGACGCTGGTGTGATGGCTAGACCTGTTCATGGTGCAGCCGTACCTGGCCTTATCGCCTGGGAGGAAGGGGTTGTCGTCGTGGCCCTGGACAGATTCGGTCTGCGAAGTCCTGGGGGTTTGCGTAAGAAGGTGTAAGTATCTTTTATGTCGCATCTCTATGACCAAGCACGTCTCTAAGTACCTATTTCTTTCATCCGCTATGATTACAAACCAATAAGGAGCAGGAAGTACCTAGGTTAGGTCCGAGCACATGTGGGATACAAGTACAAGGATTACCTAACGGCAAGTGCAGGAGCCACCTGACCCGAGTTGTCAATAAACTGCGACTTGTCCCGCCCAGGCCCCGTCCGCAAGCCCGCCAAACCCGAGACAGGGTCCCCTGTATATCTGCGTGTCTAAGTCTCTGATCGCCCGACTCAGTTGTTCCCCGACTTGCTTATTTTCCGCTCTTCCGCATCGCATCGACAACCTACTAACCAACACCTTCACTCATCCTCCATTCTTCCGTCGCATAAGGGCTGGCTTCCTCTTTGGCGCACTTCATGGCTCGTCGCTAATCTACTTCGATCTAGTCGGCCGCATATTCAGCTCTAAATCTTAGTGTTTGTAGACGTTGTACTACTCACCCGTACCACCCATCCATGATGAAGTTGATCCAGTAAACTGCGCGCGCCAATCCCCTCGATCCGTACATAGACCCTAGAATATATAAAAGTCTTTTCTGCGCCATTCCCGCCCATCTGCAACCGCCTTTCGGCGCATTTCGCCATGGCTCCGACATACATCAAGGTCCCTCAGAGGGAGCCTTCGGGCTCTCTTCTCGACCCTTCGCCTACTAGATGGGCTACCACGACTCTGCGGGTCGGTGGGATGACGTACGAAGCCCGGACTCCCCGTGAATTAACTATTCGCATTGTAGCTGACCGTCTGTAGCTGTGGCTCATGTACTTCGTCCGTTGAAGCAGGCTTCAAGGGAGTGGAAGGAGTCGGCAATGTGTCCGTGAGCTTGGTTATGGAGCGCGCCGTGATTATGCACGACCCCCAACGAATATCGGCCGAGCAAATTAAAGATATTATCGAAGACCGCGGTTTCGAGGCTGAGGTCCTTTCCACAGATATACCCTCACCAATGGTGACGCCAAAGCATCCACCTGCATACCATGAAGAAGACAGAGGTCCTCCCACTACCGTCACCACCATCGCCGTTGAAGGCATGACTTGCGGAGCATGCACATCTGCTGTGGAGGGGGGATTCGCCGATGTTAGCGGCGTCAAGCATTTCAGCATATCGCTATTGTCTGAACGGGCGGTGATAGAGCATGATGCTGCGCTGCTACCAGTCGAGAAGATCATCGAGATAATCGAGGATCGGGGTTTCGGCGCAACGTTAATCGATAGCGAGGAGTCCAAGCCCAGGAAAGATGTTGCCTCCGAATACGACGATACAAAACCTTCATTTGCCACGACTACGGTTGCCATTGAGGGAATGACCTGTGGTGCTTGCACATCGGCCGTGGAGAGCGGGTTTACTGGTCTAGCTGGCATCATACGCTTCAACATCAGTCTATTAGCCGAGAGAGCCGTTATAACACACGACCCGACAAAGGTGCCCTCGGAGAAGATTGCTGAGATCATCGAAGATAGAGGTTTCGATGCCAAAATACTCTCCACCGTATTTGAAAGCTCCGATCAAACCACGTCGTCCTCGGCCCAGTTCAAGATTTACGGAAACCCAGATGCTACTGCCGCCAAGGGCATCGAAGAGGCTCTTCTAGCTCTCCCCGGCATTAGCTCAGCTAAACTTAGTCTTACTACCTCTAGGCTGACAGTATCCCATCAACCTGGTGTCACAGGCCTTCGTACAATCGTTGAAGTCGTTGAAGGCTTGGGCTTCAACGCATTAGTTGCCGACAACGATGATAACAATGCACAGTTAGAGTCTTTAGCGAAAACGAAAGAGATCCAAGAGTGGCGGCGAGCACTCCATATTTCGCTGGCATTCGCACTCCCCGTCTTCTTTATCGGCATGGTCTTCCCAATGCTCATCCCTATTCTAGATTTTGGCGGCATAGAACTTTTCCAAGGTCTATTTTTAGGAGACATCATTTGCCTAGTTTTAACGATACCAGTCCAATTTGGCATCGGAAAGCGCTTCTACAAATCAGCATATAAGTCCATCAAGCACGGATCTCCAACTATGGACGTTTTGGTAGTTCTAGGTACATCCGCCGCTTTTTTCTTCAGCATATTCGCTATGACCGTCTCATTCTTGTTCCCGCCACACTCCCGGCCAAGCACCATTTTCGACACCAGTACAATGCTGATAACCTTCATCTCGCTTGGACGGTTCTTGGAAAATCGAGCCAAGGGACAAACGTCAACAGCTCTTTCGAGACTCATGTCGCTGGCACCATCCATGGCTACTATTTACGCAGACCCGATTGCGGCAGCGAAGGCTGCGGAAGCCTGGGAATCTAAGCCTGCCCCGGGAGACTCTAAAGAGACTACGCACGAGGGTAATGCGTCTGAGGAGAAAGTGATTCCTACTGAACTCATCTCGGTGGGTGATATTGTCATCATTCGCCCCGGGGATAAGATACCCGCAGATGGGATCATTGTCCAAGGCGAAACGTACGTTGACGAAAGCATGGTTACTGGCGAGGCTATACCAGTCCAGAAGAAGAAAGGGAGTAACGTAATTGGCGGTACGGTTAATGGCCACGGACGGGTTGATTTTCGGGTCACGAGAGCTGGCCGAGACACGCAGCTAAGTCAAATCGTTAAACTAGTCCAGGATGCGCAAACGACTCGGGCACCGATCCAGCGGCTTGCCGACAAGTTGGCCGGCGTCTTTGTGCCCACAATTCTTATTCTGGGCTTTTTAACCTTCACCACTTGGATGATCCTCAGTCACGTATTGAAGGACCCGCCGAAGATATTCCTCGAGGAGAGAAGCGGTGGCAAACTCATGGTCTGTGTGAAACTGTGCATATCCGTGATAGTCTTCGCTTGCCCTTGTGCCTTGGGCCTGGCCACTCCCACAGCAGTCATGGTTGGCACTGGAGTTGGCGCCGAAAATGGAATACTCGTCAAAGGCGGAGCGGCCCTGGAGACGAGTACCAAGATCACGCAGGTTGTTCTCGACAAGACTGGAACCATCACATACGGGAAAATGAGTGTGGCTGTTGCAAAATTGCAGCCTCTTTGGCAAGGCAACGATTGGCGTCGACGCTTGTGGTGGACCATTGTGGGACTAGCTGAAACTGGCAGTGAGCACCCAATAGGAAAGGCCATTCTTGGGGCTGCTCGCTCCGAACTTGGTCTTGATCATGAAGGGACTATTGAAGGCAGCATTGGCGATTTCAAAGCTGTTGTTGGACGAGGCGTCAGTGCTACAGTAGAGCCAGCAACAAGCGCCGAGCGTAAACGTTATCGCATTCTGATCGGAAGCGTCCGCTTCCTTCGTGAGAGCAAGGTTGACGTACCGGAAACTGCCGTGGAGGATTCCGAAGAAATTAACGCGAAAGCGAATGCTTCAAACAAGTCTTCGTCATCTGCTGGAACCACGAATATCTTCATCGCTATTGACGGTACTTATGCTGGCCACCTTTGCTTAGCAGACACCATCAAAGACGGAGCCGCCGTAGCAATTGCTGCGCTGCACCGTATGGGAATTAAAACAGCTATCGTCACTGGTGATCAGCGATCGACCGCTCTGGCTGTGGCCTCCCAAGTTGGCATTGACGCTGATGATGTCTTTGCTGGCGTGTCCCCTGACCAGAAACAGGAAATCGTTCTTCAGCTTAAGGAAAAGGGTGAATGCGTCGCTATGGTCGGCGATGGTATCAACGACTCCCCCGCTTTAGCCACCGCCGATGTGGGTATTGCCATGGCAAGCGGAACCGACGTCGCCATGGAAGCTGCTGATGTTGTCTTAATGCGCCCTAATCAATTGATGGATGTTCCCGCAGCTTTATGCCTAGCACGAACTATCTTCAGTCGCATCAAGCTCAATCTTGCTTGGGCGTGTGTTTATAATCTTGTAGGACTGCCTTTCGCCATGGGCATATTTCTGCCTTTGGGTTTCCATCTCCACCCTATGGCTGCTGGTGCAGCTATGGCTACCAGCAGTGTTAGTGTTGTTGTCAGCTCCCTGCTTCTTAAGTTCTGGAAACGCCCTGGCTGGATGGACGAAGCTCTCCTCGCAGAAAAGGGGGGACTCAAGAAGCGGGGACGCGGCTGGGGTGTCGACAGAATTATTACTCGAACCCAGGACTTTGCCCGCTCTCTGTTGGGCAAGAACACACAAAAGCAAGAAGGCTACGTACCTTTGGCTACTTTAGACCATGCGGAGGTATGAGGTCTAATTTGGACATAACGCACATGACGAGATGTGGTATATAACGCGGTCTTGGTATTGTTCGATATCAAACTCATTTTTGCATGCTACATAATCCTCCTTTGTATATACAAAACCCTACCTTAGATACCAATTGCAAGTTCATACGAAACCTATTTCTGTTATAGACTTGATATACCATTTACGTCGTAATATGTTAGAGTGAGGCATGTTGATACGAAATACGACGTTGATTTGGCTAAGTGAGGTTAAATCGAAACCCACCGACGCTTCTTGCGCATTACCACGTGGCAACCAACTACATTCATGAGTCAAGATCAAAAATCCAAAGCCCCGAGACTCATGAATATCGCATTTGCATTCCCATCTCGACATCTAGATAGGTTGTCCCTCATTGTTCTATCAACAAAATCGCGGCCGTACCAACCTTTGCGTTGCGACACAACGACTGCCAAGGTTAGGTAGCTAATATCGCCAAGCTGCCCCTCATTAGTACGATATTCTAGATTCTTCTTCTGTCCCAATTAACCGTTCGTCGCCAACGTCATCGTCATCATCACCCTCATCTTTTATTTCCTTTCTTCACTTATTGTGTTCTTGAATCACCCCAAGCCGTCCATGACCATGGGTCTACATAACTCCCTCGCGCTACCCCGCTTCCCGATAACGTCTCTCCCATGGAGCGCATCCAGCAGGAAAGGAAGCAGTGCTCTCCCCATCGCCTTGCTAGCCGTCGTCGCGCTCCTGCCCGCTGCGTATTCAGCGTACATCCTGCGCCAGGCTGCGCGGCGGACGAGCGCTACGGCGAGTATCTCGCCGCCGGATCCTTTGCCGGTCGACGCGACAGCAGATGATAAGGATGATGATACGCTGATTGCGATACCCCCCGCTGTCCGCGCTGCGTTGGATGAGTATGTCATCGCGAGGGAACGCATCGTCTCGGAGACTGTTCCGCTGCGGAAGATCCTGCCGGGATTGCGTGCCGGGTTGGAGGCGTGGAGTGAGAAGCAAAGGAAGGGGGTAGATAGAGATGCGAATGCGAGAAAGGGACTCTTAGAGACGTATCTGGCTACCACCATGCGCATGTTCACCTGGACGCCGCAGGCCTTCGTTATGAAACACATGGTCTCGCGGCTTCCCGATGGCGCGGCGTACGCGGGGACGTTCGCCGGGTCGTATCTGGACACGTGCTTCTTTCAGGCTGGGGATCGTGTTTGCGGGGTGTATGTTGTGAGGGAGCGCGTGAGAAGTAAGACGGGGGAGAGGGTGTTGCTTGATTTGAGCCCGCCTGAGGGGTGGAAGGGACCTGTTGTTGCCGGGGTTCTGGATTGTGGGTTTGTGCTTGGGGTGGAAGGGGGTGAGAGGGTTGTGAGGTTTGTTAATGAGACTGTTATGTGGAGGAGGAAGGAAGACGGGAAGCCTACGTTGCTTGAGGGGACGGTGTCGCGGTGGTTGCATGGTGCTATGGTTGGGTGGATGATGGTTAGGGGTGTTGAGGCTGTTACTAGGGGTGATGATAAGGCGAAGGGTAAGATAGCTTGAGGGCTTAGATATTGCTCGGGAGATTGCACATTTGTTTTTATATGTTTGATACCCATTTGTAGGCAGTGTGGATGGCGAGTGTGGTTTGGGACCATCGTCGGATTTTGTACGACACCCGCCTCAATGTTACTCATGTTTACAGCTACTTTATATTGAGCAGGCCAGAAGCCGTAGATTGACCAAGATAATTAGGTATCGCGCCAGAAATCCAGACGGTAAGTTCATGACCAGTATTCTATCTGAGTTGAATGAGCCGATTTGTATGTTCTCGCTGTGACTTGTTGAAACATCAAGACGTGATATACACATTATATTACTTATCCTTATCCCAAGGAGCGCTCAAGAAATCATATCAGATAATTGTACCGATCAAGTAAACCGTATCACTATACAATTATGGAGGCGGTGGCAGTACCAGCTGCTCATCGTCTCCTCTCACCTCAACAGTAGCCTCCTTTCCTTGATAAGCGTATCGAACATGTAACACCTTTTCTTCAGCCGGGTCCGGATCCCAAAATCCGAGAATATAGCTTTTGCGTACCCCTGAAGGAATGAATACCCGGCCACGATCGATGAGCGCCGCCACAGCGACGGTAACATCAGCGACCTCTGCAGCGCCCCAAGCAGCCGCTTCGGCAGCATCACGAGCTTTGACGCCGTACTTGGCACTCAATATCACCAGGCCATTTCCTTTAGACTCTAACTTCTGCTTACTCTGGACAGCAGGTGCCATTAATGTCATTAGCATGTCAGCTTCTGCCCGGCGTTTCTGAATACATTGCTGCTCTCGCAAAGCGGCGAGCTGCTGTTGGCGTCGTTTTCGATGACGGAACTGATCCCATAGCTCCCATAGCGTAAAACTAGCAAAGGGGATAATAGTGGTTATTAGCAGCATCTTCCATTTCATGTTGGTTCGTGAACATAGATAGAATGGAATATTGATACGTTGGCCCAGGCGCGACCAGTACACGGATAGGTGTAGTAGGTATCTACCAAGGCCCACCTCGAAGCCAACCTTGGAGAATCGCCCGACGCGCTTGAGACAGCGGAGGGCGAGATAACTGGTGTTAAGCGAGTCTACTCCTATCTCAGCTTCCATGCGAAGTGGGCGACGGGCGACACTGCTTGTCTTTGTAGAAAGGCTATCGTGGGTCTTCGGCGATATCGAACGAGGCTGGTAAGGTTCGAGAGCAGCAAGATTTACATCTCGTGCATACTTGGCGGAAATCGAGTAGTATCGAGGCTCGGCTAAAGTAGTGACAGTCCAGACACCCTCTTTATTCTCATCTGATGCCGTGTCCAAAGCGCAAATTCCCTGACTGAGGAACTGGTTTGTAAAACAAGATTCTCGTGGTTCGAAAGCCCCACGGTTCTTGAAACTGATCTCAACTCGAGGCGGCATGGGCGCTAATACTCCATTCGACAACTGGCTGAGCAAACCATTACCAAGGAGTCTCCGGTTGGACCCTGTGAAGTCGGTAAAATAGCGACAAATCTCGTCTGCGTTGATTCGCCAGTCCCCACTAGCTACGTGTAGTAGTAACTGTCCACCTGCAGTCGGCCGCTCGAGGATAGCTGCCAATCTGGGGAGCTTTCTCTCCCATAGGGCTTGTTCCGTCTCTAACCTTAAGAGGCTCCTATGCCGATCAAACGGTAAGATTATTGGCCTGGAAAACCTCGATGCGGCGGTTGGGCTTGGGAGTATGGTCGACCCGATTTCGACTACAATTTCTTCCTGGCCAGAGTAGCTCTCTGATGCTGATGCCTGGGTAACGCCTATCGCACCACGACGAAAGTAACTTTGAGGAATGACGTGTCTCAAGTTGATGCCAAACAGGGGCTGTAGTAGACCATGACGCAGTGTTACGAATCTGTCTCGATTTGGAAAACGAGGAAAGCTCGGTCTGTAACGATCAAATTCGAATGGCACAGGCGTGTGGTCTTTTAGCAAGCCGTAAATGGATCCTTGAAGGGTCATAACTGTACCACCTGGTCGTCCAGTGTCCGAGCATGTCGTATATACCATGTCCATTCCTTTACTGCCATTTGCAGTCAGTTTCTGTTGCAACCACTGGGTCGCCCGGCGTAGTTTGCTGTCGAGTTCGCTCAAGTCGATAGACGTCGCATGTCTCATGCCGAAATGAACAAGTTCAAATCCGGCTCTTCCTCGACTAGGGCCATATTTCTCATGGCTCGCAGCTCGGAAGAGGTCGAAGCTGGCACCCAACTCACTCTCACTTACTGCTCTGTCGAAACTAGCCAGGCTTCTCTTCATACGAGACATCAGACCATCATACTCAAGGTGTACTCGGTCATCTTCAAGACTATCATATCTCGCTCCTTGGCAAGGGTCAAGGAGTATTTCAAAGGCCCTCTGTATACTCACAGAATAGGCTTCAGCAGCATGGCGAAGGTGTGGAGGCTGTTGGTCAGGATCGAGTAGAGAGAAAAGCCTAAAATATGCTCGCAGGATGCTCTCGATTGAGGGCTCACGAGACATACATAGAACATCATATAGATCATCAACCTCAAGGAGCGGTAATGCGATCGGGCCAAACTCCGCTATCTCCTCGGTACCCGTAGCAGGGATACTCGCAGGGTCAAGTTCGCTGTTTAGATGATGGGATCTAATGGTAGCTCGTTCCAATATAGATGATGCATCGTCGTAGCCAAATTCATATTCCCGCCTAGTGGCAGCGAATTGTTCGTTCAAAGAGAAGCGTGAGGCGGTGGGTCTTAGAGATGAGTTATTGTACAGACCCTGGTGAGATGGATATGATGGAGGTCTCTGAGGATCATCAGTATAGAGTTGAGGCAGAGTTAGAAAGATCGTCTTACGCTGGAGGCTTCTTGACCTCGAAGTTGCCGACCTAATTGCGTGCCATTTCGAACACCCCGGGTGGAAGAAGGATCAGCCATGTGCACTCTGACTTAGAACAGTGGCCACAAGATCTGTTTTTGTTTCAAGTGTAGGATGCGGAGCCCCTGTTTTTGGGACTGTTTCCGAATATATTGTCAACATTTGCGAGTGTCTCAAAAAGAGATGTGTGGATGAGGTGAGTCAGTAATAATAACGACTATAATGATAATAATTGATTCTATGCCCTTCCCCTGCAATCACAGCTTCACAAACGTTAGAAGGCCTATTATTACAGGGATGACGCTGAATAGTACCGCTGAGCACTCGTCGTCGCATGATGTTTCATTATGCGGCCTAATCCAATGCCTGCCGAGAGCTCGGCGATCTTGGAGACCATTGCCTTTTGGCTTTGAGCGCTTCATAGCCGGCACAGCTAGTGCATTGCGGTGCCAAACAGATCACAAGTCAACGCACAAATGTAAAATCGTACACGAATAAGGATTTGAAACGCGCCTTCAATGATAACTATTCAGGTTATACGTAAGGCGTAATGGTACATGCCATAATCATAGACGTGATATCATCCTCTTGCTTCTAAAATACAACAGGCGTCATAAATTCATACAGTAGAAACTCCAATCACCCATGTTTCGAAAGCTGATCTATTTCCCGCCCGTTCCACTGGGCTTTTGGAACGCTGAGGATGGTATGGAGTGTCCGGTCGCGGAGATAGCCTCATTATCGACCTCTCCGCTACTGAGTGGGTTGTCGGCAGCAGTGTGTAGGGACGCATCGCCGAGAGGATTATTCACCGGTGGCGGCGCCTTTGATGGGATTGTGTTCATCTTTCCTGCATCACCGGGAACTGTACACATTTATATTCGTCAGTCGAAGAGTGACAAGGCAATAGTTGCACTCCGGAGAGTATAAAGCTAGGGATTATCACGACATGGACGAAACTTACTCTTCGTGCCGTCCTTGGCCATGTCGTTGAGATCACCACCTTGGTGGGGGTCTTGGTTGGAGATGCTCGACATTATTCTGGACGGGTTGAGGTCTGTATAATCTAGATGTGTGCCTTGAGAGGTTTCAGAGAGTCTGTTGCAGCGATTTCAATGTTTAGTGAAGTGTTTAAGTGTATTTGATGCTGTTTGTGGTGTTGGTTTTATATAGAGTTTGGTGGAGAGAGACGTCATTGGAGTGATGTCACGACTATGTCATACACAAAGGACAGCATCCACCACGGACAGCATTGAAGCACCTAAACACCAAACAATCAATGTATGTACCTTGATGGTTGAGAGAAAGAAAATAAATTGTTAATGTACGATTAGCTAAGAATTGGACGGGTGTCGAACTGACGCCTGGTATTGGCAGACAGCAGGCCACACACACATCAGTAACATGGAACCTCTCTTTGGCACTGTACCATCACATGTAATAGGATATTACCTACTCATCAATCAGATACATAAATGTCTTAAGCCTTGTATATGTGACCTTCAATGGTAGCAATATAAAATATCGGATCGTGGTACAGCCAGAGCGTCGCAAACTTAGGCTAGCCATGTAGCTCGTTCTGTCTTTGGTCTTGGAGAATTAGTGTCTGTCTCCAGAGTTAAATTTAGTATTACGCTTACTCTACAGCTCATCATCTCTGCTTCAACTCGGCCGCTCAATATACACGCTCCGTAGGATCGAGCGATGAGAAACAACGAATGGAGAAGAAGGGAGGGAAATAGAAAAAGCCACGGGTATCTATCATTTAGGAGTCCATAACATCGTATACATGAGGACTCGTCCGCATCAACACTTAAACAACAACGCGCAAGGACCTAGCTCCGCCGGAAGCTTTTCTTCACCTGACTGAGGCGCTTCGGAAAGCCCTCAAGTTCGTGCAAGCCCGATATTCGCACGATCTCAGGGCCTCCGAGCTCGCCGCGCCGCTCGTGCACCGGTAACTCAACCGCGGGCGGACTTCGCCATGGATCAGAGGCGCGCATCTGCGGCTGCCGTTCAAACATGTTTCCGGATTGGATTCTTCTCCTCTCTTCTCGTCTTTTGACTTGGTGAAGACGATATCCCAAAAATATCACGGCCAGCACGAGTAGCACACCGGCTATGGTACCGATAGCTATACCGGCCTTGGCGCCGGAGCTGAGATCGTTGACATGGCTGGGTGCTGGATTATTTGTAGGGAGAGCATCTATTTACATATTAATTGAAATTATCTCCTATGGGGAAGGGCATGAGAGACACACTGGATGATGTGGATGTTGATGATGTTAGTGTGGAAGTTGAGGCTTCGGTTGTCGTGGACGACGACGGAATAGCGGTCGGAGTAGACGAAACAGCAGCTATAGGCTTCTGCGACTGATCTTCATCCTCGACGCAATTGCCATTTCCATTGCATGAATAACCAAATGGACAACATTGCTCGCCACACGTAGGTAAGGTTGCGGTCAGCGCCGTTGTTTTAACGACTGCTTCCGGGTTCGCCGCGGGATCTTGCAGACTGAGATTGCATACGATCGTCTGAATGGTAGAACAGTCCGAGCCCCCGGGACAACACAGTAGCGTGGTATTGCCAGCAAGCACATGACATGTGCTCAACGTGGGACAGCAGAAACTAGTTGGTAATCCATCTCCTAAGCAAAAATCCCAGCCTGAAGCACATTGAGACATGATAGACGGTATCGTTGTCTGGATATCCCGGACGATTGACGTATGGGCTTGATCATGAATGTGAATTGAGATCCATCTCTGCAGTATTCCGTTTGGAAGAATAGCAAAGATGAGATGTGTGAACCAGATAGAATGGAACTATCAAATATGGGTGTCGGGAGGAATGAACTGCTGGGGTGGATGGACTGTAAGCGCGCGCTTCCCCAAGCCACGACGTCTCAATGCCAATCGTCCTAGACTCTTATGCGCAACGACGATCCCCACGTTTCACCATGCAGTGTGTAATCTGTTTTTAGAATGACTTCCTGCAGAGACCAGAGCCTAGACGGAGAGGCCTGGATAATGTTCTGCGGAGAGTTGCCAGAGATGGACAAAAGTCATAACGGGAGAAGGCGCCGCAGTCGACTCCGGTAAGATCGGTTATATTACTCATATCAGCCACTACCTCCTACTTTCCATCAAAATTGCGACCCTTGCGCCGTTTAGTAACAATGCTGAGACTATGGGGTTGCAGTTAAGAGTTCATGTCAACAGCTCCGAAGGTCCTCCTCCGTTTGGATCAGTGGTCACTAAGCGCAAACGCAAACACGCTGAAAGATATGACCTTCCCCACCCCCATGTAAACGAGACATTTCGTAGAGAAGCAAACGGTGACCCAAGCGTATCTCAACTTTTATAGGATTGCCCAGTGAGCCTGGGCGATAGCCGTTATGTGCCAGGTCGCGACCAGTCATTGAATGTGATATGGCAATGCATTAAACCGCCGAGCAGAGAGAATGTCAATGCTGGCTCTGAGTCGAGCTCGAACCCTGAATAATGTTAGAAGTATTCGAAGGTTGTATCAGGCGTGCGTGGGTTGCGATCTTTTGACGCGGTTTAATATCTCAACTGCCTCATACGTCGTGGGGGAGGGGTGACATATACTAAAAGTGGCCTATTACATAGTAGCGACACGGCTTGTTTGTCTCTATCACAAGGGCTGAATACAGGGCTTGGAGAATGACTCAGTATGAAAATAATATTCTATGAGAGCAATGACCATTGGCTTTCTCAAAGACTCTCAGTCCCTTGGAGGGTAACTGGTCTCTATATGCAGGAGCCCAACGGCCTTAAACCTCCCCATGAGAAATGGTTTAGTCGCGTGTTCCAGAGTCCGAATAGCTTCATTTATCTACTATCCGAGACATCCTGCAATTCGGCTTCATGCTTATGATATGATGAATAGAAATACGAAAGACCGATACAGCTTGCAGGGCCTTAGATAGGTGAGCTCCCGTCAGCACGTAGGCTTCCGTACAAGATTCTCGATGTGATTGTTCTGCGTCTTGCATCATACTTGAATATGATCTTGTGCTGTCCCGTGTAACTTCTAACTCTGCCTTGTAAAATATCCAGCCTGAAGTTATTACACGTCTCGTCTAGCTCCCTTAAAGACATGCGCGTTCAAACTGGAAAATGCGACTCGCAATATCTTACCAGCAGGAAGACATGGATAACAAGTGTTCACGAAGCGTGTACATGGCTAACGAACCTTGCCCGGCGGAATGTCATCAACTCTAGTAGCTTACGCAGTCAACAGGTTTTCAGCTGCGAAGCACAGGAGTAATGTGCTGGCGCTGGATAGCCGCATAGAATACTGCAAGCTGGTCATGTTGGACATCTCTGGCAGTTATCCTTTGGTAGTTATCACTTCAGACTTGTTTGTTCAATGAATGACCAACCGCTCATAGTCGCTAACGGAACAAGTCATGCCCTCTTATGCATACCAAACAGAGGCCCGTCCGCAAACATGGAAGAGCGCATATCGGAATATCCGCGCTGTACATGTTAGCCCTGCTTTTGGTCAAAGGGTTGCAGATGCTGCGAGGTCTGTGTTCAAGATACCTGTATGAGCCCTAAGACTGTCAGTAATCAGCCGACGAGAGTTCGTCTTTTAGCTAATGGAAAACATCTGATACGCCTGTGTCGTTTGCCTTCTCCTCAGATATTTCAGACATGCTTGCATCACTAAATCATCATAAATGACAGCGGCGTATGAAAGATGAAGCGTTACACCAATTTCTGCCTATAGAGGGATCACGAGCAAGCTGCCCAGGAAAGCCAAGTGCCTCACAGATAGGCACTGTTTTCGGGTCTGATAGGTCACCTGATCGATTTTGAATCCCGCTGGGTAGAGATGAGTTTTCCCAGTTTGATTCGTTTCGGAGCACATCCGTGGATGAGCGACGAATCGTCTTCCTCGCCCGCACCCCGATAATATCATGAAGTCTCGGCAATCGAGGTGCCACGTCCCTCGCAGCCTATTCCGCTGATTAGCCAACGGCCTCAATTCCGTTTGCCGTTTGCTACGGCCGACAGCAGGTACCACCGCAGCCCAACCTGCTGCCTCGACCAATAATTAGGTTAGAGTCTAAGATGAGAACCAGGGAGTAGGTTCCCAGGAACTTACAGGCCTTGGGTCAACAACTTTTACTTTTGCAGGAGTCTGTTGGCTATATATAGAGACTTCTCATATGGAAAAATAGCAAAAAGCCATCTTGGAACCTGGCGTGCTGCAGAGCTTGATCCTTCCCATAGGAGAGGAACTGGGAGTATTTAAGTGCAGCGCGCCTCAGGGCCAATATAAGTCGTGTTGTAGGCAGCCTTGTATGGGGAGAAAAGACAGCTTATAGCAGTCCTCGATGTTGGTCTACAACTTTGTGCCCGGCTTCATAACCGGGATTCTCTTTCTTGCGGTTGTTTGGATTGGTTTATCATGTCTTTGCTTTCCGTTCATGTGCTGGTACGGATACCGAGGACATACCGACTTCGTCCTGAACCAGTTAAAGAGAGACCGAATGATTGCTGATTTCTCTTACTGGGGCCAGCAGGCACTTGAGAACCGTCTCAAAGTCAGAGCAAGGGCGAATGCTCGCCTCGTCATGGCATTCCGCCTTAATAACTCATTCACAACTAATGATGTCCAAGTACATCAGAAGTTTTTGAGAAAAGCGAAGCGTGTTATCCGCCTAAATCGTACGGATGACTGGATCCAACTCGGTGCTGTGACACGGACAACCTTGGACTTATGCCTAAAGCACTTTACTGATGGGCTGCCATACATAGCTCTAGCACCCTGTAAGTACTGCCAGAGTCACCGTTTCAGTCCTGTCTCTAGGACTTTCCGTCTGCGTGGCCGCAAGGGTTCGCCCAACAGTAGCTCTGACCGTTTTTCAGTGGTACGAGTAGTCAGTTTCAGCGTCGCACTTCACGTCTTGTTCAAGATCGACCCTTCGAAGATCAACCTCGATGAAGCACGAAAAGCCACAGAAGCCATTAATCGATTATGGATCCAGTCTAAGGACTGCCGATCTATTGTGTCATTATATGATCAAAAGGTGCTCAATAATGCGCTGGAGAGACTGCTGCCGAAAGAGTTTCCGTGTGACGATTGCGGCCACCCGTTAAATTTGATTATGCCAGCGTACGAAACACTGTGGCGTGTCGTTCTCCTCACATTCGTCGACGTAGCGGGCCAAAACGCGAAACCTCGTACAGAGAAAGAACTCCAAGACGCGATCAAAACCGTGCCGCAGTGTTTTTGTCAGGGAAACAGCTCTGAAATGAGAGCATTAGCAATAGCAAAGGTTCGTAGCCCTATATAAAGGATCGGCTCCCTATTCCAGTTTGTGTAATTACGGAGTAACGCCGTCGGTGTCGCACTGGCCTTTAAGATTTGGTTTGTCTGAGACTGACGATGAATAACAGGAAGGCTTGCGACTATACCCTCCAACCAAGCGCATCTATCGAGAGTATGCCGCTGGCTGCCTTATTTTCGCGGATGTGGAACGATGGCAACGGTATGCATATTTTTGGTCTAATCCTTTCGATTTCGACCCGACGCGCTTCCACAATTGGCACCAGGATGGCGCCATCAATGGTTCGGGGGATGACTCTTCGAAAGGACTGAGTTATTTTCCCTTTGGTGTTGGCCGACACACCTGTCCGGCAGCAGCAGGATTTGGCGACAAGATCATCGCTCTCCTTGTGGTTGAATTCGCTCGACGCTTCGGGACCTCGCAAACAGGTTTAAAGCTCCACACAGGCACTGTCACATTTCTGCAACACGAACTCTTGCCTACTGGTCGAAGCGATATGGAGAGCTGGGTGTTGGAGCTGGAAGCAAAAGGAGGAATTGACACCTCGGTCGGACCGAGACAAGACATATAACTTGAAGTAATGCTGTTCGCGCTGTCCGCGACTTTACTAAAGGCGGACCGGGGGGGATTGGAATAAAGTTGCAGAGCTTTTCTCCTCTGTAAATGAAAACTTCTTGATCTAACCAAACCCTGTAAATCTCATAGTAATTCCAAAGAGATTGGTACTTAAGTACACTACGTTGCGTAGTATATTTTAGTGGCCGATCCTCTGCTGATTATCCATTTCCCCATTCCCCGCGCAGATTCGGCTACTGGTTCCAGCCAATACCCTGATTTTCTGCCCCGATCTTACATGTACAGATGCCGTGTAGCCGCATTGTGCATGTCCGCTAGTCCAGATGTGGCCATTATGTGGAAGCAAATGCTTATAACAAATCCGACCCTACCTATGTACATATAACGCAGAATATTCCCCAACTATTTGTTATGGCCTAGGCAGTGTACCAGTATGTGAAATTGTAATTCTTTTACGCTACACATGTACAGTGTACGTTAGCCTGGTTGCGGTAGCCACAAAGAGATCCTGCACTTACTATAGTAGGATAGATCGACTAGCACGTCATTTAATGACGGTAAGTCGTTGATGGGCAAAATAAGGTTGCTTAGAAAAAAAAAAAACGGAGTGCGAACATTGTATAACGTTACCGTGCTGACCGAAAGTCGCATAGATGCCTAGGTAGCCAATGCAATCTCATGTTGTACTCAGGGGTGTTCCCTTCAACTTCTGATGGTCTAATAAATACTCGTTGCTACCGTCTATCCCCGACCGCTTTCTGTAGGTATGAACACCTTTCGACTCAGTTTCTCACCATAATATGATGGAGAGCCCATCCGGAGATGAGAAACCGCGCCTGCGGGAGGAGCCAACCCGCGGCCCGTCAATCGAGGAAATAGTTGCCGACTTAGAGAGAGACACCGTTATACCGCCAGACACTGTTGATATCACGTATGCCCGCAAAGCCGCGGTGCTAAATCGAGCCATCAAGGATATTGGCATGGGATGGTATCAATGGCAACTCTTCATTGTCATCGGATTTGGTACGAAAAAAAAGCATACCAATATTGCAACAGCATAATTACTGATCTCTGGACCAGGTTGGGCCAGTGACAACCTCTGGCCTGTCGTCACTTCACTTATCCTTGTAAGTTTTTCCGGCCTTGTTATATGACTTCGCCTCTCTAATTGACTACTTCGTCGTGATGTCTCTAACTCTAGTTCATAGGCTCCTATTACGTCAGAATTTCACCCTTCCAAGCCACCGCTATTGAGCTTGGCCCAGAACATCGGCCTGCTTGCCGGTGCTATCTTTTGGGGATTCGGCTGTGACATTTTCGGTCGTCGCTGGGCATTCAATCTGACACTCGGTGTGACGGCAGTATGGGGTCTGATCGCTGCAAGCAGTCCGAACTTTGCCGCGATCGGTATCTTTGCGGCCTTCTGGAGTTTTGGCGTGGGCGGTAATCTGCCTGTTGACTCTGCTATCTTCCTGGAGTTCCTCCCTGCGACGCATCAATATCTCCTGACGGTTCTCTCCGTCGACTGGGCTTTGGCTCAAGTGGTCGCTAATCTTATCTCTTGGGGCTTGTTGAGCAACTTCACCTGTGATATCACAGACACTAACTGCACGAGGGCCGAGAATTTCGGATGGCGCTATTTCATGATCACCGTCGGCGGACTGACTCTTATCATGTTCATTGTCCGATTCTTCGCGTTCACGATTTTCGAGTCGCCAAAGTATCTTATGGGTAAGGGCAGGGAAGAAGAGGCAGTCCGCATCGTCCACGAAGTTGCTCGACGAAATAAAACAGAGTCTTGGTTGACTATTGAGCACCTTAAGGCGTGCGAGCCAGAGGGATATGAACAGCGTACCTCTGCTGCCGATGCAGTGAAACGCAAGCTGGAAAGTGTCAACTTGACGCATATTCGAGCTCTCTTCGTGACGAAAAAGCTTGGGTACAGCACTGGAGCGCTTATGCTCGTATGGGCCTTGTAAGTTGAATTCGGTTCTCTTACCCCTCGATAGCAGGACGATTCAGCGCAATTTATGAAGTGGCACATGACGGAACCTCATCCCTTTCCGTCGATACCAACACCATAACTACGTGATCTACGCACTGACAAAATCCGTCTGCAGAATTGGCCTAGCATTCCCGTTATATCATGCCTATCTCCCGTACCTTCAGGCTATTCGTGGTGCTGATTTCGGTGATGGGTCAACATACCTTACTTACAGAAATAACCTGATCATTGCTGTGAGTGTTTTTAGTTCTTATGTTCCAAACAACTATATCCATTGCTATCATCAGCAATTTTCAGCTCCAAGCGTTTTGTTTTAAGCAATGCTGACATCATTATGTTGTAGGTCCTGGGCGTACCTGGAGCAGTGATAGGAGCGGCATTGGCAGAACTGCCAAATTTTGGAAGAAAAGGAGCACTGAGCGTCAGCGTCGCTCTTACAGGGGTCTTCCTATTCGCCAGTACCACAGCGACAAATTCAGCAGCTCTACTGGGTTGGAATTCGGCCTACTCATTCGCATCAAACATCAGTCAGTAGTCTAAAATGTTCCTCTCTTGTTTCGGTCTTGTATGGGCTATATTTATGTGTGGAGGTAGCCCTATATGAGTTCGATCACTAACCTCGAATACCACAGTGTACGCCGTGCTCTATGCCTTCACACCAGAAGTATTTCCAACCCAACATCGAGGGACTGGAAATGCCTTAACAGCTACCTCGAATCGCATATTTGGCATTTTCGCCCCAGTCATTGCCATCTACGGAAATCTTAACACTTCTGTACCAGTCTACGTTAGCGGCGCTCTCTTCATCGCCGCAGGTGCTCTTGTTCTGACTCTGCCGTTTGAGTCGAGAGGAAAAGCGAGCTTATAATCGCATGTTGATTTTCTCCATCAGATGAGGACCTCGACCAGACTTGTTAAAAGCACTATTCCCCGGCATGCCTCTTCTCTCCCTGACCCCTTCACTCGCTATTTCTAAGCCGAGCTAGCAATTGTGAGCCCTGTTAGGAGCATGTGTGTGGGCTCGGAGGGAGTATCTTACTCGTCATGGCTTACCCTGCTGTTTAAAAGGCCAAAGTATAATATCTTGAAAATAAGTTGAATAAAATTATCGGCACTTCAAAGAAGAGTCAAGAACAAAAGACTATCTTGATGACCATCTTAATTATCCATTCAAATCCCCAAGGCAAATAATCTAGATCAACAGCCTAGAGACCGTGTACCCAGTGCTTTCTGTCTTCCCCAAAGCGCAGACTTACATATAGGATCACGCCTTATAGTGCTGAGTGAAATCATAACGCACAGAGAACGCCATCAGCGCCATCTTTTTCTGAGCCTCAGGGTCGTTCTCAGCGGCCTTGCAAGCCTGCAGGACAGGATCTCTCTCCAACAGAGTATCAGGGTCACTGTCCGAAACGCGGCGGAAGTTATCGCTCGATACCGGATTAATGACGTTCTTCCACTTCTCGATGCGCTTCTCGCTGTAGAGATCCAAGATGGACTCGTCGGCCTTGCCATCCCAGATTCCCGCCAGACAATCATAGAGCCCACCCACGTCGACGAAGCCGCCGGTGATGCCCATGCCGCCCCACGGATTGCACAGATGTGCCGCGTCAGCGGCCAGCAGGATCCGGCCGACGCGGAATGATGGCGCGCAGCGCTGATGCATCTTGTACGGGGATACCATCACTATTTTGTAGTCGCCCGGCTTCGGATGTCCAGGGAGCATCATCTCGTATTTCCATGCCTGGCGTTCCTTCATCTCCTCCCACGTCAGACCGGGACTCTCCCCGTAGGTTACCCGATAGAGCCCGTCGGGTGTGATTCTGGCAGCCATCTGAGAGGACAAGCCAACGTCAGACGTGCGCGTGAATATACTAACTCTCATGAGTTTCAAAACTTACAAAGAAGTGCTCCGGATGTAATGTAAAGCTTGAGTCTTTCCAGCCGAACTTGGAGAAATCGTAATACACCTAAAGCGCATTAGCGAAGCTCTGCTGCAGTTACCAGGCCCTCCCGATTTATCACATTCCCATCACCCTGGGGTCAAGACTTGGCTGTATAGCCTCACTTACATTAGTAGCAACAATTTGTCTTTCCCACGTGAAACCGGGGAAATTGTCGCCAAATAGCGATTTCCGCACTGCGCTCGTTGCGCCATCACACCCAACGATGTAGTCGCCATAAAACCTCTTACGGCCCTCGGGGGTATCGACGTCGATCCACGCCTGCGTATCATCCTGCCCGGTGCCAACAACCTTGTGCTTCCAGTGTATCTTGCCGTTATACTTAGACAGGAACTCCTCGAGCATGAGCTCGTCCAGCTGATCGAGCACTAGGCACACCATGCGCAGGTCCTCGCCGTCGACGTCGGCCATCGAGGAGCCGTCCATGCTCGTGATCACTGAGTGGTCCTCCCACCGCCGCCAGCTGACCGAGGTCGGGCTCATGCCGCGCCGGCGGATCTCGTCGATAATGCCGGCGCGCCGCAGCTCCGGGACTGCGGAGGAACCGTAGATCGCGGCTCGTGGTTGCTTGTCCAGTTCATGAGATGCCTCGAAGATCTCCACGGAAATCCCATGTTTGGATAGGAGGAGCGCCAGTAGCAGGCCGGATGGGCCAGCGCCGACGATGAGGACCTGTGAGATTAATCAGTGTTATAGCGACTAGCAAATATTTACTGATGACCATGAGCGGTCTCACCCGTAATCTGACTTAAAGCTTACCTTGTTAAATGGTCGTTCCATGATATTTTATTATTTCGAGCTTGTTCCTGAAGCAACCTCAAAAAAAGATGAGTCGATTGAAAGAGAAGATCAAGTCTCTATTTCTTTCTCTTCGGCGATAACAAAATATCCTACGTTCACCGGTTAATTAAGCAAGCGTATTGGCAACTACATCAGTCGCCGTTGCTACCAACCCCCTTCTCTACTGTTGCAACTCCACTGCCGAGCGCAAAGCGCGGTTCATAAGACCACAGCCGAGAAGCTTCCCCGCAGTGGTGAGCCCATGTTGGGGAATAGCCCTGCATACCTAGGTAAGTAAGGGCAAGGAGTTCATTTTCCAGTCGCGCGGGCATCATGTCTGGCACAAGTATCTGCCGGCTGAATTTCTCCTGGGGATCTGGGGTCGTCCCCATCGCTGCAATGTGACGTACCAACGATGTGCTAAATGCTATCATTACTTCTTTCACTTCTCTAAGCTAGAGTGCGTGCCTTGGTGAAAGTGTCAGAAAACGGCGACTGGGAAAAAAGACGCGCCCTACGTTTTTGTACTACGACCAGCCCCAGACTCATGCAGGTTTGAGGCAAAATTAAAGCATCGACACAACTATCTGGTCCTGACTAGTAGGAGTCCCAGCGTGTTCGAACGAGCCCGCACACCTCGCAAATTACTGCACATTAACAACAACCTTTCCGAAATGACCACCACTAAACAGATACTTCAGAGCCTCATCCGCCTTTTCAAACTCAAACGTGCGATCAATAGCAGGCTTGATCCGCTCGCTTTCGTACAACCCCAGCATCTCCTCGAAGCGGTCCTTGGGACCATTCAGAATGCCCTTGAACGTGACGTTCCGATTCAGCGCCAGCACGTTGGCGTTGACGCGGTCCCCGGCCGTATCGTGCTCTTTCCCCGAGAGATACCCAATGGCGCTGATGAGCCCGCCGAAGGCCACACACCGGAACGACTTACCCAGCGTCTGCGCGCCACCGCATTCGAAGACGATGTCCGCGCCGCGGTCATCGGTGAGTTCGAGGACCTTCTCGTGCCAGTTAGGCGTCGTCTTGTAGTTGATGGTGTGGTCGGCTCCGAGGCTCTTTGCAAGCTCCAGTTTCTTGTCTGAAGATGAAGTGACAATTGCTGTAATTATAGTTTTAGATTCCAAATTCGTAGGTGCGTTGCATCGTAGAGTATGTGTCTTCATATGGAAATTCCGAGAAATGAAAACGAAAAGAACGAGAAAGAGAGAAAAGGAGACTTGATTCCAACATACTCGTTAACCCTAACGCCTTCGCAATCTGGAGTCCTGAAATCGACACACCGCCCGTCCCCTGAAGCAGCACGATCTTGTCCTTTCCGCGAAGAGGCTGGCCCATAGGCTGAAACGAATTGATGGCCATCCACGCCGTGACAGCCGCAATGGGTAGGCAAGAAGCTTCGCCATCCGAGAGATAGTCGGGGACTTTGACGAGACCATAGGCAGGAAAGACGCGGTATTGCGTCAGAGTGCCGTTAAGCGGTAATCCCAAGCCGGATGCCTATCCAGTAGTACGGAATTAGTGCTAGTTCACCTAGTTACGAATCGCAGCAAAGAAAATAAAGGGTTCTATGAACACTATGGCATAGCAGGAGGGAGCGTGTAAAATCCCTGGTAGAGCAGCGGCTGCTTCCAAGACTTAGATTACTGACCATATCCTTCGCAACAACCTGGCCGGTCAAATGCGTCTGGTTAAAGATTGCCATGACACGGTCGCCTTCCTTCAGCCCGGAGTCGCTTGCCCCGGGGCCAATTTTCACGATCGACCCGCAACAATCGGACGTCGGTACGACTTCGCTCTTATCGTTGAGGTCGTGATGATGGTCGTAGACACCCATACACACTACGCACGTTCCTTAGTTGCTTCCTAGGTATTTCATATGAACACAGTCGCGTAGGCGTGACATACCCTCAGTATCACGGAAATTCAGTGAAACACAGTGGATTTTGACTAGGACCTCTCCATCCTTCAAACCCAAAGGCTCGGGAGCATCCACCACTACAACATTTGCTGTTAGTAACTCTTATTCCGACTGTGATCTGTGTGCGTTTCGGCAATTGAAACCCTTCCAAGACATCATCATAGTCCAGGCAAGAAGCTTTATAGTGTAATTGAAGAGTAATGCGAGAAGGAAAAGAGACAAAAGCGAAGCCCATGAATGAGCCGAGAATACCTACGCCTGAGCTTGTCCAGGCCGTCTTGGTTAGTGACCCACTGCTTCATCATGTATTCTTCTCTTTTTGCAAGCCCTAGAGATTAATGCCTCCGAGAAAAATATACAAATATGTTAACGAGGAAATGAATGCAAAAGCTAGAACGACAATCCGAAGTCGAAGCTTAAGCGTACGTAAATGATATTGTTAATAGGTACGTCCTTGGTACCGAAGAGGAGTAGGCAGCATGTGGAGATTGATATCGTCATAGCCACCCATCGAGTGCCTTACCCCAGGGCAACAAATGAGTTGGGGCTGGGTTCTCTAGCAACGTCGTACGAACAATATCGAATCGTTATTGCCTACCGTCCTAAAAACATACGATATACTGATACATGAACAACCCAGAAAGTCTAGGTAGAATACCTAATATGAAACGAATTTGTAGCTCCTGACTACTTAGGTAGATATACTTAAACAAACCGAAAAGAAATATGGGATGGTTTCAACCAGAGCGTATATCGAAGGCTTGTTGTTGTACAGATCTCTTATCATTACTCATGATTCGGCCTTCGTGAGGCCATGCGTATGTATGCGTAGACTCCTATCCAAAATGTTTGTACATCTATCTCGAAATGCGCTTCAATGGGTATAGTTTTACTAAACCAGATCTCCTCATCAGCCAATGGCCACATAGCCGGCATGGATGATTGAAATCGAAGAACCCCCCCTCTTATAAATGCAAGTATGAATCACACCTTTATCGTAGCTCGCCAGGACCCTTTTCTACTACAAACCCAACCGGACGCCTCGGGCGGCGGTTACGCACACCACGAGGTGGGATAAGGCTCATGTTCTTCACATCCAAGCCTGTGGTACGAGCGGTTTTCTCGTCGTATCCCCATCGTGTGACGCCACCTCCGTTAATCCAGCCCTCAAGGTTGCGGCACTGGCTAACGTCGATCCACGCCAATCGACCACAGCCTTCGAGAACACTCTCAACGCCAGCCGCAGTTACTCGTACACATCCCCTAACACTCAACCGCTCAAGGTCGTTCAGATGCAGGGCGATACAAGCGAGGCTGCTGTCACTGACAGCACTACCACAAAAGGCCATCTTGAGCTCTCGCAGGTGCGGTAGTCCAAGGGCAACCACTTCTGTAGCAGTGTCCGACAACGCGCAACAGAACGATAAATCAAGATGGGTGAGAGCCTTAGCGGCATTGACAAGGGCCACGATGGCATTGTCGGATAGATAGGTGCAGTCGGCAAGGCACAAGTGAGACAAGTTGACGAAGCGGAAAGGCGCCCATGCCTGAAAGCCGGCGTCGGTAATTGACGTACAGCGGGTGAGGGAAAGCGATTGCAATCGGTTTGATGCATGAGCCGCCATGTGAGCCATAGAACGATCTGTGATATGCTTGCAGTATGAGAGATTGAGTCTCTTAAGTTTGGGACAGCCGATGACGGTTCCCGGAGGCGGCAACGTCACAGTGTGTGTCTGTGGCCGCTGGCCTCTTAGACGCGCTGCCGAACTTGAAATGACCACTTGTTTCTGGGGAGGATGATCTGGTACGACCCAGCCTACCACGCGAGCTAGGAGATTATCGCCTACCTTACGACAGTTGCTCCAGTCTACTTCTTCTAAGTTTTTAGCATGGTCACTCATCTCGAGGATCTGGTTGGCTGAAACCTCCCAAACGGATTTCATCCTCCATATCCTGACATTCTTGCCGCAAAGCCTCCAGAACGATGAGAAACCTTCGTCCGTTATGTGGAAACAATTGCTCACATCAACTAAGGTCGGTCTGTGGCCAAGGAATGGTGCTAGCTGTTTAATTAAGATATCATCCGTAATCCGACGGTTGTAGGAGGACAAGTCCACACGATGACACAGTTTAGGCGAGTCTCTAAACACTTTTAGCCAGTGAGTGGATAGTCTTCTCAGACGAAACAAATCAACGGCATTCAAGTGCTGGAAGATAGCTATCAATATATCATCGGGAAGAGGCATTTGTGCTCTGTCATCATCATGACTCGGAGACTTGGCCGAAAGCCGTGCTTTCTTTGTAGGCCCCTCGGAGTCAGGAGATGGTATGGCTGGCACAGCGAATTTTATCGGTGTGATCGAATCGGTCATGCGTGGGTGAGCGCCATTTGCGGTTGGCGTGCTTGTGGAATCATTGGGTGGCGTAGGCGGGGCGAGAGATGCTCGCCGTCGATTTCTTAGGTTCTCCATGTCGACGCTCAGATATGGGTCAGGGTCCTTTGGCACTAAATGTTCGGACTGATCTTTTATAGGGGAGGCGGGTTTTGAAGGTGTCGTGAAAATGACCTGAGGATTGGCCTGTAGTGGGGTTGCTGGTATTGAATCTCCTGCCACCTTCTCGACGTCCGTCATCTCGATATCTTCACTGTCGTCTTTCCTAATTCGATTTCTTGCTGTCTCTTCGACTTGCTCACGTAAGCTGCTTGGACATCGTTTCCACAAATCATCGAGGGCTTCACCAGTAATCACTAGGCACTCAACGACGGTAATCGACCTAACTGTTGCAGTTCGTTTCTGAGAAAGCCCAAGGCTAGCAACCTCGCCAAAATACTGTCCTTTCTTGAGTCGCGGTCTGATCAGGGATGATCGCTTTGACCTCTTGGGCTCCTGGCCCTCTGGTACTTCATGTATCACCTCTGCCTCGCCACGCACTATGAAGTATATCTCGTTTCCTAACGTCCCCTGGCGAATTATGTCTGTGAATGGAGAGTATGTTTTCGGCTGAGCATTCAACCCTAAATGATGAAGAACATCAGGCGGCAGCGCGGAAAACAGAGGGAGCTCTTTAAGGGTTTGTCTCACGTTCACCACGCCGCTGCCTAACGCGCTGCCAGCTGTTGGATCTTCGAGAGCTCCTGGACTGGGAGATTTCCTCTTCTTATTGTTTATCACGCCTCCCTCTTTAATAACACCTTCTTCGCCAGTCGCAACTTCCCCTGGCACAGCTTCCCGCGCATTACCATGACGGCTCTCAGGTTTAAGAACACGGCCGTTTTCTTGGCGCTTTTTTGCTGTAATCGCCAACCGTTCATGCGCCTCGTGACGAATTGCCTTTTCCATTTCGGGAAATTTCGGTAGTTCGAGTTGGAGGTCCTCCTTCTTTAAGACGAGGAGAAGGCATTTGGTACGCGCAATGATTGTGGCCGTTCGGGGCATGTTCATAAGGACACCGATTTCGCCGAAGAAAGACCCAGGTTTGAGCTCGGCGTATATAGCTTCTCCATCTCTAGATGTGACAGCAACAACTCCACGGACAAGCCAATACATAGCCTTCGCCTCATCTCCTTCTGTCAAAATGAGATCATGAGCCGAGTGCACTTGCGGTCGCAAGTATTTCCCAATCGCTATTAGAAAATCATCGGACGCTGACATGAACAACGGAAACGATCTCATGCGATCAACTAAATCTAGTGGCATATCTGGAAAGGTCGATGCTGTGAGCGGAGAGGGACGTATCGGCCGTGCCGGGTTTGTCTCAACATTGAAAGACCGAATCAAGGATGCCGAATCGGCCACCTGACCATTGGCCGGGTGGTGTGCCAGAGCCCGATAGGGCGATGGGGGAGTTCTTGCTCGCCTCATGATGCCCACGAGCCCCTCATAGGCGATCCTACTCTGGAGACACCCAACAATATAACGACTGAAGGTTGGATACTGATTGCTCCACCAGCTCCAACTAAACACGGACAATTGGCTTAATCGTAGAGGCAAAGACCAACTAAGACACCTCACAAGAGGCAATAGCTCCTGCTGTACCCTATGGCGATCGCAAAATTCCCCGCTGATAGCGTTGGTGTGCGATACGGCGTTAATGAGTCTGCCTAGTGCTAGGCATTTATGTGAGAAGCGACTGCGCAGCGATCTGTTTGAAACCGGGCAAAAAGTTGGCGCATCCGACCAAATGATGCGCGGGCTTGTGGTGGATTGGACGAATCTCAGTCGCGGAAGGATTCCCGTAGACGAACTGGAAACCCTTAGGGGCCAAAGAAGGGTGTCACGGCGCAGTATCCCTATCGTAGGAGTCGAAGGAGGTACGAATTGACCAGAGTACAGAGAATACTCGTTCAAAGTGACAACTAGAAATCATTAGGCTTCTTCAGTTAGTGATGTGACTATAGATGCGACAGGTGCAGCAAGAGAAGTTGCAACAAATTGCTGGGGAAAACACACTCACGATAGGACAAGCAAGCTGGCCGTGCTCCTGCGTTCACGCCCAAGACCACGGAACCAAATATTAGGCCAGGTGGGAGTCGATAGTGTAAGCGTGAAGAGTACCAGCTCAGAGCAACCGCCGGCAGTAGTTATCTGCAGGCAAACGGCACAGCACGGCACGGCACGATTGGAATCTTTGAGGATTTCAAACAGGACTATTGGAAAGCAAGAATCCAATGTTGATTCAGACGTTGCCGAGTCTCAAGTTCAGCCCGTAACGCCGTATCGGATGTCGTGGCTCTGCGCGCTGGAAATGGCAACACTACGGAGTATGGTGGCGAGAGTATACCAGGTTGGGTCCATGGAGGTACAGCTGGGCTTCCTCCCCTTTTCCAAGAAAAAATGAAGAGAACAAAAAGTAGAGGGCAAAATGTGTTGCTCCTACTGTAAGAAAATATAGTAAGATTTCTTTCGCTTTTCTTTCTTTGGAGTTTATGCAGCTTGTCGCATGCACATCAGCGGTACGGGGCAGGGCAAACAGGGGGTGCGAAGCGATTAAGCGGGTGCGGCGGAGCTGTGCGACAGCGTAACCAGGGAATACTATGCTTATTAGATGGGTATACTGGCGTATATGGTACCTAGCAAGCCGTGTAGATATGTGTAGGATGGTTACCGAGGTAGCTCGCTCGCGATGGCGCAAGAAGCGTTGAAGAGAAGAGCTGAGCTGGGGGGAAGATGAGAGAGGAGGACAATGATCATGATAATACAAAGGCAATGACAACGACGACAAAGACAAAGGCACTCGAGGGCCATGATCCATCCCACCTTGTTGCTCTGCATGTATGAATAGGACAAGGAATACACCACAAGCGCTGCCGCTCCGACTTCGAAGATTAGGTAGGATTAAACTATCCGTAATCAGGGCCCCTAATGACGGGAATTGGTTGGTTGGGGTTGTCGTCAGGATGGATCTTGCCATGAGCTAAAACGGTCTGAGACACACACTGAGCTGATGTAGATCATGGGTGCCGGGGGTGGAAGAAAAGGAAGGAACGCCAGGTAGATGCTCTACATGGCCACTAGACACGGGCTACCTTAGTCTATATCTACAGTACCGTACCTGCTGTAGATAGTGCGCGGTACCTACCTAGCCTCTACCGGGTACTTTACAGAGCAGGTTGCCTGCGCCCGCGGCGTACAGCGCTTTCCGCTTCCTATATCGGTCCCAGAAGTAGAGGTGTATATCTCGACAGCTGCGGCCACAAAAACAAGGACAAACCGTGACTTCATACAGAATTATGTAGGTTGTTATAAATGCCTACCTACTACGTAGCTACCTCAACCGTGCTACAATACCGAACCTACATTGCGCAACTATACTGTATATCATAGCGACATACTAGTATCACCGCTTAGCTTCCATGGTGCAGCTCGAGGGGTAGGTTGGTGTGTGTTGTAATAGAACTCTGCGCTGTTAGAATACCTAGGCTCGGGCAGGTACTTTCACTCGGCACTGGGCGAGGATGCTCCGGCCATGTGGGAACGCCCTGCGCGGGGAGCAGGGGGCCAGGGGTTGTAGCACGGGGCACAGACTGGCTCGACAGTAATCTGGCTGATGGTTGGAGATCAGTGATGCTGCGCCAGGGTGGCTTTGGACTTTTTCTAGAATACCACCGCTGTACCTGCCGTCTCCCGTAAATTGTCTAGTACGTAGTAGCACCAAGCAGCAACCATGCTGCTCAGGGTATTGTCTAACGAAAGCATCATGCATATGCGTAAATGGAAGGCGCCCAATCGACAGCTTTTCGCCGATAGAAGCCCGACAGGCGGTATAGTGAGTTAGATATATATTTACTTTAAATGACCCTGGGCTCCCACCGCGCTAGAGCTCCTTATACCCGACGTCACCTCATCATGGCACTGACGTACTCTATTGCTTCAGTCGAGGACATGCTCCAGATTCCCCTTTCTTTTCTTCCTTTCTTTGAGTACCTACATATAGGTAAGTAAAAGGCCCAAGT
The DNA here is from genome assembly GCA_022578765.1 of Xylaria sp. FL0933. NCBI lineage: Eukaryota > Fungi > Ascomycota > Sordariomycetes > Xylariales > Xylariaceae > Xylaria > Xylaria sp. FL0933. The sequence continues at coordinate 267,370 of MU389731.1, read as the reverse complement.
CAACGATTACCTACAAGCATCTGTAAGTGAATACACTTACCTAAAGTTTTCAATTGGTTTGTATTTGTCTAGGTATGATCACGATATGTTAATCATTGCTGCTACTACTACTATTGCCACAGTAATACTCCTACACGCCTGTGTAACTAGCAGGTATCTACAGTACCTAGGTAGTATGGTCTATATCCGGATACTGAATACATAAGGTAGTATACTAGAACGCCGCTGAATCAGCACTACGAGCAGACTTCTACCGCATAATGTCGGGTATGGTGGTCCGCTCTTTACCAGCTACATTCAAAGTCAGACCGCATGACCTTTGGAAAGAATGGGCTATTTTAGGAGGATTCTCGTTCTCGTAGCCTTGTCTACTACGTAATCCCAACTTTCCACTGGTATCTATGCCTTAAGGGGAAGTACTGGATGCAACCATCGTGTTCTCAACATTTGATTAGCTAGGTCAAATGCCTTAGAGCCACGTGCGATGCATTATGACGCTGGTTATGACACATGGCTTAGACAATCCATAGCGCCGGGAGCGAGTAAGGGAAAGAAGAGAAGAAAAGAGTACGTCGTAGTGTAGATAAAGAAACGCAGTGAGGTTGAAAGCTTACGCGCATCAGCAAAGCCAATTAATACATAGGTAGTCAGACCGGATCGCACCCAATCAGTCGTTGCCTGTGTCCCTCGAGTACGGCGCACTCTACTCTTCTATATTCTTGGATTTTGTTGGACGCGATTCATCAAACGGAAAACTGCCAATCCGCTACCGTAACACCAGTACTTAGCCTGGGTTTTTCTGGTACACAGTAATCGTAGCATGGATCTCAGTGATGCGATGCGATGCGACTCGAGGGGCCGAGCCGCCCGCTGTACACGGTTCACTTTATGGACTGTGCCTTTAACTTGGCAGCTGCCATGCCTGTGTAATTTCGGATTCACTCCCGACAGTTAAGACTTCATGGCGGGGCCTGTTCGCTGTAGACCAGAGCCCCTGCATTCCATCAATCGCCGTTTCAAAATTCGGGAAGATTTCCCACACCACAGTGTCGCGCATCCCCCACTAATACCTGCGCGCTCCAAATTTAGGTCAGCCAGCCAGCACAAGCCTCCTTCACGCTTTCTTGTCGTCTAAAATACCTACCAACCTGATTTCTAAGCGACCGGCGTGACCGATATACCCATCTACCTGGTCTGGGAAGAAGATAGGGGATTATGTCGCCGTCCTAATGTTGTATTCTGGGAACTCTTTCTCGAGTCTCTAACGGCGATTATTGCTACTATCTACCAACATATGTCGATATGAATGCAGCAATATACGCGCAAACACCTCTAGACGGTGCATATTAGCAGCGCAGTACATGATTGATATTCTGCCTACACAGTACCTGATTTACCGTAGCACTTTTCATCTTTGTCTAACGAGTACCTAGGTAGGGAATCCATGGTCGTCGCCGAACCTGCTGTAGGTATATCCCGGGTTTAAACAGCTGCCCAGCGATCAGGAGCACTATTTGTATTCACCACAATAATACCTGCCTGCCACGGGTACGGCGTTGCATACCGCCCGAACTACCGATGCCCAAGTTCTAGCTTATTTCTCCAATTTCGATTCCCCTGCATCACTGGTAGTGTTTGATGACCTTGTTACGCACTGGGATGATACTCTCTGATAACGGATGATGGGAACTCAATTGGGAAGGTAGCGCGTAGCTCGACTAAACAAGCGCCTGATGCATCATATTATGAGCGAAGGTAATATACAACATACTCATCCGGACATTTGCAGAAGGGAATAAGTTCCTGGCCTCGTATGCTGCGTAATGAGACTCGTAGGTTGTCCAAGCCCGATCTTTCCAGGCTCTATTTTACGGTGGACCTTGATTTTACCATATTTCGGATTCGAGGTCTTAATTCCTAGATTCTTCCTAACTTGAGTCGAGTATCTAGATCAAGATCTAAGAGGCTAAGCACTAATATTGAACTGCAAGACAGAATAAGGTAGATTAATTCAAACATAAAAAGGGATTCATTCAGGAAATCACTTAAACGATAAGATAAGATGAAAAAAAGCATCTCATCAATAGATGAGGCGTCCAGCAGTTCCGAACTACCTAGGTACCGATGATACGAGTGAAGGATACGCAAAGTGCCTCCTTTAGCTGAGGTAGCTTCCTACCTAAACTCTATCTGTTTAGCCAATATACAGTACAGCACTAAGGTAGAATAAGAGGAAATATCGAAGTTGAGACACAATCGAGTACAGACTAATGCTGTGCAGCTGTGACACTTAAAAGAGAAAACGCTACCTAGATTCGTATAGGAGCTAGAGCCCTACCTTAGGTACTTCCTAGCCTAAGCTGGAGTTTGTGTTCTCAGCTTTATGCCGCCCGGGCGTTCGCCGGAGTTAAGATTGACAGAACCCCGTCCACTGTTCCAGCGATTTCCTTCGAAGCATTTTGCCCTCAGGTGACGCCACATAGCGCAGGCGGGTAAACGCATGGACCACTTTTCACATTACATCAGCCGCCAACTGCATCGTCATTGACAACTACCTAACTGCGATAGCTTCCCTCGGCTCGCATTTCATCCCACCCTCCTACATCAAAATTTCCGTTTGCCTTTCAACCCACGCACTCGAGGATTGTCGACATCAACAAATACAATGCCGTTCACAATAACGGTTCGTCAAGGACCTGCGCGTCTTGCGACAAGATTACCCGCGGTCGCCAAGTCTTCGCTGCGCGCTTCAGCTCCTCTCCGAGCCTTCCACAAGCCGGCCATCAAGCCCTCGACTTTCTTCACATCCGGAGCCACGATAGCCTCGTCAACCCTGCGAGCTACACCTAAGAATGCATTCGCACAATCAAGAGCATATAACCAGCAATCTGCCCCTGCGGCCGACCAGGGCACGCTGATCCGGAAACTTCTGACAGGTGGCGCTATCTTCGGTGGTACCGTCGTCGCCATCAACATGATCTTCAACCGCGAAACCCGAGAGGATGGCGGCATGCCTCCCTATGAGCGATCCTACCTAAACTCGACATTCTTGCACACTGGTCTGGGTGTCGGCATCATCGGTCTGACCGCACGACAAATGATTCAAACCGGATTCGTTTACCGGTTGATGGTGACAAATCCCTGGGCCGTGGCCATCGGAGGCCTGGCTCTTAGCTTCGGTACCATGATTGGAACGCGATCTATCGATCCAGACAAGTAAGGCTATCTATAATTCCTCCGCGCCTATACCATGATGCTAATTTTATACGCTCCAGCTACGTCCCCAAGTATGCTCTCTGGACCGCTTTCAACGCCACCCAGGCCGCCTTCGTTGCGCCATTACTCGCCTTTGCTCCTGGTGCTCTCATCGCTCGTGCCGGTCTCTACACCGTCGCCATGATGGGCTCTATCTCCTTCGTCGGCGCCACCGCTAAGCAAGAGAAGTACATGTACATCGGTGGCCCTCTCTTGGCTGGTGCTGCCCTGGTTGCTGTCTCTGGCTTCGCCCCTCTCATCTTACCCGCAACGGCCGTGCGCACTCTAGCCTTCTCTGAGAACATCTGGCTGTACGGTGGTCTCGCCGTTTTCGGCGGCTTCACTCTCTACGACGTTCAAAAGATTCTCCACCACGGCCGCATGGCTGAACGAGGCATCATCAAGAAGGACCCTGTCAACGAGAGCATTTCCCTCGAACTTGACTTCCTCAACATCTTCATTCGCATGGTCCAGATTTTGATGATGCAGCAAAACCGCCGGAAGTAAATGACTCTCTAAGATTGGAAAGGTTGAGAGAGTTGGAGAGGACAGTCGGAGGATATATCACATTACACAGTGCTTTATGAAAGGGAAATTGGAGCTTAATGGAGCTTAATATGGAGTTTAGGTATTCCCTGTCGTTTTCATAGGCACTTCAAACTCCTCTCTTCGATAAGGAGATAGCAGAACGCTTATACCTGGCAGAATAAGGTATTCAGTCCTTTGTACGAGTCTGTAATTGTACTAAAACCAAGCCCTATAAAATAAAATAGGTAGAGAAAAAAAAATCAGAATTACACTCTATTCGTTGGTGGCAACTTGCGTGAAGTCCATGTAAAGCGATTGGTACTCGCCTCTTTCTCATTGCCGTTCTATATGAGTTTGAATACGGCCATGTTCATAATAACGATTTCACCACATAACCACCTAGTTGTTCCCATTATTCTAGCAAGATCAAGTCGCGCAACTAGTATATCCGATCAAATCCGGCGCCTAATAACGTCAGAGAGTATAGAAACGTCATACACACATGCTTTGCATTTGACAAAGTCCCACAATTCTGCACCCGTTATAGCCGCATTAGATGAGATTTACGAGATAGTCTTCGACTCTTCCAAAGCCGCCCACATCAACTCGTCTAGTTCATGATCACTTCTGCTCCAGGGGCTCGAAGGGGCGCAGGAAGTGGCTAGGGCATTCATATCCCCAGGGATTCTTGTTAAGGTAGAGCTGATGGTAATCCTCGGCATCCCACCACGGGCCGGCGGGGACAATCTCCGTCACGATCCTGCCCTTGTACCACTGCTCATTGGCCTGCTTCGTGACCTCCTTGGCGATCTTCTCCTGCTCCTCGTTGTGGAAGTAGATTCCGCTGCGGTAGTTGGTGCCGGTGTCCGGACCCTGCCTGTTCGCGGTTGTGGGGTCATGCATCCGGTAGAAGAATTCGAGGAGCTGGCGGTACGTAATCCGTGCCGGGTCGTAGTAGATCAGCAAAGCCTCGTTGTCTGCCGTGCTTTGTTAGCTCTGGTTAGTCCGATGAGAAAAGGAGTATGAATGACGTACGCCCCGTCTTCCCTGAGCACACCTGCTTATAGCTAGGGTTGTTGGTATCACCACCGGTGTACCCTACACGAGTATCGTATATGCCCTTATCACCAAAGTGCTTGCGGTACAGATGCTCGACACCCCAGAAGCAGCCGGCACCCAAAGTGGCCTTCTCGGCGCCCTCGGGAACGGCGGGGCGTGGCGATCCGCCGCCACTCCCGGTAATGCCCATTGCGGTTGACATAGGGCGGAAGAGGCGCTGGATGAACGAGGGCATAGTAAATGCCATCAGAAGGAATGCGACGGCGACGAAGAGGAGAGCCGGGCTTAAGGAAATAGTATTGTTCTTATTGTTGCCCGAGGCGCCTTTTTTAATTGTTGCTGCCGGCGTTGACGTAGTTGACATGTAATATCACCGAAACATTCGCGATGGTCGACGTGAAAATGGTGGAAAGAAAAAATCAGAAGGAATCAAGAAAAGGAGATAAGTCAGTTGATTAAATGATGTCGTCGACGTTGCGCCGCCACCTCTCGAAATGGCTGACAGTTTCAACCCGCCCATGACAAATATTAGAGCAGCCCGATTTGACAGTGATTCGCCCCTCCGCGAAAGCTGTCGTGCCCCGCCAAAAGGTTCGATCACGTCAGTTGTGAAACCGGCTCCTACTGGAATTACACTGGCTGATTCCAAATCGCTCGGCGCTGGATTTAGCGTAGCGCAGCGAGCCGGGGATAGTGTAGGTACCGCCAGGGAGCTTCATGTGGGGTATCACCCTGCGCACGCTACAGTAAGTAATTGGTAGTTGTACCTCGGCGCCCTGCGTGCGGGTAGATATCTTTTATCTTATCTTATCGATCCCTTCAAGCTCAAATGTTACGCACATCTTTCTCACCCCACATTGGAACTTTACCGATGCACATGCTAAGCTACTCCATGTCACCATTCGCCCACTGCCACAACTACACTATTAAGTAAACAACAACCGTCAAGATGCCAACAGAAGCCGGTCACAGATGTGAGTATGCATTTGTATTCTTCCAATTTGCTATTCCTTACTAACTGGTTTCTTTAAAGTATACGTCAAGTTCGTACACCCCGCGCAAACGAGTCGATTCCCCCTCGTCAATTTTGGAGCCGAAAACGAAATCGTGGACTATGGCTGACAGGGGACCGTAAACAGGGCCCGACACCTCGGGTACAGGCGCAACAAGCATACCACGCATCCTAACAGAAGCCTGGTGAAAATTGAGGGCGTGGGCGACTCCCAGGCCGCCAAGTATGTGTACATTATACATAGTGGCTGTACGCGTCACCGTGGTGACAGATTTATTGACATTCACAGGTTCTACCTTGGCAAGAAAGTAGCTTTCATCCACAAGGCGCCAAAGGAGATAAGTTAGTCAAGCCATTGCCTCTCCTCCTATCGCACCATATACTGTAGCGCTTGATCTACAACAGGACTAATTGCTCATCTATAGGAGGCACCCATACCCGCGTGGTAGGCATTGTCTAAGATCAATTCACCGTTCACGACGTCGATACTAACCGCCGTTCTCTTTACAGATCTGGGGCAAGGTCGTCCGACCTCACGGTAAGATCTTATCGTGTTCCAATTCCAATTTAGCAACGTCACTGATCCTTTAGCTTCAGGTAACTCGGGCGCGGTCCAGGCTCGTTTCTCCGTTCCTCTTCCCACCAAGTCTTTCGGCGCTAGCCTTCGGGTACTTCTGTACCCCTCGTCAATCTAAATATCAACAATGTGATTGTTCATCACAAGCGGTTCGATGGAAAATGGGTCTGTGAATCGAGAGGAGCTAGGAAGGACGACTATTTAGATATTATACCCAACTGAAGACTATTTAGACTGATAGTCTTCGACTCGCAAACTGAAGCCCTGCAGCTTCGGCATACACTTGAAACCACCCTGCTGGGTCGATGGTATATTTTGGCCTACTATAACGTCAAGACCAAGATCCTGTCTGTCGGTGTAGGCACAGGGACGTGAGCCCTAACAGACGATGCAAGTGCCCAGGCAATAGCTGGGCTATACATAGACAGAGCACATGCTCGCACGCAGAAACAAAACACGTAGTCTCACCTAGTTTCTGCAGTTTAAAAGAGACGAATCCAATGCCAGTGCCAAAATCTAAAGCAAGGATTATGCCAGTCATCTTTCTCGCCTGAAGATCTTAGTCCTATGATTCCACCTACACGATGTTTTAAATATTGCTAATCTATGACCTATGATCTCCTAGCCACAATACGAGCCATCCTGCGTAATTTTCCGCATGACCTTTACACATTTGTGGCAAACTATAAGATCACAAGGTATTCGTCGCAAAGCTTCAGGTCATGCTAGCTACCATTAGTGGGACGTAATGAAATAATACACCCAGCGAGATTATCCCAATTATACAAACGTACTCAAGAAGCAATCTATCCTATATCGTTATTTATCGTAACCAACATGTTATGTCGCTCTCGCCGACGAGAAGAGTGCTGACCGAGTACATATGGCCGATGTTTTCATTAATTCTTCGACATGTAACCGAAAACTCTATCTCGTAGCAGCTTTTAAGATAATGCTCGATTTCTCTTTGAAATAGGGAGAGTCTGTTGTTCGAATTATGGCAATAACCATTGAAATTATCCCAGGCTTTCCTTGCATTCTTCTCTGCTAGTAAAATTTCTGTTCTGGAATGACACATTGACTAAGATGCTAATATCTAACTTTTAATCCGAAATATAGTTGTAACTGTTTACTTCTCTGGCTATGTAGTTAAATGGAGCGTAAGTGATGAAGCTTTCGGCTTACGCTATCCATCTTGAATGCCACAGCCAGCAGCAGTTCACATGAGGACAGCCTTCCTCAGCCTCGTAGCTAATACAGGACTTACGCTTTAGCTATCATAGGAAGCCCTAGATAGAAAAACAAGGAAAGAGCTTGAGTAGTAAATGGGACGAGAGGGGTCAAGGAGGCGGTAGCTTCCGCTAACATAAGACTCAATATATGGACGGGTCCATTGGTCGACTCGTCTGCTCCCGGGGCCAAGAGGCGCCTGCGAGTTTACATCTCTGTCCGGATAGTTGTATCGTCATCTTGCATTTTCATGCGAGAACTTCATATCTTGCTACATGAGACGATTCAATATTCTCATCCTCGTGGAAAACGGGGTCATTGGATGAAGTATTGTTCCATGTCAGCCAACAGCGCATAAGGGTATGTTGTAATTGTTAGGGCTGAGATCGTATCATCTAATGTCTCCAGAGCTGTGAGCAGAGTACATGAATTGCAACGTTGATCTAATCTTCACATATATATTACACCTGCCTATGCTAGGGTATGTCTCGTGGATTCTCTTTGGAGCAATAGTGAACAGACGAGAACGCAATGAGGTATTATTGTCGTAGGGAGACCTCGAGGTTCCTGTAACATGAATACCGGCAGTGTGCTAGATGTTATTTTCTCTCTAGAGAGTGGTGCCATGAAAGTATTCATCCGGGGCTGACAGCTACATGGCAGAGGATGATGCTGTCTTACCAACTCCTCTGGATACGAATTATGGTGAGAGAGTTTCATATTACTGTCAATCATTTTTTCTAAATCGCATGAAAGCAAATTATGACTTAAAATAGCTGCTGGTCTGATCTGATACTAATGTTGTATCAATATTCACCGCAGAGCGTGGGCCGCGAAGGCGGTTATCGTGACGCGTAATACTCGTAGACTGCCGTGTCGCGGGCATTGTCTCAAGAGTAATTCGATACGATAATCATCGATATAGAACAAATAGTATTGCTTCTCACATGATTGCTTCATCGTTCCATCGTGACGACTGAAGATGGGTCTAGTTTCTTTTCACGATCTCAATACTACCGTTGCTTTCTGATGCACGATGACTGGCTGCAATACTACCTTTGTCCCCCGTGAGGTCATGAGGCTGATACAGAGTTTGGATCATTTTGCTTTGCGCGTTTCTCTTAGGCGAGCTAGGATGGCTGCAGTGGCTATTTGGCGTCGACTAGCACGTATACAATCCGCAACGGGAAAGCGGACGGTCAAACCGCGACGCTTTATATACCTAGGTATTATGATAGAAATATTGGTCTTATCATTCATCACGCTGTACCTCTAAGTCCCAATATATAGCATCGAGCCTCGCCACTCTAATAAGCAAGCAACACCGGGGAAGAGAAATACAAGGTTTCTATAAATAGCACTAAGCATTACTTTACCCGTGAATATCAGTAAGTACAAAGCTATAATATGGTCAATAAATAGGGCGGTCCAGAAGCAATCGTCGCTATAGAAATAATATGAGAGCACGGATAATGAACGCACGCTCTAGAAGCGGAGGAAATATACCCAATATATAGATTTCGCTCGCTGGCTCCGAATTGAGAGAATTGAGAATCCGCTCGGCCCAGAGCTCTCTACGCCAAGGTCACACGACCGTCGCAAGGTATCACTGCAGGCGAGCTAGACGTTCTAGAAGATGCAGGTCCAATGATCCAAGAATAGATAGATGGATGGTTGGATGGACGGATAGCCTACTGTGTACTGCACCATACGTATATGTAGTACGATCAGAAGAGGACGCCATGCAGAGAACGTCGGCCTAGATGTTGGTCTTGCATATGGCCCCCGAAACGCAAAAAATATCCCGGTGGGAAGTCATTGGATAATTCTTATGTCTGGGCTGCAACATGCAAAACCACTTGCATGCATCGCCCTCTTAAATTCAAGCCCAGGCTAGCCTATGCGCTATTTTCCTGCCTCGCACGGGATGACCTCTAGGTAGCGAGATCTGGCGTGATGGTGGGACCGGGGTGCAGGTAATTTGCCCATATTCACCGAGATCGAGAATGAGTCGATTTCGATGCAAGGTTTTCGGTAGCTAGGCAGGGGAGGTAGGCGTCCTTAGGTAGGGGTAGCTTGGGGTAGTTGTCACCGAGTACTGTCACCTAGCTAGGCTTGTCAAAGGAGAAAAGCATTGAGTCTGTATTGATGGGCGCCGATAGCTTTTCATCGCCCTCTGTTGTCTTCATTTAGAGACACGAACGATAATACCGTCAGCCCTTTTCCCATTCCATGCAGTGATGACCCAAGATGCCCCTTGAAGATGAATCCAATCCGTCAGGAAAACGACTATAGGGGATATGCTTCCCCATTAATGAAGCGAAGGAAATTTGGCGGGGCTACTATTACAAGAAAGAACAATGGTATTTTTCCTGAACTCCGCCCATGATATGAAAAGAGAAAGACGCTCGCAGTGCTGTGTTCCTGAACCGACAAATCATAAGCTCGTCATGAACTGAACCTTCTCGGCAGTTCTTGGGTAGTGTGAAATATGAGGGTAACGTGCTGTGACCTGCACCGTAATCGTAGTTCCTTTCTCAGCAACAGCTTTTCGAACAACACATCCGCTTCCTTCACTGAGGGGTCAATCCCCTCTAACCCTCGCCGGTCATTTCTGCATCATAACCATCCTCGGTCTAGTGTTGTGTTTGACCATCGTGACTGGGTTGTCGTACATCTAGGCCGTCACACTTCCGATTTGGGGCCGGTTCTGCGGATGGCAATACCAACAACTACCGGTCGTGTATTCTGTGCCGCAGTTCCCACATGTGTGCATGTGCATCGTGTTGACTGGGCCCTTAGCAGCGCAGGCCGAGGTCGATGATCTTGCCATTGTGACGAGTTGACGTGACTTTAGTGTGAGTGTATGTATGAGGATGTATGCGTGTATATGGTGGTGTGTATACGTGCGTGTGCGTCTGACCTGCTATCCCCGCGTTAGATCTAGAGCTGTCCTGCGTTATCGTGGGCATATATAAGGTGTCTAGATTTCTCCGTCATGAGGATGGGGTTCTGGACTCCAGAATGCTCAACGGCCGAAGTGGGCAGCACATACCTAGTATATATGGCTGGACTGAGCTCGTGCAGAGTGGCGGCGACAGTGTGCCTGGGAAGAGATTGGAGTTTCGTTGCTTGGTGAGGAGTCCCTCGAGTGGCAAACGGTCCGTTATGCTGATGTGTGTATACTTTTTATTTATTTTTTGATAGGATGTGATGAGCACTTGGGGAGCAAGGGTTGGGAGAGGGCAAGGTTGATATCGAATGTCGATCGTTCCTCTCTCAGACAGATATGGACTTTCGAAAGGGGATTTGCTGGCATTATCATCGGGACAACTTACTATTGTACTCGTGGACCCTTTTTCGCTTTCGACCCTTCACGGCGCTCGAGCTACACCCCTTCGGTACATGCTACTACACACACTACGACCAAAGCGACGATGGAAAGAGGGGGACGGAGCAATACTGTCCAGTACAGGCTCAGTACCTACATGTCCGTCCCTGCGCGCTCCTGTGCGGCCCAGGTACGTGCCATGTACGTCCATGTGTGTCTATGTGTGTCCATGTACTGGATTATCCCTCGTGGAAGCTGCCGATGCGGGCCAGCAAGTCCAGGTGTGCCCTAATGCAGCATTCAATAGTTCGACGATGGGCTGGAACTTGGGATGAGACCCTCCCCACCACACTTTGACCTGCCCGAAGCCGCAATCGACTGCATTTTTAGCACGCCTAGGAGACAGCTAGCGAACGATTGCCGCTTTGGGCCAATTATTCCGACCTTGGCTTGGGGCGGGTCGATAGGGTGGTCGACAGGGTGGCCGCTCTGTGGACGCCGTGGACGCTGTGGACTCTGTGGTCTATGAATAGGTGTAGGTGGACGAGCAGAGAGACAGCCAGGGCGCTGGTATCTGAGCACCCGGCGCTGAACGATGTCCCAGTTGTCTGTTCCAGCTGCTGCTCTGCCTTGCCAGCCCTTCCCTTCCTTTCCCATCGCGTCTTGGTGGCTGATGACTTACATGAGAAACGAACTTGCATTGCTTACAGGCTAGGTCAAGTCAGGTCAGGTTGGATCAGGTTCAGTACGTACAGTATAACTAACCGTACCCTTCTCCCCTACGCCCGGAACGTAGTAGTACGGTACCTAGCAGTATCACCCACCGGGGTATCGAGGTGGTGGTGTTGTGATGGAAGTGTGTGTAGGACGGTAGGTAAGTAAAGCCGTGCAGGTGGATGTGGCTTACTCCCAGACTGACTGTTGGAATCCGCTTGTCCAGATTAGGGAGAACCTTCATTGGAAAGACCCAGGCACAACTCGAGCCGGCGGGATCAGAATGTCACGCCACCCAGGCATCACGCTAGACCAGGTCCCTTTCCCACGTGGACCCCGCCTATTTTCCCTAAACAGGAGCTAAAGATACCTACAGTTCGGGATGGTTGGCGGTACTGTGCGCTATCTGAGTACGAGTAGTGTACTCTACCAGTACGCTACAGATAGGCTGTCATAGTGCGCACACCAAGCGCTTAACGCAGACCTCTAGGGAAGTACTTACTTAGGTACCTGGGGGACCCCTCCTGCTAGGCTACCCAGGTACTGTATTTCCTCCTGCAAAGCAGAGCCCACAGCTGCCCCATTACTCCATGTAATCGACAGAGTCGGTGAACAAGTTATCACCAAATGCTGGTTCTGTTGCTACGCTACCTTCACTCACATACTACATTGCCGCCGCCAAGAGGCAGAAGCTTTTACTATACCATTGCAACGCTCTTCCACCTCGGCTATGGCCCAAGTCATCTGTCGAATCGTGTCCGGCAACAATGGTAAGTATACACGAGCCGTTCAGATTCACACCCGGTAGGATCGATACCGTGGGGTCGCGGAGGTGTCCGTCAGAGACACTATAAACCTAGACCTAGCAATAATCGAATATCAAGAATGGAAAAAAGCGCGTGCGCACCCGCTCTCCTGATCGCCAGCCCACCTCGCACTACTAATATCCATTCATAGGTATCGCGTTGCAAATGGAACAGCTGAGGCGCCGGATGGAACGACGGATCCAATATAATGCTTCATAAAGCTTTCATTTCGCTGCAATATTGCCTCTCGCCATGTATCGCTTACAGCTACTCGAAATTGGATGGCATCGTGAGAAAGACAGTCCATGCTTACTTTTCTTATTCTATTTTGTTTTGTTTTATTTTATCTCAATATTGTTGCGCCCGCGCCTCCGGCCGGCAGCCAATAATCTCCGGATGCACGCTAAGAATCATCAACGAGGGAAAAGGGGAAGGCCGTTTCGCTGCACGGATGATGGATGGGGGCACTACTAGCATACTATGTAGTATGGGGGACCATGAGAGACCTTGAGGGCGGCATTATCGTCCACCCCATAGGACGAAAACTCACCGGCTCGCTACCAGCAGCCCCGGTGCTGCATGCTCCGCCCTAAGCCATAAGATCAGTACATAAGGTACTCTCCGTTCGGACATACTGCGATGGGCGGATATACTGAGTACGTATCCTTCTCCAGACAAGACTGTGCATCAGCGTATTTCCGTCCGAATATTAGTCCAGCTCTGTTATCGTTACCGTGGGCAAATAGCGCGTCCATCATCGGTCAGCATCAGCTCTCGCCTTCTGCAACGTCTGGCAAGCGCCTCTATCACCTAGTCTGCTATCGCCTCCTCGCTAGGTCAAAGAGGCGCTTCGAGCTACGAACAGCTGAAGCTTAGCCATCTCCAATTGGCCTAGTATTCGAGTTGGGGGCTCTCTACCGACGCTGCCGGGCCCGACGGTCTGTTAGCGTGAGCTTAATGAAGCATTGGGCTGACTGCGCTAGAGCGGGCAGTGATGTCTTATTTGTCGATAGCAAGCGCCATCCACGCCCTCAAAAGCAATGGCATGCGTCGGCGGTCCAACGCTTCGGGTACGAGCAGGGCTGCGTGAGACCGTTGCTCTTCCCGGGGCGAGCGAAACACCTGAGAGACCAGAAAGTAGCTGGTAAGACCACTCCTCATTAGCCTCAAGAGCTGAAGATCATGCCTTTTTCAATGTTTGAACGACTACGCACGATAACCTATTATAGCCTCGACGCGAACGACTTCCTTATTGCAGGAGGACGTTGAACGTCGATCTTTTCATTTTTATACAGCCGGTAGTATTGCACTCCAAGCCCTTGTTTCATTTATACTGAGCCGGAATCGAGTCTGAGTTTTGGTAACTTGTTGAGCCTTACAAATAAGGCCCGTGTACGGAGTACTGCCCGCATATTCTTGTTTCTCGGTCTTCAACCGGCTTGGCATTCAACCAGCTGCGCCAGTTGTGCTCATCTGTCCAGAGATGTGTGGGGGAGTCTGGGGGATCCCAGGGCACGAGGTCCCTTGCCGAAAACCCGGCGGCAAGTAGCGTACGCCACGGAACGCATAAAGGGTCCTGCCGATCCTTGGATGAGAAAGAGGTGCCAAGATATTTATATTCAAGCCTCTTTAGGCTCAAGACAATATCATTATTGTAGAAGCAGAAATTCCGACCCCTTGGTAATTTCGAGAGATGACGTATTTTCAAGATAGTTATGGCGACAGGTATAAAATGGCGATGTTGCCATCGCGTCTGCAGTTGACGCGACGACTCGTTGGCATTAGGCGATCGAATACCTGACGGAAAACTGATCGCAAGCGCCCGCCAAGAAAATTTACGACGTTGAACCCTGGTGCATCGAATACTGGGGACATGGGGCAGCAACCCTCGCTTCCAGGACCTCCTGGGACCAAGTTCCGTGTCATTGGTGCCGGAATGTGAGTTACATTCTGTCCGGCATCATCTTACAGCATGATTAGGGAGAGAGATAGCACCGTCCGCCGTGACGCAGATGCTTAATGTCACATCTGCCGGCGGCGCGCCTATTTCGTCTCTCCGATGCAGCAGACGCAAAGAGATAAGCTGACAACGAGCAAGGTCGCGTACCGGTACCAAGACACTTAACGAGGCCTTGACGATACTCCTAAAGGGCCCGGTCCACGACTCCGGCATTCAGTCACTAGGCGGGCCTATGGATCAAATCAGCGCCTGGCTGCAGATAATGGCACTGGCCCCCAAGGCCCAATCTTTCTCAGACCAGAAAAAACTCGATTGGCTGTTATCCTCCGTGCTCGACGGTTATGTAGCCACCATGGATTGCCCAGCTGCCACGCTTACTCCGGAGATTATGCGCGTCTACCCTGACGCCATCGTAATCGCAACAACAAGAGACGAAGAATCATGGTGGAAAAGCATGAGTTACCTGAATAGCATGATGTCTACATGGTATCTACCGCTGATAGTACTCTTCCTACACAAGAGTCAGGTGTATGGGGTCTGGATGGTGAGGTTCAGCGGAATCATGCAATGGCGATATAAGTCGGAAAAGATACAGGAGGATACTCTTCGAAAGCATGAGCAGCATCTTCGTGACACTGTCCCTCCCGAAAAGCTATATTGGTATAATGTGAGCGAGGGGTGGGAACCACTCTGTCGGATCCTAAACGTCCCGGTGCCCGACGTCCCGTTTCCTCACAACAACAACAAGATGGACGCTTCGAAAGTAGTCCGCGACCACGTCGTGGCGGGTATCATATCATGGATATTTGTACTTTTGATGTTTGCCATCGCGATTTGGTTTTTGAAAAGTTGGTATTCGCGACATTTTTCCTGATAGACAAATGCCGTGTCAAAGTCAGAGACAGTGAGGTCCCTGGGCAATGGAAACACTAGATCCTCTGCTCACGGCTCGCCTCGGTGCTTTGATGAGAGTTATGTACCTAGGTACTAGTGGCATGATCAAGACGTCACCATTATCATTCCGACATGATGGAATACTGCTATTTTAGGATGCTGAGAACCTGAGGCGTGAATGGGGGGTGAGGGGCACTTCAACGTCTTATATACCAAAGGCTAACGGCAAGGGCTCCCAGAGTCCCCATTAATGTCATAGCTCTTCTCCTACCGCTTTGAATCATTCGCATACTGTGTGCTTGGAACTGCTTCGTGTCGTTAATCCGAGGATAAGGGGTGGTGGGGATATCCACCTCAAGGAAGGGGCATATCTGTTCCCAGCCGAGCCCATCTTCTAACTTGGCAACAAGCAGCCGATCAGCGGGAACTAATTCCTTGGCTCGGGCATTACTGGCAGTTATTGTCAGCCTTCTCCATCTAATGAGGTTCTCTATCCCCGCTTCCGAGGAGAAAGTTATAAAGCGTCACGCCACTTTTCGACGAAAGTTGGAGGAATGACATAAAGAACTTTTAACCCACTATTCTTCATATTCCTTCATCGCAATCTGAAAGCCCGCTTCTGTCCTCCCGCGCCCTCGTGTGATAGTCTCAAATATCAAGCTGACTAGTCTGGTGAATTGCAGATCCGTCGCGTCGAAATACTTGAAGAAGTTCGAGGGGAAGCTCTGCGCTCGAGCATTGAGCAGGCTGACGGTGTTCCATATCGACTTGGCCCACGCCTCCGGCTCTCGCACAGTCAGAATGAATTTCGCGTCTGGGTAAGCCTGGACGATCTCCTCAGTGAGGTAACACGGCACAATCGTGAGGACCTAGAGTCATTTCAACCGTGTTACTGACACTTTGTCTTATTCCTCGAAAATCAGGAGATAAAGATAAATTCTCACGTCGTAGTCCCACACCCACTTGTCAAAGTCGGTCCGAGAATAAGGTCTGCCCTGTCCCGTCCGCTTTATCGACAGTGCCTCAGTGAACATTTTGAGATGAGGATATCCGCTTCGTAGCACCTGGCCCATATTATAGCTGCAGCGACGATCTTAGTGACACTGCCGGGTCCGCCGCCCCTCCTCCTCCTCGTCCCCCTCCAAAGATGCAGGAACTCACGGCTTGTAGCCCAGGAACTCCATCGCAGTGCAGAGTCCCAGCGTACCAGAGCTAAGCTGTCAGCGGGAGATTGAGATACCGAGAGAGTTGGAGAACGACTTAATAGTTTGGTCGGCTTACCGGCTGTAACTGAGTACAATGACCTTTTTCTCCTTTACTAGCTCCGGGGCCGGGGACGGCATTGTGTCCACATACCGTGATGAGCTCATGTTTACATAAGTATTTGTGATGATAACTGATATTCTTCTAAGTAAAAGAAATACGGAATGTGGATTCTGAGAGTAAGATAAATTCAACAACACTATTGAGTCAGGGCGCAAGTCACTAATATATGAATTATATATGCGCGACTTCTTAGGCTACATTAATGTATAGTACTTACCATGACTAGTAGCTTTGAAACTATCGTACAAGCTAGAATATGGGTGACCAAAAGTAGGGTAACTTTTGGCTGCTTGCAGCACCCTATTGGGGCAAACAAACTACTGCGAAGAGTCGAAGGCCAATTACTTACATCCCTTAAGACAGCTGGAGTCACCTACCTACTTTAGGTCCCGGCAACTATTCCGCATGTAGACCCGATAATTGTGGAATTGGCTCTTCAGCATGTTTGCTAGTAGGTTGGTTGGTCGAGGGTGACTGAACTTCTCACTCGCCACTCCGAATGTACGCACGTGTGCAAAAGGGATACGTCTCATCATGAAACTTGGTGATTGTTTCCCGCGCCTGGGATTTGATTATATATAAGCTCAGGTCATACGGAGATGACAATGATACCTGACGTTATAACTTTCAACAGCCCTGTTAAGGGATGTTGTCATCAATTAAGTGTCGGGTTGGTTCGCTTAGCTGTTCCACTTACAGCACCTAAACTCAGATAGGTCTAAGTACGATATATGATCTCCCGCTACAGCTCGAGAGGAGGTACGTTTGGATAAACTTTTCTTGCTGTAGAAATAACAGCGGGAGCTTGTTATCTTCACTCGGAGATCCGTGGACACGAACTGGAGGACCCGCAGATCTAGAGGGAAATCTTAGGTAAATTACTGTGAATCAGCGGCACAAGTACTCGATGGCAGACTGCTTAAGTATCCAGTCTCTTCTCATGCATATAGAGGATACTATATATATTAAAGACACAAGATTAAACCAGGAACGAAAGTATAATCTATATGTAATATCTTACCAATTAATGGTATTGGATAGGGCGTTAGTTATCAGGCCCTTCAGAATTGGTCATCATAGGTGTTACGGTGTAAATGTCACTCTCAAGATACCGTAGGTGATACAGCATAAACTAACACTCCCTACTCCCTCTCAACACGGCTCCCTACAGAGAAAGTCAAGCTCTGACAGTCCCATGACGGACTCCTGATCGTCATTTAGACATACGTAGCTAAATTTATCGACTACTGTAGCTACTGCATGACCGCTAGATAATGTAAGTTACGCGTACAGGTACTGCATAACAACTACCTCAGGCCCGCATGACTCGGGAGTGATCGGACGCATCCACAGGGAGCCGCTTTGGGGATCACCAGCACTAATGCAGGCCATCTGCATTATATTGTCATTGCATCTCAGCAGTACCACAACGTTAAATTTTTTCGTTCACGAGACGATATCTTTTACAAATCGCTTTTCGTTTGACAACACAGTGATCACGCCATATGATGTGGGATCAGCTAGACTCTCTCTGTCTTGTTTGCGAAATGGGTATCATGGGTATCGTGATCCAATATAATCAGATGTTTGCTTACGTAGCTAGACGTAACTGCGGTATCCAACCGAAATAATTTTGAGCCTTTCTTTCTTTCTCTTACGGCAGACGGGATAGAAACAGCGGATCTTTCAAACCCGCTGGCTTCCGCTAGTCTCCGGGATCTCCACCGCCGGAGACTTCTTGTCGTCCTCGCCCGCCGTCTTGGATTCGACCGGCTCACCTCCGAACAGCTCGCCCATATGTTCCAGTGAGACGCCTTTGACGATGGTCAGTCTAATAGCTCCTTTCATATTGGACGATGGTAAATAGACGTACCTTTAGTTTCCGGAATGAAAAAGAACACAAATATGACCATGATGACACCAAAGCTGCCGTATATGAAATAAGTCCTAGAAGACGACATGATCAGCGAAGTCCTCATACTAATCTCGCACCATCTACTTACCCGTATCCTCCGGGACCTAGCGTCGCCAGCATGACGGGGAGTGTCCGGGCAACGACAAAATTGAACAGCCACTGAGTTGCAGCAGCGAGAGCAACGTTCAGCGGGCGCAGACGGGCCGTCGGGATCTCTGAGACTAGAATCCAGCACGCCGGGCCCCAGCCGAATTGGAAGAAAGCAGCGAATACGAAGATGAAGGCCAGCGCGAAGTAGCCGGCAACGGGGACCGGTTGGCCCTCCTTAGGCGGAGCGACACGGACGTATATGCCAATGTAGAACATGCAGAAGGACTGGCCGATGCCTGAAACGAGGAGCGACCGACGGCGGCCGAGGGAGTCGGCCATGAAGAGTAGGAAAATGGCGCACGAGACTACCTTAACAATTCCGTAGACACCAGTGCCGAGCAGAGAATTCGAAGTTCCCATAATGCCAAGGTTAGTGAAGATAGTCGGCGCATAGACGTTGATCGCGTTCGTTCCGGTCAATTGTTGGAAAACCATCAGCACGATGCTTAGCGTCGCTCGGTGACGGTTGCTCTTGACCAACCACATCTCCTTCTGCAGAGACCAAAAGGTTGCATCACCCATAAGTCGTCGTTCAGATTCCAGCTGATCGGCAATTTCCCGGAACTCTTCTTGGAGATAAGGGTGGTCGTCGGGCAGTTGTCTGAGTCTTCTAAGGACATTCTTGGCTTCTTCCCATCGGTCCTTGCGAGCGAGGTATCGTGGCGACTCATTGCAAATCAACATCAGCGAGAAGAGGAACAAGGCAGGAAGACCTTGCACAGCAAGCGGAACGATATATTTCGTGGCGCCGTGCAAGTGTATCTGGGCCCCAAAATTCGTCCAAAAGGCGATCAGACTGCCGGTGACGATGAAGAGCTGGTACATGCCGGTAAGCAGTCCACGGATGGCCCGGGGTGCGTTTTCGGTGACATAGATGGGGTTTACAACACTCGACGCTCCCACACCGAGACCTAGGAACGATGTCAATCAATAAGCGCACAAGATCATGTGGAATTTGGAAGACGGGGCACCTTACCAGCCACAAATCGACCGATGTATAGGGGTTCGAGATGTCCCGAGGCTGCCGCTTGTAGAATCACGCCTGAAAGCGTAAATATAGAGGCATATACCAAACACCATTTCCGACCCCAGAAATCAGCCAAAGGGTAAGCGGCGAGGGCACCGACGAAGCATCCAGCCTGGAGTACCGATACAATATTCGCTTGAAGGTTCGCGGAAGAGACACTACTTGTGTCACCCAATTTATAGTCCCTTGAATGAGAACAAGTACGTCAGTACTTTTCACCTAAAGCCAAGCTTTAGAAGACTATTTTCATTTCAAACTCACTCGATAAAACTGTCAATCTTGATGACGCCTCCTATAACACCACTATCCCAGCCGAAAGAGGCCGCGCCAAAACAAGCCTTTCAAAAGCGTTAGTGAGAGGTGTCTGAATTGTGAATTAGGGGGACAACTTACGGAACATGCTAACAAGAAGACCCTCCAGCCATAGATCTCCTTGGGGTCTGTTTTCATCGCCTCATTTTTCACAATCTTCTGCAAGATCTTGATTCCCGACATCTTGGCTGACGGATGCAGCACCCTCAGGTAGCCGATTCTGCTAGGGTGTCCGTCTCGTTCGTGTCTCCCGGTGAGGCAATTGACCCAATAGCGCCGTGAACCGTTTCGAGGAAAGAGAGCAAAAGTTCGATCAAACGATGAAACGGCCCAGAGCGCGAACTTCACTCTTTAAGTGAGAAAGTCCACCGATGAGACGCCGAGGCCATTCGGGCCAATGAGCCGCGCCAGCAGCAGGGAGCTGGGACATTGACACGGTATCATTCGCAGGTAGGGTGTGCCGGGTAAGCTCGTTCGTCGGGGTTCAAGATCCTTTACCCTGGAGTGGTTCCCCAGTTTTTGGGATCACCATCACCTACTCTCAGCTCTTCTTCGAGGAAGAATGAGGTCGCGAAATTATTCCACCAAACAGAGTCGAGACATGCTACCGACGCTAACCCCCAGCTTTGCATTTCTGGGGACGCGATGCTACCCCATGGGGCCACCGTTCCCTAATGAGGGGAACGTCTGCTTAGTTCACTATCTACCCTGGTTAGTGCTGAGATCCTGGACTGGAGGGCGTGATTTTCGTCACGTTGGTTTAGTTTCGTTTTATATAAAAGCTTGGCGAAAGCTCCTTCGGCTCACCGTCTCTAATTCCTTCGTCTGAGGTTTGATATTCTTTCCCTGAGCTACGTACTTCGCATGCCTGCCCAAGTAGCCAGCCATGGTACTGTATTCAAGCGCCGCTGCATATAGCGCGTGCGATAGATAGCTATGCAGTATCAACTACTGGATAGGCTTGGCTGCCAATATCAACTATCAAGCCAAGAGAATTCTGATCGGGGTGGTTGGGGCACCCCCCAATACAACCGAACCAACCACCAACGGTTGGATGCGGAGATATTACTACCTTAGCCAGGCTAGACAACCCAGGGCACTTTAGGCTCAATGAGGGGAATGAGTCGACAGGCCATTCATGTTCTGTCTACCTCTTCTCGACCCTCTTACATGCAGTACCTCAGTAGTATAGAATATTCTATGGGCCTACAAGGTATTTGTGATGACCTGCAGCTGAGAGAGTACTTGTTGAGGCGAACAGGCCTGCGCCATGTGCGTGAGTAACCTATATGTTGTACAGATAAAATCACGGTATGAGAGTTCAACCATGTGGGTGGAATCGATTATGAGGTGAGAGCGGGTTATTGCGTGCTTATATCAAAAATACGGCCGAAGTCGGTGATAGTGTTGGGTCGCTGTATCACTGATAATATCGGTGAACCATTACAAGTGCGCTGTGTAATCTTCCTGAGCAGGCAAAGGTAATAGTACGATACAAATGCATAATACTATTTAGAGGTTAAAGGCTTGGTGTTCTGAGTAAAGCAAGTTATGAATCCAGAAGATTTTCTTCTTTGCCAGATCAATGTAAATCGACCCAGTTAGATAAGTTCGGGGTAATGATATGCAGAGTTGTCACAAGCTAGCTGAGCAGTCTCCAAAGATCAAGAGACCGGGACATCGCAAATCGTGACTATAGAAATACAGAGTAAATAGCGAAACAGCGGCTGCGGATAAAACAAGCCGGTTGTGACTAACACATAAACCTCGCCCATCTCTCGCAACAATGTTACCTGATCCAGTACGCACAACCCTGGGCGCAGACCCAACGCACCGCACCTGCGCTCTCAACGGCTACGCATTCCAACAAGACGCTCTCCGGAGCTTCAACGGGTGGCAATATGCCTGCTTCTACAGCTCTCTAGCTAGCGCGCAGGAGCCGCTCTACGTGCACCTCTCGCGGCGAAAATTGCCAGATGGGCCGTGGGAAACGATCGTATTCGAGGACTATGCGCAGACGGTGGATGACGGACACAATACAGTTCAGGTAAATAGCACCCCGTAACCTTTGCGCAGCCGGAATGCATAAAACGTATATGTATATGTATAGAAGGGAGACATAGACGCGCAGCAAGCAAAGTGAGGAAGACAACATTGGAAGTCTAACGGTTCTCTGAGAGTGGCATGTATAGCTCGGGATCTGTCCCGGCGACGGCACAATCCACCTATCATACGACCACCACTGCGACGAGCTGCGCTACCGATACTCGAAAGTGGGCGTAGCCACATCACCAGAGAGCACGAGATGGGAAACCTCGCTCTTCACGACGACGCAATCAACGCTCCCAGGGCTCGAGAAGTCCGAAAAAGTCGCCGATCTCCTCAGCTACATCACATACCCACGGTTCGTGACGCGGGGCCAAGACCTGCTATTCACGTTCCGCACGGGCAAGGCAGGGCTGGGCGATGACCATCTCTGCGTGTACACGGCTGCTTCGCCATCCCCTTCGTCTTCCCACAATACCGTGGAGAAAACGGGAGAAGAACAAAAGGTAGGTACGTACAGCTTCCTCGGCACGCACCTCAAGGGAATCTGGAACAACCCGTACATCCACGGCCTCGACGCCTCGGCGGACGGCAGCCGGCTGTACACGACGTGGGTGTACCGCGAGTTCGTGCACTACCCGGGCTGGGACGACCCGGCCGACACGCAGCACAAGCAGCAGGCGGGGCCGAACTCGGCGGCGAACAACCGCGACATATGCTACGCGTGGTCGTCGGATGGCGGGACGCGGTGGCATAGCGGCGGCAGTATTGATAGCGACGAGGTGGAGGTGATCGCGGACTTAGAGCGCGGGGAGAGCATTCTCCCGACGTCGAAGGGCATCGTGGCGTTCGCGATACCGAAGGGGTCGGGACTGATCAACCAGGAGGCGCAAGCGGTAGACGGCGAGGGCGGCGTGCACGTTTTGAACAGGGATAATCTGGACGGAGGCGTGCAGCGGTGGAAGCATTACTATCTTTCTTCGCATGGCGGTGAGTTTCGCGGTGTTCTTGATATTACTCACAGCTGGCTAAGCTGAAGATTGGTGGGCTAACGTGGGGGTATTCTTCGTATATATGTAGCCCCGTGGACGCAGCGAGCACTGCCTCATGTCGACAGCGTGTACGGCGGGAAGCGCGGCCAGATCGCAGTGAGCCGCGACGGCGATCTGTACTTTGTGCTTCCGCATCACACGGATCCCGTGCTGACGATCCTTCGGGCGTCCAAGGCGAATCGGTATGCGGAATACGAACTCGTCTGGCGAGGGGACGGATTCCCACCCACGGAGCCACTGGTGGATAAGGCGAGACTGGGTGATGAGAATGTACTCTCCGTGTTCACGAGAGCGCGCACCAGATCAGGGGGCGATGTGGACGTGGTAGTGCTGGATTTCCAACTATAGGCGTAAGCCCTCCGAGTCCGTGACAATTTTGACTCAAGAGGCTTAGTGATCGAGGTACTAATCGCAGGTGATGTATTTATTATATTAGTAGTTTCCAATGTGAGAGAGTTTGATCTCGCTGTCTCCCTATCCCGCTATTCCTATACAATAATTATTCGTGGTCTCGTTATAACCCGTTTTCCAAGCCTCAACCATCGCCCAATATTAGTTTTTTGTTACATGGCCATTCGTCCCATTATCTTCTCTCTTCACTTCCGTTTTCGGAGCAGACAGAGCAATGATCATTTTTTGAAGCCATGGCTCGGCATCAAACCCTGACAATATTGATATTTCCAACGCGCCATAAGCGACCAGGACGAGGAGTAAAATCAAATCATAGACGTGGACGAACCACCAATAATATTGCCGACCGAGTTCACATACGGCGAATTCGTGCTTCCACTCCCAAGCATCTTGATCGAACCAGACGCTGAGGAATCCAGCGTTTCCGCCAAAGTCAGCCATCATGCTTCGAACTGTGATCTCTCGGATTCCTGGTACTCCAGACTTCCCAGGCAGCTGATCATTACGAGCAGCATCCCAGCGAGCCACCTGCCACCGGCGCTCGTCACTTGGTAAGGATTGGTTGATGTAGTGATAAGTATCACAGCCCTCGTGGTCATGTCCGTTGAGGATAACGCCCCTTCTCCCCGTACCAGCGGCTGGGGCATTAGCATCGCCGTTTAAACCATATATGCCCTCCAAAAAACCTCGAGAGGCATCTGCCGACAGTTGATTCTGTTCTTTGACTCCGCCACCCTCATGGAAGTCGAAGAACGGTGAATCCACGCATACTCCTTCCGGCTTGTAGAGGGGCATATGAGTAAGTACAATGGTAAAGTGGCCTTTGAATTCGACTGCTGTAGAAGTAGATATTATGGCGTTAATGAAGGCGTATGTGTCGTCCTGTAGAGCCTGGTTAAGAGCAGGAGTGTCGAGATTCATATTGTTGATATTGAGAATTCGCAATTCTGGGGGTAATCGGTCGGACCCAGGGTTCGTCTCCGGGTCAAAGACTGTCGCGTTCGTGTCAGGATCCTCGATTGGCAGTTCGAAGCGAAGCTCGTAGGCAGACTTCCCGAAGGCAAGCTCAAATCGCTCAAGAAGCTCTGGTGTTATATCACCAGCATAGCCTATGTCATGGTTCCCTACGACATTGATAAGTCTCCGCTGCCATATTGCTGCCTCGTCGTCCTCTCTGCCAAGTATACCGCTCACGTTGTAATCTTCGGCAGGATACTGGGCGACTTCGTCAGGGATACGCTCAGCGCCCTTGAATGACCGAGTCCAAAAGCGCTTGCTCCGCTTGTGAAACTCGCTATCTCCAATCCACTGGCTTCCGAGTAGGTCGCCAAGAACCGTGACATGTGTAGGCTTCGTCCACCATCTCAAAGAGCGGTAGATGTGAGCGAGATAAAAGTCGTTCCCGAAGAGGTCGATATGCTTGCGGATGGCCTCGAGGTTATCCGGGATGTCGTCGAAGAAGACATCAATGAGATCGTGCGTGACCTGGCGAAGGCGCTTGCGTAATGAAGGCTGTTCAGTCTGGAATGTCAGATGTTTAATTGCCCACTCGAGATGGAGAAACGCTGGCCGGCCGTAGGTTGGGATAGAGGTGTCACCCTCTAGTTGGGGATCTCCGAGCGCAAGGAGCCGGAAAGGCGCAGGGATGTCCTGCTGTTGGACGGGTTCACTAGAAGCGGAAAGATTGGCAGCAGAGTCTGAAGCATTGAGCGGCGTAGACGGCGTCGGAGGCAAAGGAAAGGCGCATCCTCGAAAGTAAGGGTAGAAGTATAGATGCAGAGTGCAGGCTACGGCGACGACGGAGAGGACGCGCACGGCATTGCGAATGAGAGAAAGAAGAGCCGCAGGTGACATTTGGACGACAACATGGGCCGAAGCCGTTGATGATGCCAAAATGGCCCTGGGCTGTTGAATAGGAAAAAGGCGAGGAAAATAGACGAAAGGACAGAAGAGATACTGTAGCAAAAGAGGTTGTAACTGTCAGGGATTTGATTCAATATCGCTGTAGGGCAAAATAGGGGCTCTTTGAGGCTGCGCGTACTACGGCATGTGAAACCCCACTACAATCGAAACCCTGGCTACTGGAGCGTAGTGTGATAGGGCATCTAACCCGACCCCTGTAAGGCTAGGTCCTCGTGCTAGAGTGACCCGCTGATGAGACCAAACTGCCAGTCCTTATTTATGGAAAACAACTTCAAACCTCTTATCGGCGGTCGTGGACACAAGTCTTGAGAGCAAGGGGTTCATAATACCAATTTTAGCGTGTCAGAGCATTTCTTCTAGTATAATACGGGATCGAGCCGCCGCATGATTTATGAAACTGATATCTAGTCCAGATGAGCCTAAGCTTCATCGACTTGGCTTGTCCACATCGCTGCATTTCCGACAGATGAAGTGCTGACCTCCTGATGCCCAGATCTATAGCGGCCGTATCTCATAAACCGCCTCTATTATGAACGTGGAATTTCGTCACTGTGTGCTCTGTCATAAGTCGCCCGCCTCCTCGGCCTCCTCCTCTTCTTCGTAAGATGGAAACTCCACCTCGAAGTCAACATCGTCTGCATCATCAGCCGCAATCGCAAAGGCAACAACCATGTTGTCCTCAAATCCTTTGTCCACAGGGTGGTCATCCGACTCGAAACCTAGTGGTTTCCAGCCTTGTGTAGGATCGGTCTTGTTCTTGAGAATAGCGAACTTGATCTGAGAAGCTTCGTCTGGCAACTCGATCGTCTTCTCCGAGGATTTGGTAGATACTTTAATGCCGTCAGGATACCTCTCCTTCAGGGTATCTAGTAACTCTTCTTGGACCTGACTGAATGTTGTCATTGAATCAACAAATAGGAAAACGGTGTTTTTGCCAAGCTTGAAGCGAATCGACAGGTCGGTGTCGCGCACATTGTTTCGTTGAACCTTGGGAGACAAATTAGTGGGAGCGTCTACGGATTTCGATATGAATGCCAGGGTCCAGAGACCCAAGCTACGAGATAGAAGGTATAATTACCATGGTCAGTGGAAGTTGCCAGACGACGGTCCTTCGGGCTAATCTGTAACGGGGACTTGCCGCTGGTAAAGGCGAAGCGCGAACGGTATATTTAGCAGGTGGGAATGATATGCGTTATTCCTTGCATGTCCGACGCGGAAACACGTGCAGTGTGCAGTTGTACTCCAGGGCTAACTCTACCGAGCTCTACGTACATCCAGCGCGTTAAGTGCTGCACCTTAGGTACGTAATTGTGGAGGCCTCTACTAAAAGTGGCCCGAGCGGAACCCCCCATAGCTCTTAGGAGCCTACCGAGGTGATGTAACAAAAAACCAGCAGTCCCACTTAACATCCCTACCACCACAGGACTGCAGGTTTTTTATTACACTACCTCGCCTACCTGGGTTAGAGTGCAGTAGGGACCCAACCTAGGTCACGAGCTTTCATCGGATTTACCCGGCGCCAGAGCTTTCTGCAGCTTGATGATTTTTAGCTTCAACTATCAAACATTCCGAAAAGAGCACTTTGAGACGGCTGCTTGGGTATTGTATATGAGCATCTTTTTCTTGTGCTCTAATTTCCTCTCACTCTCAACGTAGAAGCCAGAGAGTCCCGGTTACGCAATATTCCTCGCTGTCGACTTCGAATTCCCCAACACTACGATTCTCTTAGCGACACAATGGAGCAGACAGATAGGAGAGAGCTGCGATCTCGATCGACTCTTTCTCGAGAAGAATATGCACAACTCTGGAAAGATTCTCGTCTCTCTATCCCGCCGCTCATGCGGATACCTGCTGCTGCCACAACCGCCTTTGGTATCGGCATGACCCTCGGTCTCGCACACGGGAGCAAAATGGCCGGCCTGCGTTTCCGAGCCGAACACGCCCATCGACTGCCTACGACGACTACCGGTTGGTATCTATACCACAAGAGCAAGAATTACCACCTGGCCTTGGGAGGGCTAAAGGAAGGTTTTAAAGTTGGTGCCAGGCTGGGTTTGCTGAGCACCGCCATGTTCTGTGCCGAAAACTTGTTCGACGTTTACCGTGGAAGCCAAGACTTCATCAGCACCGTCATGGCAAGTCTTGCAGTAGCAGGCGGCTTCAGTCTGTGGAGTAGGTTACGGTCTCCGTACATGGCTGCGTACATATACAATCGCTGACTTTGTCAGATCGTTTTTCGCCGGCGGAAACAGCGAGAACGGCAAAGAAAGGACTCATATTCGGCCTGGTTTATGGTGGTATCCAGGACGTGATCTCACTTGCCAAAGGCCGCCCTGTCGGATATATTACCTTTATTCGGAATCAGATTGGCAAGCCCACACCAGATCTTGAGACACCTGCGTAGTCAGCTCAAGGTTTCTGGACAGGTGTGCTAAAGTGGTGAAGTACATTGCGTTCTTTTTAGTCGGCTGCCGCGCTCTAGCTGCATTCGTCCCTGCAAATAAGAGAACGGCTTAAGATGCAGCATGGATGGTTAGGTGTGCCTTTCAAAGGGAGAGGCGCATATTCCCAACCCCGCGTCTGTCTAGGCTCCCCTCCGGAGGGAAAGAACAAGGAAAAAGAAAGCACGCTGTAGCTCAAACCCATTACGATCTTACTAACAGAGAGGAGGTATCCTCGAAAATAGTAAGGGGTGGTTTCACCACCAGAAAACGAGCGATCTCGGATATACAAAGAAATCAAACCCGAGCTTTAGTGTTTCTCAACAGTCCATCATCCGCTCTCCGCCCCACGGATTTCCACCTTGAGCCGCTGAAGCGTATGTCTAGGCGCAGAGTTTGCTTCGATATGGTCAGGTGGGAGCAGCAGGCGAATGTGGAGAGATACCAATGGTAAAATAGCGTGGCAGGCCGGCCGAAGGACACTAGTCGAGGCTTACAATTCGCGCGGTTTTTTGGCCCTCAGAAGCATGCCCTTCAGGGGTGCTTGCTCCCCCGGATTTTGCGGTGCGCTCTCTGATTGGCCAATGTTTGCGCTCGTTACCAGACCGGCGTTGCGGTTACCTACGGCTTTCTGATCGGACCCACGTGATTCCATCGTTTGCCAGATAAGGGATCCCCGCGAAAAGCACAGCATATCGTCTTGTCATCGACTCGTAATTGGAACGGCGATGCTCAGCAAGTGGGTGTTTACGTTATGCAGGGAGATCTCTCTGCCGCATGATGACACTCTCTATCATTTGCGTAATCTCCAGTGCCAGGGGGCTCCTGCAAAGTGAAGTGCGACCTCGGAGATAGAGAGATGTTCGAGATGGCCCATCCAAGCCAGCTTGAACCTTAAGTAGAGAAGTTAAAAGCGCGTGGTTGCTCTTTGTTCGTGGCGACAGGGCGTCTCTGTATGTCTACTCAATATTAACGTTCTCTTCTCCACAAACCACCTCTTTCCTTAAACCTACCATCCCTAGACCCTACACCCCAGACCCTATCCAGTATTCACTCTCGTTTATCCATTTCATCAGTGTCTTAAGACGACGTGACTGATCATGATCAAGACCCCTCCGTTGGGCAGAGCGTCGCTCCTCCCTCACGCTCGTCCCTCGGTATACAGTCCATTATGCGTACTTCACGCTACTGGCCGCCATGTACGGCCGCAGAGTCTCAGCACAGACTCAAGGGCGAGGAGGATACACAGCTCATCTACACGTTCATCGGCTCCCGCTGCTGAACAACTTCCCGGAGCTGCTTCGTCTCCTGTTGGTGGGCTTCCTGTAAACATTCAAATCAATTCAGTATCCACGTCGGCAACACCGAAACCAGCGCCACTATCCATACTCCCACTAGCAACGGTCCTACGGAATTTAGCCTCAACGACGATATCTTCATCTCGCATTCTCCTCCCACCATCGTTGATGATCATGTCCACACTAGCACATTCTAATCGAGCTGTGTTAAACCCTGATAAGAATCCTTTTCTTCACTGGTTCTTGAAAAAGACCTTCTATGCCCAATTCTGCGCAGGCGAAAATCCTGCCGAAGTTCGCCGCACCGTCGACGGCCTGAAAAGACTCGGATTCAACGGGGTGTTATTAGGCTACGCAAGAGAAGTGGTACTGACGGACGCAGAGACGCGCGATCTATCTTCGTGCGGTGAGGGGCCGGTGGCTGAAGAGTGCATCCGCAATGAGATCATACCTTGGGCAGCAGGAACAAAGGAAACCCTCCGATTGGCTCAACCAGGCGATTTCGTGTCAGTCAAATTCAGTGGTGCTGGGCGTCAGGCGCTCTATGCATTGAAGAATCGCCTTCCGCCGTCGAAACATCTCAAGCAGGCCATTGACGAGATTTGTGACTTGGCTGCGGAGAGAGACGTCCCTTTACTTTTCGACGCCGAACAGACTGCTATCCAGGCCGGGATTGACGACTGGACTCTAGCATACCAGCGCAAATATAACACCAAGCCAGGCCATGCCATTATCTACGGCACTTACCAAGCTTATTTGAAAGCCACACCAACGGTGCTCGGTTCGCATCTCGCTACCGCATCGAAGGAGGGCTTCACGCTTGGAGTCAAACTCGTCCGTGGTGCGTATCTCGGGAGCGATCCTCGCCACATCATCCACGATACGAAAGCAGACACAGACAATGCATACGATAGCATCGCATCCAGCTTGATTAGGCGACAGTGGGGCCCCATACTACGGCAGGATGTCGCCTTCCCCCAAGTCAGCATTGTCCTCGGCTCACACAATCTCGCCTCCGTGCAAAAAGCACGTCAGATCCGCGCCAGTCCCGAATCGGCCGGCACAGAGCTCGCCATCGCGCAACTGCAGGGCATGGCAGATGAGGTCAGCTGCGAACTACTCATGGCACGACGCAACGCAGCAGATGCAAAACAGGGAACCTGTGAGGCGCCCCGCGCCTACAAGTACATTGTCTGGGGCACGACGAAAGAGTGCATGAAGTATCTCCTGCGAAGAGCCCACGAGAACAAAGATGCCGTCTCACGGACGAGGGAAGGCCGCGATGCGGCCTGGGGAGAAGTCAAGAGGCGCGCAAAGGCCCTCGTTGGACTGGCCTGAGTGGGTTCCACACATTTGTACTCGCCTTATATCTTCGTAAGGAAGTAAATGTCAGGTCCCATGCGGATAAGACGAATTCTTTACGATCCATGACTTATGGTTCACGATTTTCGGTTCATCGGAATTAGGCATTGGAAGGAACGGAGGGTTACTGTGACTGGTTTCTGTGCTTTGCGGCAATAGCGAATGATTAAGAAAGAAGAGACGATTTAATCTTTTCCTCGAACAGAACTCTCGTGAACCAACAGAGAGAATTCTATAGCATGTCTAGAGAGATCTAGAATACATATTAGCGTCAATCGGTATAATCATACATTTCACTTCTGCAGTGTATTATTTTCTTTTGTTGTGCCATGATAAATCAATTGGCTAGATTATACACCTCTTAACGCCATCCCACCCATCACCAACATGTCCATTTCCCTGCTCTTCGCCACCGGGTCCTTTATCCCGTCAAGCCAGCCCATGCCGTTTAACTTGTAGTATTTGCGCACGCGTCCCCAGTCCGTGAGCTCTGATATCGTCTCATCCGTGAAGGGTAGAGGATTTCCTTGGACGTGTGTGAGAAGATGTTTCTCTACGTCCTGCGCTGTTAGAGGAGCCTTAGCGTCTGCTGTTCCCGCTGTTTCCGCTGATGTTGTTGTTGTTGATTCTGTAACAGACGATTGCGGAGTAACGAGCACTTTGACAATGACTAGCGACCGGCTTGTGGGCGTTATGCCGTGCCGTCGGTATGCTTCTGCGATCTGAGATAGCATCAGTCAGTGATTCGTGATATATCTGATATATAGTCCCGTGATATATGTATATATATTTTCTACGGGGTAATATTGCTTTGAATAGAATAATGAATGAATGAATGCATGAACGTCTTCCTCAATTGACCTACATTACTCGCCGGGCTCAGCGCGTACACCATCTCCGAGTGCACGTTAGGCGTCTTCATAGTCCCGGCCACCTGCGCCGTGATGGCCTTGAAAGCGGCGCTGAGGACCTGCAGGCGGGATGTAATCTATAATATTCATAGCGTTAGTATAACTCATTCCAACCCAGCCATAATACCCCTATGTCCCTACACTCTATACCCCCTAAAGAGGATAGTTATTCCTCGGCGGTATAGAGAGAATAGAATGTGTAGTGATGAAATACTGAAAGGAGTGAACTGCATACCACACCGGCATCGATCAAGGCGTACTCGAAATCAGCGTTCCGCGCAAGCAGCTGCTGGTGCAAGAAGGCTGCGTTTTCGACATCGCGGAACACCGCCACGTGCACGGAGTGCGTCGGCGGTATGTGTTCGAGCTGGAAAGTTTCTAATATTGAAGGAGTAGACATTGTGCAGGGTTGGTCTGTGGTGAGATGAGTCTGATGATCCGTCTTTTGCCTCTTTACACTTGGTGTAAGGCGTGATCCGGTGTCTGGTGATTCTGAGTCGCTGATGTTGTCTGACTCATATGAATTCGGGATATTGGGGCCCATTACTGGAGTTTAAGATACAGGCGTACTGGTGATACCAACTGTCTATCCTGTACAAGACGCATTGCTGCTTGTCGCGATTTCGGCACCGCGGGGCACCCAGACACTTTGGAGGGGCATGGCAGACAGCTGTTACCAGCTGGCGCTTTGCATATCTCCCCCTTGGTTCACCAACGCTCTCTCAGTCACATCTCGGATACAGAGTAACGAAAACGCTGTTCTCTCCTTTTTTTGCAGCTTCATAGTAGCGCTCTAAAATCAAGGGGGACAGCGACAATTCCTATTCCTACCACCGAATATTAATTAAAATAGCGCTCGGTATCGTATTGACGCTCTAGCCGGGTTGTTAGCTGGCGGACGTGTCGCTGAATTTAAAGAGCATCTATCTCGTTCTCTAAGGAGTCCGGTTTATCGAGAAGACACACATATGAAAATGCGCCTAATCCATATGTAACGAACTCAGTCCGTAAACCGTTCGAAGGACCAGCCAGAAAGAGCCAATATGTGTACATCGGGTGTAGGACGATGCATTTGTAACTCGTAGCAATATGTTTCGTACGCTCTAGTGTACTTTGTTATAGCCTGACTTCGGAGCCGGTCATGTTGCATGCAGGGTCGCTCCAACAACAATGACCCGTCTACCATACACGTCACCAGGACATACTCCTTAGAAGAACGACCAAATATCTGAATAAAATCAGGAAAATATACACCTTAAAAGTGAAGCTTTAAGTATTCATTTACTCTAATTCCCTTATTTTCCCCGACTTCCCTGGATGCTTGACCGGAGCTTGAAGTGCTAGTGCTTTTGATGTTGAAAATGAGATGGGCTGTTTCTTATTGAATCGACCTTATTTTATCTAATTATTAGGTATGTCTCGGTCTCACGGCATCCTATCGTCTACGTAACAGTCCGGAGGCTTTCTGTAGGGGCTTCCTGGCCGAATCATAACTCTCATTGAAAGTATGAGAGCCCCAGATCATCGAGCCACTTACCACTAACAGGTCGCAGTGCAGTTGGTGAGAGACGCATTATTTGCTGACACGCTTTTTGTATGGGCATGTGATGAATCCTTATATGTAACGCTCTCTCGAACTCGATTTGTCTGAATACAAACTCTCAGGGAGATTGGTCGCTACATGGCACACTTCCGTGTTGATGATTCATTCATCGAGTGAGTTGTTCGCTTCTGAATTAGTTTCTCTCGGCCTATCAAGTCTACTAACTTCTTCAGCAAACCTTGTTGCCATGCCATCAAAGTATCTGGCATATCCTTCTGACAATGATTGGAATCGGTCAGCTTAATGCCAAGGCCGCTCTGATGTGATATCCGTGTCACCACGCAACTCTGAAGTGCTACATCGACTGGGTGAGAAAGTTTCCTCTCATCATCCACCTCCTAGAAATTCGATAGACAGCGCGTGAAACTGTCGGCGAAGATCAACGTCCAGCTGATGAAGTAGAGTAGCAGGCAATGGCAAGCTTCCATTCTCCTCCGTAGTATCCAAGACGATCTCACTAATATCAGCAACGGGAGTGTAACTGGTAGCATGAATACCCGAGACCGCATGCTGTTCTCTAAAGCTCACCGCTGCCAGTCTTCTGAGTTGTTGCGATAGCGAATTAATGAGTTGCTGTATAAGGCGAATATCCCCAAGAAAAGACTGTGGGTTTGTGGGTATTGCGGCGTTATAGACAGAACAGTTTGGCTCCATTATTGTTGGTGTTACGGCCACGGAACGCAGGAGGTGTCGATGGTTGATTGAGCCGGTTCTTCTGAGTCCGCGGGCGGCAATCCTATAAACACCCATAATCTTGAAAGCCACTAGACTCATGAGAGAGAGCAAATAAGGTTCTCGAGAGCACGTGCACTCTACCACAGTGATCATCTCCTCTACATATCTCCTGTTTTCTCCAGCCCCCCAGCGACTTGCCTTATCTTGGTCACTTGGATGTCTTTTTGTTTGATTCAGAATCGAGACAGACCCCATGCCACCTGAAGATTCTAGTGAGAGTTTCTGTAATAGTCCAGATACACGATTGAGGCAGGAGCATTGGGAGGATAGCGGAATATCGGGGGGAGTAGGTGGGAGGTCGAGCCCAGGATCACTAGCTGGACTGATCAGGGAACAGGCGGCCGTCAGGAACATTGGCGGAATTAAAGTCGCATCTCTTGACATCGCTAGGTTAGAGCCCGGCGATGGAAACACTGGATAATACGGGTTAGAGCCGACGGATGAATGTGCTTCTAAGAGTTCGGGTTCTAAGTGATTTGTAATATCATTCGAAATAAAGGTAGGTGAATACGCTGGGAGTCCCGTCATGTCGAAGATACGAGATGTATGTGCAGACCGTGAAGGCGTGCCATATTCTTCATTGAAGGAAGTGACACCTGGAATATTGGTCCAGAGACCAAGCGGAGATTGGTGCATCGGAACTTGTATATCCCTCGGCAGCGTGGTGCCCTGTGGCATAGCGACTTCAGATGGCGATACTGTCGGCCGGATGGGAATTGTATAATCCGCATCTTCGCTCTCTCTTCTTTCCAAATGTACAGCCCTTGTTCTACCCGCACGTTTGCTGGGAATATAATAGCAAGTCCTTCCTTGCCTCGCACAGCGTGCACATTTCGGTTTCTCTTTGGTGCACCGCAGCTTAGACTTAGCACAATTACAGCAGCTCTCTCGAAGCTTGCGAGGGGGTGGTGATACCCGAGTTTCCGATGTCGACGGCAAACTTGGGGAGAGTAATGATGACATCGGCCTTGCGGATGAAGCGGTACGATCGCAGTGCTTCTGGAAAGGCAAGGCGCTGGCTCGGGTTAAGGCTGACTGAGTGGTGTGTAACAAGAACTCATGAAGCACCCGGCTCGGCTGCATTCATAACACGACATCTGAATATAGCCTTGATATTAAGCTAAGTTGAGCGTATGTATTGAAGGAGGTGAAGGTGAAAAGAGAGAACAAGCAACACGTCGTTATCCTACTTCACCTTTCTTTCACCTTTCATAGAAGGATTACAGTTAGCATACGGCACGGCGCCAGGTAAGAGTGGACCTTGGAAGATGCGGCCATCTCAAATCAGGGGCGACTAACTATATGTGATGGTACATGGCGACATTCGCTCTCTTCATTATCCATGCAGCGATGCACCTTGCTCATAACTTCCATGGCAGTCGAGTCGTTCGACGGTGTCGGCGTACTGAGACGTCGGATCTTAAGCTGACGTTAGATACGATAACTGGCGGAGAGTACTTGAATAGTACATATCAGACTTATGAAACACTCCGTTAGATGTAAGATAAACGTTGCGTAGGTAACCGAGCATAGAGGTCATTTTCGTAGGGGCTTATCAGTTAGCTTTGGCAGAGCCTGACGAGGTGGTGACAAAAAAAACGGGCAGTCCCAGCATACTGGGATATATTCTAGGCCTGCCCGTTTTTTTTGTCACCACCTCGCCTGATCAATCCTAGAGCAACGGGAGCTATTTGCGTTCCGATAGATGCGCAAGCCGACGAATAGTTAAATGGCGGTGAATGCATGGGAGTCGGCGGCTTACCAACAGAATTCCTGTTACAGAACAATTTGATATTGGCAAGCCGGGCGGTGCTGCTTGGTCATCACCCAAACCCCAGGCTGCCTACATTGAGGACGAATCACATCATGTAATTTCCCGCATATCCTGCAGACCTTCTTCAACAGTTTCCTTGCAGGTAGACAGAGCACATATGTGCTAGCCTTGCTGTTGTTATACGATAGGCAGTGATGGTCCCCCTGAGGAGGTGGCATGGGCCGAGTACGACAACGAGCGCATAATGATGATCTCCTTGTCACCCAACGGCGGGCATTAACACACAGCCTTATGAGATGTGCTAAGCACTAAGTGACGGGTAAGGCTCTGACTCGTTCTTTAGGGTGTGCTCCACGAGGATTGTGTAACTGTCAAATGGCTGCTACGTAGAGGCTAGGACACGGCGCCGGAACCGAGCACTTTGGCAGCCAACACGGCGCGATCGACCGAGACATCCACGCTATTTGACTCTTTTCCCATGTCCAACATCAGATTGGACTACATCGCTGCGAGTTTCGTGGCTGTGATAGAATGAAGATGCTAGGCCAGCTCCCTAGATAGTCGTGGTCAACAATGCTATGTAGGCTGAAGTGATTTTCTCATATGTGAATACTTAGATACTAAGGGCAGGCACATAGAGAACTGAGACTTGGCAGTACCATGCCCCACCCCTTAGCGAACCACACCCCTTAGCGGAACAGCCAAATTCGATGCGTCCCATACAAATTACACTTAGTTCAACAATTTATAAAAAATCAGCTAATAAGTTAATTAATTAACAAAATAGCTTATTAAATAATAAATTAATTAATTAATTATTAAATCGAGGCAGAAAACGCGATTAACGCTTTAATCGTATGTAAATATCGCGCGGCACATAGTTTACTTTAGCTAACTCATTATTTTTTTCGTTCTCACTTTTATCGTTAATAACTTTACCTTCAGCTTTATTAACGGCTTTTAAATCGATGTTTTTTAAATATTAACCTTTAGCTAATATTTCTGCTGTCGTTATAAACCTTTTGTTAAAATTAAAGATTTTTTTTTTTTTTCGGCTGTAGCTGCTTTAGTTTAACCTTTAAGCTCTTAATTTTATAATTTTTTATAATAAGCTTAAAAAATTATCTCTTAAAAGCTAAAAATATTTTTTTATACTTTAGCCGAATGCTTAGGCTTTTTTTTTTATTAAAATCTTATATTTCTTGCGCTATTTTTAATGTTTTAAATATTTTAAGGTCGTTATTTAAAATCTTAAAGGTTTTAAAAGTTATAGCGCGTTTTTTTTAGATTTTTAAGTAGTTTAAAGCTTTTTAGCGGCTAATTAACTAATTTCTCGTTGTTTTAAAGCTAAATTTAACATTTTTTACTATAAAAGCGTTTTTTTAAGCTTTGCTATAGCACTTAATAAAGTTAATTTTATTAACAAGCGCTATATCGGTTAAACTACTTAATTTTTGCAAATATTTTTAATATATAGTTTTTAAAGCGTTATATAGCTTATTATTTAACGGCTAAAAACCGTATAAAATGTAAACAAAAAAAAAACATAGCTATATATTATTAATATAAAATAAAACTATAAAATTATTCTTAAAATAAAGGGTTAATATATAGTCTACGATTTTTTACTTAAAAAAAATCGCAAAAATAAATAAATTACATATATAAAAGTATAACTTTTATGCTTATTAAAAATTAAAAGCATAGCATTTAAATTATCTTTATTGTAAAGTTTATAAACCTAGGGTATAAAAATATATTTTAATTAAAATATAATTATTTTATTATTTGTTTAATTTTTTTTAATATAAATAAAGTGTTAATTAACTATAAATCAAAATTTATTAATAAATTACTACGTTTAAAGATTTTTATTTTTAAAAATAATAATAAAATTTAAAGCAATACTTGCAGCCGAAATAGCCTCGATAAAAAAAAACTAACTACGCTTTTAAAAGCTTTTAAAAATAGCTTTTTTAGTTTTTAAAAACCCTAGAATTAAAAAATCAAGCTTTATAGCCTAGTTAGCTAATTAGTTAAAAAAAAAACTATTTAAACTATTTATTATATTAAAACTAGCTATAATGCCGCTTTTATTAACGTTAAACGTATACTTTAGCTTAATTTAACTAAAATTTTTTCGATAATTAAAATATTAGTTAATTAACTTAAAAGTAAAACTATTAAAACAAGCGGCCTTTTATTTTTTTTTAATTTTAGTATATATCGACAGGTTTTAACTTTTAAACCCGTTTATCTAGTTAACCCTTAAAAAAACGTTATAACTCTACTTTTTTACTAATGTTAACGCTATAGCCTGTACAGCATTATATAAAGAAGCAAGTCTTAGGGCTTCCTAGTATATTATCCACTTTGTAATACTTTTTTCTTGCTCTTTAAACAGTAGTTGTTGGGGGTGCGTAGCCTCTGCGCGCGAGAGTTTTCTTTAGAGTTTATAGCACAGGGTGGCCTTTAAAACGCCGTGTTTTTAAGCGGCTTTATTTAAAAATAAGCCATTATTAGTCACATTAAACGCGGTATCTACTAAAGCTTTTTTACTATATAACGATATCGCGATAGCTTTACTTTTAGTTAAGTTAAGTGTTGTTGAAAATAAACTGTTTATTTAGACAGGTTTAGTGCAATTTAGCCCTAGTGCACTTATGTTACACCCTTATAAATGCCGGCTTTTCGCCGATTGGCTATAAAACAACTAGATAAGGCTAATCTACTGGAAAAGCGCTTTTCAGCAGTGTATTTTACATAAAAAAGGCTTTATTGGTTATAGATTTCTGTATAAGTCAATTAGGTGTAATTTGTATGGGATGCATTAGATTTGGCTGTTCCGCTAAGGGGTGTGGTTCGCTAAGGGGTGGGTCATGGTATCTGGGGCTTCTTTGCCTGTACTGACATCATGTACGACGGAGCGTCCACGTGAACAAGTATTACGTGGTACATAGTACTACATGTAAGTATGCACTCCGTGCATGTGTATACTACACATACCCGCATGTATGCAACACATTGGCCACAACGCGACCACTTAAGAAGGGTTTCCCAATATTTCAAAACGTAGAAATATTAGATCCAATATTTTAATGATAAGAGTTGGGATGTGTGATAATACTTCTCTTTTTTTCTACAGATATCTCCAGCACTTTTCTACATAATAAGATGCTCTTTGTCAATTAGGTACTGGCCCCTAGCCATCTACTCAGAAAACGTGTTCAACTGCTTACGAGCCGATGCATGAAGCACAAGTCGTGTAAAAACTACTAGGCAAGGTCTGTTATCCCACAGCGCCTAGCCTACCATATAATTTTCAATGAAGTTTTATCATCAAGATTATATGCAGATTCTCTATTTTTGACCCATGTAAGGAACGCCATCCGTATATATGGTTCACGTCTTCCACATTGAAGTTAGACTAACATTACGTGATGCCGAGTCCTCTTCCCCCGGAGCTATCCAACTCGCTCGGAATTGGATTGGATTCGTGAGTGTGGAGTTCAGTTTTGTTAACAGTCGCGACTGTGTATGGAATAAGTCAGCTGTTGAGTCGTGCCATCTTTCATAATAGAGAAAATAAGGAGGCGGTGTGTATAGGCCAAAGGGCGTTGCTGTTAAACCCAGGAACGGCCCCAAAAGGACCTACTGGGTCGCGAATGTGGATGTAAGTTTACAACTCTAATGTGTAAAAAGATCTCTCTAACTGTACCATAGGCAAATGTTCAATTATCAGCTGGGAATCCTAAAATTTCAGTTCAAATTGCGTATAATGAATCTCACATAAGCACAGATATGACAACCAGCATTTTGCGCACCATCTAGCAAATATACTCCTAAATTGGAATTGCATCAGGCAATATGCTTTCCGGAGAGATAATATCGTGCCCATTTTACGACCTCGGAAAGATCAAGATCTGGACGACCATAGACCCGTACGCCTGTTGATCGCTGTTTGCATGACCTGATCTTGGACCAATGCTTCTTAGGACCAAACGAGATGGCTATCTGCTCCTAGGACGGGAGCTTGACATACAAGGAACTGGACCACCTCTCGTCGCGGCTTGCGGATTTGCTCCTGGAGTTACGTGTGGGCCCAGAGACTTTGGCATTGCGCTGGTTTGAAAAGTCGGCCTGGGCTATTGTTACACGCTCAACCATTCCAAGAGCTAGAGAAGCTTACATATCATTCTTCGCCAGTGATCCTCTTGTATATCTTGAGTCCGTAATAGCTCGGACCAGGACACGCATATTACTTACTGACTCTTCTTATGTTGACCGATTCCGAGGCATAGTCTCAACACCAATTGAGTTATCTGCCAAGTGGCTGCAGAATTTACTGCGGGATGACGGACCTGCCAGACAGTCACGCCCGAGAGCGCTTGTTTAGCCTCTTCACCTGTAGTAGTACTGGCACCCTGAGGGAATCATACAGAGCCACAAGGCACATGTTTCTGCCACCAGAAACTACGCTCGCGATCTTCAGCTCGATTTCCGCACGAGATTCTTTCAGTTTGACGACTACGCCTTCGACATAAGCAACTTCGAGTTCTTGGTATCTCTGATCCTCGGCGTTTGCTGCCGTGTCCCTGGGCCAATGAAGACGGTTCATGACTTGACGTGCTCAATCAACTCGATGGCCGCCGACACTATGTTCTTGAGGTAGAACATTAAGCCAAGAAATGTCTCTCAGAGAATGACAACATCGTTGTCGATCTGCTAGGGATTATGAACGGCTGGGATGAGCCAACTCTGACTGCCTCAATCTATCTCGATGAGCATGCTGATAATACACCTCCTAAGCCAAATACAATGCCGCTATTGAAGGACGCTGCTACGGACAACTTCGCACGTGAGAAGATCCAAGAGATCCAAGTGTCTATCGCATAGTCGCTTTCCGCACTACATGATGCCCACGACATTCGTGTTTATATCTTGGTTACCGCGAACTGCGTCGAACAAGGTCGATTGGAAGAACATCCACATGTTAGGATACTTGTTCTACTTGTTGTAGCTAGAGCTTAGACGGAAGGACTTGTCTTATGCATAGAGGATAAGAATCATATGGCGCGCCTCAAGGCTCATGTAGGGAAAGGATATCAACAACTCTTGGTTATTTAGACTCAGTGGGAAGAGAAGCGCTTCCTAACGTATCTCACTCACACTATCAACTACCTAGATTAGTAGCTCTAATACCTTGCGCAAATTGTCTGAAATGAATGTACACAACTAGTGAGTGAGCTTAGCAGGAGCCTACCCATAAGAAGCTCTCACATCTAGGATATAGACCGAACTACAGTCCCTGAAGCAATTGGATTGTCAGACTATTGGGGAGTCTCTTGATCTAAAATAAATCTGATTAAATTCAATTAACTAGATTAGCCTCCGTGACTGTTGTGTGTTGGTGGTCTGATACCCGGAGGCGCCCATTGCCTCCCTACCTAATTATTGGTGACTAAGCTAGCCCCCTTTTCACTCACACTGCTTGACTAAAAAACGAAGCTCGTCGGAGGCGAACAGCAGCTAAACGTCCTGTGCTTCTCTTCGGTTATTGATCAGTCGCCGACTAGGCAGAATAACTGCACGGATTTCGGAATTGCTTGAATATGAGACCTTCAAGGGTGAGAGCAAGAACCGACCACTCCTGCCGTACCCCCCCTTTTCTTCATACAAAATCCACCTTTTTTTACCTGCGCCTCCTGAGCCCTTCAGGTAGTCAATTCGATCGATGAGATGGTGAAACCAATTGATGAAATAGAACGCAATTCAATCCAACGAATTTCAAAATCGTGCGAGTGCTCTTGTTGCTCCCTTCTCTTTCTTCGTACTAGCTACCCCTTCTTTATCCACACGTATGAGTCAATTAAGCCTCCTAGTGGCTGCATCTCCAGCCTCATCTATACCGTTTGCATCATTTCAATACCGAGGTGATTTGACCCTTCAGCTTCCTACATATCTGAAAAAGGCCTCAAGCTGTACCCATATATATAGTCGCCGCTATCATGATTGTTCAACAGCAGGTTGAACGAAGGCTGGAAGAATAGGCTTACTATATTATTCTACGGCCCTAGTGGCCGTGGGCGATACGGAAAGCTCCCGAATTAGGGCTAGAAGTCTAGTTAGGTATACACAAGTCTCCGTCGGGCTTCGGGGTTAGCGATAGCCATCGACGGGTCTCAGTTTAAACAAGACTCCCTATCACACAGAAACTTATAATTCATAGAATTCAGCGCATGCAGCCTATCGCATTGGGATTACGCACAACATATTTCATAGCATAGGCGATTAAGTGTCCTCGAAACGGCAGCGCGAGTAATTTATACTCTTCGTCTTAGTCGGGCATCGGAAGCCTATTTGCTCATCTCATCGCTTTCATCTAACCTTACATCTGATAAGATATAAGAGAGCTCTTTATGGGCTTGGGTTATAGGAGAATTACGAGAAACATTCGTACCAACGCGACAATAACTCAACACGACCAGAGCGTACTCTCGTTTTTCTATAGCATAATACAGATGAACGACGTAACTCTTCATGCTATGATTTGACATAGCAACAGCGTCAACAAGCAACATCAATACGTGTTTGGCAAACCCCCGACGGTTACCAGCTCTCAATATCAGCTACTACAATGAACCTCTCTGTTGTGATAAGTAACTGTCAATTTACAGGACATTTATGATAATGAACTTTTAGATATGCCAAACTACCTGGGTTAATTGCCCAGTTTCGTCCCGTTTTGCAGTCTTTGCAAGCACATTTTAGAGCTTCTTGAATACGTACATGCTAGGATTAATATAGTGTGGTGCTTACTTAGGATCTACGCTAAGTTCGAACATGCATGGAATAGGCTTGTTCCGATTAAACTTTTGGCATGGGACAAGAACCAACTCTGCTTTACCTAACCTACCTATGAGATAAGCATAATATAGAAATCGGTAGTTACAATTCGTCGGGTTCAAGCTGTCATCCCGTATTCTAAATTACATGGTAGTGTTCATAGGTCAATACTGGGTATGAGATGGTTACATTCTACGCCGCGATGCCACGTTTTGCCAAGGGCTATCCCTTACTGTAGATAGGTAGACTAATGTACACATCGGCTCACAACTGCACCTGTTTCTTTTTTTGGGTCTCAGGTTTCGTTACCGCCTGTCAAGCTGCCTACAGTAGGCGCTCTTGGTATGACATAATTCTCGCTAGTAGTACGGAGAGTATATATATATGCTATATTCCTTACAGCTCTACCGTATTGTACTACCCCGCGGTACAACCTTACAACGGCTGAGATTGAGCTTAAAGAAATTAATAAGAGTCGCAGGAAGAAGCCGAACAGTCCACCGAACAAAGCATATACCGAGACAGCGACAGATTTAGTGAACAGTACACTACATAGGAGCGGCGCATTTTATCTCTTCGGCGTAAGCGCCGGGAAAGGCGAAGGGCCTTCACGAAAGCTGCAGCAAACTAGCGAGCTAGTAGTTTATAGTGTTAGCAGGTAGATACATGTGCTCTTTTACCCTCTAAGTAACTACCTATGTGTACTTACTAGGATACCTGGTTAGTCTAGTGTAGTTCACTTGTCTTGAAGCCTACTGAGTCCAGACCCTTTAGGCAAAAGAGACGGGGAAAGGAGCAATATTGAATAACATTAAATCCTTGGGAATACGCTCATTATATATGCACGATATTTAATTAGATACACATACTTTCGTGTACTCTATACTCTCATGTAGTACTACGCATAGGTCTGCGATAATGACTTACATACTGCAGTATACACACTATATCAAGGTTAGGTTAGCTGGAGAAGTAGGTGATGTTTGTACCAGGATAGGCACTAAGTAGGTACCGGTAATAGGTGAGTAAGCTGAGCCGATGTTGTATTACTCACTGCCACAGCCTACCGGATCCTCTGTTGATGCTTGGCATTAGTGTACTGTATCTCCCCACCTGCCGCCACGCTAGAATGTACATGCCATACCCACTTGAGGATTTACTTAAAAGTACCTAGCGTACGTGGTAGGCGCCCCTCCCCCCATCC
Source organism: Xylaria sp. FL0933 (assembly GCA_022578765.1). NCBI lineage: Eukaryota > Fungi > Ascomycota > Sordariomycetes > Xylariales > Xylariaceae > Xylaria > Xylaria sp. FL0933. The sequence goes on along the minus strand of MU389731.1, from coordinate 223,668 downwards.
CCCTTACTTCCATTGTCCCCTACCCAGGGCGCTACCTACCCAGCAGGCATGTTACTACGCTACGGTACCCCTTCCTTGCGTCTTTCTCGAGCTGTCTCTCGGCAAGTTCCACCTAGATGTCTCCCAAATTCATGATGGGTCAGTTTCTCGAGGACCTGTCATCCAATGTCCAATTTATTCCAGCCCACCGAACCGTATAGTGCGCATCGCTAGTTTCAGTTTGTCTTGGGCTTCCGAGTCAAACGCTCGCGCAACAGACGCCACCAAAAGCAAAAAAGAGTGGCAGAAAGCGAAACAGAGACAGGCAACAGGCGGCGAGCCCGCGCGCGACTCCGTCCGGCCGCCGCTACGACAACGGCTACGGCTTCACTAAGCAGCCCGCGGCGCCCGCCATGCCTCCAGGCCGTCCGCCGAAACGGCCTGGTGACGCGGATATTGCCGTCCACGACGGCTTGGGCTCTGCGTCGTCGTCGTCGTCGACCGCAGCCGGAACAAAATGCAAGCTCCCACGTCTCGACCGAGGCGACCGGTCTGGTCGCGCCGACTTCTCGAGCGTCGTAAAGAGCAAGCTCCAGTCCTACACTCGCACCGGCCAGGCCTGCGACCGCTGTAAGGTGTGTGATGTTTGCGTCTTCTGTGTGTGTGCGCGCCCGTGTGTGGATAGACTTGGGCGACCCGCGCCTGTATCGACGTGTATACCCACGTGTTGGCATACTGTCCAGCTGTCTCGATGTTCCGCTCTGTCTTGTCGTCGTGCCTGCATGTCTGAAAAGGCGCATGTATCCGTTGCTCCTAAGTCCACAATCCCACGACATGACGGGAGACCAGCTGCGACTACCGAACGAGACACCCCCAGGCCGGCGCGGAGCTAGTGTTGCACAGCTGGGCCGGGTGTCGTCTTCTTCAGCATTGGTCTAGTGGCCATGCGTGTGCAAGTGCAACTATATTTCAGCTTTCTGCGCATTTGCCTTCCATTTGTCTCGTCTAGCTTCCCCTTGTGTGTCTTGAGGGCCGAGATGTTTTCTTGTTCCGTGTAATCCTGTTAACCGCTCGGCTACTTGCGATGTCTAACATAGATATCTGCTCCTAGGTTCGCAAGATACGATGCGATGCCCTCCCCGAAGGGTGTTCCCACTGCATCAACCAAAATCTCGAGTGCTATGTGACCGATCGTGTTTCCGGCCGAACCGAGCGAAGAGGGTATATGCAGGAGCTTGAGCGCGAAAAGACGGATATGATGAACCATATAAGAGACTTGGAAAGGAAACTCCAGCAGAATGGGATAGATGTAAAGCCGTGGCATTCGACCTCGTTCCCTGCCGATGCCTCTCTAAACGGTCGTACCGACAGCGATGGCAATAACACGCCTAATTCAACGCCCACACCCCAACCTCAGACAGACACAGTCACGAGGGAGCCATGGTCCCAGCCCAGTGCGCCCACTTGGACCAAGGACCGGCCGGCAGTGATGTCCATGGCTCCTAACTCTCATAGCTCCGTAAATCCACGCCCTACAGATGCCCACCTCGGTGTCGGTATCGATCAGGCACCCTTGAGCTCTATTAAGGGCACCTCCTTGTCTATCCTCGGGAGCACTATCGATATCTGTCCGTTGGACGTTCCAGATATGGATGAACCTCCTCCGTCTGCACAAGGCTCCTCGCTATACAATAAATCTGTTCAGGCCCTGCAGCAATCGATCATGAACATAAATCAGCCCCTCGTTGTCAAATTACCACCTAGGCAAGATGCTTTCACGTATGCGGAATGGTATTTTGTGATGATCCATCCCTTTCATCCGGTGCTTCATAAACCTAGCTTCATGGCTCTGGTGCGTTCGAACCTTTATTTTCTTTTTTTTTTCTCCTAATTTTGTTCCCCCTTTGCTTTTCTGAATTCTTGTTCTGGAGCTTGAAAAGTTAACCCCGTCCAGCTAGGACAACACTACGATAACCCTAGCTACATGCTAAGTCCTGCAGAGGAGGTTATGATTCACATGGTGTTTGCTGCCATATACCTCCAGTATGGCATTCGGAATCGAGAACAATCAGCGGAAGAAAGAGCACATCTGAATGATTTGTCTAATAAGCATTATCATTACGGCCTGAGCAAGTTTTTCCACTTAGTAACCTCTCGGTCTCTGAAAGGCTTGCAAGCACTGTCGATGCTGGTGACTCACACGATGCGTTTTCCTAAACCAGACCCCAGCAGCATTCTAGCATCTTATACGGTGAACTTAGCAATAGAGATGGGGTACCATCGAGTCTGGAAGAAGCCGGGCGAGGGCACCAATCTCGAGAATGAGCTTCGGAAACGCGTATGGTGGGTTATCCTATCAATAGCCGTGGTATTGAATGGACGGATGGGGAGACCAATGCCCATCAGGCTGGAAGACATGGATGTCGAATTCCCCCAACTAATTCCCGATGAGCAATTGACTGAGGAAGGTGTGGACACGTCAATACCGGGCCGATGCGATTACGAGATTGGCGTTGCATCTTCGAGAATGGCCACGTTGTACCTCGAGATGTTTGCTGATATCTACTGTGCGAGGAAGGACCCGAAGAGATATCTTGCTATTGTTGAAGGCCTCGAGAAGCAGCTACAGTCCTGGCGTGACCATCTTCCGGAAGGGCTGAGGATAGGAGACGCGCAATCGCATGAGAAGGAAACAAGGATGTCAGCCATATATGCAAGTGTGTCAGCTCTGGAATTTCGCTTATCTCTGAGGCACCCTTCAGTCGCTGCTACAGATGATCCAGAAATCCTAGCTACCAACACCAGAATATGTGAAGAAACTGCCAAGGCCATGCTTCAGCATGCACGCAAACTATACCAGTTAAAATGCCTCGATACAACATGGTACTGCAATGCGGTGTATGTTGCGGCTATTTTTTCCGACTTGATGGCCCATTGGGAACGGAGGCATGAAATAACAGCTGCCGAGGTGCAGAATCTTCGCGAGGATATGAAAGCATGGCTGACCATCCTTGCTGAGACCGGCTCTTTGATGGGTGAGTTTATTTGCTATCACTGGTAGTATACGTTGCTAAAGTTTTTGTTAGGTTCTGGTACTCGCCTTCGTGATGCAGTCTGTGCCATAATCGACCGCACTATAGCCTGGATAGAACAAGACCGTCTTCAAAACACCACAAATGGGTCTTTAACATTACCGCACGTGTCACAAGACACCATAAAACAAGAGTCACATTCACCTTCTTATACCAACATGACGCTTAACTCGAATGCAAGTTCAAATCTCAACCACACTCCCGAGCGAATAAGCGTCCCTAAGGAACAGGCTATCCCTTCGGCTAGCACTAACTATTACGCCGAGACAACCACACCGAATTCTAACAATTACCAGCCCATTAACTACACCAACACACCTACACATGCACCCAACGGCATTACTTATGGTCCCAGTGACTCTTACATGTATCCTCAAGCAGCAGGACCTGTGGCTAATGCACAAGCGCAAGCTCAGGCGCATGCAGAAGCACAGGCTCGAGCACAGGCGCAGGCTCAGGCTCAAGCTCAAGCTCAAGCTCAAGCACATGCTCAAGCTCAGGCACAGGCACAGGCTCATGCACAGGCTCATGCGCAGGCTCAACACTCACAAGTGCACGTTCCTGGCCACAATCCACTGGCCAATTTCGCGTCGCAGACAACGCAAATGACACAGCCTGATATGTTGTGGCGCCCACAGTCTTCAGGTGGTAACACATGGCATGACTGGACTGCCGCTGTCGTTGACAACCAAGACCGCTATAGTGCGAACGCTTTAATGTCACTCGGAGGTGCGAACAACCACCGGCCATCGGGTAGTATCCTCGATAGTGGTGGTGCTAATGGCATGAATGTGGGGACTATGAGCATGAATAACCCAGCCTTGACATCCTCAGCCCAAATGCAGTGGCCACTCTTGCTATTCACAGACGGGGTTGGAGGTGTATAAACAGCGGGTTGTCCTCACCAGTCATGTCTTTTTCTCACACGAAATCTCTTTCTTTTGATGTTAAATGGGTAGCATGGCGTCTTGGCTAGTGGAGCCCGCAAGGAGGCAATTTTGCCGCAGTATTTGTTGTCAGAAACCGATTTGGAACTCAAAATATGAGCCTATCACCTCAATCTGATTTTCTTGACCAGCGATATACCTGCAATGATCAGATTATCTTTCTAAGACGCGTTAGCGATGAATTTATGCATATCAAGACTACATCGTGTGAGATGCATTGCGTATATTGGGGATATGTATATAAAAGTATCACATAGAGACCAAAAAAGGACAATAGAATGCAATAAGATACCAGTGGCTACCCTACCAGCAGAAACTCATATTGGCTTCCCTTCTGTTCGTAGCACGCAGAAAGCTAGAGTAGTAATGGTTACTGAGAGCGAGTCGCGAACGGTCGAGACCTTGGCGAGGACTCTTTACCATCTTTGCCTATTTTTCTCAAGTCTTCTTCTCTCCCCTTCTTCACCCTTCTGATAGTGATGTTGGGGTCATTCACAATACGATACTAACGCTACCGCAGAGAAACAGTTGGTGCAATGCTTCCTCGGAGCTCGTGGAACATCCCACGTCGGCGCTAAAGCGTCCGGGCAAGTCACATGTTTCATTGTTCCGCGGGGGAAAGCCTATACTGGGGAATAATAGCCTTGCGTATACGTATATGGATATTTATCGGCATAATATGGTAACATGGATGAACAGAAAGATGGTAATTATGTGGAACTTACGTATATCGCACGAGATACAGGGGTAGGACACAGATACAGTTCGTTCGTCAACAACGGCTGGCACGTTGAACTGGTAGGTTGGCCTTTTTTTGCATGAACTGTTTGTGCTAGTGTGCGCCCAAGCTCATTCAATTCTACTCTGCTTTACCTTACTCTCTCACTTCTGGAAGCGTTCGCCATGGCTAGACGAACCTAGTTATCGTCTACTTTCTCGTTTTCTTAACGACATCGGAGCTTTATGCGGCTTATTGAGCCTGTTGAGATGTGTTTCTGTTGGTGTGTGTTGACTTCGGCAGACGGACTGGCAAAGAAATACACAGACAGATGGTAGATAGACAGATGGATAGATACTTTGACGCTGGCTTGGCGGCACGCTCGATCTCTTGTGCTTGTGTTTGTGAAGCCGTCCGGTAATTTCTTCCCCTTATGTTGGGAATGCCTGCCGAGGATCTAGGATCTAACTTCATATATTCCTGCTGTGAATACCACGTTACTGGGAACTCTCTTCAACAGACTCTATCGGATCAAACCTCGAGCATGCTGACTTTCACTTTGACTTTCGTCTCTTGTCTCTCCGTTCTCCTTCTCTACTTTTCCCTGGCTTGAATTGGTTGGGCCCCCTTTACGGGCCAATCTTGTTCGACCAAGATTCCCTGCTTTTTGTCATGCTACGACAGTTTTTGCGCTCAGTGATCTGTTCATGTCGTTGCGCGATTATCATGAGTTGCCCTCGCAGGTTGTGTTTCGTCAGATAGTCTAGATCCTGCTTCCGTGGCACAATCGACCTTTCTTGTGGTCATCTCCTTGTAAAGCCCGACAGTCGGCGAGAGTTATCGCCGAAGACAGTCGGGTATGATGATCTGTCTTCTTTCGTGGCAGCTCTGAATAGGTTGTGTGTCAGGAGGTTGTTAACACATAGTGACGAGGAATATTGCTAACTAGGTCTTAAACGTAACAAAAGGACCCTGTTCTGTAACCTCCGGCAGCCGTATCTTAGGCAACTGAAAAGCTCCGACGTAGCCTGTACGTTTACACAAGCCGGCGATAAATATAACGGCCGGTTGAACGCCTCTTGTCGTCAGTATTGGTCATCGGATTGCTGTGTTATCTCGGCGTATTCGGATTCGGCCCTTCTTGCACCTATCTGCAACACAGAAGATCGGAGGGTTAGGGAATTATGCTTAGAGACACTTCCCAGAGGCATTGTAGCGTCTGATAATCACTTTCTTTTTTTCTCGTCTGTATTGATAGGCTGGCTACTATGAACGCCTCCTCTACACAGGACTACTTGCCTAGCACGTCCCGTAACGAGAAACTAGGCACTTCTCCTAATACGCCACTCAATATCACAATTGGCCGTTCACCATATCAGGATAGCGCAGAAACCTCGTTCGGCATCCGGAGAGATGCGACGAACGACTCAAAGATGGGACCGATATCTCGCTAGTGGCCGTCCACGGGCGTGTCAGGGCGATACACACGAAATGCACGTGGGATAGAGATGGCGAGTTAGCCTTCAGATTGCCGGCCACAAGATCTGGCGACGTTGAACGATGCCTCCAGCACGGAGAGGAGTTCATCCGTTCTCAATGAGCCACGATTGAATTTCCCCTTCGTCATGTGGTCACAGGTGAAGAATATCTCGGCCTTGGAACATTACACAACGCCGGACTGGAAGCAACGATAACATAGTATCAAAGTGGTACTTCAAGGGAATCCATTTTAAGCGTCTAGCTCAACAACTCTGGAAGTGGAAGGATGAATATAAAAAGACCGCTACTCGACGACTCTTTCCCTCATCTTTCATCCCCAGACCAGCACCGGTTCTTTATCTACGCACCAGATCAGCAGCCCAGCAACCACTATTCCAGCACCATCAACTAAGCTTCAAGCAACACCAAGATCTCACAAAATGCAATTCACCACGATCGTCGCTCTCGCCTTCGCTGCCCTCGCGGCCGCCACCCCATCCGCACCCCTCAAGAACCACGGCAGCAGCAGCATCAAGGGGCGCGAGCCCAATGTCGTGACCTTCATCATGACGGAGCCGGACTGCGACTCGCTCAAGGACTATTGCACGCACTGCAACGGGTTCGTACTCGTTCATCTCCTAGTACCCACCAAGCACCTATTCTTCGTCTTCTTCTTTTGACCCTATAACTCCTAAAACTCCTAAATCGCATGTATTATATGAATACTATAACACCCCCTATTTAACCTCGAGAGATATCCATATTACATTATGGCTTTACCCTGTCGTATATACTATTCCCCCTCAAAAGAGGGTGTAATATCATCACAGGGGTCAAGAAGGAAATGAAAAGGGGCGGATTTTGGTTTTCATTCGTTCGCGATTCACAGTAACTGACAGCAATCTAGCGATTTCAACTGCGAGACGGACCCGCGCTGCGAGTGGTGCTATGAGAATGATAAGTTTGGCAATTAGTCAAAGGGGCACTTATAAGCTGCTAGGCCAAGCTAGCTAGCCAGTCAGCTACGGCTGCATGTCATTCGCGCTGTATTCCCCTTTTCATCAAGTGTTATGAACTATTAGTAACAGAAAAGGGGGAGGAGAGACGATATTGTTAGCCTTTGCGGCCGGGTTTTCTTCTGGCTATGCTCATGTATCAGTCAAGGAGTTGAACCCAGTCGCAAAGCGAGTCATTCTTTTTATTTTGGATTATGTGGTATCATTTTGTGGTACAACATTCTGTTTCTTGGGTTGGAGCTGAGACGACGCGCACAAGAAGCCGCGTTCGGAAATCATAGCCCACTTCCACTCCTTCATATCGCTCTCTCTCTACACTAATATACAGACATTATTACACAATGAGTTTGTGCTCCTCTTTTATATAATTGGCCCAGCCTCATAAACCATATGCAGAGAACCAATCTTCCCCGATGACTCCTGTAACCAATGTAGATAAGACAGATGCAGGTTGTGCGCCACTGAGTAGAGTTTGAAAGGTATAAGCCCTCGACCGGCCAACTGACCACACGGATAACCAATACACTAAGCGGTCTGAAGCAAAGAACAGAAAATTACCCTCTTCAGTATCTATACAGACTTTTTCATAAAGGACTTCGAGACCTCATTTTATGAGGCTTTCGGTTGTTCCGGTGTGTTTGATGATGAAGATGGCTTGAACCAGCCAGTGAAAGATGATTTCATACTGTTCATCGCTTCCGCCTGCTGCTGTTCTTGCATTTGCTGAGCCTCTTTGAGCCATTGCTCACCGTTCTCTCGAATCTGCTTCTCCATCATCTCGTAGTTTCTTTGACCTCTCTCACGGATGATGTCTTGCAACATCTTGCCTTGTGCGAATGCTTCCGCCGGGGAGACTTCACCGTCTGCCGGCTGCATCATGCTCATATTTCCTTTGAGTCCGAGCAGATTGCCCAATGCTCCTACTCCGGACGGTCGTTTCCTCTTCTCTTTCTCGACTTGCTTCTGGAATTCGGCACGTGCAATAGCTTCCCGACGGGCGAACTCGGTGGGGATATGCTTGCCCTTGAAAGATTTGAGAACTTCACGAACGTCCTTATACTCCATGGCGAAGATATATTCTAAGAACGGGATGAGAGACACGAGTTCTTTGTCATCGGGGTTTCCTTTCCACGGGGGTAATATAATAGCATTTTCGGGCTGATTTTGAACATGGGATTCCTTAGTATCAATGATGATGACCTTAGATAGATCGCGATTCAGATATGATAGGTCCTACAAGGACATTAGCAGCTAGTTGACGGACTCGACCGTAGTATGATCAGGACTTTACCTTGACAATTTCACCGTCCTTGTACTTTGTCGCCTCCCGGTATAGGGGCCAGACGATGATCTGGAAGGGATCTAATTTGCGCATGAGAGGCTCTCCCATAGCCACAGGCACACTGGTGAATAGAACTAGTTCGTAGTATTGACTGAGGTAGCGCAGAAAGTAGTCGAGCCCGGGACGCTTTGCTACTCTCCAACCATGCTCACGTGTCCATTCGCTGTGGACTAACATGTCTTCGAGGCTGATGCATAGGGTATAAGGGCGTTCGAACATCGGATGAGGGTCCGGCAATAGCTTCTCGAAAGCGGGCTCGCGATAGTAGTCGGTCACATCTGTGAGACGGGCGACAGCGCGCTTCCACCACAGAGCAGGTGTCCATCCACTGGGTATGTCCTTGTGGGCAGCAGCCTCCTCTTCATCCCACTCGCGGCCGAGATAGGCCAGGCCCACAACACCACCAACCAGCACGGCGAGATACATTCGGTTGGCGAACTGGGCCCGGCGCTTGTCTGTCGAGCTCATGTAGGCTGATGCAGGCAGTTCCCCCCGACCACGGCCGCCCCCTTCCGCTTGCGCAGGCTCTTCGCTTTCTTGAAGAGCAGACAGCTCCGACTTCTTGCTAGCTCCCGATGTCTCATATTCGAGTGTTGACGGGATGCCTCGAGTGAGGTCGGGGAGCGAATTGAAATCTGGCGGAGGAGGAGCTGGTTCGGCGGCATCAGACGAAGGCTTATCCTTCTCGGCTGGTGAAGGAGGGGCCCGAGGGGTTGATGATGGGGGTTCCGATTGAGCGTTCGGTTGTGATGGTGGAGGAGGAGCATTGTTTGAGCGGTTCTTCTGGGCCATTCCTCGTATCCATGATGCCGAGGAAGCGGCGTTGAGTCTGGAAGCTGTCGGGGCCAAAACGGCGGTTCGTTGAAGCGTTGGTAGTCGCGCAGAGCGCGCGACACCTTGCGCGATAGCTCTGGACAGCATTGCGGCGACGACGTCAGACCTCGGGGTCGTGGGCAGCGCGATCTTTCCCTCTGGTTGCCCTGAGGTTCAGGGGGGCTTTCTGTCGAAATAAGGAAAGCAACCGATATTCGTTGGGCAGAGGGAAGTTGCTGTGAAGGTCTGCTGAGGTTGTGTGGGCCGACGATGGTCGATTACGATGGAAACCCGTCGTTGACTGAGAGTACAGTATCAGAAACTTTTTTTCCCTGCTGAATGACACCAAGGTAGTGGAGGTGGTGAGTATTCTTAGCACGTTACAGGGGGGGTTAACCACTATAACCTACTAGGTGCCTATCACTGATTAGCCTTGCGTCTTCCCTGTCTCACTGGAAGTTAGGTACTTGGATATGTACATGGGTGGGCAAGCTTTGACAAGCCGAAAAACACCCGATGCCAAGACCACTTTGAACCAGCCACAAGTTGTTTTTTGATTACGTCATTGCTTATTCGGTAGTGGCTTGATATATCGACGGGGCGTTCCTGTCGAGCCTGTCCCGCCTGGGGAGAGAGTCACGTTACGGCCTTTAGTTTCAATTGCTAACAGACACCAAGATGCCCAGCCAATAAGTTCCGGCTCTGCTTGTTCTGAAATGTCAAAGAGGCGAGCAGCCGAGTCGTGCATCCATTGTTCTTAACCGCAAGAAGCCTTGTCGGATCTACAGGAATCCCTACCTGTAGATTCTTTAATTAGTCAACCACCGGGCTTGTAGACTACCTAAAACGGAGTAACCCCGTTGGATACTTTGCCCCTCTGCCTTTCTGCTTTCCGCAGACTGTACAGTCATTGGTCTGTCACCGCTTCACGTGCCAACATCTCCGGTCAGCGCCGTTCAATGGATACCTGTACCTAGATTCTCTTATCTCCTAGATATACTCCGTATACATCTTTCCAATCCTTCGTTTCCCTCAATTCAGCTTTCCTCACAACCCATAAACCCCAATTCCATTCCACCGACTGTTTAAGATGGCATTCCAGAGTGCTGCGTTTTAAGAGGGTGGTTGCCACTCGAGCGATTCACGTACCTAAGTCAGGTAGTAATCAACGATGGCGCCACCCTCGCGATGCATGTCCTCTCTCCATGATTATTTGCCTTGAAATACCCAAGTCTATTTATCCATCACGACACTCTAAGTCTCAACCACCACACCAGCAGCATTTATAGTTTGCGTAATTGCTTTGCGTCAAATACTACTCTAATTTTGGATTCGTCTACTCCGCACCATTGCCGACCGTCGCGTGACCCCATCTAACTCTTCCTCATCTTCTCTCCCCGCATCCCCAGTCGTACGATCTGTCTGGCCGCACGACGATCTGCGATTCCCTCCGTTTAGTGTTTTAGAGAGAACATCGCCGTCGCTGGACACAATGCGTGGTCGAAAGGCTGGCGTGGGACGGGCCTCCCGCGCTGCCGGCGCCGTCTCCCGCCCTACGCCAATTGTATCTGTCATCTCATCCGCAGCCACTTCTGCTCTGCCCACCCCTCTCAGTTCGGCATATCCCTCTACTTACGCTTCGGAAGCCGAACATGATTTCGATGAAGAGATAGAGAAGCTTCCTTTCGATGCTCTTAGCCTTGAACAAGCAACGCCGGACCAACCGAAGCCCAAACGATCCAAGCAGCGGCCTTTCCGGTTCCTCGACCTGCCCTCCGAATTGCGGCTCAAGGTATACGAGCATCATTTCGCCAACACTGGCCACGTGCTTGACTTGGATTCGGACAACTACAAGCGGATCCACCAGAAGCTGTCTATCCTCCGAACCTGCCGTACTATCTATGTGGAAGCATCATACGCTTTCTATAGCTCCCACCCAGTTCGCATCTTTCCCGCCGTCCCCGGGCGCTTCTTCAAGACCAAGAAGCCCCTACTGGCCCGCATGAAACCTGGACAGCGAGCATGCATCAACACGCTTGAGCTCCGCCTTGGTCCCGGTTGGAGCAAGCCACCTCGTGGGTGGGAGGTGAACGCGGCATTGGGCCTTAACCAATGCGTAAACGTCACGAAAATTACGGTCTTTGTCGAATGCGACCCGGGCAACGATATTTTCAAGGGCTTTCGCCAGCCAGGCGGATTCTTTGAAGCCTTTGCAAAGAAGCTCCTCACCGGTGTTCTCGAAGAGATGCCGTGGGTGGAAAGAGTGGAATTCGATGCCTGGCCGAGTGTAAAGAAGTCAGGCGCTCTAATGACTGGCCTGATTGATCTCATCACGTCGCGCGGTCTGAGGATAACCTGGGGACTTGAACGAGGCTGGACCGACGCAGACGAAGTAGAGCCCCCGCCAGTGGTGCACAATTATGCTCCTCTTGACAGCCTCCTCAATGCTAATAACAACATTTTGGTTCTGGCATGATATGCGAATCGGTCTTTTATGGATAATATCGGTTCATGGTATAACTTATGATTCAAATTGGACGAACGGTATGAAAACCATCCTCGTATAAATATCAGCACGGAAGGTGCTGGCAAGAATTCTGGTTGTTTGATCATTGGAAGCTTGATACTAGTTTGCTTCGAGGAGCTTCCGCTTCACTATTTTATATACCACGACTCACTCAGACCTCAAAATGAGAAACTTGATGAATAATATTGTGAAGCAATGATTTTTCGCTTTTCTAGCTCAATGTGCTGGGTTATATCAATGACTTACTTAGAATTTAACAGCATTCGAGTGAATTGGATGACCTTCTACGTTTCAGAGGATAGGGTCATTGTAGTGTCCAATTAAGCGCCAACCTGTAGTATTCTGGATTCTCAAGATGGATTAGTGAAACCAACAAACTTATTGCTAGCACCTAGAGAGGGAAGTATATCAACTTAAAACATTGATGAGATATACACGGTGTATACGGAATAAGGGTAAGTGTCTTTACATACTTACCTATATAGTAGGAAGTACGTTGAGATATTAAGACTTCTGGAGTTTGGTAACTGGTAGATCGGTATCATCAATTGAGATGCGGGATGTCTTTTTATCGATTCGACCCCACCAAAAATTTCCATTACCTACAGCTATCTCTGTTCTCTCAACTGCTGCCACCTCTTAATACCCAGTCCACATAACTACCTAACACTACATTGGAGCGCAGATAAACCTAGTCCTCAGCGCTCGTTCTGTTTTTGGTTCTTTATTTTGTCTGTGGCTTTTTTTCTCCAGGATTAGATACGCCTCCCCAAGCTTTACAATTCGCATCCTCGAAACCCAATTCACAGCTCTCGTCTACGGTCTACGCACCACGACCGAACAGAAAAGCCAACCAGCAAGCTCACGAACAAGCAAGCCGACACATCTCGCGTTCCGAAAAAAAGAAAGTAAAAAAAGAAAAAAAAAAAAAATGCCCCTCGACACATCAACCTACGACCTCGCGCTCCTGCGCGTCGACGGCCGCCGCTGGAACGAGCTGCGCCGGCTGCACGGGCAGATCCGCACGCAGGCGGCCGCGGACGGGTCGTCGTACCTGGAGATGGGGAACACGAAGGTGATGTGCGTGGTGTCGGGGCCGAGCGAAGGCGGCGGCCGGCAGCGCGGTGGTGCAGGCGGAGGAGGAGGAGGAGGGTCAGGCGGCGCTGGGTCGGGTGCGGCTACGGCGGCGGGCGGTTCGGGCGGCGCTGACGTCGTCGTCGGTATCGTTGTGGGAGGATTCAGTTCCGTGGATCGGAAGAGGAGGGCGCGGGGTGATAAGTAAGTCTGAGCATGATTCCAAGATATACAAGTCATGTTCCTGCTTGGTTCTGTTTGTTTGGTTCAGGTGTTCGGTATGGGGTTATATGCATTCTCAACTTCAACGAGCTAACCGCTTCATTTTCCAATCACAGACGCATCCACGAGCTCCAAGCAACAATAGCCAAAGCCCTCGCAGCCAACCTCCACGTGCACCTCTACCCGCGCTCGACCATCAGCGTCTCGCTGCACGTGTTATCGCAAGACGGCTCGCTCCTCGCGGCGCTCATCAACGCCGCGACCCTGGCCCTCGTCGACGCCGGCGTCCCCATGACCGACTACCTCGTGGCCTGCACGGCGGGCAGCACCTCGTCGCACTCGGCCGGCGACGAGGGCGCCGACCCCCTCGTCGACCTGAACACCCAGGAGGAGCAGGAGCTGCCCTTCCTGACGCTGGCGACGCTGGGCGCCACGGATAAGGTCGCTGTGCTGGTGTGTGAGACGCGCGTGCAGGTTAGTAGGCTCGAGGGCATGATGGCGTCGGCTGCGGACGCGTGTAGAGGCGTGCGCAACTTTTTAGATCAGGTTGTACGTGAGAAGGGACGTAAGATGGTTACGGAAGGCGCGGTTGAGAAAGGTGCTAGCATGGCGATGGATATCGATGTATAGGGTTGGTTAAGCAGTCAGTGAGTGGATGGTCATACCGTAATACTGCGGTTGAGTGACCCTCGAGCTCAGGCAATGCACCCGACAAGTAAGTAGTTAATTGTGTCATCAATTCGTTGCTTTTTTTTTACACTAAATACTCAAGGCTAACATCAACACCTATTTTACAGTTCCTCATGCTTTGGCGGAGCGTCAGTGGCTTCCGGCGTGGGTTCCGCACCCTGCCATGACGTGGTCTCTGGCTCAGTCGGTACCTCAACCTTAACATCTTCCTCTAGCTTCACTTCGACAGTCTCGACGGGCTTCTCCGCTACGGGCTCGCCAATGATTGCCTCGGGTAGCTTCTTCTTGGGTCCTTCGTTCATGCGGATGGCGTCAATCCAACTTTCTACGCTCGCGTGGCTGAAATCACCCTCGTAGTGTCGCGACCACCCCCTCTTAGCGTTTACAGCGACCAGTTCAACCTCACCGGAGAGTTCGAGACCCTTGAACACAGGCGCGACCTCTTCATTATCCGTATGAACTTCGAAGAAAGGGAAAAGATGACGCTTAGCCTGGGCGTGCTTGAAAGCGACCTCGGACAGGCTAGCCAGGGCCTTCTCAGCCGTCTCACCATGAGCAGCAGGAACGAAAGCTAGAACGCAGATGTGGGCCTTGGGATGCAAGCACTCGTTGGTGAGTATCTGGGAAGATGTAATCGCAGGAATAGGAGGGGCAAGTTCGGCCACCTTAGGCTTCGACTCGGCGGTGGGGGATTCGGTTGCCTCAGAGGCTTCAGTTGCAGTAGTTGAGGTAGTTTCAGAAGAATCCTCAGACGCCTTGTCCTTCTTATCCTTTTTGGCCTTCTTCTCGCTCTTCTTGTCACTCTTCGACTTCACAGGTGCAGGGTCTGGATTCGGCTCGCCGGCCTGCGACAAGAACTTGAGCATTTCAGGCTTCTTCATCTCTCCTTGGTACAATAAACCATCCTTGGCACCACCTGGTAGTAGGACGAGACTTGGATACGACTCAATGCCAAACATCTTAGTTGTCTTAGACTCCTTGTCCCGAACCTGAGCAAAAGAGATAACGTCCAGAAAGTCAATTGCCAAGCTACGCAACAAGGCGCTCGTGGTACCCTTGTCAGTAAACAGTATCGCCTTGGCGGTCTCGTTGTTGGTTGAGAGGAACGTATCGATATCCTTGTCGGTTACTCTCTTAACATGGTTGTTGATCTTGTCCACCACAGCGTTGACAATGGCCTTGGCGGAGCGCTCTCCTTGATAGTCCTCCACAACAGGCTTCCCGGTCTTTTTCCCCGGGCGGACGATTTTGAGGGTAGGGAAACCCTGGACTCCCATCATGCCGCATAGTTGTTTGTTCTCATCTTCGTCGCAGTTGACGGCGGCAACCTTGGCCAGGCCGTCGAGATTTTTGGCAGCCTTCTCATATGCGGGTTTCAAGTTCTGACAGTGACCACACCATGGCGCATAGAACTCGACCACCTAGTGTTTTAGGAGCCATCAGTGACCCAGCTATTTTGACTATGAGCTTCGGAATATGGTAAGCGGGCACTTACAGAGGTATGATTCGACTTCGCGATAAGTCTATCATAGTTCTTTGCGTCCACTTGGAGCACAGGGGAACTTTTCGTATATAAGCCAGCTTGCGCGGCCGGCAATGCAGAAAGGAAAGCTACTGCAGCGATAGCGGCAGTGGGGTTCAGATTAAAGTAATGCATAGTAGCTCCTCTCCCGTGGTAAGGTCACGGTCTTAGATATGAACAGCTAGATGCACTTGGGTGTAGAGTAACAAGGGTCACAGAGATAAACAATATTCAGCAGATATGGAGACAGACCATGTATGGAGAGGATGAGGACAGGAAGATGGATTAACGTGGTTGGCTTCTCGAGAACTAGCCGAATATTAAAATAAGTGTAGAGAAGTGAGAATGTTGACTCTTTTGTGAGGCACAAGAGGAGAAAAGGCCACGGTGGAAGAGTCGAGGCAAACTTGCTCGGCAAAAAGAACAGATATCAGCTGTTAGTGAGTTGCCCCTCCAAGGTGAATAGAAAAGAAGAAAATAGTAACCATGCAAGCTGTCATCCTTGTCGCAGCTTCCCAAAAATCCGGGGATTGTGTGGCTGGAGCTGCAAAAGAATCAGGCTCTCATTGGCCAGTTCTCAGCGGGCTCGAACCACTATCGCCCGTGGTCTGGTAAAGCTGTGGCGCGAGCTGTCTCTTGCGGGCGCTAACTGCCTGCACGCTAATGGGGAATTGGGGATGGTGACTTCAGCGGGGTTATCGTTGAGCTGATTGATACGGTACATACTTGGCTTGCTTGGGTAGTCGAGGGTTCTTCCCAATTCATCTTCCTTTCTACCTTTCAATTGGTAGATTATCTGGTAGCTGGATATCAAGACAGAGAGATTCAGAATAACTACCTGGCCGACGCAGCGTTCTCTGTGACAAAATTCAGCATTCTTTGCTACTGCTTGCTTAAGTGGCTCCTTTGCGGCCGTGATTCTTGGCGACAACCAGGCTGCCACTCGATAACTTGTTAGGGTTCCCTGCATCGCAATCGCAGCGCCCTCGGCAAGACGCAAGCGCATAAGTTCCCAACAGCTCTCCAACCTACGCGACGACGACTATCTCTCTGAACGTCTTCCTACGATCAAATCAGACCTCGATCTTGAGCTCCTGCGCCGCCTTATAATAATCACTGCGGGTTCGTCCTCGCCATGGCGGCCAACGTCCCAGCCAAGCTCAAGCCCGCGGGCATCACTCCATTCATTGTGCGCGCTGTCCAGCTCGAAAGCGCAAAGCCTGTCATTGCCTATTGGTGTACGTTGCCTTACGCGCAAGATCACATATACGCCGGACGGTCTGCTAAGATGATGTTCGTGATCTAGGCTATTACTGGGTTGTGCAACAGATCCTGAAGAAGCAGCTTCATAATGCCGACGAGGAATGTCTCCAATTCACCACCACTATCATGGACAAATTAGAGCAGGTACAGTGCTCCTGGAAATCTAGCTCGGAGGGTTGCTTAGATTGCTCATGCGTTATGTCTGCACAGATGAAGACAGACCAAGCAAACAACGATGCTATACTTGACGATGTCGCAGGTCAAGCGTACGTCGAACAGTTTGCGCAAGAAACATTCGACCGAGCACTTCGACCATTGAAAGCCAACAAAGTCACACAGTCAGTCACAGCCACTCCTTGATCTCATGTTTTCCACTATGCTGTAATCAGAAGCGACTAACGCATATAACGCAGACAAACCGCTAGCACATTCGAAGCAGCAGCCACATTCTTCCAACTCGTCAATATCTGGGGTCAGCCCGAGCCTGAAACCCAAGACAAGATCAAGTATGCCAAATGGAACGCTGCACGAATACTCAAAGCGATCAAGGAGGGCAAGGACCCAAACGAGTCAAACCCGAAACAAGAAGAACCTAAAGCAGAAGAAAGCGTCGTGCCTCTTGATCCTAATGACCCGGAGGTACAGATGATCGGCTCTACCCAGCCCCGGTCAGCAACGGTTGAGGACGTACCAGACGACGGGCGAATGCCTCATGCGCCAACGTCAAGCTATTCTCTCAACGCCGCGGCACCAGTCTCCGCTCCTAACTCTCCTCTTCCTCCTACGGCACAGGTACCAGATCCTGTCTCTCCTATAGCACCTCCTGATGTGCCTGCTCAGGACCCAGGCAGCTATTTCCCCAGCGCCCCACCACCAACTAATCAATCTCCCCTTGACTTACCATCTACCACAAGTATGCCACCTCCGGGATCAGTTACTCATGGTAACTTTGGGGTGCCGCCGGAAATTCCAAGCCCTAGCTCACATCATCCATCAAACCCTCCGTCCGTTTCCTTTGCGTCACCGTCACCTGGCGCTCCATCCTCCCCCCAAGACTTCTACCACCCTCCTCACCACCACCAACAAGCGCCAGCTCCGCCCTTCATCCCTCCTCCACAACAGCATTATACCCCCACTCAAGCTCCATCGGCGCCTCACAATTATCACACTGGCTACTCCCAACCAGCAGTACAAAGGGCAACACCCGCTCCCCCGCCACAGCCAGCACAGCAATATGGTGGCAACAGCCAACCAACAGGGGCGTATAATTATGATGATATGGCCATATCACAGGCGCAAAAGCATGCCAAATGGGCGATATCTGCCCTCAATTTCGAGGATGTTCCAACAGCTGTGCGAGAATTACAAGCGGCGCTGGCCACTTTGGGGGCGCGGTGATGCGAGCAGCGACTCTTTTAAGTGGACTTTGTCACATGTCATGGCCCGTTTTCATGGCCCACGAACAATTTAGTGTATATGAAAAGAGTCCCACCTATTGTGATCAGCAGCATTTAGAGAAGTGTACATACGCGAAACGCAACAACAATAATACCATGATAATGATGAATATTGAGTATCGCCCAGTAGCTTGTCTTCTACAATTAATGTGATCATCATCTTCGTTAGCGTGATGGCCCTTAACATATGAACCAAGACTGGAGAAGGTACGTGTCAAACACTCGATTTCATGGACTATCTACAGTATCACTAAGCTATATAGAATTTATCTCTTCCCAAGCCTTACACAAACGAAGCCCCGTTAGCCCCAATAATCTGCCCCGAGACCCAACTGCTCTCGGGACCCGCGAGGAAAGCCACGACCTCGGCGATCTCAGCGGGCGTTCCGAGGCGATTAAACGGGGTCTGGCTCGCGATGCCCTGAATCATAGCCTCGGACTTGCCCTCGCGAAAGAGCTCCGTATCCGTCGGGCCCGGCGCAACGGCGTTGACAGTAATCCCCTTGCGCCCCAGGTCCTTGGCCAGCACGCGCGTGAGCTGCTCCACGGCGCCCTTGGTCGACGCGTACAGGCCGTACGGCGGCGGCACGGCGCTGCTGTGCGCGATGCCCGTGCTCACGAAGATCAGGCGACTGCCGCCTCCCGCCGGCATGTGCGGGGCTGCCGCCTGCGCGAGGAATAAGGGGCCTTTGACGTTGAGGCTGTAGGCTTTCTCGAAGGCGGATTCGGTCACGTGCGAGAGGTCTAGTAGCGGCATTGTGCCTGCGTTGGCTACGACGATGTCGATGCGCCCGAAGCGCGAGACGATGCGGGAGACGAGGTCGCGCATTGCTGAGGGGCTGGAGGCGTCTGCTTGGAATGCTAGGGCCCGGTCGGAGGTGGAGGGGTTTGAGGATGATGAGAGTGTGGCCAGGGCTGTTTCTGCGGCTGAGGCATCACGGCTGTAGTTTAGGATGACGATTGCGCCGGCTGCTGAGACGCGTTGGGCGACGGCTAGGCCGATGCCTTTTGTTCCGCCTGTGATTAGGACTACTTTGTCCTGGAGGTTGTTGTTGCTGGCCATTTTGTTTGTGTTTGACGCAGGGGTAAGGAGGCTCTTAGGTGATATATTTGGTGAGCCCTTTGAATGAGAGTTGCTAGCTGGTATTTATTGTTGGTGTCTTGAGATGATCGTGGATGATTATCGTTAATTGTCTGAATTGCATTGACACCAGCTCAAGGAGCCTTCATGACTTGGTCTTTATACCCATCTTGATTTAGCCTTCAGCTCACCAGCTGAGCCCTCGTAGTTAGATCTAAGGTATCTTAAATCCGTAATCGCGATATATACACACTGCAAGCTATCACCGAACCGCGAGGCTCCCATTTGAGCTGTAAGGCCGGTTTGTTGTGTTGGAATACCGTGAGAGATAGTCCGTAGAGCCGGGCCGCTTCATGATGTCGGATTTATTGCTTGACTGTGGGTTCGCCAAGACACTACGTTTCTATATCCGGAGGCCGATAGTCTTTACAGTCTACTCTAATCTTCTTGAGTGTCTATCGACATCTTCCTTGTAGTTCTCTAGGTTCGATCATACTTCGTGATTTATAGTCAATCGCAGCAGTCTCATGTTAGGCTGATGAGGATTCACCAAAAGCCGGGTTTCAGGGGTAAACTCATGTCCTCAGGTTTTGCCCCATTGTTTTCTCCTCTCGTGTTAAGGCACAACTTTTCTTTGCCAGTGTTTCCTCTCCGGACATGGAGCTAAAGCAATTCGGGTCGATTTGTGGTCTTTTTTTGTTGCACTCTAACGGTCTATCATGGACTATGGAGGTTTGATACAGTTTTGATACTGATATATCCGGCCTCAGTGCTCGGGTTTGGATCATTTCTCAACGACTAAAGCCGATCCTTGCTCGGCGGGGTCGCTCCACACGGTTTATCTTCTGGTTGGCTACGCCGTCCGAACCAATGATCGCACATTCGGCCATTAATATGTACAGTACAACATCCTACGATGGGACATGACGTGTGGTGGTGGTCCGCTGCTACGTAAGGCTTCGTCCCCGCACACAACCTACCGCCCGCTCACTAACGCGGAGTCGCGGACTGCCTGCATAGTCCCACATCATGCCATGATCTCACTTATCTCCCGAGGCTTCCCCCTCACAATAACTAATCATCTTGATAAGTCCGACCTAGATTCCTAAGCTTTGCGCGTCGGAAAACTAGCCGCAACAAGCAAAGTCCTGAGCCTTCGTGGAGGTGACACCGTACTATCTTAGTCTATCTATCACCATGTCGTCAAGCGTGCGTGCCTACGAGAGAAATTCATGACCTTCGCTTGAAGTCCCCTCCCTCTCGTCCGACTGAGAAAAGACGCACGGTAGGTTGCAAGGGAGGAGCCTACATGATGCATCCTCAAATGGACGGCTGACACTGACCATGATTGGCCATACACGAGAGCCGTTGGAGACGCTGCATATTATTCAGCGTAGGAGCCTCTCGTCCTAGGTTCACAGTACAAAGAGCGGAGCGTAAGGGATGGATAAAAGCGATGAATATATAAGACATGGTGTCTCACCGTCGCATTACCATCTACTACCATCATCAGTTCTCTTACCCCTATTAATTAGCTCTCCTAGCTGCAGCTCCAACCCTCCGCCGGCGCCACCTCATCTTCACCAAACATACCAAGGAACTTAGCGCTCAAGACCCATCAAAGCTTCTCACAATGACTTCACTACCCAAGACCTTCAAGGGTGCCGCCATTGTGAAGAGCAACGCACCTGTCGAGATCAAGGAGTTCGACCTGAGAGAGCCCGGCCCCGGCGAGGTTCTCGTCAAGGTCATTGCCTGCGGCGTGTGCCACACAGATCTCTTCGTAGCCACCGGTGCCTTCGGCGAGTTCTGGCCTCGCATCCCAGGTCACGAGATCGTTGGAGACGTCGTTAGCGTTGGCTCGAATGTTACCCGAGTCAAGAACGGCGACAGAGTAGGCGGACCATGGCACGGAGGTCAGTCATATTAGTACTTCACGCAGCAAAACATGTACATCTATCTACAAAATGCATTCAGGGGACTAATATTCTCTTCATGATGGTTAGGTCACGATAACTCGTGCCGCAGCTGCGCCCGCGGCCAGTTCCAGATGTGCGACAATGGAAAGATCAACGGCGTCAGCTTCGACGGCGGCTACGCCGAGTACGTGATCCTGCGCCAGGAAGCCGTGGTCCGCGTGCCCAAGGACCTCGACCCGGCGGAGACGGCGCCGCTACTCTGCGCCGGCGTGACCGTTTTCAACGCCATACGCAAGCAGCACGTGGAGCAGGGTAACCTAGTCGCGGTCCAGGGACTGGGCGGCCTGGGCCACTTGGCGGTGCAGTACGCCAGCAAGATGGGCTACCGCACCGTGGCCATCAGCTCGGGGAGCGCCAAGGAGGAATTCGCGCGCAAGCTCGGCGCGCACGACTACATCGACACGAGCAAGGATGACCCCGTCAAGAAGCTCCAAGCGCTGGGCGGCGCGGCCCTGATCGTCGCGACGGCGCCGAACCCGAAGGCCATTAGCCCGCTCATCGGCGGTCTCCAGGCCGGCGGCAAACTGATTGTGCTGGCCCCGATCGGCCCCGTCGAGTTTGATACTGGCATCATGATCACCAAGGGTGTCTCGGTTGCGGGGTGGCCTAGCGGTCACGCGCTCGACTCCGAGGAGGCTATCCAGTTCTCGCTGGACCACGGTGTCAAGTGCATGATTGAGAAGTTCCCGCTCGCCGAGGCGGCCAAGGCGATGGATCACTGTCACTCTGGAAATGTCAGGTTCAGGGGCGTTCTTATCATGTAAAAGTAATAACAACAACTGAATATGAATAAGTTTTCACGTACAAAAGATTCCAATTTGGACAGTTGCAGGATGGAAGGCTTATTGTTTTCAGCACTTTGGATCTAGCGAATTTAAAGCGAATTGAACTCTATTTATGATATATTTGGCGTTATACAAATGCTCCTATCCTTTACGTGCACCTTGGTCCCTATTCCACATGTGCATCAGCCATCCTTAAAGGGGGCCTGATGCCAACAATGATAGTATTTCACGAGCAATTTTATGAATTCCGTGAGTACCACGCACTCCTCTGAGAGGATATATACTGTGTGGACCATCGATAACAACGCCTACAACATATCATAATGATCGCATTATACCTACAAGTTAAGGAGTAATAGACTAATCATCGACTGTCCCCTCTCATTCACCACAAGTCACTTACTCATAGCCCACCTCTTCAAGTGCGGGGGGTGAGATTTCTCCAAATTTCCCCGCAGCGCTTACTGTTAACGCTCATTTGTAGGGCTGGATTGGAACTTCCCCCTGTCTGCCGCCCAAGCTAGTGCGGATCTAAGATCTTCAACCCTGCGTCATCGCTCCTTTGCGCTGATCCATTCAGAAAACAAGTTCTCATCGCGAGCGCCGTCTAGGTGAAACATTGGCGTCAAAACTTGGCCATGGACGAGGTTATGCCTGCAGAATGGGCGCTCTAGAGAGAATAATAGGTGGGAAGATCTCGTGGTTAATGTTTACTTTTGTATTTCTTGTTTAGATAATATAGCGGTCTAAGTTCAATTGGTCGATTCATGAATAAAAAGTCTCATCCCGAGCGCGGACGCCTTCTCTTGCGAACTGTTGACCAGAAAAGCAAATCTTCAATTTATTTTCGCTGCGAGAAAGGGGCACAATAAAGAGGTTAAAGAGAATAAGAATTAGTAAAAGATAGTCTTCTTGTCAAATAAGGATCCGATACATAGAGCAGTTCCATAGCTGCCCGTTATTTTCTTCAAGCCATGGCCAAGATACCTCCAGCGCCTAAACCCAGGATCTCCAGGTCTCCCCTACAATTCTCCCTCCTCGCAGCCCTCCTGCTCTTCACAAGCCCAATCTCATCATCCAAAACAATAACAACAAGCACAATAACAGCAGCGCCAACAACCTCAACCTCCACCGCACCCCCCGACTTCACCGACGACAAATCCTTCACCTCAGCCATCCTCAACAGCACCAACGTCTACCGCGCAAACTACAACGCCTCAGCGCTGCTCTGGAACGACACCCTCGCATCCTTCGCAAACGACTACCTATCCAGTTCCGCCGTAGGCACAGATTGCAAATTCGCGCACTCGGGCGGGCCGTACGGCGAGAACCTCGCGCTGGGCTTCGCCAACGCGACGGCGGCGGTCGAGGCCTGGGGCGACGAGGGGCGCAAGTATCATTATGGGAAGCAGGCCGGGTTCAGCGAGGCCACGGGACACTTCACGCAGCTCGTGTGGAAGAACACGAGCGACGTCGGGTGCGGGAGGAGGCTGTGCGGTGGGGATGGGGAGGGGAAAGGGTGGTATCTGGTCTGCGAGTATTGGCCTCGGGGAAATGTGATTGGGGCGTTTCAGGACCAGGTCGATAGGCCTGTGAATTCGGGTATTGGGATCGCTCCTTCGGGATGGTTGGGTTTTGCTGTGTTTGGCGTGCTTCTTTGGACGATGTTCTTATGATAATGGTCTCGGAGTGTGCTATTTGGCGCTTGAGGCATGGTTTTAATGGCTTGGATCGGATCACGCGGTGAACGCCTTCCTATGACAATGCTGTTTTGGAAAGGAGAGTCTCATGGGTTGGTCTAGTGTTGGACTCCAACAAAGGTAGAAATGTATAAACTACGGGTACCTAAATATATATACTCTTACATGTCACATTTTCGCATCTCTAGAAGTCCTTAAGCTCACTGAATAGACCTACTTCGTATACTCGGTGCAGATATTCACTTCTAAGACTTGAAAATGCGACGCATCATGTCCGCTGCAGGCGCGAGCGCAGTATGCCAAAGTGGCTTACGTCCTTCGACACATCCTCGAGGCCAGGAAACGCGAATCTAAGCGATGTGTATGTAGTTAGAAGACCATAACATTCCGGTTGACTGCAATTGGGTATATTTCGTCCTTTATTAAACTCCTTTGGATATCGACCAACCGTACCTCTAAGTGCGTGCCTAAAAGCTGACGTCGCAGAATAGTAACTAATGTACCCAATTATCGCCAGCACCGCTATTGTGTCAACCCCTTCTGTCCAGCCGGTACAGCAAATGGGCCATTCTCGGCCAGAGGGAACTTGGGCGTGCCATCCTCGTTCCACGTGAATTTCTGGATCCTAGCAGTGCGGTAAATGTCGCCAGGCGGGTTTGCCGTCGTCTGCGCGTGATACACAATGTAGTCTTCTGATCCATCGGGCGATGTCGTGTAGGAGGCGTGACCTGTGCCATAGACACCTGCAACTGTGTTCTATATGAGACTCCCATGTCAGCAACCAGTGTGTATTGCACATAAGATTTTCGAGTGTTATGTGGAAATTCATGCTCATGAATATTTAATATGAGAGACTAAGGGACACGGGCTAACTGACCTGATGGAATACGCACTGTAAAATATTGAGTCAGCCATTGTCGTATTAAGCGTAAAAATGGAGGTGTGGGAAATGCTCAAGATGTAATTGGTTTAAATGGTGGCCTTTGCTCTTTTGACAACGATTGAAGGGAAAAGGAAATGACTTTGAGTATTACTTACACCTTCGGTATGTTTCTTCCAGGACTGGTATTGCATTGGATCATTTCCAATGAGCTCCAGCATACCGAGGCAGTAAAATGGCGTATTAACTCGTGCCGCGGAATATATCACGAAGTTTTGGCCCGTTTTGGGGTTTGTGAGCTGCTGAGGTCCTTCGTTAGTTGCTAGCCGGATCGGTCTTCCGTACTAAGCAGCACTATGTTAGCTTTCCCCAAGTTTCGGTCTCTCTGTACGGTCTTTGATGCACTAACAGGCACTTGTTCCCACGGCTGATCCGGCACGCTTATCATGCGGCGCTCGAGTAACGTCGAGTTGACAGCCGAGGGACCCGACATCTTGGTGATGCAGAGATTTGCTGGCCATGCCGAGTACTTGTCTTGCCAGCAAGAGTATATGTGATATAGCTGGTTTTCGTACTGGAAATAAGTTCCGTCGATAGCGAATTGATCATATGTGTCAAGCATTGTAGGCTTCGACCAGTTGGCTTCCCAAGGATTCGGGCCATCCGCCGCCAAGACGAACATACGATGGTTGATGGCCTACATAGAGGCGTCAGTTAAAACATATATAGCCAAATGGGACGATCCTTATAAGTGCCCCAAGTACCATAATAGGATTCGTAAACACGACTTACTGGGCAATTAAAGGGGCACATAGCATCCAGCAACGGCGCCGGATTATCGCCATCCGAAGTGGCACTGAATATCGCATACCAAGACCCGGAGATATTATGAATTTCTGGTGCCCATAGACTCGTTGACCAAGGTTCACCAGACAGGGGATCTGGGTTAAAGATAACACGAGATTCCGCGTGATCCCAGTTGTCGGTGAGATATCTTGACCGTTTCAGGGTCACGTTGGAATTGGTGGAGTATGTGAACAGGTACCAGGTTTCGCCGCTTAAGTCACGATATTTGGTCATGAAAGGATCACCGACATTAAGGGTCATGACGGGATTCGAGTATGTTGCGTTGGTGGTCTTGTTCGTGCCGACAGAAGCAGGGTCCCATCCCATTGATGTGCCTTGATTGGGATCGAAGACCTGCGCAGTGACTGCAGCAATCCCTATGCAGGATGCCAGGGAAAATATCCCTTGAAGTTCAATGCCCCTCATGATTATCTTGTCCAAAGTATAATAACATAGACTATACGCTCCTTGCTTCTCTATGACAGCGGGGGAGGAGGGACGGGATAGACCGAGAATCGCGCAGGGCACCACTGTCGTGGGACACCGTTAAACTTAAGTACAGCGAAATATTCTACGCCAACGTACTGCTAGGGTTTATCTTCGATCCCAAAGGTAAACTTCGGGCGATTCAATTGCTCCCCTCACCGCAGTCGGTGTATGCTTCACCGGCTTCAGTCTTGTAAGCCAGATGCCCCGCACTCTATGCACCCCACAATGCAAATGGGAGATCTTGTATCGTCTAGGACTAGGAGTGGACGCAGGGAACATGGAAGGATGGAGGGTGGGAGAGTCTTTGTCATTATTATCATCTACGCTCTGTACGAGAAGCTTGAGAGATAGGAAGTGCTCTCGGATGACTGGTTCTAGACCTGCGTCCGCACATTAGATATTTCATCCGCAATATACACAATGAGATATGTCTCAGTGCCAGTGTAGAAAACGTCAGTGTCTCGGGGTTTACTGCTTACCTATGCCGTCCATAATCCGAAGTAAGACACTGATATCAGATGCTCTCGCAAAACTCCGATGTCCAAATATTCTTTGTTAGATAGGCCGAATCAAGTTTTACTTAGTGTCCCTAAAAGCCTTACGGAACTCGGGAAGGTAGAATGACCATTGGCCAACTAGACGGTTATCGTAATTCGAATATGTTACATGTTGTCCAAGCTCAGTTTCGGTCCTTTACTATGCCCAAGAAGGTATGTAACACCCAGTTAGGTGGGCCAGCTTTCTCTCTATCGCTCTAACTTGCCTCGACCCCATTATCCCGAAACCGAAAAATTGGTTCACTTAATTTTGTAGTTATGAAATGAAAGGATTTGAGTTAGGTAGTTTTGAGATAGGTCGCGCCATGAGCATAGCTACATACATATTAGCATTTAGCTAGCTTATTCTAAAACTGTAGAGCTGAAATAGGATTCAGTTCTGTTTCCTTAGTCTGTCCGCCCTCATTCCGTAACCGCTGTTACTGAATAGGGAAAGGTGCTTATAATCAGGCTTAGTCGGAGACAGAGAGCCCAATTTCAATATTGCTGTTTAAACAGAGCGCATGCACTCGTATATATGATAGGATTGCCTCAATCGTAAATCAATTCAAGCTATGCTCGCTTGATGTAACATTGCAGCAATGTACGGAATAGCGCCGCTTATTTTGGGCAAAGTCTATCTCTGCAGGGTAATTTCGTACCAACATATTGCCCAATTAACCCGCTATATTGCAGAAGGCGAAGTGGTGCTACTGCACGTTGATCTCATAATGTCAACCTATTTTTAAAAAAAAAATTGATATTGAAGTTCTAGAACAATTTCTACGCCCTCACAGATTGGTGGCGTTGCATCTGCGTGAAATATGATAGGCTTATCATCTTTATCTCTTTTAGACACATAATGTCTGGAGTAAAAATATTGCTATTTGGATGAAAAGGTCAAGCTCGTGAATTAACAGAGGACGCAACCCGAAAGTTCAGGCGCATTCTCAACTATATAGAAGTAGCAAGCGATGATTATGCACAGTTGGCTCCGGGCAGAGAATAGAAATTTTGACACTATAAAACTAGGAAGATCGCTGTCTGTAACGAATGGGGTATCGCTTTGGTGGCTAATTCTAGCCATTGAGTAATATAGATACAAATGATGAATGGGGAGGTAATATGTACGGAAGGAGTGGTAAATGGGGAACTAAACAACCTCATGTGCGACATTACATTGATGACAGATTCACGTAGCAGAAACTGTTGAATCATCACAAACTTTAGTCATAATCGCTAAATCATTTCTTCTCTGCAATTTCAAATGCTGTCAGACACGTTGTCTGTTTTGCTCGCCTTAGCTCCAGTCATCTTGCGCTCAACCTTGTCCGTCAAGAATTCTCTAGCATCCTTCGCGAACAGGCAGCCCAGGATAGCGATGGCACCGAAACCGAAACTGGCCAGGTACACAGTCTCGAAAGCCTGCGAGTAGGCGGTGGGAACAACGGCGGCGACGGCTTGGGCAACGTCGGATGTCAGGCCGGGGAACTTGGCCAGTGTGCCGCCAAGGACGGCTGCCGTAAGGGATGGAACCTGGTCCTCGGGAAGGCCGGCGGCGACAGCGGCGGGACCGACGTTGGCGGGTACGGTGTATTTGAGACGGTTCGACAGAATCGTGCTGTAAACCGTGACAGCGATGGAACCGCCGGCGGAGCGGATCGAAGCGAGCAAACCGGAGGCCAGACCGATATCCTCAGGCTTGCAGAATAGGGGCGCAATTGCTAAGGCGGTCAACTCGATTACGCCGACGAAGAAAGGACCGACGAGCGTCAAGGCAATTCCGGTGCTTAGTTTGCTAGGAGTGAGAGCGGCCAAAGATCCAACAAGGCCGACCATAGCGAAAGTCGAGAAGATGATCCAGTATCGAACATTGACTTGCTTGCCTCTCACAATAAAACCTCCGGCAATCTGTCCGATAGCTGTGGCGCTTGGAACGGTGGCCTAAGAAAGAATTTAGCCGAAAGGTCGTATAGGATAGATGACGCAGGGAATCCTTACCGAAAGCCAACCACCATAGTAGATGTCAGAAGTGAATAGTGCTTTGACCTGCTGCGGCCAAAGGAGCACAGCTGAGTAGTAGAACATCTATTGCACAGTAAGTCTACTACCTTTTGAAGCACGTCGAAGTGTGACTTACGGTCGCAACAGTAGCACAGGCTACTAAGCTGATGAAGCCGCGGTTACGGAAGAACCTAACGGGAATCGCAGGGTATGGAAGATCGGCGTAACTTTCGTAAATGAAGAGAATGATGAGAAGAATCCCACCAATGACAATGGTTGACAGAGTTGTGGCCGATTTCCAGGGGTAAACTGTGCCACCAACACTGATGCCAATCAAGAAAAGGGTGAGACCGGCAATCCACAAGAAAGTGCCAACATCTAAAGATTATCTAATCAGTCTATGCGGCACGTGTAATTTGGCACTCTGTCACTTACAGTCGAGCTGCGCCAATATCTGTCGCTTCGTCTTTCGCTCGTGCAGAAGATCAAACGTAGGAGGATGGTAGAAAATGAATAGTAGGACAATCGCAACAGCCGTAACGATGGTGTTGATGTGATAAGTCCATCGCCAACCCAGATTTGGATTTTCGTAAATCGCACGAGCTTCATGTTTATGTTAGCATAGTCCGCAGTACGCAGCTTGAATAGGGGCAGCCCGCAGCCTATCCCGCCAGAGGTACATAGGATTTATCACCCGGTACCTGGTGGGCTGCCCCTGAAAGGGGAGCAGGATTGTACGAACAGATGACAGAGCCGATACCAGCAATGGGCGCGCTGGTAGCGAAGATAAATGATAGAACCAATGGGCGATACTTGTTGGGAACCAGTTCGCCGATGGCCACATTAAAGCTCAGTTGTACCGTCTCGCCGATACCGTAAATGGTGCTGCCCACGATTAAGGAGTTGACGTTTTGAGCAGTCGAGCAGACAATGATACCGATGAGAGCAACGAAGTTGCCAATGATGAAGAACCATCTTCTACCGAAGAGATCCGAGAGTCGTCCAAGAATAGTATAAGTGAATGACAAGGCCAGAGTTCGGCCAATGTTGACCCAAGAAATGTAGGGACTAGGTCCTAGACGAGCAACATCGTCAGCACAGCAACTACTTTTACCACTCAAGACGAATGAACCGTACCAATATCCGCATTGATGTAAGTCAAAATATTAGTTGGGAAGAGTAGAAAGATGTAAGCGGATATGGAGGAGAGACAGAAGCCCTAGAGATTCTCATTAATATCGAAGAGCACATCAGCGGATGCCACTCAACTCACAGCCAGGGCTCCCAAAAAGCGAGCGGAGTAGAAATAGCCCTTGGGAAGGTCATCACCAAGCGCTTCCTTGCGGACAGAGATAGCATCGTCGTCACGACTCTGTTGACGGGGCGAGTCTGGTACAGACGACGCGGAGTCGAACTGTGCTTTAGTTTCGGTGGTCATGATGATTTTCTCGTCGGCCATTTTGGCGACGGTGCTTGACTCTCGATGGCTCTGTACGACACGATACTCAATCGACGTCCGGTCCTCATCGAACGAAACGGGAAAAAGAGAGAGAAATAAGAGAGGAGCGAGGTACTTTTACGCCTGGGATTGCCACACGAGTGGGCTCACCACGATCACGTCCAAGGCAGTGATCGGCCTTTTAAAAGGAGTTTTCTCTTGGTTAGGTCCTGCACGAAAGCTTTCGTGCATGGCGGTTCGATATAACTGCATTAGGTCTGGCTGTGGGCTCTGTGCTTGGCAGCTTCGAAAACCCTGTCATAGCGTACATTAGGAGATGAGGTCCACTAGAACTGCGCTGGACTGATAAACTACGCTGCAGTAGTGTTGACGGACGTGGAGCAGAATTCGGATGATCCTCGTCGTTATCCGTATTGGATACAGTCGACAAGTCGCCATGCCGAGAAAAAGTCCGCTCCCCCAGTATTCTGAACCCGGGCAGAAGCCGGGTACAGGGTAGTTAAGAGGAGTCAAGCGCAGCACTACAGGGTACAGTTCGCGAAGTGGGGGAGCATGAAGGCAAAGTGATACCTGGTCACAACCTGGTTGCAACGCTACTTTACTTGCCCGGTCCTGGTAACGTTTGAAAGATCGCTCCTGATATATACACCACTATGCTAATGTAGTTATGGTGCAGCGTAACCGAGGCTCGTGATAGGAAAAGCGTCTCTGTCCATAATTAACCTAAGTGCGCAGATAGTGTAGCGTGGAATATATTCCATATTCTTACAATATACACCATCCGTACACTGGCACGTAGGATGCTGATCGACTGGATGTGCCGAGGTGTGCCACGAGGGGAAGGGTTACAATTGCTACGTCGCCCGGAGTTTGTTAAATGAAGAACAACCCACATACTCGGGTACTATTCGGGCCACCGGCAGCCGCTTCCAGGGATATCAAGGTGGTATTTTATGCTTTATGTTATGCATAAAGCAAGATTGTTCGAAACACGTTGCTGTTGGGTAGTACCTAGCAAAGTTGAAACGTCGCAGCAAACAAAGCCGGAAGAACTGGAATTCAGGGCGGGGAACAATATTGTGCACACTACCTCGTCTAGCTAGTAATTAGTAGTCGACGAGAAGTGTAAAGGCGTTGCCCAATTATCACGCTTAGTTGTCTCCTCCTAATCCGGGGACGATCGGCAGCCATTCCGCCAACACCATCACATACGCTACCAAGTCCTGCAGTATGGCAACTTTTCACTGCTGGCCAATGACACCAAGAGTTTTGGGTTGGTC
This sequence comes from Xylaria sp. FL0933, assembly GCA_022578765.1. Lineage (NCBI taxonomy): Eukaryota > Fungi > Ascomycota > Sordariomycetes > Xylariales > Xylariaceae > Xylaria > Xylaria sp. FL0933. The sequence goes on along the minus strand of MU389731.1, from coordinate 192,488 downwards.
AGTGTAACCTTGATACCTACACAAGGGTACCGGCTTAGTCTGCGTGAGCGTGCGTAAGCCTTGTCACTATCAGCCTACCCCTGACAATACCTGTCGCGATACCATCACGGCTTGTTATCCGATTACTTGGAGACTGCACTGAAGCCGTGCCTTGTTGGCCTGGTCACGATTATGCGGTACTACGTTAGTATCAGGTATATAGCCTACGTGTGCAGGTAGTAATAGGTAGGTATTAGAAATGTGGTATATTAGTGTAGTGTAGTCTGATGCAGCATATATAGTGCTGAGACCAATATTCGGATCAGTCCGGGCCAATAAGTTTTGGGGGCGGCTGGGCTTAAAGCTTGCTCGCCTTCCACTGAGGCTCCCTCTTTTCCGAAAAGGCCTTGAGTCCCTCGAGGATATTCTCGCCGCGTTGCAACTCGGCAAACTCCTTCTCGAGCGTCCACTCGACTGCTCGTTCTACGCTAGCCGTCTCCCATCCTTGTCGTAGTCCAGCACGTGTGCAGATGATGGCATCCGGGCTGTTCTGGGCTATCATCTGGGCGTATTTCACCGCCTCAGCTACCACCTGATCTTTGGGCACCACCTTGTTTACAACCCCCCATTGATACATCTCCTGTGCAGTGACCTTCCGACCTGTCATGGTAATCTCAGAGGCTCGCTGCAGCCCAATGGTGCGTATGAGCCGTGGTAAAGCGCCTCCTATGGCGGCAAGGCCCCTCTTCACCTCGGGGAGGCCAAAGTAGGCGTCTTCGGCCGCCACGACGAGGTCGCAGTTCACGACAAATTCGCAACCGCCTCCCATGGCCAGTCCGTTTACGGCAGCGATTACGGGCTTCTTGCCGAGCCGGCGGCTTAAAGGCTTGAAGGCCGGCGAGTTCCCCATGCGGTTCTTGGGATCTGAGTCTTCAGACATGGAATTGTTCCATTCTTTGAGATCAGCACCTGCTGAGAATGCCCGGCCGGTGCCTGTGATAATGGCTACGCTGAGGCGAGGCTCTTGGTCGAACCATTTCCAAACTGAGTCCATCTCCCACTGCCCCGTGGTTGACATAGCGTTGAGATCTTTTGGTCGATCCATGCGCACCAAGACTACTCTTGGGGCTGGGTACGACAGCTTTAGAAAAGTAGGGGTTGGTGGCGGAGGAGTTTCTGTTGGCGCTGCCATAGTGTCGTCGTATATGAGCAATGAGGTGTAGTATAGTGTATCGTATATGGTTAGGTTGTATAATAGAGCACGGCTGATGGCTGCAAACGACACTGTGGTGATACACTTCCACGTTGTGGCGCAAAACGTGGTGTGTTGAAGATTAGCTACGCCATACTATACATGCAAGACATCCTGATTTCCACGTTTTCCCCACGATACATAATTCCTTTTTCAGCCAAGATCACGGTGGCATGTTACTGATCCACCATCTACACTAATCCTTAGTAAAATACCAACATGCAGCACCGACCGGGATTCCGTCAGCTCGGCACCAGTATCCGCTCTACTAAGGTAGTGTACATATGCTAGTTTAGTCAAGATCCACCAAAGCGCGATACTAATATTGTGTGTAAGTGGACTAAATATGTAAGCAAGAATAACAGAATGAATCCGAACTTGTGCCCGAACCTTGCCTAGAGCCTGAGGAGGGTCGATGGAAATAATTACCCAGCGCATAGACTAGATAGCGGGCTTTTCATGTTTCCCTTCGAATAGTGGTTTATCGAATGATTCTCGTCGACAGTAGCTTGAACTTAGTCTATGTTACCTACACTCGTATATCGGGGTGGCGTCACAAAGGTTACCAATCTGGGTAACGGTGTGGTGACACACGCAGGGCAGGGCGGTTCTTGACGCAAAGCCTTCTCTCATCATCGCCTCGTGGCAATCCTTCTTTCAATAGTGGCTATATACTAACCTAGTCTTACAGCGGCACAACCAATAAGTTCTAGAATTTCGATAAAGGCTTTTGCTTTTGTCAAGATCTAAGTAAAGATGAAAACGTGGCGCTCCAAGGATTAGTTCAGTTGAGCGTTGCCAGTCTCTATAACAACCTATTGGTTCTTGGTTGCGTACTGGCGTTACATATATACAACACATGCAAAATTGTTATATGTGCTCGTACCTCCTCGTACGCTGCGCTTTTCTTGCAGTCGTCGTTTTAACCTTATTCGTAACTTATGCGCGGACACTACTAAACGGGAGCTACATGTCCCGATAGTCTAGATCGCCCAGTAGTGCACGCGTAGCCCAAACGCAGCCAGAAACCGGGTCTGTCAGAGAACGAAGAAATTTACTGGTTTCGTATTGTCCCGTAGCGACCCCGTCCGTTCCCTTGGCATCCCATGCATAAATCTATTATTTGGCATAAATGCATTAAACAACATACGTGTACGTAGCAGGGTTTGCAGAAGCAAACCCTTGGAAATCCAGTCGGGAATCGTTAATAATACGGAATAGTCTGCGCTCCTCCACAAGCTCATCCTGCCATCTCATATGCATGGTACTATTCTATGTACGTGGTCTGCTATGATACGGAAAGTGTGATACAGGCTCGGCAGGGTCCACGTAGTGTAGTATAATCGAAACTCGGCGTTACACTAGAATCGCGCAATTGAGCTGTGTTTCGCTGCCGATCTAGCTGCAAGTGTCAACCAACAGTACAAAAACGGCTTTTTCGACCGGAAACTAGTCTCCTTTGTCTCCAGCACCCGTGGTAATGTCCGTGCCTTTCCCGCAATTCGGCCTGTATTCCCATGTTTTAGCCCATATTTTCGGTCGCTTACCCAGGGATGTTTCCGAGAGCCCAGAATTTTGCATCGAATGGAAGCGGCCCTGGTCAGCGGGGAGGTTCTGCGAACTCCTAATCGAATTAGCTGGTATAACTCGTTCTATTATTATGTAACGTATCGTTGTTATACCACGATGAGAAGGGATCAGCATCTCCTGTTCGCGTGCAGGACGCCATCCCAGGTTCAATCCAGGCGCTATGCCAATCTGGTGTAACGTCGGCTATCTAGCTTCTGGTATTTAAACAGGGGCCCTTTAAGGCCGTTTTTCGCTCGTACCATGTTGGCTGCAGTGCAGGTAGAGATAATCGAAATTATGTTTTATGTCTGGGCACGGCTTAACAAGCTATTCGTGTCAGATCGAAGCTATTTTCGGTCCCGGAGTTAGGCGACTTGAGTCATGTTAATCCACTCATAAGCTATTTGTCGATCGCGACCTTTTTCGTTGCGGTTTGGCTGAGTTGTAGGTTTATTCTTCGTAATTCCCGAGCAGTTGCAGAAACGAAAAAAAAAGAGTAAAATGCGTATCTACAGGTCCGAAGAGATCACGATCCCGACAGATCAGAATCTGACGGAGCTGCTTCATTCTTCGGCGCGCCCGGACCTCCCGGAGTCTCATCTCATTGCCAAAGACAACCTCACAAATCGAAGCATCACGATAGGCCAGTTAAGGGACCGGGCTGGCAGAATTGCGAAAGGCTTCCAGCTTAAGCTCAGCCCTACAGATCAAGCTCGATGGGCGATCGTTCTTCCGAATAGCGTCGACTTTCTCGAGCTCGTGCATGCGATTCTCTGGACTGGTGGCGTTATATGTCCGATCAATCATGCGCTGAAGGCCTCCGAAATAGGTCACGGCCTCTCGGTAGCACGGCCAGACTTTGTCGTTTCATATGGCCCTACGGTCCCTGTGGTAAAAGAGGCCTTGGAGATCGCCAGTAAGCAGCTTGCCGACCAGGGTGTGGCCTGGAAAAGACCCGAGATCGTCACTATTGTTTCGGGGGTATCAGGTTACCTGCACGTGCCAGATGATTTCTTTGCGCCCGAGCGCTTACCAGTTCCCCATTACCCTGATACACGGACGCGTTTAGCAAGTATCCATCTGTCGTCTGGCACCACGGGGCTCTCGAAGGGTGTTGAATTGACGCATTATAATTTCGTCGCCAACTGCTATCAGCTCTTCGCCCGGGACCCCAAGGCGTTCAACTCGGACGCGCGGTGTGTGGCTTTCACACCATGGACGCATATCGGTAACACGACAATGCCGCTATTCCTAGGTCCTTGGACAGGAATGCTGCACCACGCCATGCCGTCGTACAACTTTGATGAGTACGTCAAATTAGTGGGCTCCAACAGAGCCACTACCTTCCAAGGCGTTCCGAGCGTGGTCCTGCAGCTCGCCAACTCAGACGCCACCTCGCGGTACGACTTCTCGCAAGCTCGGGTTATCAATGTCGGTGGCCTACTGAAGCATGAGCTCCAGCAACGCCTAGAGAGCATAGCCCCTTGGAAGCTGAACCAAGTATACGGGATGACGGAGGCGGCCGGTTACGTAGCCTACCAGAAAATAGACGAGAAGCTACCTGCTAGCGTTACGGGCAGGCTACTCGCAAATATCGAGGCCTGTCTCAAGAAAGAAGGGACTACTGAAGATGCGCCAGAAGGTGGACCAGGCGAGCTATGGATCCGTGGGCCTAACATCACACGCGGTTACGCTTTCAATGACGAAGCGAATAAAAAGGGGTTCCCTATACCGGGTTGGTATAACACAGGCGACGTCTGTACCATTGATAAGGAGGGTACGGTTAGCGTCGTGGGAAGAACAAAAGACTTGATCAAGTACAAGGGCTTCCAAGTATCGCCTGCAGAGCTAGAAGGGTATCTCAATACGCATCCGCACGTCATTGAAGGGGGCATCGGTCCTACTTGGGATGAGAGTCAGCTTACCGAGCTGCCCACGGCTTGGGTTATCCTGAAGGACCACTTCAAGACCGTGGAGCAGCAGAAGCGAGCACTCAAACAAGTCCAAGACGACGTCGATAGAGCAGTAAGTGGTTACAAGAAGCTTAGAGGTGGCGTGTGGCAAATCAGCCAGCTACCCAAGAACCCGACGGGCAAGATCTTGAGGAAACAGCTCGTCGAAATGAGGGATGGTTTATGCTCCTTGGACAACGCCTTAAGGGCTAAGCTCTAGTTGGGTTTTCACAATCGCCATAGTGCTATCTATAAACTTGTATATATTTGAGACGATGCTATTGATTGAGTACCTTGTATATATATCTCAGACACAGCTCAAGCTGGATGCCGAAGCGAAATACGGTTATTCTTTCTACGAGCAAGCTTTAGGACCAATAGTAGAATTGGTACCCTATCTAAACGCCCTCATAGAACTGGATCGCATTTTTTAGGGACCATGATATGCAATACAAGACTGTCGGTAGACTTGCGATGTATCGTAATCCCCCAATTCTCCCTACTTTCGCATTGAACTCCTTAACGGTCATGGTAACGAGTTCCTGGCCTGCGGTGCCGGGCTATAAGTATGAGTGTCGTATGGGGAAAATCCGAGACGTGAACCGTACGCGCTGAGACCCATGGAGTGTAGATTATAGTGCATTGACTGTCTCAACGAAGCCACTGAGCTTCCCCTTATTTGGGCAATATTGACAGTCTTCGTGATATGGAACACCGAAAGAGCTGTGCATGAGCCCAAAACTTGCAGCTTGGGCCGGAAGGCCTTCCGGTTGCCCATCGAACCTGGAGACCGTAAAATATCATTGTAACTTGAATCGATTCTCAAGCCCGTTATGGTGATCAGACCACATCGTACAAATTTACCTACCATAAGCAGCACAGTATCCCCATATCATCGCCTCCGTCGTGGGGTTCTGCAGCTTGCTATTTCACGTAGAACTAAACTAACTCCTGTTTATAATCTATAATATAACTTTTGTGTTCCTCTTCTAGTATAGTCTACCTAACATATTGGCATGCTACGATGCCAAGAGGTTTCAGTATGAATCAAACCGATAAATCACCGCATGCCTAGTCCTCAGTTTTCACGTCGTCCTTCTCTGACTTCTTCTTATCCGTGGCGGTTTGTTTCGCCCACATTGCGTGGTAGCTTCCGCCAAGTTCAAGGAGCTCGCTGTGCGTGCCCCTCTCGATTATTTTGCCCTTATGAAGTACCAGGATCTGGTCTGAATTGACAATTGTAGAGAGACGATGCCTGCATTGCTTGTGTTAGCACTCCAAACTCATATATGTAGTTAGAATCATACGTACGCGATTGTAACCGTAGTGCGACCAGAAGTTACCCGCTCAAGAGCCTCCTGAATTTGTCTCTCTGTGTGCGAATCCAAAGACGCAGTGGCCTCATCTAATAAAAGAATTCGGGCATTCTTCAGAATTGCACGCGCAATAGCAATCTATGAACAGTTCTTAGCAGGTGATACTTAATTGCTATAGCCAGATGATAGTTACTTACCCGTTGACGTTCGCCGCCAGATAGCTTAAGTCCTCTCTCGCCGACTTTCGTCTCAAACTGGTCTGGAAAGGACATGATACGGTCGTAGATATTCGCTGCCTTGCAGGCCGCATATACGTCCGCCTCGGACGCTTTGGGGTCAGCATAAAGCAGGTTGTACATTATCGTAGCATTGAACAAGACCGTATCTTGTGGCACCACGCCTATGTGCTTGCGCAGCCCATCGATCTTTAGATCCCGAACGTCATGACCATCCACCGTGACTGATCCGTCGCCCACATCGTAGAAACGGAACAGCAGCTTCAGAATAGTGGATTTACCACTGCCCGATTCTCCGACAAGGGCTGTCTTGGTTCCTGGGGCAACAGTAAAGTCAACGCCGTGGAGGACCGCCTCTTTTTCCTGGTAGGAGAAAGTAACATTATTGAATCTGATCTCGCCCTGGACAGAAGGCAGGTCTTTCGCATCCGGTTTTTCTACGACTCCAGACTTTTCTTGGAACTGTGTCCTGTTAGATTTATAGCACCTATCATTGAGAAAAGTGTAGAACTTACCAACTCAAGCATACGCTCGGCTTCGATAAGATTATTCTGGAGCATCGTATAGAAGGTGCCAAAGAAATTTAGGGGAGCTTGCAGCTGGGCAAAATAGGTTATGAGACTGACGAAGTCGGAAACCTCTTGCTGGCCGTGAGCGATCTTGTAAGCAGACACGATGACGATGAGAGCTACACCAACGGTGAACACTGAGCTCTGTGTGAGGTTAAGGAAATTCAGTGACACGATTACGAGTCGCTCAGCTTTCTGATATGTTACGACATGGCTCTTATACTTTTCTGTCTCCGCGGGCACAGCGCAATTGTGTTGTACGGTTTCATAGGACATGATAGCGTCGGTCCTAGCTCACAGTCAGTATTATAATTCAAACAAAGAGCTTCATCACCCACTTTGACGCCTCCATTTCTCTGGCCTTGGACGCCATAGTCCTTCTCTGGCTTGCCCGGAATTTAGCCATGTAGATGGTCATAAAGATGTAGGACCACATAATGACCAGAACGATGAGAGTGTAAAATGCGTCGTACTTGAAGAAGAAAACAACGCTTGCTACACATATGTCGACGAGCATAGGTAAAACTTGGAATATGAAGTTTTCAAGGAACGTATTGATGGCGCTGCCGCGGCTCAGAGCACTTGTGACTTCGCCAATTCGCTTGCTGATGTGGAAGTCCATAGATAGGCCTAGGACGTGCTCGAAGGCAGCGCACGACAATCTCCGGAAGAGAGATTGAGATACAGGGATCCACAACATTGACCGAGCGGCTCCAATAATGCCCTGCTGTCCTTGGAGACCTCGATATACCACGTAGAGAGCTACTTCTTTCCAAGGGATTCTGCCATATCCAAGTGCCTCTACTAGCACACCAAGCTGCAAGGGAACCAGAATGTTCACTGTCACAAGTCAGTAGAACTCTCACAAAATATTGAAAATAAAAGCTTCAAATGGAACAGAGGCCTTAATATATGGCCATCTGCAAGGTACTGTCTGATTCTATGATAGCCCTTTGGCGCTCACTTCCGTATCGTGACTTGGAAGTGTAATAGCGGGGCAATGCATATATGCCAGATGCGTCTATGAGATTTTATTCTTCCAACCAGGACATCATATCGCTTTTGCGGTCACGGTACTAAAGCCATACCATAGGTATCAAGGAATGACAAATTCTTAACTTACCAACACGCTGGGCAATCAAAAGAAGCACACAAAGAACGACGGTCGCTTGGTGAAGCGGTGAATTAGACGGCCTTGAATGCGTTAGCGCTTAACTGATACGAATGACTACCTGAGCGTGTACTCAAGGGGCACTCACCAAAGGTATGGGAAGAGAACGCGAGTACCGGCGAAGTAGTCGAACCAATTCGACTTTGACGGGTCACGCGTTTTCTTGGCCTCGGGCTTTGCCGCATGGGAAGTGCCTCCGTAGCCATTTGTAGGGCCGTCTCCGTTTTCTAGAAGAGGTCTCCGTTCAGATGTAGTTCCCGGCTCGGCTTTTCTTAGCTCATACTCTCTGCGAAGGACAAGAGAGATCATGACTAGAAACAGTGCAATGCGTGCCATGGCAAGGCCGAACAAACTATCAAGCAGTTCTAACGGAGCCTCGATGAACTGGTGCTGAGACTTAAAGACGGCTGCGATGACGGCCTCAACCATTATCCCGAATCCCCAAGCAAAACTGTGAGGGATAGTTGGAGTCCATGGTCCATCAGGGTCAGGCAGAAGACCAGCCAGGAAGTAAAGCAAAACAGCGACATAAGATGCCTAGGAATAGTATTAACTATCTTTCCTTCAGAGCTCTAATAGGATACATACTAGGTAAGCGCTGTAGGGGAAGTTGACTTTGACACCCTCATTTGCGACAGCATAGTACGTGGTAAGGATGATACTGGCTAGCTACAGCACGTTTAGTTATTCGGAAGCTCTCGCAGGTCGACCGGAAGACATACGAGCAGCGGTGTCAGAGCAAGCTGCAGCAGCCAGACACATTTCGCATAGAAGCGATGGATCTTTTCGGCGCCCTTCTCGTCAATCTCGGGGCCACTGCCGGCGTGCTTGTATCTGTACCGGGCTAGCTGGGAGAGGAGGAGAGTGGCAATTAGGCCACAAGGATAGAAATAGAAGCCAATGGCTAGCCCGAGCTCGACGTTTGCCATTTTAGCCGGATGCAATTGGCCATTGACCATGAAGCTTACCAAGACAGAAAGCGAAAGGTGAAGGCTTGATGGGATGTCGCCATAGGCCGTAGGGGGAGGTAGCGAAGCTGACGGGAGCAACGGACCACTTAAAAAATTGGGCGTGTCTGATTGGTCATACTTATATGGTGATGCTTACTGATAAAGGGTCTACCTAGGTAAGTACTATCTAGGTAGCACATGACCGCGTTACAGACGCGTCTCCCGTAGCTTGTTACCTTCTATCTTTTATTACATCCTACTTTCGGCCATTGAAAACGTGATCCAAGATGCATGAAAACAAATGCGTTAGCATTTTTACTGAATGCCTCACTAAAATATTGAGGTTCACATATTCGGCTGATAGTAGTGGACTATTTCCGCAAAATTTAGCCCCACACAGCTCAAGGTATCCCATACCAACAGAACTGGCGAGGCATAAGCTGTTGGATCATTGAGGTGAGAGTACCTCCTGCGAGGACAACCAACGTTTACTAGTAGGCACATGTAAGAGAAACCAACAATGAGGCATATAACCTAACGGGTAGAGAGATAAGATCTCCAAGCTGTACGAAGACCAACGGGCTGGTGAAATATGACATACGTTGTTGCGCAAAAGTTGTAGGGCTTTTGCGTAGCGACTATGGAGCTGTGATACTATTACTTTCTTTGTCCTTGTAACGGACGTAATGGGCTTTAAAGTTCCCGGGTCTAAACAGACTCGAAGGGAGAGAAACCGAGGGCCACGAGACCCTCCGAGCTTTCTGCGTTCCCGTGGCACCCGACCTCACGTTTACTCATCACACACCCCTCACATTGCATACCTGCCGACTCATACCTTGGTATATCTAACTCTCTTTTTTGAATCCTTTTGAGTTCCTCTGAGTCTCTTGTTTCTCTCCTCTTCGATTTTCAGTCTTCGACTACGTTAAATTCTTCTGTTAGATCATTTCAGCCCCCACACGGCAAAACCCTCAATCCCCAGATGGCGAGCTCTACCTCAATGAAATCGCGATGGGAGGACGCTACCATACCCCAGATTGTCACCCAGCTAGCTCACGAGAAGCCGCAAGCGGTTTACGGAATATGGCCGGTTGACCCTACTTCGTACTCTGCTGGAGTCCGCACTATAACGTACAAACAACTACACGACATCATAAACAACTTAGTCTGGTTCCTCACAGATCAGCTCGGAGACCTTCGTCCAGGCCAGATTATGGCATACATCGGACCAAACGATGTTCGCTTCTCGGCGCTGATACTGGCCACAGTCAAGACAGGCAATGGAGTAAGTATCTATGCTTGGTTGACACAAATATGTCGCAGCATTCTGAGCTGACCGATGACATCTATCGTGTCTAGCTCTTCCTCACTTCACCTCGCAACAGTCCGGCGGCTCAGAGTAGCATGTTTGAGAGGCTGGGGTGCAATGTCTTGATCACGCCTGATCCGACATCATCCAACGCCTTGTCTATCCTAGAAGCAGTCAACAACTGCCGCGTCATCAAGATTCCGGGGATAGATAAACTCCTGGAAGTCACAAGCTTTCCTTATACGTCCGAGAAGACGCTCAATGAATCTCGTTCAGATCCATTCTTGGTTATGTAGGGATTCCTACCGTCTTTTCAGCGATACTAACTCGTCTAATCAGACAAATAGTCACACTTCGGGGTCAACTGGTATACCAAAGCCCTTGGTCTGGACGCAGGAGACAGCAGTACGGGCCATTGAAGCGACTAGCCGCGGGCCTCCCGACGGGCTAATTTCCGTCGATGCTCTCTGTCGTGGCAAGCGAGTGCTGTCATCATTACCACCTTTCCATGTGAGTCGTGCTCCAGCACATTCTAAGACCCGTTACAACGGCTGACACGCTCAGGGGGCCGGCCTAGCTCAATGGCTGTTCAATGGCATTCCGTTCGGAAACATTACTGTTGTCCCAGCGGCAGCAGGCGCCATCATTACAGGTGACGCTCTAGTCCATGCACTCCGACAAACCCCGGCCGACGTGGCTATATTGGTGCCATCCGTGGTTGCGGAGATCGCTGAGCGCCCTGACCTTCTCGAGTTCTGCGCAGCTCATCTTGAACTCATTATCTATATCGGAGGTGACTTACCACAGACGATAGGCGATCGCGTCGCTGCCAAAATACGTCTGCGTAGCCAATGGGGTGCGTCCGAGGTTGGCATTCCGCCGCAGCTGGTTGCCCCCGAGTTGGAGCGGGAGGAAGGCGGCTGGCGCTATATTCGCTTCCACCCATGCACGGGGGCCATTTTCGAAGAGATCACAAGTGGCATCTATGAGCTCGTGATACGTCGCCAAGCGGACACCAAAACGCAACCCGGTTTCAGCATCCGGGGATTCGAGAACCTGGCCGAATACCGTACTCGTGATCTCTTCGAACCACATCCGACACTACCGGATACGTGGCGCTGGCGGGCGAGAGCAGACGACATTATTGTGTTCCTAAACGGCGAGAAGACCAACCCTGTCTCCATGGAGCAGTTCGTCGTCTCCGAGAACCCCACGCTCGTGAGCGGCGCCATCGTGGTCGGCGCGCAACGATTCCAGGCGGCGCTTGTCATTGAGCCTAAAGATCTGGCCTCCAGCATTACCACGGCCGAGAAAGCGGCGCTAATAGAGAAGGTTTGGCCCAGCGTCTTTGAAGCCAATAAAAGTGTGCCCGCTCACGCAAGAGTCGAAAAGTCTCTCATCCTAGTAACGGATCAGAGAGGACTTATACGGGCTGGTAAGGGCACGATACAGCGTGCTGCGAGTATTGCTCAATATACCGAGGAGATCGAGAAGCTGTATGCGAGTATTGAGGACACTTTTGACGAAGACGAGGACCCGGATAGTGCCCAAGTTTTGAGACTGAGATCTGTCGATTTAGCGGACACCAACTCGGTCTCACGACTGATATGGAAGACCGTGCGTGGCCTGACAGGATGGACAGACATAGATGAATCGGCGAGTTTTTTTGAGGCGGGAATGGATTCATTGCAAGCTTTGCAACTCGTCAGGGCATTGCGCAAGAGCCTTCAGGTTGGCAGCCTCGCGTTATCAACCATTTATCATAATCCGAGCGCTCTCCAGCTTGCCCAATCACTCTCCCGAGCGCAACAGAAACTAGCACGGAGGAAATCGATCTAGCTAATGAGCTCTTATCGAGTTATCGTGATCAGATACTACAGATTCCGAAACCAGTGACCCATACTTCTAGCCATGGGCATAAAGACACCCCCGGAATTGATGTTATATTGACAGGATCGACCGGCAATCTCGGTACCTCCATCCTAAAGGCACTACTGGATAGAGATGGCATCGGGCACGTGTTCTGTCTCAATCGCGGCGCGGATGGTGGACGCGCTGCTCAAGAGATACGCTTCTCGTCAGCCGGTCTTGGGGCAGAGCTGCTCAATGAGAGCCGCGTCACATTCTTGCAGGCCGACCTAACACATACAACTCTCGGCTTGAGTCAAGAGATGTATCAATCTCTAGCCGGCCGTGCGGGACTCATTCTTCACAATGCCTGGCCGGTTAACTTCAATCTGACGCTGTCGGGGTTCCGCGCACAGCTCACAGGATTGGTCAATCTCTTAACCCTAGCGACCACAGCGATGCCACAGCCCATGCGTACCATGTTCGTCTCCAGTGTCGGCGCCGTAGCAGGTCTTGAGCCCGGTGCCCCAGCGTCAGAGTCTGTGCCGTCAGAAACGGTCGCTCTTAGCGCCACCGGGATGAACGGATATGCGCGGAGCAAACTGCTTGCGGAACTGCTGTGTGACACAGCGTCGCGATCCCTTCAGATACCGGTTGAGATCCTCCGCGTCGGCCAAGTCGCCGGGTCCAGCACCCAGGGCACAGCGTGGAACCGGTCAGAGTGGCTACCGAGCATGGCCATGAGTTCGCTCCTGACCCTAGGCTGCGTCCCGAGCGATCTAGGCCCTCACTTTTCCACGATTGACTGGATTCCCAGCGATCTGCTAGGCGTCATCGTCGCTGACCTCGTCCTCGCCGATCCGCAAACGTCGAGTGGCTCTGGCGGCGCCACAGTGTTCAACCTACGGAACCCGCACACAACAACCTGGGAGTCGCTGATCCCAGCGATTCGGGAGAAGGCCCAATCGACTAACGTAGTAGTAGTGCCGCCTTCGACATGGCTGGTTAAACTGCAGGCCAGTCAGGAGACATCTCTTGAGGTGGACGTCGAGCGGAACCCGGCAATAAAACTGATCGACTTCTATCGTGATCAATTGTGGGCGCCTGTGCCGGATAGTGATACCACTGCACAGCCCGCTATGGCGGTCAATCGTGCCGTCTCGGTCAGTGCCACGCTGCGCGACATGGGCCATGTTAGCCATGAGTGGATGTCTAAATGGATCAGTGAGTGGATGAATGGGTAGGCAGGAGTGAGAATTAGAACAAAGTTAGAGGTCGGTTGAGCCGTCCCAGCTCTAGTGCAGATGATTACATGGTCTTTAACATGACGTGCTCCAGCTCCTCCATCACTGATGCTTCATAGTGTAGAAAGCTAATTTCGCGAGTCCATGAGAGTCTGGTGCCAGGTCCAAGCTGTCGACAGGCTTTCTAGGTATCCAACAACTGGCACCTGGCGAAGCCCCCAAATATCGAAAATGGCACGCCACTCATTCAGTAACTACATGATCATCTCAGTTCCTTTCTTCGTGACTGGGCAGAAGAGCTCTTATATATCAGATCGGCAAGCGTGATATCCTTCTTGGTCTTCGACCGTGAGTCGCAGTTGCGTATGCAAACTCAGAGCCTCAAAGTAGTTAATACTGAGTATTGCCTAACGTCCTGTCGACATTTCCTACGCGCATAAAATGGTCTGCTAAGTATATCTTCATTCCTTCCCTCGCACCCGTTTCCGAAAAGACATCGATTTAACGTTGGTACAACTCATACTGAAGCTGGTCGTCTTATCTTTCATATATGCCTCCTACTGAACCGTAATTGGGCTCTCCTCCATTCCTGCATAATATAGACAACATCGCTCTATGATTTGATGTATTGAAGTTGTATGGGTAGGCCACAATCATGTCACTTAGTCAGCCGAAAAAAAGGGGCTTGGGGAATTTGGCTGCGAAGAATGGAGATGGAGACATGCGCATGACTTCACGAATTAACGAAGAGAACGTTCCTTTTCACGCGATCGCTGGATTCCCCATTTTTGATTGTGATATTTCAAGGCCTCAAGGCCTCAGGAAGTGTAGGTATTGACAGCCTATAGGGATCTTCTGGACACTGACCCCGAACTCGGGCGCTGGCCCAAGGGGGTTCACTTCAGTATCACAAGGGTTGAATACAGGGCTTGGAGAATGACCCAATATGAGAATATTATTCTATGAGCGCAATGACTCTTGACTATCTAAAAGACCCTCAGTCCCTTGGAGGATCAACTAGTCTCTATATACAAGACTCTTACTGCCTTAAATCGCCTCAGGGGAGGATTTACACGCGTGTGTTTGAGTCTGGATGGCTTATTGATCTACTATCCAAGATATCTGATATTCGGCTTCATTCCTGTGATGTTATGACTATGAATACGAAAGTCCAATGCAGTTCGCGGGGCCTTTCATAGGTGACCTCCCGTCAGCGCGCAGAGTTTCGTACAACAATTTCCCTATCTTTCTCTTCAAAGCAATATTTCTTTTTTTCAACCACTTTACTTGAGGCACTACGCGACTCGTGCGAGGAGCGTATTTGTAAAGAAATTTTGGTGACCAGAAAACAATTAATAAAGTGCTATCTTTTACAATAGGACCCTCTTAGTCTTACAAGTTTGACAGAGACACGAATGCTTTCCATAAGCTCAGAGACCCTCCTGCGTGAAAATATACCTAAGTACGTTGGTGTTAAGAGATCATATACATGCATACTTGGCTTACGAAGGGACTATTCCTAATTCCTCCTCAGATTCATAAGGTTTCAATAACCCATGTATCTAACCTATATCGCAGACGTCTCACACTATCTATTAGGGCCTCATACGTCAGGTATAGGGGCAAGCACGTATTCGCGCTGTCGCAATACGAACATAGCTTCTAGATTCTAGTCCCTGATTGTATACTTATACGCACTTATCATTTTCTCTAGGGTTAAGATATTGCACCATAAGACGAGAAGGAGAGTACTGTTCTGTAACACGACAGCCTTCCGTAGGGTCCAAATTGAAAATTAAGCGATCGAAGCAGATAAGCACAGCCGCAGGGTTGGATGGCTAGGGTATTTAATCTATTTAGTGTAAGCCGTGCATGAGCCGACCTCGTCTACCGCATACAACGTGGGTGCCAGAATCCCAGAGCCTCGGTAGCATATGTCAAAGGGCGGATGAAAGCGAGTTTCGAGTTACAAGCTTCATCCTTGAAAGCATTCGAAACGGACTGTCCGGGAAAGTTCGGGATAAGCTCAGCTCTCTCTCTCTCTTTCTCTCTCCTTCTTGCGTTTGTGTGTGTGTTAATTGGCATGAAAATAATCTTGATAAGAGACGGCGAAGATTCCTTTGAGAAATTTCTTAACATATCCAAAAACAAAATCAGTTCATGATATATACCCGCTTATAGCCTTTGCTA
Organism: Xylaria sp. FL0933; assembly: GCA_022578765.1. Lineage (NCBI taxonomy): Eukaryota > Fungi > Ascomycota > Sordariomycetes > Xylariales > Xylariaceae > Xylaria > Xylaria sp. FL0933. The sequence continues at coordinate 176,903 of MU389731.1, read as the reverse complement.
GATCTCGCGAGTGCAACCCTCCACCGCGATACACATGGTACACTGCATATCATGACATATGCACATCATCTTGACCACGAAGAAAGACAGGTAAGCGCACGTTCATCGGTGACCATTTCACACTATTAACCAGCCAGGCATATCCAAGTTAGGCTGTGTAGCGTATGGTAGGGTAGTGTTAATTGTTTGTAGAGGGTGGTAAGACGGACCAAGTGCCGGGTGATCCCCGGTGGCGGGCGCGTGGTATGCCTACGCGACCTATCCTCGTCCACACATGGGATTTGGGATTTGTATTTTCTGGTAGGAATGGGCCAAGAAGAGGGGATTGAGGTCTTATACTCTGTTCTAGTAGGGTAGGTAACGCGAGCAGAAGTTGTCCTCTGTTTCCCATAGGCTCCAGGAATTGGATCACATAACATGATATGGCGCGTTTCATATATACTAAAGGGTTTTTCATCATCATTCTAATGATCCTTTCGGCAACCATCAGTTATGCGAGGCCGACATTGGAAGTATATGACTTAACCTGTTCTGTGCAAATACCTAACGTACTCATCTACCAGAGCACAAGGTTAGGCGTATAGTCAACTATGTACATACGCTTGCCTGCCATTCAGTTACTAAGTAGCCAGTTACAACTTACAGGAGCTATGCTGTCGCAAGTAAATACCGCAGCAACTATCGGGCGGGCGCTCGGTATTCTCTATTGAATGTTTGGTATAGCAGTAGTGTAATGCATAGAGACTCGATATTAACTGCTAGACGGGTGATACTGCTACGCTAGTAAGGCTGCAGCGGGCTCAACCGTCAACAAGGGGTATTAGTGTGTCTTGGACAGGCGGAAAGATGATCTAGTATACTTGCCTACCTATCTACCATCTACTGCATTGTACTTCTGAGCCCAAGCAATAGTGCTCGAATTGAGTAGGTGTGGAACGGAAAGCTTCCTTCCCGTCTTTACAGAACGATCCTCCGTGACGAGAGGACAACGAGGGCATGACAAATTGCCACGAGAGGGATGAAAAAGACTCAAGAGGTTGAATACCAGTAGGACAAGTTAGATCGACCCTCGTGGCGAGGTACCATACTTAACATTCGATAGCCCAGTCATCATGTTCAGCTGTGTTAGCGTGATGCAGCAAGAGATTATAGCTTCAGGATAGTGTTGTGTGCTGTGTCCGCAATCTCCGCTTAAGAGCAGAATACTAGTCAAATCAATACTAGCCGACCCCAATGTCGTTAAGACAACATCACACGTGGATATCGCAGGCTGCGAGACTTCGCATGTGTATAAACGAAGTGCGGAAAGAAAGAATCAACGACGAAACTCTTGGAACCCTTGGCTTCAGGGACGGCTGAGTGTGTTGCCTGATCCACACACCCCACGGCTGCTCGGCAGTATAATACTCTCGATCTTGGCGAGGACTGTTTCGAAACACGTACCTAGCAGCCATCGTAGAGATCGTCGAGAGCGTTTTAACATGATTCCCGGTTTTCGGGGTGTGCTCCGTGGGGATTCGGTGTGCGTGATTTGCCCCTTCCTTCTGCCCACCTGCACAGACTTTTGTAAAAATGGCAGCGTAACATGCAGGTGTTTACCGAGAGCGTATAGATCATCTATATCATCTGTTATCTTTATCTATTTGGTGTAGGTATATCCCTATAAGGATCGCAAGCCTCCACCTATTGAATAAACACTCGCCATACCTAGTGTAACTTAAAAGCAAGGCTGAAACGCGATCCTGCTCATCATAGGATGGGGATTTTATCAAGGTAGTAAATGGCAAAAGTCTCTACTCTTTGAACGAGATAATGCTGCAGTCTGGGAATAGATAGGATCTTCGGTCCCGAGTAGATCAGCCAGATTTGTAGATCGCTAGCGCAGCGGTATTAGAACAGGAATAGCGAGATTCCCAATTCCAGCAGGTCGTTAGAGTTTTACCAGCAATGATCTGGCACTGGTACCATAACGACGTCGAATTTCCGCAGTCGATCGGGGTCAATCACCCTCCCCCCAAGGACGCTGCCACGGAGCCGATCATCCAAACAAGGTGTATCAAATTAATCCCTGGCGAAAACGTGCCGCGCTACGTCTGGGAGCATAAACAGTCCGCTTCCCCGTCTTGCTTAGCTTTTCGTTAATCAAGACCCTGGGCGGAGTGGGAGATGCGTGCAAGGTTCTTCCCATCCATCCATCCGCAGATCTGCATGAAACTTGCCTCCCGAGGCCCTTTTACCTAATACTATTAGGCGTGGGTTGAGAGGGCTGACGCTCATGTACATGTATCCTGCGTCTACCCTTCTACCCGTTGCAACAAAAACAAGCTCAAAACCGCAAGTATAAGCGGATACTGCGCAACACACACTATGCATGCGTCCCGATCCGCCACGTCTTTGTTTGGTTGGCTCCGCCGGTGTTGATCTCTCGTCCCTATTACACAATAGTCGTAGCATTTTACTTGCGTAGTAGGAGCCTCATGATGGCATTGCCACACTGTGGTAGCATACAGTGCTACCGTCACATCATATCTGCTATAAATATGCGATCTGTGCATGATCGCCCTCTGCCAGCACATGTTAGCGTTGTAATGTGCCTGAAGATCACCACCAATAAGCACTATATACTCTGCTGCTTATTCAGTATCCCCGGCGAGTACCAGACGATAAGAGATCTCTGCTAAACCACAAGTGACTATATCTTGCAAGGTATTGTAACATGGTAGATGATAATAATAGATATCGTAATCAAAGCAAAGAGGAGCCTAACCGCACTCTGGAGAACTTGAGTAGCGTAGATGGGGGTTCGCACACTAGGCAGACTATGGGTAGACCGAGCCAAGTGGGATGCATAAATTATCAGATCGATCCGCGGGTGCACTATGCACCACTTATTAACAACTGGAAATGCAATGCCAGGCCACGCCATGATAGGCTCAAGCGTTGTCAGAGATTCACCAATGAGCATCTCAATGGCACCGCACATGGTGTTGCGCTTCCATCCTCTCGCCAGCATCCTTTAACTCGGGTCCACTGAATCCAGCCAAGCAGTTAGGATAATGCCCGGTATTAGATTGGGCGCTTTGTTACGAGTCAGGTTATGGATGAATAGGATCTAAGGAATAACACCGCAGTTACCTACTGCAAGTGCTGTGCTGTAGTGTGTATGTACGTGTAAGTGAATAAGTAAGTCAGTAGGTATGTAGGTACACTTGGCTAGAATACACACCCGCAAGCACAGTTCATTCTTTGTGCCAACTGCCGAAGGATTTCCATGGCAAGAGTTAACTGCCTGCGAGCCAGACACACACAAGAGGCGGGCGAAGGATGCGTGCGTCCTAGCTGCGCAATCCTTCTTTCTACGAGTTTCCAGCCAAGGCAATGTAATGTATGTGACCTGACCGCTATATTGTGACCAATCTCCGTGTAAGTTACCTTACCTACCTCCCTCATCAAGAACCGCACGCATGAAGTGTGGCTGGTTACATACTGTGCTAACACGGTCAGAGCGTCAACTCTGGGTACATCGTGCTAAGTACATAATTAAGCATACCTGGTAGTATGTATGTAGTATTGATGGGAAGGCCGTCTTGACGTGCATATGCGGCGTAGCCTGTTTCATGGCGTGCTTCTCATATTAGCTAAGCCAAGACTAAGCACGGCCAGCCAACATGTTGTATTGTGCTCAAGAAAGGTGAGCGCCGTGAACCTACGTTAGATGCTAACTCGCCTCTACGTAGGTAGACACCTCATACCGTCATCATCGCTGTCTGGACCTGGGAACTCGGTATTATAAGAGGTTCGCTAGTTGCAAGGGCTTGATTGTTATTGTATCAAGTAAATCCTATCGGCGAGCTGAATCGACTAGCAGTGGGGGTGATGGAACATAGTAGGCGGACAATTGCGTTGTGACATAATATGCTCCCGCAAGGACCGACTTCGGTCGGCTCGACATAATCAGACAGCCAGTTGAACGAACCATGGCGACGTTGCACAGAGGCTTGCCTTGCCTGCGAGAATGACAAGCGGCGTAGCAAGGGACTTTTAAACAAAAATACGATACAAAAGTCACCGCTTATCAAGCCACTGATGAGCTCATAGCACTGCCATGGCTGCCAATGTGTCGGCTTATGAGGCGTTATTATTGTCTGAAATCAGTCCTGGGGGTGTATCAACTTGAATGGACTCCGTCACTTTGTTTCCGCAGCAGGGCTTTGCCATTGGGCCGAACTCCTGTCGCGGAAACAGAATAAAAACAGGTTATCGCTAAAACATTCCCGTGCAATTGTGCTAGGACCGGCGCCTCCCGCAAGCGCGCCAAGCAAGTCATCGCTGAGGGTCCCTGGTAGCGAGTTGATATTGATATGCTATTAGCGACCCTTATTGAACGCTTGCAACGCCTATTTTCCTCGCTAGTGCAATGGTGTTAGTGTAGGCCTTCTATGCCGCAGTCTCACAGAGGAGAACCACTTACGAAAGAAAGTGGACGGCGAGGAGGAACGCATGTCCTCTTAGCCTACTAATGTCAGCCTAGCCAAGGACAGGACAGAGTAGCAACCAAGATCTGTCTGGGTTTTGGCGTAGCGTACAGCCTCAATCGCTTGGTGGGCTAAGAAAGTAGGTAATTTGCCCGCCATCATCCCAGAACTTCGGACTCCTCGGGCGGATGGTGAGCCCGGCAGGAGTCGCCCAATCTAGCAAGCAGCTCGACCAGAGAGATTCTATTGCGCAACCGTGCGGCGCAGCCATTGAACAAGGTTTGTAGGTAAGTAATTAGGCCGCGGGAGACAAGGTTCGCGGGATTGCGGAGTTGATCTCCTACGGATCTTACGAAGTCCTGCAATACCACTAATGGGTATGTAATCACTAACAATCTAGTAGGCATCATGGGTGAGATTATAAGTACGTAGTAGACCCGGGTACGTACCCAATCTTATCCCCCAGGATTCCAGCTCTACATTAGACGCATGTACATGGTCGATATCCGCCTTGTCTCGGCCGGGAGTATGAATTGGCAATCGACTACGACTAGCCGAGTAGTGCTGTCTTTTCGTCCGAAGGTACTACCGAGTTCACTGGCAGCCCAATGTATGGGTTCGGTACCACATAAATGCAAGATAAAGCTGCTGCACGCAGGGTCCGTCTATACCACCTCGGCGCGATAACAACAGGCAAACCCTGGCCTCCAGGGCAATGACAATAAGGACAGCCAACTTCAATGGGCCTGGCTGATCTCATCTCACATTCTCGCTTGTTCGGAAACGGCTTCGGCTATTAATATCTATTATATTTTTTTTCTTCCGCCAATGGTCCTGGCATTCTCTTCGTTGTACATGGTAAATGTAAACTCTCATAGCGCCTCTACTCATGATCAAATTGTGCTGGGGTATGGAAGTTCCGGAGTCCGCTTTCCGTAGCGAAGCGGATACCCAACCGGGTTGAATCCGAAGGGGCAGATGGTCTGCCAAGGGGGTCCCCTAAAAGCCATACACAGTCAAGCTCTTCTATATCCTATATCCCTGTGAACCCAAGATCCTGAACGCCTTGTGCCTTGCCCGAATGCAAGGAGCCAGACCAAAAAGCAACGGCAATGACGCCTCTTTTGAAATGGGTCAATATAATTTGGCGGCTAAGGTTCTGCCTTGAGGGGTGTGGCGCCTTGCGTGCGCCAACTATCGTCCCTCTCAACCGCAGCGCCACGCTCAAGAAGCATGGCAGCCATGTCTGTCCGGCCGCACATCACAGCTCGTTGAAGGGCGGTGTAACCGGAGTTGTCTTTACCATTTATGTTTACGTCGTGCCGTTGTAGAAGTAATCGTAGGGTCTCAGTATTACCCCCGGCGACGGCGAAATGAAGTAGTGGTGCTGTGGTCTCTGGAAGAGGCTTTGGCATGTCCGGTATCTCGCCCACTTTGATGTTGTTCATGAATGTTGAGGCAACTGATGAGCTCCCTGGGCGTGTGACTGGCTTCCTGTCAGCGGCTGACCAGCCCGCGGCGCTATTCAAGTCAGAGCCTGGCGATGTAGCATATGCTGTCGATGCCGCTAAACTGTCCTCTAACGAATATACCGACTCAGGGTTATACAGAGATAGTTCGTCGGCATTACCATACATGTTGTTAAATCTAGGAAGACGTAATGTTAGTTTCATCATGCAATGGCGAGTATGCGTTGCTACTCACCCAGCCGACATAGGCAGCGCTTCGTGTCCCTCAGCGCTGCTAACACCCCATGGAAGAGGGCTCGAGCAATTAGACGAAAATGTCGCGGACATGCTATGACTCCTGGGTGGAGGGTGATGCTGTATTGAACCAGGAGGTACGGCTGTGGTGACAGCTCGTGCCCGACGGCCCAAAGAGGCAGATGCTGGTAACTCCGGTACAACATCGTTGGATGTTGGGATCTGCGAGTAGTAGGTGGGAGAGGCGTCAAAAACCATAGGAGTATCCCCTTCTGTCATTAACCCCAGGCCATTCAACGACTCAGGGCCGTGACCGTGTGACCATGTTTGCATATAATCGCCAACCTGCCGCGACCCATCTGCAGCTGAAGTTGTTGACGGCACCGAAGCCAGCTCTGTACTACGGGGTGCTGGTGTGCTTTCGGAGCTAGCAGGACTCCTGCCGCCCGAGGCCATCTCCTGCTCTGGGGGCGGCGTGGTTGAAGAATCCCCACTGACGATCTCCTGCAGTTGCTGGAGCTGTTTCTTCAGCTTTTCTACCTCTTTTGTCCGGTCTCTCATGTTACGTCCTAGGATAAAGCAGTTAGCGACTGAAAAAGAAACACAGATGACAATAGGACAGAGTCGGTGTCGAGGGACAACGTACGATAGGCTCTCTGCGCGAGGCGGTTTTGGATTTTTCTCCTCTCTGCTGCGTCTGGTAGGTTCCGCCAATCCTCATCTGGCTTCATTAAGTCGGCGTAGGATGTTGTCAGCGGACGGCCGCTGCGCGGTGAAGATGTACCCGACATGCTACCTTTGGTCATATGTAGTGGACTGAAGTGTCGAAGGTGGAAGAACTAAGGTTTGGATCTTGGCACATAGATGTTAGTGGGTGGGATGGTAAATAAGTAAAGAAAGCAAGTAGGCTCCTTGGCAACCTGGGATAGCTAGATAATGTATAATAAAACGTGGTGGCGGTTCCTTCTGCATCGTCTATGGTAGAGGAAGACAGAAGCGATAGGATGAATACATGATATACATGGGGATGCATGTCAATTAGAGCCACACCCACAGTGTGAGATCGGATCCTTCGTGGGAAGAGGGTAGCACTCTGGCACTTAGTTCGTATGCAACCGCTTCCATACACCAGGCCTACACTGCACTAGTTGCAATGAATCAGCATGATATGAGATAGCGGGTGGAGGGAGGCTAATAAAAGCCTTGTAGTATACAATGTATACTATTAGTAGTGTATGAATGGTAGTAGTTAAGTAGGTACACCACATGGCCATGTGTAGGTACTCTGCTGAGCTTGTCACGGTGTAACCCTCGAAACTACCCCGGTCCCAGGGCACTTCGAACGTGGAGATAGGTTCGATTTGAAGCATCGCCCAGCATCGACAACCGAAGATTTCAGCAAGGTCCCGCCGCAGAGCAAGGCCCAGGCAGTCCATACTGATCCCTCTATTCCCTTTCAGAGGCAGAGGTGACGAAAGAGCTGGAATCCCAGTACCGGATCAGCTCATCTGGCCGGTGTGGTGGACAGCCGTTGCTGACCTGGCTCGGAAATCGGTGGCTGATGCCATTTGAGTTGTTTCCTGCGCCGTAACATCACATACATACTTACATACTTACTTACTTATTGACGTACCTGCCTGCCTGTCTGCGTGCCTACCCAGGTACATAGCAGCGCAGGAGGGCGGTTATGTTTCCGGTAATCGGCTGCGCCTAGTGTCCAGGAAACATCCCCGAATGGTGATGCCGGACAGCGAAAGCTCGACTTGCTGCGGGGGCATTACGCGCAATAAGAGCTCCGGCCGTACTTCGTAACGGTCGGCGGAATTAACGTCAGTGCTAGTTTGCTCCAGTACAGCAGAAAGCAGACAAGACTGTCCAGGGCCCTCTGGGACGACCCGTCCAGCAAGCGACCAAGCGTGCGGGGATCAAGCACGTGCAGGACAGTCCTCGCTGCTTACCTTCTACACTCTACCGGGGCGGGTTAGTATGTGCATGCGTATGCGTATACGTATGTAGTATGTGCTAGTATACCAGAGCACACAGGTGGTATTCCAGATGGTATATCCCATGATGTATACGCGTGTACGCTGCGTGGTGCAAAGTGCAGTAGGCTGTGGTAGTTCGCACACTTCCTCGCCTACGTAGTCGTGCAGCCATACCAGTAGCGATAGACAAGAGAGCAGCTAGTGATGATGTTTGCGTGCGTAACCGAGAAAGGCTCGAGGTAACATCCAAAGCCAGCAGGATTCGATGCATCTGCGCCCTAAAAGAGACTGCAGGCGGATAGTGTGTGTGTGGTGTGTGTGTATTTTGCAAAGGAAGCAAAGGAAGCATGCATGGAAGACGACGACGGTAGTACCAGGCGGTGCCGAGCCCAGCTCCAGGCTTGTTCAGGGCTTTGCAGGGTTCTTTAGCGGGAGTCGATCCTACACTACCCACTTATAACCTAGGGCCTAGGGCAGTACTAGGGTACGACACTACCAGACGTTACCTGCCTAACGCTAGAGAGCTGCTAGCCAATCTAGGTACCCAAACTAGCGACTCGGTCAGTCTGCAGACCCTCAGGACCAAAGTTCAGGGTTCTCTCCCACGGTAGCGTCTTTTTAGCCTCATACCTTACCTTTAACTCGTACCGCCTTGACACCTGTCATAGCAGCAGTAGATAGAGGTACCAGGATATGGAAGTGATAGGCTAAAGGACTTACATGTGTACTCAGGTTACGGTAGGTGCTGCTTTGGCCGATACGAGCCCCTACTCACATGTACTTAAGTAGGTAATATATGTATCGTGCCTTCTACTGTAGTGGGAGGTACTGCAGGGAGCTAATACCGCCTCCCATTAGCGTGATGTACACAAGGACCCTTGTAAATACTTACCGTAAGTAGCTGAACGGCTCGATGCCAATCATTACTTCTACACGTACATACTACTGGACAGCATCTTGTCTCCCGAGCGTCTTTCCCTTTCCGCCCATGGCCTATTCCACAAGTTGCAGCAGGAACAAGAGTGTGTGCGGGACAAGAGATGCAACTAAACCTCATGCGTGGCCATCAAGATTACACTATGATGCCAAGTAACCCCCCGTGGTTGATACGAACCACATACTAGTACATGGCAGAGCAGTGGTATGGACCGGCTCTGTCATGGGACGAAAATGCCACTATGTTCACCTCTCATTCCGCCATAAGGGTTCTCATAGCCTATCTACTACACTAGCACACATATCGTGTAGGTCCCCAGAGCATCGTGAGAACCGACCCCACCAAGGGCCTCCGCTACCAGACGGCGTCTCTTGTTGATGTCCATTATCAGCTACCTTGAGTAACCTTCTAAGTCTTGCCTACCTAGTACCATCTACATACTACGGTGTAGTACTTCGGAGCCATCAGGAGCCAATCGCAGCCCAGCGAGGAGACCACCAGCCACGGAAGCATCCTCATCATACCCATACCCTTACTGTAGGATAATCCACGTACATACGCCCACCATCACGTTGACTTCTTCCTGGCGGCGAAGCACGGCGCATCTGCATCTGTCAGGACTGCCAATGTTAGTGTTTTGCGCGCGGAGGACAAGGTATCTCACATCAGCTCGACGACAGCAACTTGCGGGCCAATTTCAAATTCGATAGGCGGTCCTGAATAACGGTATCTTTGCGTTTCTGCACGTCATATCTCTAAAAAGACGATGCCTTCCTATTCTGGCTAAAGGAAAAGAGTCTATCCCACGTCCCACGCACGGTCGGTCAACCGAGAACTGATCTGCGTGAACCTGGCAAGAAGGCGAGAAAAGAATATCCGCCACAACAAACTAATACCTAGATAGAAAGACCGTTTGGCGAGGCGATCAGGACTAGGTCAGTCAGTCGTCCAATCGTGAGCTGCCTTCTATGCTCATTGTTTTCTGGATGCTTCTTACAATACATTTTGTGCTACAGATCATGAAGGTCAATAAAGCAGGGCATTAATCGGTCGGCCAGTTTGGCCCATGCTCAGTTTGGCCAGCTGACTGAGATATTCAACAGTCTGTTGACGTCGGGGAGCATCTTGCAATGTAAGTAGGTATTATCCTACAAACGTAGCACTGCTAGCGGGCAGAGGCCGCCGGCGACTAGTTCGGCGACCGCCCAAAAAGGACCTTTGATCCAGCCTTGGGTTCCAGTCCTAGGCTTGGCAAAAACCTAGTTGCTGCAGATAGATACGGCTTACGTATAGATACTGATTACAGGAAAACGACAGGCAAGCGAGCGAGGGCAGACGTCTTATGCATTTAAAAGCCGGTTGAGAACCCTATCACCTAATAACCGAAAAAGCCTTCGATGACGCGAAGCGCTAAGGTGACCGCATGCTTGCTCACTCGCCTATGAGAAACCTTTAACAAATCGCAAATCAAATCCTAGCAAGGTCTACAGCCAGCCACTCACTCATCGTCACCTACTATTCAATCTTATCTTGGCGCTAGAAAAAGACAGGCAGCTGATATAAACAACCGACGAATTGTTGGGGTGCCAGCTCAAAAGTTTTCATGCTCGAGGACGGTGAGGTATAGCTGTAATGCTATACCGGTAATACAACACGAATAGACTGATCGCACCATGTGGAAAGCAAGGAACATCTATTCGAAACCCAGAACTGGTCGCTCTCTGGTTCGTTCGGTCCAGTCTAGAAGGTAACATTACCCCAGGTGGTTGTGAACCTGCTTGAAATTTTTTTAGAACAGCACATGGCGGACGAACTTGATGATTCGCATTGTCCTGCTTATTCCACAAAAGTTGTCATGATATTTAATTAAAATCCCAGTCAGTGAGAGCGAGCACGCGCTTCCAACCTTGCTCTTCTAGCTATACGTACACTGACTAATTGGGTAGGAGGGGCTCGTCAACAAGGCCGATCATTGGTTCGCTCAGGCGGTATTGTCGTCTACTAGTATACGGTTTTTATTTTGTGTTTTTCCTTTCCCCTTTACTACGTACGCTCTCCGGCCGCTTTTACGCCTCAGACGTCAACCACTCATCCAGTTTCTCCTCGGCGCTTCTATACATTTATTTTTCTCTGCATTATCGCCACGTCAGCCGTTGTTGTTCAATCTCTTTAGCCTTGGGGCGCATTGCCGACGCCGGGATCGACTGCCAGTATGAGGTGGCGCCGCACTCGCAGGAGAGCGGCGAGCCCGTTGTCATCAACTCAAAGCTGATCTTACTGGTCTCGGCTTTCCTTAACACATTTCTAACACATTGCATACATTACGGTACGCCATCTAGTATACACATCCTCGACACCTAGCATGCATTTAGTATACTAAACTAGCCACCCTCTTGGCCGAAAGCGGGTTCGACTGCCATGTGCTCGAAGGGCATGTGTAGTGTAAGTGTTAGTGTATACCACATACAGCATGCGCGCAGATCCACGCTCGCTTCTGCATATTCGCCTTGCTTCGCTTTGCGCAGGTGCGTTTTTCTCGCAGCAGAGTTATGAAATGACGCATGCTGGAATTTGAATTGGAATAAAAACTTGGCCTCGTGGATCCGCCCAATAAGGGCATGTGTTAGACGGGCTGCTGCAAGTATATGTCAACCGAGCCAGCGAGCACGACGTCCCGGTTGCCATCATGAACTGAGCCGGGATGGCGTTATCACCGGATTCAGAGGACTGGCCGTGGAGGCGCGTACTGTAACGAGAAGGTCACCGTAACGCCCCCCCAAATACTACCTTGGCGCACGGATGATGCAGAGCTAAACTGGGGTTCCTGGCGCCAAAGCGTCGGTCTTGAGTATAGCTGTGGCAGGGCTGCATATTGCGTGCAAGGTGGTATTGCTGTCAATATGCACCTCCGCTACAGCTTAGCCATGCCTAGTCTCGAGACCAAGATAAGCTTTCGCAAATTCGCAAACGCATAGCCAGCTGCGAACCCGCAGTACCTACATACAAATGCGCACGTACATACATGTGTGGCTTGTATATCTCACTTGCCTCAGCGTCTATCTTTTCTCATATATGTATGTATTCTTCGTCTATAGCTAAATGTACGACGCTAGGCGCTCCTCTACTCGTATGTAGCTATCGTTCCGAGCAGGTCCGGAGCTTCAAAGCACCCAAGGTGGAGAGTCGTCTCAGCTGTGGAGCAAGACCGGGAAGCAAACACGGGAGTCGTGCTTCTGGCCAAGCCATCCATCACGTTGGCGATCGATAACACCCGGGGTGGTCCTCGCCTCCGTCCTTCTCCGGTCTCCCGATTGCCCTCAGCGTTCCCCCCCCCCCCCCCCCTCACTCCCGTCATCAGACAACGTGGGATGAAACTTGTAGAACACGTTTTGGAGTACGGTACTCCGCAAGCTCGGGATTTGGCGACGTTATCAAATCGGCTCCGCACCTTACCCCGTCCGCGCGTTACAGCCGTTGCCTCGTTTAAGCGCCGTTCTTGTGATTGCGCTAGTACAGACGGCGATAATATGTACCGAGATCTTCATCAGCCTGCCCACCTTGTGCTTGCACGCCGGGAGCACGAATGCATGAGCAAGTCCAGATAGTGGGTGGGCTCAATCCAAGATTAAGCAGCAGCTTGCATGATGGTCTTGATCCGGCTCCGACACGGGCTATGACATGGACCAAGGCTTCTGGAAGTCTTGGACTATGATCGTCGTTGGAGTCGTTTCATGATGGTAGGTTACGTCGTCAATTCACTTTATTACCTCCTTTTTAGTGGTAAACCGAATATTAGAGGCTAGCCTATTCTCACTTCGGGATTTCTAATTGTCACCGTCATTTAATATCGGGGCTCCAGAGCTGTATATGCCAGGGGTTACTGCCCTGACGTCGTATCATCTGATCTGGTCGATTCATTGTGGGCATATAGCACCAAGATAGTAGAACAACTGGCTCTCGAGGTAATAAAATTCTGGGAAGAAATGCCACTAGTCAGCCACGACATGATTAACACTTAGTATAACAATGCAACCTGTGATTGGATCATACCTTTTGACTGAACATTGGAGTCAATGACGTAGCAAGGCCCAGGCATTGCTACACTGCAATCCAGGTACGGCAAATTAACAAAGTTTTGTCCCCAAGACTGCAGCAAGACGCACTGTTTAGTATATGGCCCCATAGCTTGGTACTCAAGACTAACCAACGACAAGCTTATTTTACATGGAAATATACGGTTTAGGTCTTAGTATCAATGACCCTAAGTCCCTCATGCTCGGGAGACAAAAGCAACGCCGGCTCTGAAGTAGTAATTAGAATTGCTAGTACAACCAGCCGAGAGGCTTAGTGGATACGCTCATTCAACTTAAGCGTCTAACAAGATCGCTCTGCTTCCAATTCATAGGCCATATAGCTGCCTGCGTCTAGCCCGGCGTATCTTAGCATCCACGAAGTTACATTAAATCCAGGATGTTGCGAATACTGAACCTACAATGTGACTACCAGCATCAGGGTAAATTCCCTTTGTACATAGCACTCTCCTCATTCATCAAGAAACGTATCGGATGAGCCGTCCTTGGCGAGGGGTGTTCCTAGCTCTATTGTGCCTAATAGCACAAACTAAGGCGCCTATGATACCATTTTCGGTTTGTATCGTTTCACTGCTACAGGTTATATATCGAAGCGGTGTGAGTAAAGGAAACGAGACTAGGAACAGTATAGTTCAGCCGCTTGGTGGACAAGTGATATTGAGGTGGGGGTCAGGCAAGTCATACGTTGATCTATTCTTGTTCAATTGAACTGTATTTACGTTGATCACCAAGCTTCTCACGATAAACAAAGTCAATGGTTAGTTTAAAGACCTCATTTGGGGTGCTGTCCCCATGGGGTTCACTTCAATATGTGTCACTTCACATATTCCACCCGCAGGAACAACAGGTGATATCGAAGGGGCGAAAAGGAAACGGCACGCATATTAATACAACGGCCCGACACGAGTGTTGTCAGGCGATAGCCTTAGCAACAAGATTGTCACCACCCTTTTAGTCAGTCGTCGAAGAAGGTCTCATAGTAAAAGTCTGTCCTATCAAGCTTCGTCTATTTACTCGGGCTATCCCTTCCATCTGTTTGTTGGGGGCCAGATGCGAATAAGCCATAACACCTTATTGCTACTGGCCCCTTTCTACCTACCTGCCTGGGTGACTGCCTAGGAATCCATCCGCTCTGGAACAAAACACCCTGACAAGGTCGAGGCTCGAGAAGCTTGGTAGATAATATGCATAGTATTACTGTCCCGGCAGAAACAAATATAAGATCATCATACAAAGAGTGAAGAACTATCGAATAACTACTAGGAAAAGGGCCTTATCCCACATTTCCCAAGACTGGGTAGTAAATTTATGATACTTTCGAGAGATAAAGTAACATCATTTATATTTTCACTAACGGGGCAGTCTCAACATACTAACAGAGAAAAGACGGCTCGATTACTGCCTCCTTATATGAATTTCAACCAGTCTAGATATTACAGCTACACGTGATGCTGCTAGATATGACAACGTTGCTAATTGTATCACTGTGTAGTCTAGACCCTTACATATCCTGAGGGGATTCTAGCTGCTTTTCATGACGTCGTTAGCATTCCAAGCCAGCATTAGAGCTTTCTCTGATAAACGAAACGACGATTAAGCAACGCGAACTCAGCTAGAGTTTCTTTCCTAGGTGCGCACGGCATTTCAGACTAAACGCCTTTACCATCCCACTCTATAATGTGGCCGTAAATATAAATATTGCGGTATTAATCCGTTTGGTAAGCGTTTTCTATTAGGAGCCGCTAATTCCAGGAGTACCAAACTTCAGAAGGCTGGAGCCGTACTTAGTTGCACGTTACAGCGTCGAAAAGTATGAGGCGATGAATATAACAAACTTCGAGATTATTGATATCACCTACCATCTACACTGATACACCTTGTATGTCACACCGGTCGTCGGGTGTCGTAGATCCGCTGCTTGAACTAATAGATTAAGATGCGGCTTTCGTGTACGAATCTGTCCGATTTGCATAACTGATAATGACTGTGCAGTAGAAGGCTTTGTTGCTATTAGGCTCTGAGGTCTCACAGCTTAACATTCTTATTACCAATCTGTACGACGAATTCGCTCGCCTACTTAGTGTAAGCTAGCTAGGCGTTCCGATGTAACACCAATAGGAGACCCAGCGCAGCAGCACATCGTCTCGTGTCCCACACAGTCGGTGAACTCCTCTATTACCTTACATACTCTAGTACGCCCGGAGACGTCCTAGCTGGATCTGCAGCCTCGCACCTCCTCGCATCCCTATTTCCCCTCATCTTGCAAAAATAAAACAAGCCCGGCAAGTATAAGGAAAATCGACTGATTTAAAGTTTTTGAGGGTGTTTGAGCAAGTATTGCAAGATAGTTTACAGCGCCCAGCCGCCAGCAAACAAGCCGGCAGGCAAGGACAGACGAACCCCGCCACCAAAAGGTTAGTCGCTGCTTCAGAGAGAGCTCTCTAGCAGAGGGGACCTTGAGGGCGATTGCCATATCGGTATTGTAGCCGTCCTTTCATTGGCCAGAAACTTGCTCAAGCCTTTCACTCGTAGTCCTTTGTTTCCGAGAAGCTGGGAAGACGGCGCAACAGGAACAACACTATTTCTTGGCTCTAATACCTCTGTGGCAGTTTCAGTCACACCCCTGGATTTCGAGGAAGCCATTTGGTGGACCGCATCACTGCATATACAAAGAGAGGTTACGCGAATGATATAATCCTCTGATACACGGTGATCAGCTGCAGCGATTCCCTCCTTATAGCTCCAGATCTCGCTGTTTCTAATCATCCAGACACTCCTTTGCCTTTGTTTCCTGGCCATTGATTGTCCGTGTTCTGTTCCCGAATTTCAGCAAATACCACGACTTTAAGTACAACCTAACCATAACCCTCATCGACATGCGTATTATTGTACTTGCCTCTTTCGCTATCGTCGGGCTGGTCTCCGCCCATTTTCAACTCGAGTATCCGGCCTGGCGAGCCGACGCTTTGGCTGAAAATACGACATACAGCGAATGGGACTATCCTTGTAAGTTCTTGACTCTAACTCTGTATAATTGTAGCGAACGATCTCTATCTCTCATATATTCTTGGAACGACTGACATCGCAGTCAAAAGGCGCCGGCGTGCCTTATGGCATAGGAAACAAGACAGAATGGCCGATGCAGGGTGCGTCAGTGGCCCTTGATCTGCACCACCCGTGGACCTACTTGTACATCAACCTCGGGCTCGGCGAGAACTCGACCAACTTCAACATCTCTCTCACCCCAGAACTGCTGAATGTGACTGGCAAAGGCAGCTTCTGTATCCCTGACCTCCCCATCCCAAGCTCCGTTGCAGACGGTCAGAATGCCACCATCCAGGTCGTAACCAACGGCCAATCGGGATCGGCCTTGTACAGCGTAAGCAGAACCCAGTGCTGTGGGACGTGAAACGATATTGATATGTGCGGGGATAGTGTGCCGATATTGTGTTCAAATCCAGCGCAAAGCCCCTCTCGGGTGAAGCATGTACGAACAGCACAGGTGTTACAGCGACTATTGTGGGTCAAGCCACAACGACAAATTCGACCTCGACCCCTACGCCTACACCTAACAGTGCGCCTGCAAGGTTTGTTGGAGGTCTGGGCGTGGCGATTGCTTGCGCTCTGGGAATCATGATGTAGTGATGCTGGAAGCAAACAGTCGGGGATGTGGACCTATTGTCCGGGTGTGCCTTAAATTTGATACCCAAGGCTGGGAAGCGGTTTATGTCGCGACTTAATGCTGCTCTATGAGAATAGTCTGATGCATATGAAGTTAGTTAAGATGCCATGCAAATCGTACAGTACCTTAGCTTTACTTATAAGACTTACTTTTTGCAGTATAAATTTCGCTTGCCGTCAGGCTGTCAAGGTACAGGGAAATACTCGTACAAGGAAACAATACAAAAGCTTCCTCACGACCCAATAGCGCCTGGAACAGCAAATGTTCGAGCTGGAAATCAGAGTGCCGATCGTATATATTGCGTGGGCCACGTCATCAGGCGTTGGAATGCTCAGAGGGCTGTAAATGGCACAGCGCTTTATCTGATCTACATGTTTTCGAGGATGTCATAAAATCGATCCCGAGTTGTTGGCTAATAGATAATCATCTCGCGGGAATCATGTCTTTGTCTGCATGCAGTTCATGCATAACCTTGGCCATAGTGATGCGCTGGTGTGGATTGGGTGTTAACATCTGGAACACAAGAAATTCGATCTTGTCACGATGGTTAAGTTGCGCCTTTGCCTCGTTGACTTCACTCAACCACTGCTGCATTTGTGCGACAGCAGACGATGTGCGGTTCGAAGGCTGCCCGTGCCTACGATTCAGATCCGCGATGATCCAGTATAGCTGCTTTGGATGGCCTCGGACACCGCGAGCATCGGGGAAAGGGATTTTCCCCAGCACATAGAGCATCGTCACGCCGAGCGCCCAGACGTCCGAGGCTGGCCCACGAAGCTTCTGCCCTATGAACTCTGGAGGCACATAGTATGGCGTGCCACCATTAGTAGCAGGATCCCCGGTACGAGTCGACAGACCAAAGTCACAGAGAACGGCACCCCTATCTCTGGAATATAAGATATTGGCGGGTTTGATATCATTATGAATGCGCTTCTTCTGGTGAACGTAGTGTAGGGCGCCCGCGATGTCCTGAAGGATGCGAATGGCGTCGGTGCGAACGCCGACAAATTTGTCCGTTGCAGTGTCGCGCCACACGTTACGAGCCGCTAGGTCCTTACCATCAACGTGCTCCATATATAGCGACAAATAGCGGGCGTCACCACCGTGTAATTTGACAATGGACTCATGTTGAAGATCTTCTTGACTTTGATATTCACGCAGCCAGACGTCAGCTTGGCGTATCACATTTCGATGCATTGCGTCCTGGGGACGGGAATCTGTCTGCGGTCCTCGAGTCCGCAGGACTTTGACTGTGATGACGTTATCGGGAACATGTGAGTGTTCGGCCGTAAACACGGAGGAAGCCCCAGTAGTAGCGATCTGGTCGCGTTTTGTCAATTGATATCCGTTAAAATCGTAGCCACCTGGAATCGCGAGGGTGTCGTCTTTCTGAAACTGCAGTAGCGCGTGGCCATTGGGGATCGCTATCTCTTTCGTTTTGGCTGTATGAGATAATGGGAAAACAACACGCTCATGTTTCGACTCAAAAATTATAACATTATCGTTGTTTCCTTCGTCAGCATCGTCGGGGCGAAGACGCTTTTCGATTACCGCGTTTTCCGTCGCAAAGTCGTCAGACGAAAATGATCGTTTGCCTAACGAACTCGACACAACTTGACTACGGGCGGGTGACGACTCAAAACTATCGGAAGGGACATGCAAGGTGGCAGGCCTTTTTTCCAGAATTCGGAAGTCAAGGACGGGAACGCCAACACTAATCCTCCATGTGCCCGGCGACAGCTCCCGGGTCGCACCCGGCAAAATCTCCTGGCTATAATTGACGCCAATGCGGTTTGAAGGAGATACCCTGGCCAGCACCACAGGAATTTCAGATTTGTTCCAGAGGATCAAACTATCACTGGCGGGATCATAGTAAAGCTCGCACCACAAGGGAGGGTGATCCTCATCCTCAGTCTGCGGTATCCTAATAGAGAAATTGATGTCTTTGGAAGTTTGGGTAACGGCTAAAACCTTTGATTTCGGTTGGTCAGGGTCGGCCACCTCTGCCCGCAAGGTAAGCCATCGGCAGTTCTCATTGCCAGGGCTGACAGAACGACTTTTTGTTAGCGGCCGCACCAGTATACGGAGGCCGTTCTTGTGGTGATCTTCGTCGACCACCAACTGGTCCAAGGGGATGTGATCGTGCTGCGCATCACCGGGATCATCAGCTTCGATGCTTCTGCCCAGTCGTAGCTGGAGCTCTTCGGGCGTGAACGGCTCCGTCTTCTCTTCGGAAGGGTAAACCTCAGCAGACATAGCGCGACAGGAAGCAATGTTGCTCAACGGGTATATATAACATAGATGGGAGCTATGAAATGGGAATATGATAGGACTATAGCGCCTAACTTTTGTAGACGTAGTCTGAAAAAGAAGAAATTGAAAGGAAATTCGCTCGATGACTTCGAGAGGATTTGACAGATCAATGAACTTGTTCACTTCAAAGGGTCATATCAAAGTTGAGGTGACCGGATGGAATCATCACCATCAGATGAGCTGTCCTTGGGACCTTCAGTAACGGGCCTCTGTGCTCAAGCGCCAGCAGAGACGCTCATCGAAGGGGTCAGAAGTGTGCAAGACAGAAAGGGCGTAATATGGGCGGGCGTGCGGCTGATCCCGCTGAAAGTGATTTCTTCGGTCGCCTGCCTATGTAGCAGTTCCCCCGTCTCTCACTTAACCATCCAGCTAGGTACATAGTAAAAGTAGTAGGCACTGCAGGTATAAATAATACAGGTTCCCACTGGGCGCGGCGTATTAGTCACCCTAGAGCATCGCCTCACTTGCCTCATAAGGACTGGGCTATGCTACTTTCCTGCCTCTCCTACTGTAGCACGTCCCTACATAGTAAGTTGTGAATAGTGGAAAGGTAGACATTTTCTCCTCCGATCTAAGTTGTGGTTATCCGTCCAGAATAAGACAACAAACAGAATGAGGAGGGAAAGCGACAAATATGAATGAAGCCTGGAAATGGCAATAGCTTCCAGAGAGTCTGGTCTGATGGCCTTGTCCAAGCGACACACATGTTTTAGGATTCCGTCACGCGACTAAAGCCCAGTAGGCAGACACGCTGTAGTGTACTGAGTTGGTGTGTGAGCAGACTCTCAGACCTGGCCGGCCCCCAACTGAATAAGCGAGTACATGGTACCTAGAGCGAAGCAGGTGAGCGGGTCGTGCGACGGAGGTGTGGCCCTCGAGCCCTCCCGGCCGAGGACAGCGAAGAGCGCCCCCGGCAAAATGGACACGCCGCTGCTATTCGAAGAGTTCCCATCACTTGAACACCGTCTCAAATAAGGATCACTTGAGAACACGTCTCATCATAGGGAAAGCAGAAAGCGGGGAAGGGCACTGAACAACCGCAGCTATTGTTAGAGTTTATAACAGTTGAAGGCCACCTACTTTCTACATTAGCAGACGCGTAACTGGAGTATGGCGCTGGTTGGTCAGCAGCTGACATCAAGTGTCCTGGTGACTGCTGACTGGAAGAAAGGGTCGAGGCCGAGAAAATGGAAATACCGGTGCGGCTGCACGCACACACATTGCATGGTCCGCGCTTTTCGTGCAGCATATTGTGTGCGACTACGCCTGGGCAAGTAATTGTTCAGTTTTGCTAAATTCCCAGTAGCTTTAGCAGTATGAATCTTCATGAAAAACGCGGAAGAGCTTGGCACTTTCCAGTGTAAGGCATTTTATTGTTGTCGGCTGTGAACCTGGCGATGCATTCCTGCTTGCTAGGGCAAACGTGAATACCAAATACGACGATGATGATGTGAGGAAGTGAGGGTGTGCCGTGTTGAGGAAATGCCATTTCGTCATTGGCTATGGAACACTCTAGCCCAGCGAAGGACCCCACTTCTGTCTCACTTTGAGCCAGAATGATTGGGTGCACCGCATCGGAGATACTTCTGCAAATGGAATGGTGGAGTGGCGGTGCCGCACCAACTATCAATGCAGCCTCAGGTAAGGAGCAGGCTAAGCTTGTTGTGGTTAAATTCTATCCCCAATTACTAACAAAAAGGGATTAGCTGCATCGAAAACATCGGGAAAGAAACTTGTGATCAGACAACAATCCAACGCCTGACGAGGGGGCAATTTCGGACAAATGCCTCAGGCCGCTACTCCAGCGATGGTATGGGTACCGGCGATTGCCCACCACACCTGCCTCGTCGCCTTTATCCATCTCCAAATCCAAGAATCAGTCCACGCTCTACCCACCAGAGGCCACAACAACGCGCAACCAGCGTTTCTCAGCACCAATTCTAGTCCACGAGCTCCCAGAATCATAGGTTTGTGGTTTTGGGATGATTTGGTCCATATTACACGTGAAATAAATAACGAAATAGCGAAAATGGCCGGCTGTAGCAGTGCCTAGATGGTTCGACAGCAATCACAAGACCCAAAAGAGACCCTGAAAGAAACAAAGACCACCCAGTCCCTTGAAAGAACGCCAGTAGCCCACACACTGGGCAACCGTCTGTATCATCTATTATATCTCCGCCCTCCCTAACCTCGCCCTCCCGCCAGACCGAAACTAGAATCAGTAAAAACAAACGAAAGCCTAAATCCAGCAGCGCTGACACCTTCGCGGGGTACCAAGTCCGACGACGCCCTTCTACGCGAGCAGCCCGCCTGGACCCTTTCTCCTTTCCGGCCTTTTACTATCTACGTACCCTTGGATCAGAGAATGGATGAGCCTGATGGCGGTTGTTCCTGGCAAGCATGGAAATTTGGAATGAAGAGGGAAGACCTCTACACCAAACTTCAAGATCAGTACAACACCGTCACCCTGTCAATACAGGATCCCGATGCCTTTCACCATGACGTCTGCGAGATCTCCAAGACTGCCGCTGACTTAGACGAATTCTATCGCATGCTCGAAGAGCGCAAGGAGCTCAGACTCAATCAGCTGAATGAGAGTCTCCAGTCAGCGTCTGTTGAGATCATAGCCAACCCCAATCTCATCGGCACCGACCAGTGGCAGCATGCTATACAGCTCTTTCGCACTAGATCATTCGACTCGCTCGTCAGATACTTCTCATCTTACCTTCCTGACGACCACCCGTGGAATGCAATGGTTCAAGATCCTACCACGAAGCCCTTTTTCGATGAGGTAGATGATCCTACCCCAATTATCACCCACGAACCACTATATTTTATGGACAATGCCTCCAGTAGTTTGATTCCAGCAAGTCATCTGCCACCTTCTCCCCGATCCCTAACAATGTGCTCGGATTCGTCCAGCGCTTCCACCCCAGCCAGAACGCTTTCGTTCTCCGAACCAGAGTCAGATGACAACATGCTGCTCTCGGCCACCCTAACTGGAGAGTACGACGATGAAACGTCCCAATGGGACGACCCTGATACGCCAACGACGCCAATATCTGAAATCTCGGATATTGTGCCGTCGAAATATATCATGACCGATAAGCATGGCGAATGTGTCGACCGTGACGCTCATGAACAATCTGATGCGTCTGCGTCGCTTCCTTCTATCTCGTCAGAAGACGGTGCACAAGAATCAGAGACACCAACTCCTCGCGAAGTTGTCAGAGATAGGTATTTAACAGAAGAAACGTCAAAGGAACAGTTGTCTTCAATATCATCCCCTTCTAAATATACCCCATTAGAGAGAAGGTTTCGCGAAGGGAGCCCAGGCTTGAACCGAGCACGACGGAGGAGTCCAGAAATTGGACGCATACAGAAACCTTCACATGACCTTGTACGTGCCAGACCAAAAGGTCTCAAAAGTTAATTGGTTTTTAGCCGATGCAACTTTGTATATATGTCAAAATACTATAGATAATGATGTAATGTCCTTTTATGATCTACCTAATAGGCGTTTGGATTTTGATATTCTCTTCTAGTTGCGGCCGAGTGCCTTATCGCGCCGGTTTTTTTACGACCGAATGCTAACTCGTCTGATTTCACGATATACTTCGTTAAACAGGATACACAAGCAGCATAAACATTTCGATTCCTATGAGTTGCTTAATTGGGTTGCTCATTGGTTCGCGACCAAAAGAGCAATGTCTCTCCGCTTGATCCTTTATTCACTTGCCTTTGAAAGCTAACGTACAACAAAGTGACTAAGAAGAATTCCGATTTATACCCTTCATTGTGCGGAATATTGTATATTAAGTAAGCATGCTACTACGTTCCCCGGGGTTTTAACACACTACAGCACTCTTTGATACGCTAAAACCCCACGCTCTAGTGTCTCACCTGCCATTAGCACCGATACCTAGATCGCCCTACCGATCGTTAGGCTTAACTTAACATTGACGGATCTCATCTCGGTCCACTACGACTCAATGATGAATGGACAATCTATCATGAGGTCATCAATCACTGGTTAAGGTAATGCCTTTTAACATATGAAAATGAGGTCATGTAAGTTGAACACCGGTGAGTCGATTATGAATATAAGGTATTGTACTATATTTAGTATCTCTACCATATGTTTACAATCTCAATATATCCGATTTTGAATATTTTCGCAAATATCTCCGCCTGGCAATCTCGCATCTGAAAACCGATCTATTCGCTATACATAGTTATCTCAATCAGAAATTCCGATCAGCTCCTTCTCAAAATGCCCGAGACCCTGCGAGAGAAAGCAAGCAAGAAGATCAAGGGCCCAGGCGCGAACCCGAGCCAACTCGGCGATCCCATCAGCGTCAAAGCAGAGGATAGCGATACCGTGCCCACGACGGATGAAGCTGGTGCATCTTCACCTTCAGCATCATCATCATCTTCTTCCCCTTATACTAAATCGCAGAATGGCAATAGCAGCAGCAGAGGAGGCGAGACATTGAGAGAAAAGGCAGCGAAGAAGCTGAATGGCCCTGATGCCAATCCGAGCCAGCTGGGTGATCCGATCAGTCTGAAGAGCGAGACGAGTTCGGGTGTGCCGGTCGATAGCGAGCGGGGCGCTGATGAAGATGAGAAGGTTGTTAAGCGCGATTCGAAGCTGTGAAGTCAAACGTTTAGTCATAGTCAACAAAGCTCACAGACGGGCCCGAAAGTTGGTGCTCGTGCGGACAGGAAAAGGCACTTGATCGATGAGCTTCAATCTTCTAAAGAAGTATTATGTACTAGGTTTTTAATGACTGGGGGACTTCACCTCTGTTTTAATGTTCCGCCTTTGGCCTCACTCCACGCTTCGTCCTTTAATATTGCGATGCAACTGCGGTGATCATGGTGTAATGAGTGATAAAAGGCAAGAAAGTCGATTTGGCTACCTATGAAGGGGTTCTCCTGAGCCTGACGATTCAAAATGAATCTGCCGGACTCTTCCATGAGTTGGTAAGTAAGTCTGAAATGAAACCACCAAATATCCGCCCTTCGTTGAAGCGTTCGGAATCTGATTCCAGAGGATAGCACTGTTCTCACGCGCAACCTTGGGTCCATCAGTATCGACGTTCAGCACCGAACGCGTTTAGCATCAAATGAGACGAGGCCTCAAACGCAATTCTTCTCCCGAGCTTAACGATTCCTTGCGTATACGATAGAGTTAGGGCTAAATATAAAGGCGATAAATGCAAAATAATGCGCAGTTTCTGTTGAGCATTCTCGCATGAGTTCTAAATGATTTTTTGTCGCTGAAGTCTCAAACGGAGTAGAAGCTCCGATGAATTACGATTATATATGAGTGAGGCCCCCAAAATCGTTCAACCAGCTGGTCTTCATAGTCTATATACTTAGCGTGGCAGAATCTATAAACCTCCTACACGATGCATACATGCTGCTCAGCTTGATGCATTTAATAGCCCGTGTGCTTCGAATATACGTTGCAAGATATCTTTAAGCACCGGTGCTTTGCGGTTGTTGTATTGTAGGACGTTCTCGCCCGCCGCAGCCGCTGATTCGGCAGCTTCTCGCTTCACTGCTACATACCGCTTGCGATCTTCTTCGTGCTCTCTTAGCCAATCGCGAAATAGTTGGTGTCGCACTACCTCCGGGCTATCATGACCAAAGACGTGCAGATTCGCATAGGGTTCCTCAAGATAGAATAAACGGTGCCTATAGGGTTCAAGTGTTAAGAAGCGTCTTTCATACATACTTGCAAAACCCCTGAGCAGCAGCTAGGATTTTGTGAAAAGGAGGGGTGGGGAAAAAGGATAACAGCTAGAGAAACATACTGATACCAAGCCGGTTCACGAAGCAAAAATATGAAGCCTGCGGCTTGCAGGTCAGACACATAAGAGTCTTCATCCCCGGGGTCCGCGACCACGAGGTCAATATCAATGACATCCTTTGCAGCCAGACCGGGCACGCTTGTCGAGCCGACGTGTTGGACGGAAACAACTCGGTCACCGAGTGCTTGCCGGATGCGTTTTTCTATGTCTGCGAACATGCTTGGCCACTCTGGCCGGTAATCGACGATTTTGAGGGGCTTCGGTGGCCTCTTAGCTATGATTTCAACGTCTTCCTCCTGCATTTCCAACATCGTGGTAATATCAGATGCGCCAGCCATTATGAATAAGGATTTTATGAAGCAATAAATGCAGTATGATACAGTTGAAGGGAATATATCGAATAAGTCAATAGACACTGATGCATCTCTCTGGAGAGTAGGTAGTGGGAAAAGATAATATCTATTTGTACTTGAACAAAAGTGAGGGGAAATCCGAACATATGCTCTAACGTACTCATTACTCATTCAGCTGTTCTGGTGGAATCGTATCCCGTATTCTCTCGAAAATTATGCCTGTGTGCGGCGTATTAGTGCCTTATGCCATAATCCAAGCCCGGGTGCTGTGCACCATAGGTCGCGACCGGTCATAATACACATTTTGGGCTAGCAGATTTTCAATATAAAAAAAAAGGTGTTTAGCATTATGGCACCACCAGAGTAAGGCACTAATAAGTCCCTAAAATTGCCTATATCGGCTACCTACAGGCCCTCATAATCTGCACTACTCCTATTGCCAAGCTGCCCTTCACTGTCTCACTCAGGGGCTGTAGATGATTCCCACCAAAGGGTAAGAATGAACAACTTTAGTATTTCAGAATGCTTAGAAACTATCAAGGCAGATTACTCAAGCTGTCATCTACAACCTACACTCCCAACCTCCCTCAGGTCCGAAGATCGCCCCGACCGCCTTAGACACAGCAAGCAGGTGTCTGTCGTGGTAGCGTGGTGCAACTAAAGAGATTCCTATGGGCAAACCACTGGCACCTCTGAATCCAGGAATATTGACGACTGGCGTGTGTAGAGCCTGAGGCAGAAATTGACATAATTAGTACGGCTAAAAATTCACGAATGGCCACTTAGCTCGCGGAACTCACCGTCCACATGACGTTGAACGCTGGACTCCCCGTGCTCGCAGTCCCAGCTGGAGCCTCATCTATGACGCTCGGGGTGAGGATCGCCGCATACTCCTTCGCTATCCTATCGATCTTTGGTCGGAGCGCAGCAATTTCATCGTAAGCTTCCAACTGCGCTGCCCGAGAGATACCGTTCACATTCTCCACGTGTGCAGCTAGAAATGGGGAGAGCTTCTCTCGCGCAAGCTTGTATTCAGACAAGAAAGTCACCCGCCCTTCGCCGTGGAGCAAGATACTGTGCCATTCGGGCAGTCGATCGAACTCAGGAGGTAGTTCAATCTCTTCGACCTCGGCCCCGTGGCTCCTCAGTAGCTGCACAGCGGTTTCTAGAGCCGATTTAGTTCCCGGACCGGCTTGTGGCCACACCACGGTCTTCGCTACGCCAAACTTGGCGCCTTTCACAGGGAAATTATCATCCCCTGGAGAGGTGTCATCTTCGAGCCCAAACAGGTCGGCCATGAGTTCCAAATCGTCGACGCAGCGCGCAAAGAATCCGATCGTGTCTAGAGTAGGCGAATAAAACTTCAGCCCCTCGCGACTAATCGCATTCCACGTCGGCCTGAATGCGTAGATCCCATTGAATGAACCAGGACGGATCGTTGAGCCTCCTGTTTGAGACCCGAGTCCGATTGGGGCCTGGAAGTCTGCGACAGCAGCCGCAGGCCCGGACGACGAACCGCCGGGCGTTCTCGTCAGATCATGCGGGTTACAGGTCTTAGGACCGCCTTGGGTAGACGCGAACTCAGTCGTTGTCGTTTTCCCTCCCCAGCTATTAGCCTCGTAGGTTCGCAGCATGCTCAAATTGTGATATCTCACCGAGCATCAGCGCGCCGGCCTGGCGCAATATTATAATTGGGGCTGCATCGACCTGCGGTGCATTTCCACGATAGATGGGAGAGTTGTACTGCGTAGGCATGTCTCCCTGAAATGAGCAAGCTTCTTCTCACCGGCACCGATGAAAACTACCTTTAGTATGTATTATGTCTTTGACAGCTATGGGAAGACCGTGCAGTGGACCACGGTCCCGGGAAGGGACGCGGTCGAGTCTTCGGGCCTCTCTGATGACATAGTCCGGGTCTAAGTATTCCCACGCCTGCACTGCTGAATCACGCTCCTGAATTCGCAAAAGAAGGGATCGAACATATTGTTCAACAGTAAGCGATCCAATTTTTATATCCGATAGCGCCTGTGTGGCCATGAGTCTGTAAGGTTCCATGTTGATTGCAGTACAAAATATATACAGCGACCGGTGCAACCAGCGGGGATGATCACCGTAGGAAGACAATGTGCGCAGCTCAGACGACCTCGGTTGTAGACCGTGATCGGACCGTCTCCGCCCGGCTGTACCAAAGCACTGGAGAGGTAGGCGCGGAAATTGTCGTACCGGCACAATGTGTACTTGGAGAGGCACCTACGATAAGAAGAGCTAACTGTCATAGCAATGCTGCAGTTGTTGATTGTTTAAAGGATAATTTGCTCCTTCTCATCATTATGTTCTCAACTGGGCTACTTAGTGGAGCTCATAATCAGATCATGAAGCATATATATCGGTCGAGCACACTGCACTATACTTTAAATACGTCCGATCCTATCTAGAAGGACCTGGATCACCTTCCCTTTGATATCTTTGGCAACCCTGTATGGCACGTATGTTTCCACTGCTTACCTTTCCCTAATCGTGGCGGTCACACAATCTCGGCATATACTACGTCAAGCGTCCGGCTCGATTTCGGAACTGGTCACATTTGGGGTAACATGCTCCCAATTGTGACCGGTCAGCTCACCCAGGAAATGAATGCCTATCATCGACTACGACCAGCGATAGACATTGTGCATGTCACTAGAAGTTCCCTGCCTCTCCAGGTAGCGGTAAAGGATAGATGGGGTCGACTGGAGACAGCGGACTCGGCCACACAACGTGGCATGAAGGCAACAACACAGACGGGAATAGCGAGACTAGCACACCCCAACATAAGTGAATTGAGATCCCCACATGTTTAGAGTACGCCTCACCGAGTACTAAAGTCCGGCCGCCGCCGGCGGTAATGAAGCTAGCAAGCTGCGTATATATATATGCTCAGATTTCTGACATAGCTGTGCTTCTCGTAACTTCATATCAAAGATGTCGAAATTATTCAAGCCCGTGCGGGTTGGGTCTATGACGCTTGGTCATCGCGTGGCGATGGCACCGTTGACACGATATCGCTGCGACGATGAATGGGTCCCGCTTTCTATGGCTAAAGGTGCGATCCGCGGGACCTCACGCCTTGGCTCTTTTCTGTGCTAACCAGCTCAGATTATTACGAGCAGAGGGCAGCCGTGCCTGGGACTCTACTCATCACCGAGGCGACCTACATCTCGAGATCGGCGGTCTCCCAAGACAACGGCCCGGGTATCTACAGTGAAGCCCAGATAGCAAGGTGGAAGGAGATTACCGATGCTGTGCATAAGAAGGGATCGTTCATTTACTGTCAGATCTGGCATATGGGGAGAGCAGGAGTGAGTAACTCTGTAGATCATTCTGTTCTATTGCATCAGCATTATGTATATGGAAGGACTTCTCTTCCGGCCAAGTCAGGGATGGCGAGTTTACCACGACTTCAATGCCATTCACAAATTAAGGTAAAAGCGGTGATGACTAACCTCGAGTGCTTAGTGGCCAAAGGCCCATGAAGCTATGGGCACCAAGTTGCAGTCGTCTAGCGCAGTCCCAATCAACGAGACCACGGGCTTGCCGGAAGAGATGACGGAAGAAGACATCTGGGAGACCATTGGCGACTATGCAAAGGCCGCTAAAAATGCGATGACTGCAGGATTCGATGGCGTCGAGTTGCATGGCGCCAACGGATACTTGATCGACCAGTTTACGCAAGATACCTGCAATAAACGAACTGATGCCTGGGGCGGCAGCGTCGAGAACCGCGCCAGATTCGCGGTAGAAGTCGCCAAGGCTGTCGTAAACGCTATTGGGGCCGACAAGACCGCTATACGGCTAAGCCCCTTCAGCGATTTCCAAAGCATGGGCATGAAAGACCCGTATCCCCAGTTCGAGTACCTTGTCAAGCAGTTGAAGCCTTTGAATCTGTCGTTCCTCCACCTCGTCGAGCCGCGGATTTCGGGAAGCACCGACTCCGAATGCGGCGCGGACCATAGCTTAGAATCCCTTATTAAGCTATGGGATAACCAGAGCCCGATTCTTCTTGCCGGCGGGTATCTGCCGGAGTCTGCGATGCGGGCAGTTGACGAGAAGTGGAAGGACTTTGACATCATTATCGCGTTCGGAAGGTACTTTATCTCGAATCCCGACTTGGTCTTTAGAATAAAGGAAGGCATTGAGTTTGCCGCATACGACCGGTCGACATTCTATATTCACAAAAGCGCAGAAGGGTATATCGATCACCCGTTCAGCGAGCAGTACCGAGCTGCCTACCTGCAGGAGGCGGCGTAATGTAGGACGGCTTTTTTATGAGTCGGCTCCAAAAGACATAATGACTGGATAGAGCGTTGGCATAGAGCATTAGACCGTGAGGTTAGAACCTAGAACATTAGAAATGGGAAGAAAGATCCATACTTGGAGCATTGACAGTCGCCCACTCACTCGGTGGGTGTTTTATACCACGCCGTATACAGCAACTAATAGGCAATGGGACCCCTCTCCTTTTTCTAGACCACGAACGATCTGTACCTACGGTGGGGAGGAGATGCTATCGAGTACGTGATTTCTTGCTATGCCGAGTCTTTGTGGCCCCGGTGGCACCTTAGAGCACCTGGGTGGTAGCGTGTTAGGCAATCACCAGCGTGAGCATGTTTCCTGCTACACCACACTCCTATAAGGTACTTCGGCAAGTACCTGCGTGTGCTACAACGTGGTATTGGGAAGGTGCTCATGGTTTGCTGTATCTTTGCCACGCGGTATTAAGTACAGTAACTTTTGTTATAGGTCGGTCACACGTCTCCTAAAGACGCTCACAAAATTTCTGCGCGCCCTGAAGATATACCTGCCTCTTCCTGAACATTATTAGCAGCTTGTACTGCACCTAAAGACGTCTCTCTTCCTACAAAATCGTGCCCTACAGCGACAGCTGCCGCTGTGGGCACTAATTCCGATGAACGAATCGTCCAAAATGGGTGGGATGAATGGCATGGATGACGACCATAGCTGCAAGATCTCGGTACGGCTCTTAGCACCTCTCTGTTGAACCCAATCTGTTCCAGGGAACTTGTTCTAATGTGCAATAATTTGTCGTCTGCAGATGCTATGGAACTGGGACTCTGTCGGCGCATGCTTTCTCTCAGATTCATGGCAGATACACTCCCATGGCGCTTTCGCAGGGCTCTGCATCGGTGTGATCCTGCTAGTCATTCTCCTCGAGTTCTTCCGCCGCGCAGGCCGACAATACGACCGGTATCTCGCGGATAAAGCCCAGGAGAAGATCTTTCTTACTACCCGGAGTGCAAACCCGTCCGACGATTCGGGCTCATCCCGCCCGAAAGAATACCAGGAAACCAAAACGGCTGCTGTCCCAGTGGCGTCGGTCCGGCCCAGTGTTGTCCAGCAGCTCATCCGTTCTCTTCTACACACGCTCCAGTTCGCGACGGCCTATTGGATTATGCTGCTGGCCATGTATTACAATGGCTACATCATAATCTGTATCATCCTTGGCGCCTTTATCGGATCCTTTATCTTCCAATGGGAGCGATTGAGTCTCCGGTAAGCAATAATCCGCACGAACTTCTCGTATGCAAGATGCTGACGTGAAGAGCCTGGGCAGCGGCAATGTAGCTAGTTCTAGCAACGCTCAAGGATACACGGGCTGCTGTGGATGAAGCTCGGAATATCATCGACTCTCCATCGTTTATCCATGGCTTGGAGCACCAAAAGCATGACGATGGACATGTCAGAAGTCCTACAAAAAGTCTTCATCTGTTTAAACAGAAAGTCAATCGGACATTGGCCTTACATGCGAGTCTTGCCATGAATATAGCGTGGGTCTCTATGCATCCCTTCTCTTCACCTCGTTCCTGAATAATACGAGAGGTACCTATTGACTCCCAATTCACGCTTCTCGTGACTTCCCTACCTATATTCTCCTTAAGCAGCCTGGGATGCCTGGCACAATCTTGACTTCGCCCGTTATTAGATTCATGAGCAATAGCAGAAACTTGGACGCTGTTAGGAATAAAAGAGGCTTCCCAACATCAACACGGATTATTAATCAACTAATGTAATCAACATCAAGGTGAGTTGGGCTTTAATCGTAAGGCTAATACCTAAAATAACCAAGTTATAGCATGAGGCACCTATCAGACTCGTAAGCAAAGGCGTCAGAAATAGTCAAGTCGTTGTACAGTTATGAAGGGATTCGCACTGTCCACTCACTGTCCTCCGTATATACTTAGTATCTGACGGTGATGACAAATCTCCACTCCCCTTTAAAGATGGATGTAACTAAGACTTATTAGGGTGGTAATTGACGACATCCTGTGAATGCGGAGGTTTGTATTGCTATGATCGCCCTGTGAAATACAATTTCATACGTTGTTGGTAAGAAAACTCTGAAATTTTATTGAAGGCTGATAAATTGCTGTTGTTGGCCCCACGACCAGTTCGCTCAGTATGAACGGACCTAAACTCCGAAGCTCGCAAGGCACGTCTTAAATCCGAGTTTCTAGATATTTATAAGTATATCTACCACTGACGCCCAATAACAGGCTGTTGGACATGTAGACTGCGGCGCAAGAAATGCGACGAGGCAAAGCCCGTCTGCACTACGTGCGGCGGTCTAGAGATCGACTGTCATTACAGCGACACCAGGCCCGAGTGGATGGACGGCGGGGCGCGCGAGAAGCAGATGGCTGATGAGCTGAAGGCCATGGTGAAGCAGAAGGCGAACGAGAGGCGAGAGCGCAAATGGGGACAGCTTCCCACTGTGACGGACTTCTCTCCCACGGCACAGATGCAACTGGGCAGCCACGACAGTAATAGCCAGCCGTCGGATCATCTGATGAGTGATGCTGGAGGCCCAACATCTAGCGATGATGACTCTGGTCCCGCCAGCATAACGCTCGGCGAGACACCGCCCTCACAGGCGGACACCAATATCACATCGCCGGCGCCGACGACAACGACGCCGACGATGAGCTCACAGTGGGGCGAACCTATCCAGCCAGCCGTGGACTCGTTCCCGGAGAACAAGTCCGAAGTCGAAGTGAGCTTCACCATGATCTACCTGGACTACGTGGTGCCGTTCCTGTTCCCCTTCTACCGTCCCTGCCTGCTCGAGTCGAGCCGCGGGTGGATGCTGGTGCTGCTGATGAAGAACCGGGCCCTCTTCCACACAGCGCTGTCGCTGGCAAACTGGCTGTACGCCGTCATCTTCGATAGCCTCGACGGGCAGCACAGCCAGTGCCGCCGCGCCAACTGGGCCGAGCTGCAGGCGCATCAGGAGATCGCCATCCGCGCGCTGAAGGAAGATATCAGGGCGCTCAACGAGCGCGGCGTAGCTAACGCCTTCAAGGAGAGCGTCGGCTGCATGCAGAGCGTCATCCAGCTCCTCGAGTTCGAGGTCGCCATGGCCGACACGGCCAACTGGCAGGTCCACCACGACGTCGCCGTCGTTTTGTTCGACCAGATCGTCACACACCACGCCACAGCGACAACGATGGAAGGCGATGCCTCTGCTGATGCTCCAACTACGACGACAACGCCGTGGGCATCCGTGCTAGACCGTATCGGAGTCCCCTTCCAGAGGATCCACATAGGCGACGGCAAATACATACTGTCTTCGGACCAGACGGCATTCAAGTTCTACACCGCCTACTTGCTCTGGATAGACATCATCGCGGCGACGACGCACGGCGAGGCGCCGCGGCTGCAGAAGTACCACGCCGAGCTCCTGCAGGGCGACGACCCCGCGATCCGCCTCGGCGAGTACGTCGGCTGCGAGAGCTGGGCCATGCTCGAGATCGCCGAGGTCGCGCAGCTCGCCGCGTGGAAGCGCGAGCACCAGTCCAAGGGGTCGCTCTCCATGGTCGAGCTCGTGCGGCGCGCCTGCGCTATCGAGACGCGCCTACGGACGAAGATGGAGGGTCTCGCCGTCATCCCCGCCGATCGCGCGAGCAATATATTCGATCCCTCGGCGCACCATCCGGTGACGCCTTACTCGGGGTTTCAGTATGTCAACTCTTCCCCTTTCTTTTCTCCCCCCTTTCTGCCTCTATTCCATGCTTAGTAAAGATATTCCTCTCTGTCAACCTAGACGCCGTATATTTTCTTCAGCCTATGATCAGACTTTTCAACCCGCAATACGTTCGAAAAAAGGATGTCCATATATCTTTATCAACAAACAGTATTCCGTTAACTATCTCTTAACCTCTTTCTAACCCCCTTCTCCCATAGCGAAATGCTCGCCTCCTCCACAGCCCAGAAAACCCTCGCAATAGCCCTGCACACGCGCATCTGGGCGCAAGCAGCCATAACCTGCGTGAACGTGATCGCCTCAGGCCTCCAGCCCGCTCTCCCCGAGATCCGCGCAAGCGTAGAGGCCACCATCGCCCTCCTACGCGCCCTGCCGTCCCCGCTCGCGCTGCGCACGCTCGTCTGGCCCTTCGCCGTGACCGGGTGTCTGGCGCAGCCCGGTCCCGAGGCGTGCTTCTTCGAGCACCTCGTGGCCGACATGGGCGCCATGAACGTCTTCGGCTCCGTCAAGGAGGCGCTGGCCCTCATGCAGCTCGTCTGGAAGCACCGCGAGGAAGGCGGCTGCTGCGTCGACCCGCAGATGTGGGATATTGCGACGTGCTTTAGTGTTTTGGGACATCGCTCTCTGCTTGTTTGAGGAGATAGGGGGAGAGAGCACGGAGGGGGTTGAGTACCGGAATCTTAACCACGCATGAGAGAAATGTATTTGTCTCTGGCGTTTGAAGGGCATGATGATGGATGGATGGATATTTCAATGTCGTCGCTACAGCATGTTCACGAATTAAACAGCTTGCACTATATTCCTTGTTCTTCACTGTACCTCGATGAAAAGGCTGTCGAGGGAGCACTCATCATGTAATTAGCACAGTGGAAAGCATATACGATATCATATACACTGGGAGCAGGCACATAAGTCACAACAAAAGTGGTGTAAAAATCCCCTTTTGAATTCAATTAGTTGATTAAACGACGCCAAGGCATGTGCTCGAAGAACCAGTTCCAAAAACTCGACTGTACACTATTTGCAATCCGTAAAGGCTAACATAACATACGTTACCATTCATGAATTTTGTTCGCATGCTCAAACGTCAATTACCAGTTCACACCAGATCCCTGTAAACGCCCTGTACCCGTCCTAATGCTTATCGGCCGACGCGAATAACGCCGGCGGCTATTAGCTTTCGAATCTTGCTTGCTACACCAGGGTTCCGCATGTGCTCTTGGAGCGCCGCAGGGTCCGTCTGAGCCTGCTGAAGAATAGATTGCATGACGGGGTCCTGCATGATACCCATGATCTACACAATTGAAGTTAGTACATAATTCATAAAAAGAAAACTGTCGTTAAAGGTCATCTCGCGTTATGAGCACTTACCTCTGGGTCCTTCATCAACCGTTCCCGAGTTTGTTCCTCGGTCTCATTCTCTCGTGCTGCGTACATGGCTTGCAAAGCTTTCTGCTGTTGCTGCTCGATCTCACGAGCATTGGCATTGTTATGGTGCTTGCTGTCTATTTCAGTAGCCTCGTTGCATGCGTCAATGCATTCAGAATATTTGCGCATGCCAAAGTAGATCTGCGCCTTTCGAATGTAGGCACGGATGAACTTGGGATCTTTCTTGATTGCCGTGTTGCAGTCATCGAGCGCACTGGGGAACTCGAAAAGCTTGACAAAGGCCGCAGCACGATTGCTGTAGCCGCGCGGATCCTCGGGAGCGCGCTTGATCATCTCGGAATAGGCAGCAACAGCGCCGGGGAAGTCTTGCTCCTTGAATTTCTTGTTACCTTCCTCGCGTGCCTCCTCGGCCTTGGCTGGATCGATGTAAGCCTCCTTGGCTGCTTCAATCTTCTTGCGTTCGGCGGCGCGAAGCTTATTGACAGTATCCGGTGTCCGATGCTCAGTGAGGGACTTCTGGTAGTTCTCAACAGCTGCCGCTAGGTCGCCCATCTTCTCATAGGCAGATCCAATACGGGCGTAGGACTTGGCAATCATCTTGAAGTCGGCATATATCATGCGACCCTCCTCGATAGCCTTGGTGCACGCGTCGATGCATGCTTGATAATCGCCCTTTTCGTAGTAGGCTGCGCCCAGATTGTTCAGGTAAGTGATGTCTTTGTATAGCTCCCACGCCTTAGTATAGTGTGCGATAGCTTCATCAAAGTTTCTCTTCTTGTAGTTCTCCGTGCCCAACGCCTTCTCCTTGTCGGCCTCTTCCTTCGCTTTCTTCTTTTCCAGGGCTTCCTCATCCAGCTCAGGCTCAGGCTCCGGTTCAGGTTCGGGTGCCTTAGGCGGTGAGGGCTTCCGATCGGGCATCTCAACATCCTGCTCGGCTTCCTTAGAGGATGATGCAGCGGGAGCATCACCAGCAAAGTCGCCAGGTGATCGCACATCCATGTCCACGCCCATTGCGACACCGAGAACTTGAATCATTCTGGGGTCGCTGAATAATTCTTGGGTGTTCTGGGGGTTCTTCTGTAGTGCCTGTACCTTGGCAATGAAAGAGGGGTCGGAGAAGTAGCCGCTCGTCTTGGGGTTGTTCATGAGCTTCTGGAGGAGGTTGGGGTCGCTGAACATCTTGCCCAAACCTCCCATCGGGTCACCACCAGGGAAACCACCAGCACCGCCTATCCATTTCATGTTAGCAAGGTCTTGGTCGTGGCTCGTTGAAGACATCTATGGCTACGTACCAGCTTCTTGTTCCATAGCTCTCTGAACAGACGCCAGTGAGCTCTTCAGGCCGGCGTTGTTCGGGTCTAGTTTCAGACCCTCCTCATAGGCCTCGTTGGCTCCCACCAGGTCACCAGCACCGTGGAGGGCGGCACCCTTGCGTCCCCAGCCTCGTGGCCAATCGGGCTTGATCTGTGTCGTCTTCTCGGCATCTTTAAGGGCATTTGTCCAGTCCTTTTTAGAGGCGTAGGCGGCAGAGCGGTTGCTGTAGAGGACATGATTTTCGGGAGCTAGCTCGATGGCCTTGGTGAATGCATCTCTGCAGAAACGTTAGCTAAGCAAATAGGATCATCAGCTCGAGGGGCTGGAAGATGGTTCTGTAGCGAACTGCAATGCTGTGATGGGTGAAGAGTGAGCGAGGTGACTTACATGGCTTCATCGAAGTTCTTTGCGGCCATGGCATTATTGCCCAACGTCTTCAGCTCATCTGCAGACGCCATCGTGAGTGATTGCGGGGCAAGTGAACAGACGATACCAGGTACAGAAGCAAATCGGCTTGCTTGTATTGCTTATACGAGGTAGATCTAGCTTCTACGGAGAACAAATTTCTAGTATTCGATTCAATATTGTGTGAAGAAACTGCCTGATTGCACGAGCAAACTAGAAGAACGAGGGCAGACAAGGCAGTTAGTTATACTCGGCAGGGCTGAGAACGAAGTTCGAGAGCTTTCTATGCGGGCCCGCGAATGTAGCCCAGGTCGGCGTTGGTGGGGTCTGAGGACTGCCTCCGGCGGTACCTACCTAGCCACCGACCTGGCGTGTTGTTCAGGGTTTCTTAGCACTGGCTAGGCTACCTTAGGTCCCTGTAGGTCAGTCGGTGGAGACGGGACACGGTCCTTAGCACAGTGCCCAGGTGCGCCGAGGTGCGATAAGAGCTCTTGTTGACCGATAAGGAAATATTTCTACTAGGGTGCTCGCTCAGTCGCATCGCGGGGCAAATCCAACATGTCAAGCCCATCCAGCCATCAATTATACATGCGTTGAAAGTCTGGAGCCATGCGTTTGGTTCTACCTCTCTCTAATTCAACGCCGATACAAAATTCTTCCAATATATGATATGAGACGTTTATCTGCATGTTAGTCACGCAACTCGGCCTCTTGGCCAGGTCCTATCAACTCCCGCTATTCGATCTCACTCTTTACCGTGTCTTTTCGCAGACACTGCGCCAGGGTCGCGTGACTCACCAGCCTTTGACGGCGACCGCGAGAAATAAACGCCAGGATGGATGAACAGACAGCATTACTGAAAACCCAGCTGTATACAGCCTGCGAGGAGGCTTGCAGTAGTGATCCAGACCGACTCTTCACCCAGGAGGATCTCACGGCTCTCGATGTCATCCCGCCCAAGGACATCAAGAAGCTCTTGCAGCTTATTCAGATCTTGACGAATGAGCGCCTTTTCGCGCCCGTCCACCTACACAGTGGCCTGGCATGGCGATTGCGCCCAGAAGCAGAAGCTGCCAAGTGAGTCACGACCTTCCCAGTTTCATGAGAGACATACACATATGAGCTATATGCGTATCTTTATTTCCGGGATGCATTGACCTAACTACTCCTACTCATAGATACAAGCAACTCACTAGCCATGACCAAGTCTTGGTTTATGAGATTATTGATGCTGCCGGCGCCGAGGGCGCTTGGCAGCAAGACATTAAGCGCCGGCTAAACGTCCAAGACAATGCCTTGAGGAAAGCATTGAAGGAACTCGAGGCCAAGCGACTAGTCGCCCAATTCACTACTGTGGAGAATATCTCCAAGAAGATGTGGATTAAAGCTAATATCAAACCATCGTCCCGAGCCACTGGTGGTCCATGGTACACAGACCAGTTTCTCGACGAGGCATTCATCGAAGCGTTGCAAGGTGTCGTGATGAACTTTATTAAGAACCGAGGTAGTTACCTAAGCAAGGGCGAGAGGAGCGCAAGAAGCTTAAGCCCAGTCCTGCCAAAAAAAGGTGTCATCAACGGCGCCGCGTCCGAAGCGGCTATAAAGAGCAAGAAGCGCACAGCAGACGCCATGTCGAAGGACGACACTCCAGTAGCGCCGCCCGCGAAGACCCGGAAAACTATCCGTCTCCCTCTGCCAGCCGGCTACATGGAATATCCCACTACCGAGGAGATCACGGCAGGCCTTCAGGCAGCAGAAGTAGCCAAGGGTCAACCCCTCAAGCAAGAGCATGTGCAGGAGCTCATCGATGTCCTTGTATGGGATAACCGCGTCGAGGAAATCCGGATGGGCGATAGAGTCGGTTACCGTGCTATCCGCATCTCCAAGCAGAACCCCTCCCTGTCCTCCAAACCAGGAGACGATGACTTCTGGGAGCCACGGAGTAACGGACTTACGACGGTGCCGTGTGGGAAATGTCCAGTGTTTGATCTCTGCGAAGAAGGTGGCCCTGTGTGGGCTGGGGGTTGTGAATACTTTGACCAGTGGCTTGCGTAACCACGAATCACTAGTATCTAGTAAGAGGGCAGCGATGGGCAGACCTTTCAATTAGTATTTTGCATGGCAACGGCGTTCAGTGGGGTGATTGAATACCTTCTCGAATGAGAACAGGATCCAGGCGTTGAAGGCAGAAAAACTAGGAATCCTACGAATCATTAAATTTCATTTACATAAAATTTCTAGATACATAGGCGACTTATCAACTTTCAATATTTACTTTATTCTGCAAATACACAAACCTCTATTCTGTCGATATCATATGGTTAGTTAGCCTTTTATTACGTCACATTATGACAACCATGATCATTAAGACGCATATGAAGGATACTGTGCGGCAGTGTGGCAATTCAGTGGTGGAAAGTTTTTGTCATTCGCAGCTAGTATTAACTACATAGCCACTGCCTCCTAATATCTTCCTACATTTTGAGTGGTTTTGGTTCATTTACCACAGCAGAAGAGCGAACCTCGTGACGCGATGCGCTAACTAAAATGTTACAGACCGTTGTAGATGTGACAGCTTGCGCCAATCCTTTATAGAACACCGCAATCGACGATGGTGGGACGCTTGCTGTACTTGACTGCGCCACTCTGAGAGCCGGTAGCCTCGATGGCTTTCACAATATCCATACCGTTGCCAGCAACCTCGCCGAAGACGACGTGGCGGCTGTCCAACCAGGGGGTCTTGACAGTGGTGATGAAAAATTGTGAGCCGTTTCTGGCCTTCATGTTAGTCTCCATGTCGCTCAATCGAAGAAACATCTAGAGCTATCTAGAAGATGCAATGTGAGACTTGATTTGACTTACGTGTTAGGGCCGGCGTTGGCCATTGACAGAATACCAGGTTGAGTGTGCTTGAGGGTGAAGTTCTCGTCGGCGAACTTCTCACCGTAGATGGACTTGCCACCAGTGCCCTACAAAACAGTCAGCTTCAATGAAGTCTGCAGCTGGTCATTCAAGAGTCTTCTTACGTTGCCACGAGTGAAGTCACCACCTTGAAGCATGAAGTCAGGGATAATACGGTGGAACGACGAGCCCTTGTAGCCAAAGCCCTTCTCGCCGGTGCAGAGAGCGCGGAAGTTCTCGGCGGTCTTGGGGACGACCTTGTCGTATAGGAGGAACTCAAGACGGCCGGTCTGGTCTATTGTTTACACGATGCGTAAGCTTCAGGATTCATATAGGGTGCAAGAGCAGGTGCAACAAGGGTAGGATGCTAGTATGCCTAGAATTTCTAGGCAAAAGTGCAGAGAGCCGATTGCTCATAATTGAGATTCCAAGATGTTCTAGTGAGAAGACCATCATGATGGAATGGGCTAGCTCACTGGGGGATACTAAAGCAACACGGGGGGCGACAAAAGCTCACTTACCCTTCACGGTAGCAGTAGGACGACCCTTCTCGAGGACAGGGCCCTCCCAGGCGAGGTCGAAGTAGACTCTGGTGGTTCCGTGCTGGCTCATGTTGACGGTTGATGCGGAGAAAAAACGAGGGGAGAATTGGGTTGTGAAGGCAGGTGTGGAAGTGGTTGCTGGCTTGGTGAAGACAAGCTGAGGTCGGAAAGTTGATGTTTTAGTAGAAGAGAGGGGAGAGGAAACGCCGCCGCGGGGCAGAACTTTGAAGAAGAGGGATCTGCTCATCTAGAAGGAGGGGTCAGCTACTCGAGCTTTTTTCTCGGCCAATGATATCATAGAACGGTGCTATGCTGGGTCACCTTGGTGCTTCAGGAGGAAGGCAGGAGGAGCTGGTAGTGGAGGGGTGTGTGGGTAAGGGGGGGTACCAGGGGGGCTGCAGCAAACTGCACGTAAACAAAAGTACATATGGAGGGATATTGCCGGCAGATACTTCGGGTGGGGGTAGCCGAGCAAGCAGGCAAGCGCGCAGCAAGCCACTGGCAGCAACGAGAACCACGGCAACAGGAGGGCCTAAAGCAGGCACTCCAGCAGGTACCTTGGATACCCAAGCACGCCAGACCGACACGCTTACAGGAACATGCAGCAAGCAACGGCGGAGCAGGTAATAAAAAACCAGCAGGTCAATCATCTGGGGTCCCGCCATTCGCCTCCCGCTGCGCCCCCGGCTCCGCAGGGAGAGCAATTGCCTCCGCCCTCAAGGTAGCTCGAGGAAGCTCGAGAACGAAATCATCGACTCGCACAGCAAGTAATAGGCTATGCTCTCGTCCCTTTCCATAGCAAGCTGAGAGCACAGCAACCAGTCATCGCTGGCACGACTGCTCTTCCCTCAAACAGGGTGTTCCAAAGCAGAGGTTCGTGTGTTGAAGGGATAGCTTCATTGGCAACACGGGACAGCTAACGGAAGAGATAATTGGCACACTATGGCGCGTGGGCAGAGTGCAATACCTAGTACCAGGGGTTTTTACTTTCCCAATGAGACCGAGATGCAACTGTTGTCCTGCTCTCATGGTAGGATCACTCAAACAGGAACCCCAAGCGTTGTATCATATGGGAGCACACACCATGGGTTTTTGTCAACCATCGGATAAGCTGCAATGCCCCCACTCCAGTAATATGATATTGTTGGTGTGGTGTGTGTAAAGCAACGACAGAAAAGGGGCAGCTCACTTGAGTTACTCGGGCAGGGGTTGTCGGCACGGAATCTTCACTTGACGTGCTGCAAAGCCGTTGGTATGAGATAAGCTCGATAGAAGTGTATAGAGGGCAGTTCGGCCAAGACAATCGGCTCAATTCTCATGACTGTCAAACCAGTGCAGTCCGGCGCGTATTGACTTGAATTGGCACCTTGCTTGAACCGCTGGAGTGTAATGGACTGCATAGCATGGACTAAAGTACACAGCTCGGATGGAAAGAGAATTCGTACATACCTTGATAGCACAGTTATTATAGGCTAAGGGAAACAAAAGACAGACTTTGTTATACAATTGATATTGTAATGTATAGTTAGAAGGACTTAAGATTCACGATGCTATATACGGTTCTACTGGACGAGTAGGAATTTTTTCGGATTGACGAAAGAATGGCACATGTTGGCCCGAGCGTGCCTTCTGGTAGTTGCTACACTCTGTAACGGGATATACCCACTTATAGCATACATTTTCACGATTATCCATTCATATCCCTATAATGGAGAGCCAAATTTTGGGGCCACCTACAGGTAGGTGCCACTTAGTCTACCAAAGCCCGAATTATATCGGGAGAATTCTTTTCAATCAGATGGACTCCTAATTCGTGTCAATTAGAAATAAGTATACTCTCACTTGCATGGCCTTAGCTCTCGACGACCTGTACATTTGGATCAATGGCTAGTGTAGATACCCGGTACTTAGATATTACAGTAATAGCTCAAATCAACACCGATATGCCTATTTCGGGCATAAGCACGTGACTGTAGTAGACAATCGGGCAGCACTGACCACCAGCTAGCCCCCTGGCTACGCTTCCAAAGTGCCAGCTACTAGGTCAAGTAACATATCTTGCTTCTAGTCGTCGCCCGACGCCATTATTCTGTCCACCTACCCATCTCTACCAACGCTGCACCCGAGCGACCCGGAACGATGGATCTCAGCAGCTTGAAGGACCAAGTGTCCAACCTGACTTTGTACGACATCAAAGCAGGTGTTCGCAAGGTCCAAAATGGTAAGCGAGGCTCATGACTCTGACTGTCGCACCCTCTCCCTTTCATGTCCGCATAGCGACTGATGCGCTTGGACTTCCAGCCGTTATGAACTATACAGAGATGGAGGCAAAGGTTGGTTTCGCTATCTATCTTTCGAATTTAGCATGGCTCGGTACGCTAACTTGTTACTCCTCCCCTGCAGGTCCGTGAGGCGACAAACAACGAACCTTGGGGAGCATCCTCGACGCTAATGCAAGAAATCGCCAATGGCACGTTCAATTAGTATGTTCAGCCTTTCTTCCTGCATCACGTAAAGGCGCAATTCTCATATATCCAAGCCAAACCCTTAATGAGATCATGCCCATGATCTACCGCCGATTTACGGAGAAGACTGCCGAGGAATGGCGGCAAATTTATAAGTCTCTTCAGCTGCTAGAATTCCTCATCAAGCACGGATCCGAACGAGTCATAGACGATGCTAGAGGCCACATAACACTCCTCAAGATGCTCCGGCAGTTCCACTACATCGATCAAAACGGCAAAGACCAGGGCATCAACGTCCGAAACCGCGCAAAGGAATTGGCAGACCTGCTTGGCGATGTCGAGCGCATCAGGGCTGAGAGGAAGAAGGCAAGAACCAACAAGGCCAAGTACACTGGTGTAGAGGGAGGCGCAATGGGTGGCTTTTCCGGCAGCAGTGGTCGGTACGGCGGTTTCGGCAGCGAATCTGCGGGCTATGGAGGCTCCTCGGCGGGCTATGGGGGTTACTCTGGAGGTGTTTATGGTGACGGAGGCGGCTTTGGAGGGCAGACAGATGAGTGGAGGGATTCCGGTAACCGTGGAGACAAGTTTGAGGAGTACGATGAGTTCGACGACGGTGCAGGCACGTCAAGCTCAGCTCGTCCAAAACCGGCCGAACGCGCCGAGCGAGTAGGAGTAAAAAAGACAACACCCTCTCAACCGCCTAAGAAGAAAGAGCCTGAAGTTGACCTGTTTTCTTTTGACGATCCCGAGCCGGCACCCACAGCTTCGTCGGCTGGAGCAACAGCTGCCACTTCCAGCTTGGCAGACCTGTCCAGCCCAGCCGGGGATGACGATGACTTCGACGAGTTTCAGTCCGCTACCCCCGCTGCACCAACATCCACATCGTCCAACAATTTTAGCATTCAGCCACCAATGATCACATCGATGGCCCAAACAACAGCCCAATTTGCTGCTCCAACGCCCGTGTCTGCACCTCAACAGGCCAGTCT
The DNA here is from genome assembly GCA_022578765.1 of Xylaria sp. FL0933. Lineage (NCBI taxonomy): Eukaryota > Fungi > Ascomycota > Sordariomycetes > Xylariales > Xylariaceae > Xylaria > Xylaria sp. FL0933. Next base: position 133,502 of record MU389731.1, on the reverse strand, counting down.
ATCAGGGATAATGTCGACAAGGTCCCCCCCTGCGAGTACCACTGCTACGCCTGTCGCTAATTACTCATCGTTCAACCCGCCTGTGTCTGCTAGTATGACTGGTCCTCCGAAACCAACTGGATACCAAGCGGCAGCCCCAAATTATTTTCAGTCAGTACAGATTCCTCAGTCGACTGGGCCATCTGGCTCGGGATTGGGGTCAACGTCTTCGGCAGGTGCGACGCCATCAGGCATGTCAGCACACAATAAACCCGCTGCTCCCGCGGTAGCTAAACCCGGCTCCGGCGCTGATCCATTTGCCAACCTCTGGGGACAGGCCGGTTCTGGCCTCAAAAAGACTAGTACACCCGTGGCGGGGCCTAAACTCGGTCAACTCGCCAAGGAGAAGACCAGTGCATCTCTTTGGGGAGCTCCAGCTGCAGGTACCCCGAAGCCTTCTGGAACCGCAAACACCGGTAGTAGTGGACTGGATGACCTGCTGGGTTAAACAACTAACGAAGATTATTACGATGGCCATCAATTCACCCGTATGAGACTGGGCGTCTGGTGGCAACGTCTTAGGATAGCCGTTCCTAACATCTCTGAGGGATGTACTATCATGATTTGATAGAGGCTACGAAAAGCTGGTTCTGCAAGCGGTAGCATGATGATTTTGCTTACATGTCCTTAGATCGGCGTCATGGCCCGCAAAACGTGTATATTGTCATGACAAGTTTTTCATCTTTGTATTAGCCGATTTGGTCTATAATAGACAGAACGTGGCGTTTTCCCATGATATGTGCCTACATTCATTAGGCGAGTCCAAGCTGTTATTGTTTATCAGGTTTAGTTGTGTTCGTAGGAACGCAATTGCCCGGTCTTATGATTGGAGGAAAATTCGCCTCAAGAAAACTTCATGTACCTGCAGAGAAAAGAGCTGTTTCTGTTTCAGCCCCATCTGGCCCTAGTTTTATTTATGCTGAAGTCTAGAAGCCGTACCTGAGCCCCACCACAGCTCGATTGGCTAACATTAAACGTCACGACTTAGGCATTGACACAAGGCCTGTATCGCAGGTCGCCGGACTGGCTCAGCCTCATCCCTTCATATCGTCATCTGCGATGCAAAAGAGGTTGGTGGTGAGCTATCGTACTCGGATGCGCATCGCAAGACACGAGAACTGAGCTAACCTAAGCTGCTCTTAGTCGTCCCTTGAAACATGCGAGAGAGGTCCGCCGGGCGCCTAGACGATGGTCTTGGCTACTATAAACGCGGCCCGCGCTTAGAGGATCCCTGCCGGCCCACCGACTTCATCTCGCCTCAGCTGTGGTCCCAGCCAACCAAAATGCGCCGACGGCAAAGCTACACCGTAGGTGCTGCAATGCGTCTTGGCAAGCCCCAGCTCTCCCGTTCCGTCCTTTGAATGCGGGTACCTACAGCTTGAACACTGTAAACCAGCCCGTATTAAGCGACCGTGAGGGTCTTTCGGGGAAGGTTACCGATGTACTGTGTCCGGGTCCTGATCCACAGCTGCAAGTGCACTGCCGATCACTGGCCGTTCATTGGACGTGCCAGCGCGTTGTGATGCCGCCGAGTGCTTCAACTGCCGGGCGGTTGGTCGAAACTAGCAGCTTCAGGTAAACTATGCGCGTCGATGGCTTTAGACTGTGTGAAATAATGCGTGCCATGGTAGCAGTATCAGCAAAGGACTGGCAATACTTAAGAATGAGTGCTCCTAACCTGCCAGAGCCTCTTCTTTTCTTCACCTTCATACTACCATCAATACAACCTCACACAACTTTTTCCTTTAAGTCGTTTTTCTTTTTTTCCTTCTCTATTTCCTTATTTCCTAGTCTCTGCGGGTCTCTTATCTCTCTTTCCTAAGGGTTCTCTCATTGCAAAACGGAAAACGGTCTTTGGGTTCATCGTCGACTTTCACTTACACGGCAAAACGTCTTTCTCACTCTCACGGGTTTCCTTTTTTTTAACGACGTCAAGAGATAGCAGCAGTCGATCTGCTTTCTTTCAACTCTCACTTCAATCAAAAATCATACTTTCGCTATTCGATAGCCCAGTGTTCTTTTCCGATTATTCATCTTTGGTTAGGTGTCGGGTACTCGGTTCCGGTACCTCCCAATCATTCACAATTTCCTCTCCAACTCCCACAGCGTCTATTCCGTTCCCGCGGCCGCGCCTCCCGACGCGCACCGTTCTCGGCACAACTCGCCCAAAACTTTCGCTCATCACCGATTTCGAGGCCGGGATTCCTTTGAAAATGCGCTTCCAATCGCCCCAGCTCGGTGCCTTGGGCGTCACCTTTACTTCTCTTCGCGCTCTCCAGTTCGCCTCGCTTGTAGCCGTTGTGGGCTTGACTGCCAACTTCATCAATGAATTTGCTTCTTCGCAGCGCGACGTACCGGATGTCCTAGTTGGCACTGTCACAGTGGTATGTACTTTTACACATCTTGTTCTCCACACCCACCGTGACTTACAATTCTGTAGACCAGCATCTCAACGCTCTATGTGGCTATTTCTTACATTCTTTACTATGACGGCATGCTCCCTCTTTTGATTGCCGCCGGTCTCGACTTCAGTCTCCTTATAGCGCTGATTGTCGTCGCCGTCACCATCGGCAAGCCGCTCTCTATGCTACAGTGCCAGCTCCTCCCGGAATCCACATCGACGAGTGAAACATTCGTTACCTACATCACAGGCCGCAGCTACGAATCTGCCGCGGCCAAATACAACAGCTATATAGCCCTCATCACGACGGACCAGCCCCACTGCTACGAGATCAAGGCAGTCTGGGGCCTAGGCATCGCGCTGACCGTTCTGTTCGCCTTCTCCGCCCTCGTCTGCGTCGGCCTCTGGCATCGCATCCGCCGTGCCAACGGTCCCGCACCTGCTGCTCCCAAAGACGTCGAGAGCTGCTAGGGGTACGCGGGCGTCCGTGGTGGCTTCGGGGCGGCTCCTCCGGTCCAGCAGATCTCGGGGCCAACGGCACTCGGCACCCGGCTCCTGAGTCCTGGATTCGGCTCGCGATTCCCGCCTCCGCTCTCGCTGCCCGAAGCGTCTTATCGTCGGCCCGTCGTCCTCCGCGGCGTGCAAGACGACCAACAACAAGACGACGTCCACCACGTGCTACCGCCCACCTCCTCCATCATGTCTAATGCTAATGCTACCGGCCCGGCGGCACCGGGCCGTTCTCTCACTATTCCCATCCCCCCTCCCCGTCCTGCACATATTGCGGTAACGGCGCCTACACCACCACCATCACCACCACCACCACCGGCGGCGAGCCCGCATGTCCGTTCCCACTCGCCGGCCGAGGACTACATCCCCATCCTGCACCAGCCCGTCCTCAAATACGGCAAGACGCCAGCCAAGACCCCGACGCTCGTGATCGTCCCCCCGCCCTCGCCGAGCGAAGGCGACTTCACCACACCCGTAACGCCGAGCCCGTCGCCGAGGTCAAGGGGCTTCAAGCGCATCCGCGTGTCTCAGCTGCCGCGCGACGCGCTGGGCATCGCGACGGCCGGGTTCACGAGGAAGAAGAGCCAGCGCGGCGCCGTGGACGAATACGACGACACGGCGCCGCTGAGCCCGCCGTACGATGATGCTGCTGCGCACGCGCAGGGGGGCGTCAAGGCGAAGCCGAAGAGGAAGACGCTGTTTGGGTTGATTGAGGGATGGTGGGATTTGGGGTTGTTGGAAAGGGGTAGGAGTTTGAGGAGGAAATGATGATGAATTTGAAGTAATGAAGTTGGGGACTTAATGTGGTAATGATGTTGTTTGTTTGGTCTGGCTGGTTTGATTTATTGTTGGGTTTTAGGATCTTGTGTTGGTTTTTTTGGACTAGATTGGACACTCATATTGCTTGGATAGTAATAACAAAAGTTTCGAATACGGTAATTATCTAAGGTTGTCTTGAAAACGGGTTTGAGACTACTCTAGAACATGTGTTACTTGTACTCACCCTTGTACATTTTCTTGTTGGCGTCAATGATTCTTGATATTGCAATCGAAGTTACCTACTCGTCTGGATTCACCAGGGCTCTAATATGGATCAAGCGGAATACCACTTCAGGCTCGCCTTCGCCATCTCTTCGGTAATGGGTTCTAGAATTGAAGGAGGTAAGAATTTTGCCTAAGGGATTATTAACCACGCATTCATCTGCGTTTTCCAAGGGTTTTAGAATGTTAGTTATGCCTCTTGCATGACGCCTCCAGCGCCTCCCCCTTACGTGGATGTTCATAAGCCAAGTCACGCTCCTGGTCATACACAATCTCATCGGCAGTGATTCCAAACAATTCTATTGGAATTTAGCCAACTTAACGGCTCGGGACCACCTAGTGCTCTGGTCAAGTGATAGAAGTTTAGCCACACACTCAACAGTCATACCTAAAGAAGTTCAGGCTAGCTTGTTCTTCTTGTACCCGTGATTCAAGTTTACATACCTGATGTGTAGGTATCGCATCTTGATAAAAGTCAGCCTAAGCATGTGCTACTGAGCTTCTTAAGTGACCTTAGCCTCATGACATATTAGCTGCGTCGATATACCTAAAACGCTGTGCCGCGACAATCCTGACAAGAGTTAGATTATTGTTAGGTCGTGCACTTGATTGCCCGATCTGTGGCAGCGTTTACTGTGTGAAATTGCCTTCCTACAGTACTTTATCCCACTTCGTATTTGGTCTCAGAGTGTGAGATCTCACATAAAGTTGTCGTCTAAGAATTTCTAGGACGAAGAGCCGTATTCTGTAAGATGTATCATTTATTCAATGCATGGTCTCGCAATCTGAAACCCCAATAAGTCTAGACGTTGATCTGCTCCAGGATAGCTTTGCATTACGTCATTGCCAACTTAGCATATTTAGAGGGGAACCTTGCTTTAATTGACACGAACAAGATTGCCCGACCTTGAACGTTCCTGCTTCTTTCCGCTCCTCAGCCAGATTTTCGCCGTACTGGATCCCATTGATGAAGGTGCTGGCAAGGCAACAAGTTCATCTTAGATGAAGAAAGGGGAAAAACTCGTGTGTGGAAACTCACATTTGCAGTTGCACATTACCCCTGCTTCATGGGCTAGTCTTCTAACAGAATACGAAGGAGACATATAGGCCCAGGTGCACAAACAAAGTAGAAGCACATTGACTGGAGTTTCAAATTATTATTTTCGCAGTGATACCACATTCATTTCTTTTACGATCTGAAGCTTTGCTACGACTGGCTAGGCTGTTAAAACGCCGTTACGGACTCAAGCAGGTCTTGGAGTTGTATTAAAAGCCACAAACACGGACTACAGCTAATCACACATATATCGTGATAGGCGATAACCCTGGCAAATGATATATCATGACGTTGCTTTTTACAATGTTAGTAGTGACCATTTAATTGTTTTGGTACACTACTGCAATACAACGGTATTATGTGAACGGTTCCGAGATCTCCAGTGGTAGGCCACCAAGTTTCCCGAGGATTGGCGAGACTCGCACGTACACGTCGCACGTGTACCTGTTCGGGAACTTTTTCCTGCTTTATATATACCACGTGTTTTCTACGCATTATTTGTTGTTGATTTATTGTCCCCTATTACTAGTAGGTAATAAATGGACTGGGGCGAACAAAGCACGAAAAGCCACATTCACTTCGCATGTAGCAATACGAAGATTCTGGATACTTATGACAGGCTAGGACATCCGAAATAGCGTAGAAAATGATTTCAGGGGTATGTCGTCTTACCCGTCAGCGCGGAGCCCCGAAACGAAACGAATGATGATGGCCCGTCCTTCATCTCACCCGGGATGGCGGGCGCTTAACTTGACTGGCCTGACCTCTGACACGCCAATGCAGGCTGGCGTAGATCCGTCCGCGGGGTTGGATGATCGCGCACATGGGTCCATTGCAATGAAACGGCCTAGCTCTGTCCAGGCCAGGTACAGGCGACGCTAGGCCAGCTGGGTACCCAGTACCTGGACTCGCCCTGCGCTAGTGCCCACGCTACCTGACTAATATCGCCTAGAACAAACGACCGACTTACACGAGCGAAGCCAACGGCCCCCTAGCCACCTTTGTGTAAGTCGCGTCGTCAAAATGCAGGGCGGTAAAGCACATCCTTATATCCTCGTTGTCGTCTCTTTTGTTTGGTTCTGTCCTCCTTGACATGGATTGTTGAGATTCACTGTGCAACAACCTGTTGTGTGCCTTTCCGTTATCTTTCCTTCTTTTCTCATCGCCCGACCCGGCTCGAGGCACTTATACGCACTCCTTTTCAGCGACAAATTGCTATTTGATCGTCCAGTCTCTCTTTTTTATTCAGTACGAGTACAGGTTACTACGCTGCTTCTTTCGCTGACCGAGAAATCCATCGTTTGTCGACCAAACCAAACCAAACCAACATCTTTCAGAACAAACAAGATGAGATCTCAACTTTTAACACTCCTGGCTCTAAGCCCACTGGCCGCCTATGCTTTACCAAAACATTCTCACCCGCACCGCAAGTGCGGCGGCAAGCCCAAGTCGACTTCGACTATAACCACAGGCCTCCCGCTTTCTGAAATTTCCACCTTTCCTGTGGTCCCGATCGAGAGTCTGCCCACGTCGACCTACTCAACCGACTCCATCATAGAAACACCGACATCAACCATAACTACACCCCTCGCACTGAGCCAGCTTACAACCTTCAGTGCGATCCCTCTCGAAAGTCTCACTACCACGCCCGAGTCCGCCATAACCTCAGGTTACCCGGTCAGCGAGATCCCAACTTTCACCACCGAGGTTCCAGTCGAAAGTCTTCCCACATCGACTTTCGCAACATCCACGCTCGCTACCAGCAAAGAAACCGCCAAGCCTGTTTCAACAGCCAGCGCTGCTACCCAGGTGGTCGGTGGAACGTACGCCAAGGCCACGCAGGTTGCATACAAAGTCGCAGCCAAGAAGCAATGCGGAAATGACGATCGGCTAATCCTTCCCGGGATGCCCTGGACCGTCGCCAACTCCATGTACAACGCGAACCAGATGGTTGGCACGCAGTGCACGAATTTCGACAGCGTCCTCCAAGCTGAAGATGGGACCAAGGAAGTCAAGTGGACGAGCATCACTAACGTCGAGCTTGTCGACGACACCAAGGACGTCTGCAAGGGGTACACCAACGTCGGCATCGGTGTCAACCTTGACAATAAACTGAAGGATATCAAGTCCATCCCCGCCTACTACAAGTGGGATCGCACCAACACCACTGAGTTCAGGGGTAAGATCTACACGTCATGCGTCATTGTCTTCACATGCTAACAGAATCCCCCCTTTTTACAGGAAGCAACTTGTTCGACTTCATCACAGCCCCTACCCAGGGCGACGCGACGTCGACTGCGACCTCAGAATTCATGCTCTGGATCAGGAACTGGGGCAACCAGGTTCCCATCGGCTACTCGCGTGGGCCCGTCGCCACGTTCAACCTCTTCGGCGCCAGCTGGAAGCTGTACGAGGGCAAGAACCCCGCCAGTGGCGTAACGGTTCGCAGCATGCTTGTCGACGAGAACTACGACGGCGTGTTCCAAGGCGATCTGAAGGAGTGGCTCGACGCCATGGTCCAGAAGGGCTACATCTCCGACAACGACTACGTGACAGTAGGCAATGCCGGCACCGAGATCTTCTACGGACATGCCACCATGGATGCCACAGTTGCTTTGGATATCAAGGTATAGTGATAGCGAAAGAAAAAAAAAAGAATAAGATGTATGCAGCACCGGTGGAATGTGGAACGTTCTATTGTATAAAGACTCTTCGATTCTAACTCCCCCTTTTTGATAGCAATGAAAAATTTACTTGGAAGTTCGCACATGCTATTGTTTTATGATGGTTCAACTTATTGTGACTTAATTGGTCCCGTGAACATCTGCATATGTGATACCTCTTACACGTTGATTTAAGGTTGTTTAGGCAAAATGCCGATCATGCATCAAGCTGTTCATTGGCTCCCGGTGTTCTCCAACCCCAATCACCACGGTCATTAGATAATCAATCTACCCCTTGCCTCGTTTCAATAGCACTGATTAATCCCTGTTAGTCGGGACGCCTATAATACCAGATGATAGGCATAATTGAAGGAATAACACAAAACCCAGCCACATCTTCGTGTCTTATTCCGTTGTTATGGCCTCGCCCCCTGCGGACTGTCCATCCAACACCTAGATTATATGTGGCTCCCGCCTCCAACCTCCAATGGCCAGCAATACGTTCTCTTGTGATCAACTACAATCATCCTGAATCTGATGAGTGTTGTTGAAGTCTTCCTGACCGTGGCTTCTGGTATATCGGCTTAGGTAATGCTTCGCAATTACGGATAGTCGACAATAGGCTAGTAGTCATAATCAAGTGGACTGCTCCAGAGCTTCTCTATGAATGATTATAGCGTACACTACCTACGCCCATGACAATATAGAAGAATACAGTACCGGGATGCAGTAACCATCATTCCCGATGCGTCCCGTCCATTTGTCACTACCTACCTGGACATGCTTCTAAGCCACGGCGCATATACAAGTCATAGCAATCACTCAGCAGGGGATTAATGTCAAGTAGTCTCGTTCAGTATGATTCCTATCTACCCATATCTCCCTAATATGGGCACGGTCAAGTTGACAATCCGAAAGTGAAAAAGCTGAAACAAAAGTAACTAAGCATTAACAGAACACGGAATGTCCCATCCTTTATCTCAGCTGGTTATTATCATTTCTACTCTCGTCCACTCACGCCTATACAGTGGTAGATGTGCTTCGATAGATCTCATTACCAGCATGCTGGCGCGCTTCTTGAGTGAGTAGTGGCAAAGTCAGGAGCGTCTGCTGCTGGTAATTCTAGCTATGGATCTCACCAACGCCCCAAAAACTAAATGTTGGAGATCCAGGGACTAATAGACCAAAACACCTTCGTCTGCCGACCCCTTTCTACTCCTCTGCTATGTCAATGCGTATGTAACGATCTAATTAATCTAGGGCGAAAGCCCGGCAAAGATTGCAGCAGTACGCCGCCAACGAAGGGCGGGTACAGGCCACAAACAACACGTTATAAATCAAATACTATCTACCATACATAATCTCACTTGAGATAACGTCTCCGCTTCGGCCGCATTACTGCGTTGCCCAGGCATTGCCCCGAGGAGGCAGCAGAGTCCGACTTCAATGCCCACTACATAACTATTTACATGCCAATCACATTTCCAGTAAACCGCCATCACCACCTTTCGCTGGTAGCCCACTTGGACTGGTTGTGTAAACGAGTGACTTATCCTCCTATCCTCCGCTAAGAGATATAGTGTAGTGTAATGAGTGAAAATGAAAACAAGCGCTTGGAAAAAATAAGAAAAGAGAAAAAAGAAAAAGAAAAGCAACGCTGGACGCTGGACGCTGGAATGAAAACGAGAGACTGAAATTGACATCAAAATCAGGTGAAAACAGAATAAACGAACGTATAAACAAGCAACGCTGGTGGCGAGACTAAATGGCAAGGGGGGGAAGCGGGATGGGAGAACAGCTCCCGGAGGACGACAGGAGTTGGGAAAGGGGAGCGGGAGGAAGGCAGGGGAAGGGACCGGAAAGAAGAAGGCGGAAGTGAAGAAAGGGGGGGAAGGCGGACAAAAAGACAGTGGGTTATTTGTATTTGCGTTGTCCTTCGCAACTAGAGGTGAAGGGGGAAAGAGGCGGAAAGAAGAAATGGAAATGGAAACGGAACGAAGAGAGAGGGGAAACGGGGCGGGAAGACAATGGGGTTCTCGGACGGAGTGATGGCTCGTGGGTTATTTGTATCTGCGCTTTCCTTCGCAGTGAGAAGAGAGGGGGACGGGGCGGGAACAAGAAAGGGGCATGACAACGGAATAAAAGAAGGGGGCAGAGAGGCGGGAAGAAAAGGGGATCTACGGACGGAAAATGATGGCTCGTGGGTTATTTGTATCTGCGCTTTCCTTCGCAGTGAGAGGAAAGGGGGAGGGCGGGAAAACAAAAGAAAAAAAAACCAAGAAGAAAAATCACAAAAGAAAAGAAACAGAAAACAGAAAACAGAAAATGACAAAAATAGCAAACGCGCAGAAACAATTTTTTATAGGTTTTCTCTTTTCAACTTTTTAGGGGATTTTATGATATGAAAAACAAGAAAAAAAAAAGAAAAAAGTAAAACGAAAGCGCGCAGAAACAATTTTTTATGGGTTTTATCTTTTCAACTTTTTAGGGGATTTTGTAATACGATAAACAAGAAATGAAAAACAAGCGAGACAAAAAAGAGCAGATAACAACAACGACAACAACCCAAAAAAAAGAAAGAAAAAAAAAAAGAAAAGGGGACATACCTAGTAATCCTCCTCTTTCGCCTCCCTTACGGTCGGCAAGAAAACCATGGGTGGAGGCACAATCTTCTCCACGTAAATGAAGGCATGTGCCTCCCTCTCCCTCTTCTCCTCTGGTTGAAAGAGTCAGCAATCAACCGGTCAAGCGTGACCCTTCACAAGGAAGACAGCAAGGAAGGGACGACTTACTCCTCTCCATCCTCTTAGCCACCCGGTGGCGACTCTTCCGATCCGCCCACCTCCAGAGCAGAGTCTGTGATGGGAAGTCAGTTAGCCACCACGGCGGATGTTTACGCTGTGTCACTACGCGTGCTGGGAGGGGAAGATGTGGTTGATGAGGGAAAGATGATGTGGGAAAGTGGTTCAGGAAAGAGACAGAGGAGGAGACAGAGGAGGAGACAGAGGAGGAGACAGAGGAGGAGACAGAGGAGGAGACAGAGGAGGAGACAGAGGAGGAGACAGAGGAGGAGAGAAGAGATGTGGAAACATAGAATGAATCAATGACTTACCTCAACTGGCTCCGCCAGTTCGTGGACTCGCTCCAGGAAGCGCGCCCGCCAGTCCCCGAGCCGCGCCTTCACGCGGTACGACAACGAGCGTGGGAGTGGGGGTCCCAGGTCTCGATATCCTAACGAGTAGGAGTAGGCGATGAGTTCCTAAATTTCAGCGTCTTCCTCCATCGTGGACAAAGGAAAAGAGAGCAAGAAAGAAGAATGGGGGGAAAATGTGAGATATACGTACCTGTACTTACCTGTAGTATGTGTTGTGTTGACTGACCGATCGTTGCTGTACTGTAGTTGTAGAAGGAAAGAAGAGAAGAGAAGAAGGACGCGGGGAGGACATATATTTATACACAGAAGGATCAGAGCGCGGGCCTTTCAAATCAGTAAAGATTATAGTTGATGATTGCAAATCAGTAAATATTAAAGTTGATGATGCGGGTGTTCATTTGGGTTGTAAAAGATATGCTTGTGATTCGGGTTGTTTTCTACTGATTTACTTTCGGGTGATTGAGGTTGTCGGTAGAGCTTCATGGTTCGGGTCCATGGAATTATATGGATGAGTCAGGTTGCTTGCTAAGGTCCATAGTTTCGGGTCTATGGAATTACATGGAAAGCTGGCAGATAGAATAGGCTCTGACGAAGCGTCGGGCGGGTCGTTGTCTTTAGGGTTCATGGGTTTGTGTTCGTCGAAATGTATGGAAAGCTAGCAGAGAGAATAGACTTTGAAGAACTCGGGGCCAATTCGAAGAGTAACAGCGGCATATGCAGGATTACGATGTAGAGAGCTTATTGATGTACGTGGTGGTATACCTCTCAAAGGCGCTGACTACGAACAAATCTTTATGTGACCATAACAAGGTAATACATTCTTTCGGAAGGTAGGTTGTGCAAATATACTTCATTACGCTGTCTGGGTGGTTACTTAAGGTATATAGCACTTGGGAACTACCGCGTCCTCGACGTAAAAGTTTCCCACGAGTGGCCTCTCTCGTCGTAACCAGCCCTTGGACCAACGTGCATCTCCTTCCAGCAGCGGGCACAATACACGTTATCGCCATCTTCACAACCGAGACAACGAACCGCGCCGTCCTCGAGACACACAACGCACCAATTCTTCTGATCCTCGTTGGTGAGTCCCGTACGCTTGGCAAGACCTGGTACCGGGCGATCGGCAGGTGCGAATGAAGGTACCTGAGGTAAACCGAGAGAATCAACATCTTCCATAGGTGCTGATGGAAGCGCTCGTGAGCCTGAGAGTTTCAGAGCAGCCATGCGGGAGGCGATCGACGCAGCAAAGTCAACGTCTGACTCAGGCTGCGTAGATGACGTCGGCAGATCAGGTTGGTCTTGAAGCTCGGATGGGACCGTGGGAAGGTTAGAGGGATCTTCGGTAGGTGCTGAGGCAATGTCATCCCGAGGAGCTTGTTTTATATCCTTTGGGGACGTAGGTTTAGGTTGTGGAGGTGGAGAAGGGGTTCTATTAGACTTCTCCCATTCTACTTCATCCATAGCCTTTGCTAGCGTAGATTTTACCTCTGTTGCCATGTTACCGGCTTCGGAATTGTCATCACTGCTATCATCCCCATCAGTCTCGTAAGTGATTTGATTGTCTGGCACGGCATCTGCACTGGACGACTTGCCCAGTTCGGTTAGAAGCGCAGTTACCCTCTGGTGCTCCTCTTCCTCTGCGGCAACATCGTCTAGCCATGCCTCATCAGACCTGAGTTCTTCCAATAACTCTTCGAGAGTCTGATCATCCGTGCAAAGGAGAGGATCGACATCATCAGTAGCCTGATTAGGTGCGAGAGCTTGCTGTATGCCTAACTTACTCCCCGTTGGAGTCTCAATTTGCGTGGCTGGCGGCGGCTTTGCTGACTTGCCATCACCCCGGCCCTGATCTGTGGCAGCGTTTTCACTATTTTCAGAAGTCTGATTGCGGAGACTTTTTAGTCGCGCCGTCAACGCATCTTCTCTTGATGGTGATTTGGCCCGCTCGATTGTGGTTATGGGGTTAGGGCTGGCGAGACATTTAGCAAATCTTGTCGGAGATATTCACTCCACGAAACCGTATGGAGCTGTAGAACGATTCTAGAAAAACCGAGCTTCTGCACCGCGTTATACATTGCACTATCAGTACTATAGGGGAGGTAGCTATGCAGGAAATCCCTGAGGCTATGCAGAAGGAGATATAACAGCAAAGAAATAACGAAACCGGGAGGAGGATTCTAATCTTACTTTGACGAGGATGTACTTGCCAGGCTAACGGTGCTAGGTTTAAGCGCATTCAGCCGCTCTAGCAAGGACTTGTCTGACGCTGAAGCGTCGTCCATGATGATGATGAGCCTTGTACACTAAGTTTGAGGAGTGATTTTGGTCCTGTCAGAAGAAGATTGAAGGAAGCAGCGAGCGGTAGCAATGGTGTAGATATAGATCTAGGTGTAGAGGTGCGAATATCGTGCTCTGGTTTCCAACTATAAGAGCAAGCTGCCTCTATCACGGCTCAGTCGTGTATATGCGAATGCTATCTTGTTTGCATCTTTTCGCAGGCCACAGAGTTTCTCTGGGTTTCTACCTTGCACGAGTTATTGTGAGCATGCAGATGCTCTACTGTCGCAACAGATAGGAGTTGCGCCTAAATACGGAGTTTTATGCCGTCAGCTAGGCCTCATAGATCTAGAGTTCACCATATGCAGATAACTTACCTAAATAGCGTAGAGACAAGGCTGACAGCCGCCGAAGTGGTGTGCTTACACTGCACAAACTGTGATATGATATCACACAGAATAGACAGGATGCGGGAAGATCAATTCAATTCCACTGATCAATCACCCCACAATGGGGGAGATGTAACAGACCCGGAAAGGGTATAGCGCAAGGCTTATTTGACTTTATTTGCACCGCCTATCTAACCTCATCAATCCTCGGCTATCTAGCTGAGTACTAAGGTATCCACTGCACCGACCACCCAAATGTTTAGTCCACCTAGGTTGGCCATGAAAAGGGCCTATTGTGGCCAGCATGTATCCCACGTACCAAGGTGATAAAACACCTTTATTTCAGCTTTCTATACCGCTAAAGCTATCTGATTATAATACCTAAGCAATCAGCACACAAAATAAATTATTAAGCTTCTTTTTTTTTTTTTTAAATAACTCGATAGATGTACTAGCAATAGAGCAGTGCTTATATACGATGTACAGATGGTTACTTGATTCTAGGCGTGGCGTTCTTGTACTATACTAAATCAGTCGCAGCCTTATCCGACTTGGGTTAGACCTGGCCACAATAGGCTCTTTTCATGGCCAACCTAGGTGGACTACAAATGTTGGAGCACCTCAGCATAGCCAGTGGCGCTATCTCCCAAGACCTTCCCATATTGGGGTTCTGACAGCAGTGCAGTCAGAAGAACACCAACGCTATTTGTCACCAGATATCACTGCTTTCTCTGACTTTGCTTCACTTGATCGCAAATATGAACAGCTTATGTTTTGACGGGCCTTTCGCTTCCATCGAGCGCACTGCCCTAGGCGAGAACTACAATTCTCCCTTCAGAACATTGACTGAGAAGAAAAGCCTGGGTGGAGGAGTAACCGGGGATGGGTTTGAATCGCCAATATTGCCGAACTTACAGGATACATTAGATCCAACCAATGGTGTTTTACTCTTAGCGGACCTAAGGTAGGTCGTGATGTCAACCAAGAGTCCTTCCACCCTCCGGATCCTCCGATGCTGGCGGAGCGTCCAGCGCCGGAGCATATCTTCGTTTGTTACCTTATGACAACAGACAATTCATAACGCAGCAACCACAGGGACGTGGCAACTTGAACTGCACGTGGGATTGCCACCGCCTCTCGAATGGGAACATGAGTTGTACCAACAACCAACAATCGCACTACTGAACTACATAGTAGACGCTTTTAATGCGACGGGTGCGACCACCGTCCATCGGGTCATTCCTGCGATCTTGGCAACCCAACGAAATCATGTTTGTCAATAGAGACCCTCCCTAGGACCCTGGGGCTGTGCAAGACCTATGACATCTTGCGGTCTCTTGGCATTTGTCTTACTGTAACCGGCAAAAGTCGCTAGGTCATGAATGTGTAAAAAGTTGAAAGGGAAACTGACTGGTCGCTGCGCCTTTGAACGAAAAGACTGTCTGCCTATCGCATCTGTATTGGATAGCCGTTACCAATACGGCGTCACACCTTGACACCTTGCCTCAAGCGTCATAGGCGATTGCCGATTGAGTGCCTTACAGGACATTGTCCCCAAGCACTGCCAACTTGTGAGCCGATACGGAGTATACAATAGCCAATACACTAAGAAATACGGCCAATATTTGAGCCCTCATCTTTCCCCCTTCTACAACCACCCTTGCTGATTAACAAACTTACTTCATTCACCTTTCTCTCATTAGCGTAACGGACAAAGATTGAACCTAATTTCCCTGTTATACTACCTATCTGCATCATCATCTCCTCCGCTTTTCTTCTTTTTTCGCACAACACCTCTTCCCATCAAACAGAGATCGCCATTAGACAAACGACCTCATATTGTAATGAAGCTGTCGAACGCTCTCCTCGGCCTGGCCGCATTATCGCACGGCATCAATGCTGCTGCGGTCCCGGAACCAGATGCAGTCGCGCTAGATACCCGTGGTCCGAAAACAGAGTTTGAAACGCATCCCGAGCGCTCAACCAGCGAAGAACTATGGAAGCGTAAGGGTGGAGGTGGCGGCGGCGGTCGCGGAGGAGGTGGAGGAGGTAGCAGCAGCGGTGGAGGTCGTGGCGGCTCGAGTGGTAGCAGTGGCTCGAGTGGTTCGAGCGGTGGTGGTCGGTATGTTCAATCCCGTTGCGATATCTTTGCGCCTTGTTCAGTTAGCAGACGACGATGACGCGCGCCGTCCATACTATGGGTAGTCAATCCGCTAACACGTAATTTTAGTGGCCTCGGTTCATCCACCAACAGCGCAGGCGGCCGGACAACGACGGGCAGCGGGCCACCGCCCATCTATGGCGGCGGAAGATACTACGGAGGCGGCGCAGCGGTTCCCTACAGAGCCGGATCGCCCGCTGGCAGCATTGCTCCCGCGCTTCTCACCGGTGCTGCGATCGGCGGTATTGGATTCCTCGGCGTCTCTTACCTATACGGCGCGTGGTTGTACCCCTACCACAACCAGTATTACTACCACAACGCGACGACCAATATGAACGAGACGAAGCCCGTGATGTGCGTGTGCGATCCTTATACCCCGTGCACCTGCGACGACAACGGCAACTCGACCTACTTCAATAGCGTCATCAATGACGGTGCCTATACCAGTCTAAACCATACGCTCGTCTCGGTCGCCAAGAACGACACGACAAATAACCAGACCATCTATATCAACGGTGCGGTGCCCAATGGAACCACCGCTGCCGGTGGCACCGACGACCCCAACGCCGCCAACAGCATGGTAGCTCTTGCGCAAGCTGCTGGATGGTGGCCCGCCGCTACGATGGCCTTCGCCCTCGCTTTTATAATATAATTGACGTTACACTCGGGACTTGCTTGATTTGATGAGATTGGGGTTGCGCAGCAACAAGCTTTTACGTTAACAGTGGCAAATTTTATGAGGCCCCTTTTGTGAACCCACAAGCACGTTACACGGCAGCCGGGATCTTTTGGATGCTCGCTCGACTGGACGTAAACTTGGTGTTGGGGAGTTGCTTTTCTTCAAGATACGATGTACAAATGATGCCCTCTGACTTGTGCGCTATGGGCTATTGTTGGTTTCTTCCGAAAGCAGTTGCTTTCTTATAACGCTGGGGAGAACGCAGGAGAGGGCAGTTAGCTTTCTGGGGGATGATGAAGTAGCGATACCACGATTGAAGAACCTTTTTAGATATCAAATAAATACCATAAAACTGTCTGTTGGCCGATAGCTTAGACTGCTTTTATTCGGATTCATATTCAGAGTGTCGGTATAAGCGAAGTGTTCAAAACATATATTCGTCGTATTGAAGAATACATGACATGTGTCCCGTAGAAATACTCAGGAGATCAACATCATGATTCGTAGGGTCTTATCTAAGTTTCCGAGAACTAATTGATGTCGGAAGGTATTTATTACAAAATATTAAACTAGATAAAAGGGCAGCTCGCCCGAAATGTCGAGCACCATGATGAGATCATAAGCTCCTCGTGCTACTGGATAGAAGAATCATAGCTACCACATAACCAGCTTCAAGGTTTCTAGCACCACTCTCCTCTTTCTTTCCGTCTCTGCACACACCAATCGCCCAGTATCTTCCATATCCTCTCTTTCTCCTCAAGTCGCAAGCTAGCCGCAAGACCGCTTGTGCTCGTGGCGACGAATATGCGAGCGCCTTCCCAGGGTCCATCATCGACCTTCTCTCGTCTTTCCTTCTCCGCAGCGTCTTCTTCACCCCTATCACTTTCATCTCCTCCGTCTCCACCGCCGTTCTCAAGATTCCCGGCACGTTTTTCCAATATCCTCTCCGCCTCTCCCGATCTCTCCCTACCCCCAATCCTCACCCCCGCGGAATCCCTCGCAGGCGGCACGGCCCCCATACGCTCCGTCTGCCACCCGTATTCAAACTCCCCCTTGGCTAAATTCCTCCCCCTCCAGACGCGAAATATGCTCTCCCAGATACTCTTGCCGACAACACATACAACCTCGGGCCGCCAGCGGCGACACTTCTCCTCTAACACGGCGACGCCCGCGTCCATCTCGGCCTTGCTCAGTTCCGCGCCGTTGCGGCTGGGTCGCGCGACGATGTTAGTGTTGCCGAGCCCGAAGCGCGCGGGCAGCGTGCCGTCTTCTTCGGGCTTGCAGGGCACGGGGGTCAGGCCTGAAGAGTAGAGGAGCTTCCAGAAGAGATTTGAGGGATGCGCGTAGGCGTGGCCGGACCGCGCCGTCTGTACGCCTGGGTTCAAGCCAATGAAGAGGATTAGAAGGTTGGGCGCTATCACGTCCTGTAAGGGGGGCAGGTGGGCGTAGGTTGAGGGCGGGGCGTAGGCGGATGAGGTGCGGGTGCGCTTGTTTTTGCGCGGGGAGGGCGATGTTGGTTGTTTGGTATCCTCATCTTGGGTGTTTTCCTGCTGTTTTGTTGATTTCCGCTTTTGCGTTGTCCTGGGCGGCGCGGGTGATGCTGGTTCTGAAGGGGTGGCTGATCCCGACGAGGCTGGGGTTTGTGACGTCTGTAGTCTTGGACTGCGACGTATGGTGTGAGGTGTGCCACCGTTGAATACGAAGTTCTTTAGCTGGAGCCGGCCGTTGAAGCTAGGAAGTTCTTTGGCTATAGCTTCATGCTCGCCTGCTTCCTCACTCATGACTCCTTCCATTACGCTCTTACAAGACTGTTCAGATATGTATCACTTTCTGTGCTGTCTCTCCGGCTTCGGTTCTCGTAATTACGTTCTTGTCTTGAGTATATGGTAATGAGACAGGCAATGATGGTGACAGAAAAGTCCCGATAGATTAGTTTAGTGGCGATATATGTTGGATTATTTTTCAGCTTCTGCTTGGCTATAATATCCGGGGTGGCTTTTTGACGATTCAAGGAGTCGGATCCTAACCAGTTCTTTACCCACTTTTATCTGCGATCTGGGATTAGTCGCTCTACATCCCGACATGCAGGTACAGAGATGGATTGGAGCTTCCATTTGCTGGAGCCCGTATTTCTACCGTGGTGCAAAAATGCAAAAGTAATTGGGGAGATATGTAATTCCTCTAACGTGGATATTGTCACTCAGAGTATTGGTTCGCCTATGTGGCATATGATAGCATATCATGGGTATACATCGTACTGCTGAAAAATCAAGGATAATCTCCTCTACATATACTAGTCTAGCAAAGGCAGTGTTTACCTAATACTGTATTTAGCTACTAGTCTAATTTCTTTGTATAGGTCAGTCCTAATTGATTCGCACTGATTGTTTATGAGGAGGAATGGCATACATACAAGAGCGATTACGCCAGCTATTGCCCGTACGAAACTGTCTCAAGTATCAAGCAACATAACTGCAGAGAGAGTTATGTACAGAGATGGTCTCCAATTGGAGTGATGCCCTGCGATGGACCAATCAGCACGCAGCTCTGATACATGCTTGAATCGCCATCTCTAAGTGGATGCCCTCGTATAGTTGACACAGCCCCCTCCCAATTCCTGGTTTATTTTTATGAACAGCCATGATCAGAAATAATAGTCGCTGGGCCTATATTACTGACTACGGATATTCTGGCGTTTAGTACGGCCGGGAGGAGCCCACAGAAGCTCGTGTTGAAAGGGCGAGCAGATTGATCCTGTCCGGGAATCGAGACAGGGATGTTCCGCAAGCTTTCCAACGACAATTGACTGACACATGTTTCTGTGGAACGGGCCGTAGATCTCGGGTGAGTATCTGTTTTGTGTTACTATGTGCTGGATGTGGATAAAATGCCTTCTGCAATGCTTTATATGCAGAATGCAACTCTCTATGTAAGCTGCTACAGCCGGAGAGAGCTGTTGTTCTTGACCGCGAAAACCAATTGCGGCATCTGATGTCAGACAGCAATGCTGGTTGTCGGGTCCCTCACCAATAGCAGGCTGGTGTAATCCCTCCGTATAAATGGGGCAGTAATGAATAGGATGGCCGACACGGGGGTAGACGGGGCTGAGCGGTGAGACGTCACCGGCTTTTAGGGTAAACAGGCAATTGAATTTAGTACCATCGCAGTGTAGTAGTGGAGGCGGCGGGCGGAGGTACAGGTCAACACTTGGGCTACTGCCACTGTAGGACCTCTACAGGGAGTCTTCGAGATCAACAAATAGCGGGGGCCAGCTGCGCGCTGCTTCCCTGCACCTGCAGCTGAAGCTATCATGGCGCCAGGCTAGACCTCTCCTTTTAGGTAGCCCCTCCACCCCGCCGACCAAACCAGCCCAACCCACTTCTGCTTGCTCTTAGTACAACTACTATATCTGACGAGTGCCAACTCTCTCTAAGCCATCTAGCTTTCCTTACTTCCTCGTGCTTTGTCTATATATAAACAGTCATCTCCCCAGATAGCACGGTGTCTTGTCTTACTTCCTCAAGACTCTATTCCTTGTACTTAAACCTCGTTGGATCCCAATTGCCTTGGGACTAATAGCAATTGTTGCCCTCGAGCTCTCACCTGATATTCAGAGTCCTTCACAGCTTATAGCGATGGCTCCCCCTGAAGAATTCACGGCGGCCAACGTCGCTGCTCTCAAAACGAGGTTCGAATCGGCCGGACAAGGCCACGTTTTCAACTTCTATGACTCCCTCAGCGACTCTGAGAAGAAGGCGCTCTTCAGCCAACTCCAGAAGATCGACCCTGCGAGGATAAACAAGCTGTGGGAGTACGCACAAAACCCTCCAAAAGAGCCCGAAAACACCGTAGTCGAGCCCCTTCCCGAGTCGGCGACAGCCAGCATCCTAGACTCCAAGCCCGAGGACCTCGAAAGATGGAATAACCTGGGCTTGGAGCTTATTGGCAAGGGCGAGGTTGCTGTCATCCTCTTGGCTGGTGGCCAGGGAACGCGGCTTGGGAGCAAGGCCCCCAAGGGCGCCTACAACATCGGGCTCTCTTCCAAGAAGTCCCTCTTCCAGATACAAGCCGAACGTATCTTGAAGGTCCAGGAGCTGGCCGCTGCGAAAGCCCAAGACAAGAGCAAGGCTCAGGTACCCTGGTACGTTATGACGAGCGGCCCGACCCGAGCCATGACCGAGAAATTCTTCAAGAAGGAACGGTTGGCGGAATTATCGGACGCAGACAATGACGCCCGAGCCCAGGGCAAGCCTTACTTCGGACTCGACGAGAAGAACGTCAAGATATTCGAACAGGGTGTGCTTCCCTGCTACGACTTCAATGGCAAGATTATGCTTGCCGGTAAGGGTGAGGTGGCCGTGGCTCCGGACGGAAATGGTGGTATCTACAAGGCTCTGCAGGAGGAAGGGGTACTTGACGATATGCGTAAGCGTGGCATCAAGCACGTCCACGCATATTGCGTCGACAACTGCCTGGCCAAGGTCGCTGACCCCGTTTTCATCGGCTTCTCTGCCGAGAAGGAGGTGAAGATCGCGACGAAAGTCGTGCGTAAGCGCAACGCGACTGAGTCTGTTGGTCTTATTCTATCGAAGAACGGACGGCCAGATGTGGTGGAGTACTCGGAGATCGACAAGGAGACAGCTGAAGCCGTGGACCCGAAGCACCCGGACGTGCTGAAGTTCCGTGCCGCCAATATCGTCAACCACTACTACTCGTTTGACTACCTTGATAACATGGGCGACAGCGTGAACGCACTTCCTCCTCACATTGCCAAGAAGAAGATCCCTTACTTCGACGTCGAGAAAGGCGAGGCCGTCACTAATGTTACCAAGCCCAATGGCATCAAGCTTGAGCAATTCGTTTTCGACAACTTCAAGTGGCTCGAGCTCTCCGAATTCGCTTGTTTCGAGGTTAAGCGCGAGGACGAGTTCTCGCCCCTCAAGAACGCTGACGCACCCGGTGCCGATGACTGCCCCACGACGAGTCGGCGGCACATCAAGGCACAGGGCAAGCGATGGGTCGAAGGAGCTGGTGCGACGGTCAAGAATGGCGATGCTGAGGGTCTAGAAGTATCGCCCCTAACCAGCTATAGTGGTGAAGGACTCGATGGCTGGAAAGGCAAGGAGATCACGGAGTTGACAATCTAACTCCCGAAAAAAAATGCGCGATTGTACGTATAGATAGCGACTGTTCATGGCGTATGCGAATGATCTGAATGAAAAGGATACAAAAGGCTGGGACGGGATACTATATACAAAATTAATATGAGTGAATACAAAAATAGGATTTCTCCCTTTTTCAAGCAGAATACTATGTTGGTTTTCTGTGTAGATTAGAAATTGGACGTTAGTGAGCACAGCCACTCAAAAAATTGAGTATTGAATCTTGTAGAGGTTACCCTAGATATCTCGAGGGTATTAACTATATTGACCAATTAACTATCTGACCGACTAGTGAAGTAACTGTACTTCTCCTTTTCGTATCATTCCTCCTGCAAACTTGAATAACTACTTCATTGAGCAAGGCCGGTCAAACTACTAGCTACTACTATTCGCTCCATTCATTCCTTATGCCGAGAATAAAACGACCATCCTTCTTCCATAAAAGTCGTGCCCACGACGCTGCTGCTGCTTACATATGACGGGGCTGGTGTCCAGACATGGACATCCTCGTCCCCATCATCCCGTTATACGCCATCTGCGCCTGCGACTGGACCTGCATGGCCGAATGCCTCGGGGCATGACCCGGAAGTGGGAGCCGGCCGGACATTTGTTCGAGAGTCTGCTGTGGGGTATGGCTATAGCCGAGGGGAACGTTTTGCATCGGGTTACTCTGGCGTTCGTGGTCGTTGTTGTTCTGCACACTGGCGTTTATGAGCTGTCTCGCGATCTCGGCATCTGAGTCGTGGTCGCCATCCATATCTTGATCTTCATCTTCGTCCTCCTCTTCCTGCTCCTCGTTTCCGTGCCCGTCGTCGTCTTCTTGATGTGTCCCACTTCCCTCGCCACCACCTTCAGCTTGTGCCGCCGCGGCCTCACGGGCTCGCCGTCCGCGTCCTTCCACACGTGGTTTCCGCGTTCTCACGCCGTGGTGCGCCTGTTGCTCCTCGTCTTCCGCGAGCACTCGCCCGAACACAATATGCATCTGACGATGCGCTACACCGCCCTTGGAGACTTCGAGTAGTATGTTCTTCTCCGCCGTCTGGAAATCCGTCAGCGTTATGAATCTGGGCTTGGGACACTGCGGGATGCGCTGGCGAAGTAGCTCGACGGCGCTCCGCAACCAGAGTATCGTGGCGTCGGATTTATCTGGTAAGATGGCGTAGCCGGCGCCTAGGGAGGCGTCGAGGCCGTTGTTGCCTCTCCCCATGTCATTCTGTGCGCCTGGTGCGTTGGAAGTTGGGTTTTGTGCTGAGGGCGCGGGACTGGCGCTGCCGCCATTGCTATCCCCAGCAAAACTATCCGGAGCAGCAGTGCTTGCGTTTGGGTTAGGGTTGCCGAAGTTGGCAGGGTCCTCAGGAATCGCACGAGTTGGCATTGGGCTTCCAAAGTTGGCGCTGTTCAGTACGCTGTTCATCTCCAATATAGGTAGCACGGGCCGATTTGCAATGTGTTCGGAGAGCATCACGAGGATGTCAGGGGTGCCAAGGGGTCGCATCCAGAGATCGGTCGACCAGTGCGGCACCCAGAATGCGCCCTGCAGCACACCATCTCTCTCAAGAGTGAAGCAGTGGAGGTCCTGGCGCGCAACCAGCTTATACATGATAGCCTGCACGCCCGTGGCGCCCTCCTTGGCCTTCTTTCGAAATCGCTGTACGGCATTGTCGACATCCTTGATTGTGAGGTAGATGTTCGGATCATTGTCTTTCAATTCCTGCCAAATGGCCTTGATGCTCTTGCGCTCGACAGCTCGAGCTTCGATGAGTGAACGCTGCTCATCCGTTATCTTGCGGTGCGCGATATGGGCGCCGGGCAAGGTTGATGGTGGGTGATTGTGCTCCGGCACCATGACCTTCAAAAAGCACCCATCGGGCCTGATGTTACAGGCAGCGGTGAAGGGGCAGCCGGTCTTCTTGGTAGAGCTCCGCCTTAGGCCGAGCTGGGCGTTCGACTTGAACGTGCCAGACTTATCGCACCGGATTACATAGCGGCGGTACAGACCCGTGTCTTTGCTCTTTGCCTGGCCCTTCGAGTTCACTGCATAACCTTCACTGGCGGCATGCGACTGTACGGCTCGAATACACTCATCGTATGTCGGAAATACGGCACCATCCGGCGGTGGTGCAAGAGGCATCTTGTAATCCTTTCTTCAAGCCTTCAAGTTCCAGCTACCCGCTGGTGTGTTGAGATAATCTGAAAAGTCTATTACATCCCTCTGAGAATTTACTTCTGCTTGTTAGCGCTGAATGTGCGAACACAGTTCAGCAGCGCGTGAGGTTGACCTGTCAGGAGGCTGGCCTGACAGAGTGAAAGGTGAGACGAGAATAAAATGATGAGGGCGTCTCTAGGACTGGAGCTGAAAAGAGGACACAACTGCCCCACTTAAATCACTGTTCTAGATCACCCCTCCAGGAAAGGACGGTGCGGGGTACAGTTCCTTCAACCAATTCTCACTGTAACGCCTCCTACAGGTAGCAATTAAGGTTCCGAAGCTGTCTACCGTAGAAGAGAGTGTGAGGTTCAATTAAAAGAAACGAGTCTAGCCTTCACAGAATCTATTATGTCCTTTTTAATAGATTTTTATTACTGAAAAAGCAGTAAAAAAGACAATCAGTCTTGTCTGTTCTTGCAGATCAAACCCTCGGAGACTGTATCGCGCGGACTATTCACCTTTCCCCTTCATCTAGCCCCCCTCATCAAACACATCTAGAGCAGGATCGTGAAAAAGGGGCGGTTATATCCTTCGAAAAACGCCTCTCAGGTATATCATTGAGAAGGTGACACAGGCTTATAAACGATAACACCATCCCGTTGACCATACTCTTCCCCGTTGGCCAGATTTGAGCGCGATAGTGTTTTCACATCTGCCCAGCTATCAAAACGTTACCTTTAACAGCGTCAAGATTTCAAAACTAGGTATGCAAATCTCACAATGGTCAATGGGGTTACCAGCAGCCCCGACCGTCCCAAATTTCCTGTATCCTCACTGAATTCGTATGCCAGTCGCTACTGCCAATCTTGAGGGGCCCGACGGTGTTGACGAAGGAGCAGGCAACTCGATACAAAGTAACTTGGGGGTTGCAATGTGGTAACTCCGGTTAGGGCTCTAGAAGCATATAACAACACGGGGTAAATTAGAATGCTCATAACTGGTAATCGTGTGCATCGTTCCAATGAGCTTCTGTATACAATATATCAAATGAAAGTAGAGGGGTGAAGTGGCACAAGACCCTATCTAAGATCTTATATAGGCCGTTATATGTACTGGCTTCGGTGTAGGTAAGCGAGTAATTGCCCTGGAGTCGCCCTGTTGCAAACTTGGGTAGATCGAATTGCTACCTAGCAACACACTAAGCCTAATCCGTAATGAATGCCTCTATCAAACTTATCTTCATTCTAACCTCTCATTCTGACACTCACTTTGAAGAATTGAGCGCACTTCATTAATGTGACAGGTGCGTAGGTTAATTATAGCTTTCTTTACCATAGAGACGTGCGCAACCCTAGATTTCCGGCCTATCTACCACTGACCACCTGCTTGATCAATGTATAAGTGAGCGAATAACATCGATCTCACTGATGCTCAACTGGCTCAGTTGACAGTAAGCCATCCGAGCACGTGGTATCCTATTTGGGTGACAACATGATTATATTCACAGGTATGCTCATCAATAAATCTGAACATCGTAAATCTAGTCAATTGCCCTTTGCGCAGTCTTACACCCCTGTTCAAATTAGCTTCTGCTCTCCTGCCCCTTCCACTGCGAATTCGGGGAACGCTAGTGTCGAAGTACCTGAAAGAAAAAAAAAAGTTATCGTGAGAATAGCTACAGAGTCCCCGCAAAAACACCCCCACGATGACTGATTGAAAGAAGGCTAGGAGCAGCCGGATAGCGACCCTAAGCAGCGGCTAACGACGAGCCAAGAGAGCTCTGGCCGCAAAACTATCCCAGCGCAAGGTCATACGGACGAGCAGAGATGTGTGAACCCTTGTCTTTTACTGTATGTATATGCCAATTTGTTCACGATCCAAATATCGCGACACATTGAAAGCTCGCTCACTATTGTTCCTTCCTTCCTTCCTTTCTTCTTTCTTTCTTTCTCACTCTTCTTTCCCCCTCATCTTCTTCTTGTTTGCACTTGCATAGTTCTAGATCTAAGATACGACGTCGCAAATATTCTCCGCACACCAATCAAAGAAACAGGTACACCGCCAAGAGGACCCAGGCGATCTATACTCTCCAGAGCTTCGGGTCCCACGCCCACCCACTTCCCCACTTAATGATCTCACGTACACCCACGATAGCGCACTATCAGCCAGCATTTTGATAACTCCTGACTCTCTCTTCATACAACGACTCGTTAAATCTCTGAAGTCCCTTTAAGGAGGGTCTCTTCCGCTCGCTCTGCCTTTGATAAGATACACTTCAGAACTCAAATACCAAAGTCCCAATCCCACCGGCCAAACTCTATCTTCACAGGCCAAGTTCAGTCCACGTGCCGCAAACATGCTTCGCTGGTAAGGTTCGCGTCTCTCCCCTCATTGCATTCCTATTGTGACCATGACAAAGTGGGTTGGAAGGGTTCTGCTAGCGCAGAGCCCCTAGGATCTCAGCCTTGTCTCAATGCAAAAAAACAGGACATGACGATAAAAGTCGGAAAGAAAAAAAGATTATGAGCACTCATGCTAAAGCAATTCCAGGTACCAACGCAGCCTTGCGGCTCGGCCGCTGCTGACGCAGAGTCTCACAACGGCCGTGCTCTTTGCCGTGGGTGATATCACGGCGCAACAGGCCGTTGAGAAGAAAGGTCTCGACAAACACGAGTTTGCCCGTACAGGACGCATGTTTGCCTACGGCGGTGGTGAGTAATCCACTTCTCCTCTCTATCTCCTGCGCAACGCAGTGATGGGGCAGGCTATATCCAGCTGCCTATACCATCATTGAGGGGTAGGAGAGAATGTGTGTGAGAGAGAAAGCTAATGCACTCTCCAGTTGTCTTCGGCCCCGCGGCGACAACCTGGTTCAAGATCCTTTCAAAGAACGTCGTCCTCAAGAACAAGAACGCTGAAATCTTGGCGCGCGTGGCCTGCGACCAGTTGCTGTTCGCACCCGTCTTCATCGGCGTGTTCCTGTCGAGCATGGCGGTGCTCGAGGGCGGCTCGCCCAAGGAGAAGCTCGACAAGAGCTACTGGCCCGCTCTTCAGACTAACTGGATGGTCTGGCCTTTCGTGCAAATGGTCAACTTCAAATTTGTGCCGCTGCACCATCGCGTCCTGGCGGTCAATGTCGCTTCCATTGGCTGGAACTCCTACTTGAGTTTGGTCAACTCGAAGTAAGTGGGTGGCGCTGGGATTTACCATGATGGGCTTTCCGATGTGTATTCTGCTGAAGCTCGGTAATGGCGTGGGAGTGCCCGTAATATGGGGAGGAATAGATGGCGGAAGAAGGCGATTGTTCGCTAGTGATCACGTTGGTTGGCATGATTCTTTCAGGCTTCATGGGCTCTTCCGGGATTGATAGATATAGATTTGGGTCCGGACTGCATCATCAGGCGTTTCGCAGACGAGCCTGGTCTGTTGTCTTCGCCTCGTGTCATTATAGACTCACCTAATATTGAAATTCATGATTTTTCACTCGAATGGTAATGATTCTGACACAAGTGCCTTGTGTTTAACTGTGTTGTGAATGAAAGGTATGTATATATGTGTGTGTATTGGTATGAGTGTATGTCCCGGTTTATTGAACCGGCTCCGGCCTAACAAGTTATTCTGCCGAGGGATGGCGTCCTAAAACATCGGCTTACACGTTCGTCCAAGTATTTTCCAAAAAAAAATATATGATCATAGAAGATTAGCATTATCGTCGTGAAATAGTCGTATCATTTCAATCGTTATTTTGTCCCCATTCAATCTGGACTCCCGGGCCTTTTTGGGGTTCGTGGCGCGTAGTATCCGTCACGAGTGAAAATTGTGACTGTCAACTATCTCATGTCATCATGAGAAGAGAAACTCTTTGAGGACCGGGGAGCCAGAGAACTCAGGGTTCAGCATTATACAACTATAATTCAAACGTTAGGAATTGATGTTTCCACCTCTGAAGTGTTCACTGTCGACACCTTCGAGAAACTTACGTTAAAAAGTATTGGAGGCCAGCCCTCCTTTTCTCCAAGAATTTAGGCCTAAACTTCGAGATTAGACTTTTAGGTGGTAATTCGGGTACGGCTGCCTCAAAGCCAGGGAATGTCCGCATAAGCCGCCACCTAAGATCGTCAAACTCAGAATATCGTTTTCGAATGTTCATATAGCTCCCCTACACGTTACCCGAAATGTCAGCGTCGGCCATGATTGATTGACCATAACCAATTGAGTAGAGCAGCTACTTACACTCAATGTCTCAACCCGTATGTTCCATACAACGAAGGCGCCAATGTTCGTCGCGCTGCCGTTCACAATGACATAATCGGTCACCTCGACACTTTTCGCCCAGCACCCAGCTCCCCGGTCGTCGAAGCTGCTGTTCTCGTTGTCTTGCAAGGTTATACCCAGCCCAGCGGCAATTAACGAATCGGCCGAGGCACTTGAGACGGTGCGCCCGTGGCTTGGCGGATGGTCCTGGCTACTGCGAGCCGGCCAATACGGAGGGGATGCGACGGGCGACACTACAGGTGATTGGGAATGACTGTTCGCACTCATGCCAGCATTTGCGCTCGCAGTTTCATCCATATTGGTATGCAGTCGCAAGGCTCGCTCATCGCCACCTTGCGATGAGCCTGGCAAAGTGCTCTCGCCCGCTGCTAGGTCTGCACTCGATCTTCTGTTGGTTGGCTCTCGTGCGAAGCTCGTGGGCGGTGGTAACGACAACGAAGGAGATTCGGGATCGGTGTCAGTCTCGGTCGCTGGCGGCGAAGGCGGCGGCTGTGGCTGTGGCATTGGAGACTCTTTGCTTGGGGCGCCGCTGCCGTCTAGCCGGTCGCCTTTATGAGTTTCCAAGCCTTGGTGGTCTGTCGCTGGAGCCATTCATGTGCCTATGCGAAGAACGGGACGAATGTTCCAGGGATGCCAGGTTGGCAGTCTTTGCGTCACGATTACAGGGTCAAAGCGTTGGGCGCCGGCATAGGCAGATGAGGTCGGATAGGCTGCTCAAATGGGATTGGCTCAATTAGAAGTGACCGATTTGAACGAGGAGGGATTAGGTATCCTTGTGAGTTGAATTGAGTCAAGTTCATGACATGCAGTTTTGAAATTTCATTGTTCGAAATAGATGCAAAGAAAGGATATATAGAACGGCGAAAGCTAACTTGAAACTACTAGTAGAGCTGCTTTGAGTTTGCGTGAGCATCATTAACTAATGCTGCTGGCGGGGCACTTAGGTGCCTGGGTCCGCTGTCGCGCAAGACTCCCACGTGCCAAACCCGCCGCTGCCGGCCCCAAAAGCAGCGCTACTGCAGGTTGGGCAAACCGAAGTATACATGCCTATAAGTAAATACATGTACCTCAGGCAGCTCAGGTACTCAGAACGTTAAATTAGACCTGCATTTCCCCATCGCCCTGCCTATTGACGAGTGACTATATAACTCAAGGATATCAATCACTTCCTGAGATGGCTCTTCGCTTAGAATCACGAGCTTGATTAATAAGTTGGGTGAGGGTTTTGCCAACACAATAAGGTAGTCAACTTCAGAGGCAGAGTTAGGCTGCGCGTGAAGATCTGGTCTCTCCCATTCCTTGTGAAGCTTTGCTACCATGAATTGCAATCACGCGACGGCGACGTTTATATATGGCTAGACTTCGATAGACTTGGGCACGCAGAGTTCGACCTCTAGAGCTTGTCCCGTCGGTTCAAAACGCAATCGAAGGGGTTGTGTCCAGTACTACTAGCCCAATTGCTTCATTAGCATGGTCTACCGGGTTTCGATCCGTCTTATTAGTCTTAGCAAAGGCAATATTGTAACCGATCTAGTGTGAGCCGGTAATCTTAACTCTATTGCCATTACAGGTCTACTGGATCGGACGGGCGGGCCCGTTGATTCGTGTCGTGGAGTCTAAACTGCAATATACTAGGTTTCCCATCAGTCTTTGCTCCATATCGCGCAGCAGTATAAACAAAACAAGCTCTCATATTCGTCAAGTAAGTCAGAATATATGAGAACCAGGCCGTGGTAATAAGTGCAAGAGGGTTTCCTTGAAATGAAAAGAGTTTCAACTTTTTTTCAAAAGTAATCAAAGGAAAAGCCCACTTAATATTCAAACCGAGGTCGTAAATAGCTATGAAGGGAACCACAGGGCTCAAGCCGAACTCAACATCCCCAGACCGGAAACTCCTTGAATGCCTCTGGCACAAGAGATTGTCCTGCCAATTTCACCGAGCCATCGACATGGCGCGTGTCAGGGGTACGTCTGAAAGGTAGCAGCACATAGCAAGTTCTATATCCTCCTGAATGTAGCTCCACGTCCTACTAGACAGATGCACTTCCTTCTCCTCCATTCATCTTGGTCGACATAGTATGACGTACGTGGCAAGGAGTATGTTGTACTCACCAGTAGATCTCGGTTTCTGTAAATTCATATGATAGTTTCACTGCTCAGAGTAAACCATGAGAAAAGAAGGGATTGAGGGGTAGACTACTATTAATCAGAATTGGCGATGGCTTTTCACATACCAGAGAAGGGCAGCTACGAAATCTTGGCCCTCTCTCCCAAGATGCTGGCACGGAGCGGCCTGACAAATTGTAACGTTCCATTAGACATACGGGGCCCAAAGTCGAGCAGCAAAGAGAAGTATGTGAGACGATATATATGCCATCTACCATTATTGTTTAAGACTAACCCAAACGAACTAATTACTACGAACCGGCAAGTGCCTTACCACTGTAGTACCTGAAATATAAACACTAGTATGCTAAGGCTGAGAAGCTAACATAAACAATTTGTGATGAGCTAAATAGACCATAATATGCGGCTCCCTTTTTCTTTTGTCGTAGGACCCGGGATTTTCATAGCAGCCTCAACGCTAGGATACAAATGATGTGCATGATCGTCTAGAGCCGCAAAACACTATTTTAGGGGCGACTTCCTGCATGTTAACAAGGGACCAGGACGCAAATGTGATGCGATGTTTTACGGTACAAGTACCTCTCAAGGAATACCTCAACAGTGAACCTAGGCTACGCATCAATTATGTTATCAAAATAGTTATAATCAGGTCTGCCTACAGGGGAGACAGATCTCTTGACTCAATTGCTGGAAAGAGCAGCGATGATATACAATTCGAGCCTCGCTATGCGGGAACTCTCCGAGTGCTAGCAATATATAATAGGGAGAGTACCGACGATTTACCTACCTCCTGAAAATTTTCACCAAGAAACTGTGTGGATCGCGATTACATGCGTCTTCCATTTTATTACATGTCACTGCTTCTGTCTCACCATCCCGTCGACTTGCGAGTCAAAATTATCCTACGTGACAGTATACTAGGTGAGTAGTGGATATATGTCTCATTCAGTCCACGGTACTCGTCACAAACTGTTTAAGACACATAGAGACCGACGGCCCGATTATCTGGATAGTTCCGCCCACCCCAGGAGCGCTGACAGCCAGATATATCAATCAATAGAGCACTGAATGGAGGATAGCTAAGGTAGGCAGGGTAAGCGAGAGTCTCAACATATTGTCGCCTTCGTCGCGCTCTTGGCCACCCCCCACGAAAGCCGAGATGATCACCGAAACCACCAGAGGGGTGGCAGGCGTGACATTCCGGGAACCTAGCGGACGTGACCTCCGAAAGTATCGCCGACTAGCACTGGAATATCATGTATGAATATGGGGCACGTAGGAGTGCTAGGTAGATAGAATCGGGGATATATGGTACCCGCGTCCGGAACATACTTAGCTAAGTTGTTTCAAGCGCACACCGTAGCCACACCCTGCACGAAAGGAAAAAAAGATAATTAAAGCACACACAGACGGCGGTCGTTGATCAAAGCATTTGTCATGTCCCCCATTTATCCTTCTACTTTTGTTTGCTTGTGGGGATGTCCGCTTTCCCCCATCATCCAACTCATGACCGGAATATGTAGTTGCTCGTCGCCCAAAGAAGCGGTTTGAACAACCTACCTTACTCTGATAAACACGACTAAGGAATACGGAGAGACGGGAGTGCTGAGAAAACAACAAAATACGGGACTTTAAAATGGGGTTCGAACTGTCGCCGGACGAGATCGAGTGGCAGTACGAGCATCGTGAGGAGACGCGGGTGCCGGGGCTCATAATGGCTTGCGTTATGACGGCTGTTGCCTCGTTCATTGTCGTAGCATTACGTCTCCTCTCTCGGCGGATTCTATACGACCGGTTAACTTTAGAGGCGAGTGACTGGCTTTTGCTGGTTGCTTGGGTGTTCTTCGTTGCTGTAGACATCTCATGGGCCGTTGGCACTAGGTACGGGATCGGACGGCACGCGGTACTCGTCACAGATATACATAGGGTTCAAGTAGTAAGTCATAGCTTCATCCTTTCTATATCCTTATATCTTTTTGTCGCCATTCGCGTCATTGAAATTAGTTGTCCGGCTTCGAGGTCTGCGGTTCTCTTGTCGGTTAACGCAGTGGGCAATGAATGGTGAGCTAATATTGGACAGTTCGCCGTTGTTGGTGAGGCCGCCTATATTTTAGCCGTCAGCTTCATCAAATTCAGTGCCTTGGCGCTGTACTTGAAGACCTTTCCAGCACAAAAGTTTCGCTACTGTGTATGGGCCGCTGCCATCTTCGTGCTCGGCTGGGGCATGTCTGGTTCGGTTGTCGCCATCTTCCAATGCACTTCGATCGACTACGTCTGGCGGCCGGACGCACGAGAATTTTGTATCGACTTTAGTTTACGCAATCTCGTCTCTGGGATCATCAACATCGTGACCGGCATACTCATTCTCGTTATGGTGGTACCTCTGATTTGGAACCAGGAAGTAATGGAACAGGAGAAATGGCTGGTTCTGTCTACTTTTGTCGTCGGGAGTAGGTCAGTAGAACCCTCTGGGACTTTCAGGTATTAACTCATGAGCTCCAATTAACCGATTTATTGTGTATAACAGTGCCTGTATTATGAGTATCGTGCGATTACCTTATTCTATCAAAGTCGGCAAAAACGACGAGACATGGGACGTCGCCCCCACAATCATCATGAACGTCCTCGAGATTACCGCCGGCATGCTAGCAGTGTCTATGCCGACTTATCGCCCACTTTATAAGCACATCTTTGGAAGAGGAATATCTAGAGAAGGGATATCCAGAGACAGCAGCAGCACTCAGGTCTGTTGTTATAAGGAAACATTACACATAGGTCTCTACGGGAGGGGCACACATAATGATGTTAACGTTTCGTCCCCGGGCGGGCATATGGGATCTAATCATAGTGGCATCAACGTCACCAACCACATAGAGCTTGTCCGTCATACAAACAAGAGCGGGCAGTGGGTTAGAGTGACGGATGAAGACGAGGAAGACTTGTGTAAGTCTACAAAGCGAGAGGATAGTGGAAATGACACGTCCGCCGACGTACCTAGCTAATGCTCGAGGTATGGTGAAAGTAAAGAAAAAAAAGAGTGAACAAAATGAAACAAATGAATGTTGTTATGAAACGAATATAAGTCCACATATTATATGTACTGTGTAGTTCCTACATGGACAAGTAAGGAAAGGAATAAGTGTATACCGGCATTAAAAGTAGTAGGAAATGTACTAGTTTTAGCTTGCTTGACCTTGATGAGTTGAGGTGGCTGGATGCTGCGGAATTTGGGGCGGAAGAAGGGTAGGCGACGGAGGGATAGGGTAGCCGCGTGGGCAAACCGATGGTCTTTTCGATATTTCGTCGGGTAGCAAACCAATTTTTGATTTGCAATCTAGTAAAGTCGGTTTCCTGAAGAACCAAGTCTGTTTCATCCAGCGTTTGCCAAAGGCGTCCATCGTGACTTTCGATCCAGTTTTGCAAAAATACTTTCATAATTCCACGTTGAAGTATGTCGCGAATGATGGTGGGTTCCGGTAGCGACTAGTACCTAAGTATGTAGCTTGCAGCGGGGCGGGCGGTGTAGCGGCGTAGCGGGTGAATGCCGGGTAGGGAATATAATGAAATGTAATACCCATAATTCTTGCCTTCGGGCATTTGGTCAATTTGAAACGATGTAAGACTCTACTTCTCAGAACTGTCAGTTCAGTTCTAGTACTAACCAAATTACAGACAGAGAAGATTAGCATGGCCCCTGCACTAAGGATGACACGCTTAATCAAAGAGATGCAACCAATTTTTTTTTTCTTGTTTTTCTCCCACTTATGTCGCTATTTGCTCTGTAATAAAAACTCCTGTGGTATCTGGCGAGGCGGTCGCAAAAAAAAAAAGGGGACGCCTCGCTACCTAGCTGTTTAAAGGCCAACTATATCTACCTTTAGTGTTGATTATATTTAATAGCCGTTCCACTTCTTTAATCCATTTATTACTTGTTTGTCTCCTGCGGTAGTTTTGCGTGGTGTAGCTGGTGCGGCTGGTGTGGGTGGTCTCATGTTTTTTGTGACCGCCCTGTCTGGCTTAGAGCAGACGGGATCCCGCACTTTCCAGATCTTATAATCGTACGTGGAAACTGAGGGCTTGTCAACCTTTACAGCTGCGAGAGATGCAGGCTGGGTAAAAGGCAAGCCTTCTAATCGGTCAAAACGGAAATCCTAACCTTTTACATCATTACTATGACTTGATAGAAAAAGTGTAGATGACTTCTTTCTTGTCGTCATTTATAGTTGTTTTATTACAGCACTTTAATTTGGTTGTAAAGATGGCGTAGTCGGCAGTCTTTTGACTCGCTCTATAAGTGGACATCCATGGCTTTACCTGAGGCTTGTCCATTTGATAGGAATATTTATGAAGGCTGAGGAACGCATGGAGATTTGAAAGTAAGAATGGTTGGAGTCATGAGGTCGGGTAAAGAATATGCTGGAGTCGGTATCCCCATCCCCAACGTGCGCCGGTAGTACGAGCCGAGCCGGCGGGCGTTTGCGGGGATGTCTGTTTCTTATTAATAGCCGGATGACGACATCCACTCTCCTCAAGCCCCCAATATCTGAGCGCTCGATGCGATCTTCTTTATGCTTTGAACGAACATACACTGTTGTTATCTAGTTTTATCTATTCAGTCATGTCGCTTCCTAAAATCGCGGTCCTGGACGATTATCAGGGGTTCTCGAAAGCTCCATTCGAAAAGCTACGCTCAGCTGGATATCAGGTCACCACGTTTTCCGATACTCTTCTCCCGTATAATCACCCCGACACTCCTCAAGATGCGAAAGACGCTCTTGTTGCTAGGCTGGCGCCATTCAATATCATCTGCACGTCGCCATGGTTCTCTGTAAATGAACTTAATCTAACGCTGTATAGGTTCCATGAGGGAGCGCACGCCATTTCCAGCAGAGCGTAAGTCATGTCGCTAATTGTGTCTTATTGTATGAAAAGAGCGAAGACTGCTCTCGCTAGAATGGGCGGAGCGTTGTATATTTCTAGAATTCGTGGGAGGGTCGCCAAGAAAGAAAAAAAGACACTGACACTTAGTCCTGAAGTGGTGAACCGGCTTCCCAATTTGAAGCTACTCCTCACAACTGGGCCGCGAAATGCATCCATTGATGTTCAAGCTCTTCAAGCTCGTGGCATACCGGTCGCTGGCACGGGCGCGGGCGGGGCTCCAGCTGGTCCTGATAGTACTACTCAACACACCGTAGCTTTGATCCTAGCCCTAGCGCGAAACATCTCTCAAGACGACGCTATCATGAAATTAGGGGGATGGCAGACCAAGGATGCTGTAGGGTTGCCAGGGAAGTTATTTGGCACTGTTGGCTTAGGCAGACTTGGTGTTTCAGTGGCAAAAATCATGCATTTGGCTTTCGGCATGAGAGTCATTGCTTGGAGTACCAACTTAACGCAAGATGCAGCCGACGAGAAGGCTAGGTCGGCGGGACTCCCAGTAGAGGACGAAACCGGGGCCAAAATCTTCAAGGTCGTCAGTCGAGACGAACTTTTCAGCACGGCAGATGTAGTCAGCATCCATCTGGTTCTGTCAGAGAGGTCAAGAGGGCTTGTGGGCAGCGGCGACTTGGAGAAAATGAAGAAATCAGCCTTGTTGATCAATACGTCTAGAGGACCCATCGTTAATGAGAGCGAGCTGCTCGAAGCTGGGAAGAAGGGGCTGATTCGGGGTATCGGATTGGACGTCTACGGCATTGAGCCTCTGCCGAGGGACAGTGAATGGCGGACTACGAAATGGGGGGAATCAGGACGAAGTGAAGTCGTGATGACACCCCATATGGGATATGTTGTGGCTGACACCATCGAAGCATGGTACGGCCAGCAGGTAGAGAACATCTTGCGTTGGCAAAAGGGGGAGGCGTTGACAACCTTGTTCAAGGACAACGGGTACTGACCTCTACAAGATGCTCTTTGTTTGATATTTGCAAACTAAGGCTAAATCTTAGACAGAATGCCGGAGGAAGGTGTTAGGTTTAAACCGCCTACAAGAGGATTTAATGGCGGCAATGTGATGGCCATGTGAGCGTGCTTTGATCATGTACCTGCTGGGTAAGGTGCGTGCATGATGGGTAGAGGGATGTGCAAACAGGTAGGTACCTACGGAAGGTATAGGTTTCAAGTTGGGCCGTTGCCCGCCTGTTAGAATTACATATGTGCATGGTATGCCATGTGCATACATGTGTAGAGAATTGCTTCCAGCCAGGTTACCTAAGCCAGAGTGTGTTTACCGGTACCTACTAGGTGCTCGGGCAGGTGCTTGCGTAATGTATAGTATATGCGTGCCTAAGGTAAGTATGTATACCTAGTTGCCAGTTGCCATATCTCTTGAACATTGGGCAAGTATTCGCCTACACAGTACCTAAGGTAGATGTATGTGGTAGTGATTTCTTGATGAAGCATGTGGATTGTGGGTGAAAGGTAAGTAGCAGGAAAGAGCGATAAGACAGCTGCACTTTGTATCCCCGTTCCTCTCCTGCTCCTCTTACTCCCCCCTCTCCCGTTTAACACACTGTATCTGGTGCCCGACCCGAGTAACAGTTGCAGCTGCAACACAAAACGCGTCGTGGGACTTCCAAAGACTATCTGGCTCAGAGCTTGATGAATGCTGGTAGGTCGTCCTTCTCTCAAGGTATACATACGATCCAACGAATCTGTTCAGCACTTCGTTGGTTCTGTGTGCACTTTCTCCTTAACTATCCCTCATCTACCGCTCTTTTCTTGCCTCTTCTTCACCACCCCCAGAGTCCACTCTTTCTGGTCTGGGCTATAGACGACGCCAATCTAAGAACACATCTTCTGCTCTCCTCCTGGTACTGACCCAAGCGTATGATAGCTAGACCCTGACGGCCTATGCTACCATGGACAATCTAGCAGGTATCCCTGATAGAGGGGTTGCCGTTAATGATACCAATATGGCTACTGGAGCAGATGGCCAGAGGGGAGCGGGAGGTAGGTATTCGCCACAACAATCTGACTTACGTGTATTTTTTTCTCCCATTATCCAGCTCCTTCGTTGTTGATGTTCGACGCTTCCTCTCTGCCCTGTATCCGTACTGACATTGTGCTTTTGTTTGGTCGCTAGGACTACCCTCGGCGTTGGTGGCTCCAGGTAATCCTCGGGCAACAGTTCCTGAGGGTTCGCATCTGGCCACAGTAACAACCCCAGCTCCCGTCCTGTCTGTCCTGCCCATCCATCCTCCGATTTCTTCCCCCGTTCCCGTCGCCCTCCTGCGCCACTCTACCCCCGCCAGAAACCACACTTCCTCTTCTTTCTTGCGTGGCCCAGTTCCCCAGAAGGGATCAGGCCAGGATCGCTTTCGACAACTACTGAAGGACAACGACTCTGCGCGCATGACCGCAGCAGACCAAAGCAGCTTATTCGCTGTGCCCACTGGAACAGGTACAGTTCAACGACCAACCGCAAATCCCCAACGCTATTGTGTGTGGCCTGATGCTTTCTTCTCGCTCACCGTAGTGCTTGTTCTTCTGAGATCGCCTGCTGACTATTGTTGCCGTTGCACAGCACCAGACATTACTGCGGTTAACCCGCCACTCTTCACACTCCGCGCAAATATGCCAATAACGTCGACTAAGCCAACCTCCCTGGGCACCCAGAAAATGGATCGCACTATCGCCACGCCATCTAATATCAAGGGAGAAATGTCTCCAGAAGTCAAGACAGATGTCAAGGCCGCTTCTGCACTTCAGATTTTGCCTAAAGCTGGAGAGGTTCGCAGTCAGTCAGGTCGCCAGATGGGAAGCGCCTCCAGCGCTTCCCAAAACCCGCCTCTTGCGACTGCGCGCCTTAGTGCGGAGTGTCAACGACGCCATTTCAACCCTAAGTGGCTAGAGCGCTCGGGCTCATCTGGTTTCAGGTGCTCTGTTCAGTTAGTGAACAAAATTATCCACGGTGACCGTGCTCACCCAACTGCCTATGATGCGAAACAGGCAGTGGCCGAGAAAGCTCTCGGTTACGTCCTTCGCCTACCCCGTGAGGATCCGGCACAGAAAGTTGCCGTTGAAAGCAAATCTGACGAACAAACAGACCGTCCCAGCGATCACAATTGGCCAGGACGAGCCCCTGTGAGGAGGCAGCCGGTTGCAAACGCCAGTCCTGCAGCTTTCCACGGCCAACCACCGCACGGTCCTCTTACAGGTGCTGATATAGCTGCCTACTACGGCTATAATGAGCACCGAGTTCTTCTTCACCGTATCCAGTCGGTTTTCGGAGGTGCCAGGCTCAGCCAGACAGTTCTCTCCGATCCTTTGGCAGCACAAGCCTTCCTGCAGGGCTTCGCCCTAGGCACTTCGATTCACGCACCCAGCTCAGCCTATGATTCGTACTTTGAGCCACAGGGTCTTCCCCTGCCAGCTATGCCTGGTGAAATCTACCGGTCGTATGAGCCTCGGGAGCGATCCCCAGCGCCCAATATCAGTGGCAACTATCGGGACCGATCGCCCCTACGCCGGCGCCTGTCACCCGAGTCAAACTCTCGGGTTTTCAATCCAAGAGCGTTGTAAATAGCAGAAAGATGCTCTTCAGAGCTTCATACGGCTAGAGGGGCGAGAGCTACAGGACTGTCTCCCTGATGTATCGATATCTGCGTGATTTCGGGACTTAGTATGGTGGTTTTAGTTCCTTGATAACATCTTCATTTCAGGTAGACAAGGGCACAGGCAGGGTACTAGATTAGTCCGGTTTGATAAGAACTCAGTGTATTCGAGATAACAATGACCGCAGCGTCAGATTTTGCTAGGCATTCTTAGGCCACCGTCCAGTCGAATAACAGTTCCGTTGAGCATCGGATTTTCGATGATCTGTTTCACTAGTTGTGCAAATTCAGCAGGCCTGCCAGCCCTGCGTGGGAACTCCATGACAGCTGCTAACCCTTCAAAGAGCTTTTTTGGCATTACTGCAGTCATTCTCGACTCGAATATGCCCGGAGCGATTGTCATGCAGCGAATGCCATACCGAGCTAAGTCCCTCGTCATTGGAAGCGTCATAGAAGCAACAGCACCCTTGCTCGCTGCATAAGCCACCTGTCCCTTCTGCCCGTCAAATGCGGCAACGGATGCGACCACTACAACACTCGGAATCAGTAATCGTCATTTCGAACACGCAGTGGCAGCTTTTTGGAGTTGTAATAGACCCTTAGGATATGCCTCTGACCCGAAAAGGGTCATTCAATCCAGGGTCAACTAATCGAGAAGAAAATGGCCACACGAAGTGCTTACTGATGACGACGCCGCGCTCTTGATCCTGACTGGCCGGCTCCGTCTTGGCCAGGTGAACGAGGCATTGCCGCACTAGGTCGACAGTGCCACGCAGATTGATATTAACTACAAAGTCAAAAGCCTCTAAACTAAAGGCGTCGCCACTCTTGTCCAATATCTATTGAATTGGTTAGTCCGTATCTTTGTTGATAGGGGGTGAAGCCGCCGTTGTGAGAGTTGCGTACCGTGGCAGGATTGCCGACGCCGGCAGCCGGGATGATGCCACCCATTGGCTTCCCTGTTGACTTGATCCATTCTACGACGCCTGCAACCGCAGCCGCTATGCTCTCGGTTTCCAAGACATCGCACGCAAAGAACTTGCCGGCGCCCTTGGGCAGTTGCTTGACAACTTCGGTTCCGAGCTCTCCGTTGAGATCCAGGATGGCGGCATTCCCTCCATTACGGCAGATTTCTTCGACGGCGGCTTGTCCCAAGCCCGATGCTCTATATTTGCAGCACTAGAATCAGTAATGTCCGGCGTATAATGAATTCTTGATGCGTTATGTTTCGGGAATTTGCAGTAGCAAGACCCGGATATCCGAAACGGGGAAATTAGTCGCATGTGATTGCGCTGTTAGGGGAGCTGAAATCGTACCCGCCCGAGACTACAAAGGTTCTGCCTTCAATCTTCATTTTCTCAAAATAATTGATGTTATAATACAAATAAATAGACTACAAATCTGTTTGTGAAGTGTCGTGGTAAGTCAATACCTTCGAGATAGTAAGTAGGGAGGGTAATCAATTAGTATAAAGCAATTGATGGTATTTTCAGCTATTGGACTGAGCTGCTGTAGCCAAAGAGCAATGAGCCGCGGCATGAAGCAACCGGGACTCCTAGTAAGCTCGGCTTGTCACCTGGACAGACCCTAGTTACCCGCCGTAACAGCTGGCTATGCTGTACCTTGGTACCTACATAGACGAATGCCGATTGATAACGCAACCCCCGGTCGCTATTCATAGCCGCTGATATGCTCGTGTGACATAATAACTTATCTCACTCAGGCTCGTTAGAGGTGGTTTGTTTTACAAATACACCAAGGCGGACTCCAGTTCCGACCGCACAACGACCGCGTACGCTCCGTATTGTCTTTTTATTACGTGCCATAGTCCGTCTTGCTTTTATTATTTTCCTCACCCAGTTTTGCGCAAAAGCAGCGGCAGTTTTAGAGCCAATATGACGCGCCCGCGACGATCCTCGGCCGCGAGCGAGGAGAGCACGGGGACAGCGGGTGATCAGGTACGTCACCCTGCCTGGATAGAGCCGTGGCAACGAGGGGTCATGGTTGACTCAAAAATAGGAACTAGGGAGCATGTACGATTACCTTGCGAAGATAATACTGTTAGGACCAAGCGGCACCGGAAAGTAAGTCCACCTCTGCCAGCGCCGATAACTGCAACCCATGTTTCCCACATCCAGCCGGCTGTCTCGGAATGCCTATGCGCTAGCTCGTCATGTTCCAAGAATGCCTCTGGAAAGCGCCCGATAGGTCACAATGCTAGCCTCGTGCTCGAAATGCCCATTCAAGCCAACCACTGACGAGAACCTGGCCTCCTAGGTCCTGTTTATTACACCGTTTCGTAAAGAGCGAATGGCGTGTTCTATCCTCGCAAACAATTGGCGTTGAATTCGCGAGCAAGATTATAAAAGTCGGCACCGGAGCGCGGCGGAAGCGAATAAAGTTACAGGTATTCCAACCCGATTGGTCAGGACGGGTGCTCCGTGATACAGCGACCGGGCTAATTGGGATTGGGTGCAGCTATGGGATACCGCAGGCACAGAGCGATTCCGCTCCGTTTCGCGATCATACTACCGTGGCGCAGCCGGCGCCATCCTAGTCTACGACATTACATCACATAACTCCTTTCGGGGCCTACAGCCTTTCCTAAACGATGCGCGGGCCCTGGCTTCTCCGAACTTGACTCTCCTCCTTGCAGGCAATAAACTCGATCTCGCCAACGACTCTCTTATCGATACGAGTATACCACCAGCAACTCCGTCCAGCACAGGCTCAAATTTCCCTTACGGCACGTCGGCGGGCACGACAAGCGCGGGATTAGGTGCTCAACTACGGGCCACGGTAGCCCCCGAGGGCCGTGAGGTATCCCCGGAGGAAGCCTCGCGATGGGCCAGCAGTGTGAACGTGCCGGTCACCATGGAGGTCTCGGCGTTTTCTGGCGAAGGGGTAGACGAGGTGTTCGGGCGGTTAGCACGCATGATTCTGACCAAGATCGAGCTAGGGGAGATCGACCCGGACGATCCGATGAGCGGCATACAGTACGGCGATGGTGGGATGTGGAATGCCGGCGCAAGCGACGGCGCCAGCATTAAGAGTTCGATGACGGCGGACGAGCTCGGCCTTGGCGGCGCCAGCGTGCGCAGGAGGAGAAGAGGCAAGAATCGCAATCAGAACTGGGGTATGCGCGACTGGGAGGAGGTTTTCACTCTTAATCGTGGACGCGGTAGAGGAAATTGCTGTTAACGGGACCACGTTTCCCCCTGATTTTTCTCTGTTGCGCGGGTGAAAGCCTGACCACTGGCTGGCTCGCAGGGCTTGTTACAGTGGATTGGAGGGCATAGGGCAGGCTGACGAGGGATCGAATACGTGATATGATTGAATCACAAGCGGCAGTTCGACCGGAAATGAATGGGTTGGGCGCCTTTGGACATATGGAATACCTACGGCTATGAACTCTCTCTGGATTGCTTCCGGAATCATGCAGGCGCACTCAATGTTTGGCGTTTAGGAGAAGGAGACGGGACATGCGTTGCAAACTACAACAAGACCTTTTTCATTTCTCTCATCCGAACGGGTGTTTTCCTTTTGATGGATGAGATGGACATGTTGATAGAACAGATCATATCGGAGCAGAAAGACGGCTCATCTACATACCTAATAAGATTTCCTACTTACTCAAGTATATACTAGCTATATATACGTAACTATTTCACGATAATTGGCACTGGATAGTTCTCCTTTGGCTCTATTCGTGGTAATACCGTCTATTTTAGCAGTGCCCGCGAGAGATCTGTGGTTACCAGGCTTATCAACTCGAATAGTGTGGTATTATAATGACGGGAGGAAAGGAATATAGACTCCTTCTGCTGCCCTCTTTACTTCCTTTTCCTCGTGGAAAGGTTGTCTGTTATATACCTAGGTACTCTGCCAGGTCTACAGTACGGCGTTTTACCCCCTCTCGAGGCTCTGTACTGGACTGGGGTAGCTATTTAGCTCTGTGGGGGTTCCCGGTATCGACTGTTCCCGAAACGGCAACGGAGGCCAATGCTCCGCTACCTTGAGTCCGAATCGGGTGATGCACTTCCAACTATCAGATGTCAACGTTTCAGATGTCTATCAATACCTAATAGTATTGCCTCTGGTAACCTAGTTTTATGCAATGTTTAGCTACGTAGTCTAGTAGTGTAAATCACCTCTGATTGGAGTGAAATTGAAATCGCAGGTAGCCCGAGTGAGGAATGCGAGTCTACCAGTCTAATAAGTACCAGGCATCGCTGCTTCTCTTGGCATCCTTTCAAGATGCCGAGAATTTGCTCGCTTAGCTTTGCCGTTGTGTCGCCTTTGTTGAACCAGACCGATGCACGCCACAAGCCCCTACCGACTGTAAGACACGGATCGTATCCGCTGTGGAGGCTGGTTGCAGCTGCAAGTTGCGAGATCCATCTCGGCGGGATATAACCCGTTTCTAATCGAGAGTTGAGGCTATCTGCTTTGTGATATAGCGTATGGATTCTCGTGCCACTTCCAAAAATTTTATCAGTATAAAAGGCTCGCTCTTGCTGAATACACAGTTCAGTCCAGTTTCTCATCTCAAAACTGAAGATTGTAGTTGTCGTTATACTTTGATCGTGTTCTTCTGGACTATCCGAGTCCCATAGTTCCTCTTTTCCGGAGTTATACTGTCGAGTGGCCAGCTACTATTTTGTGCAGGGCACATCTTTGTGACTAGTCATATTTTGTTCATTTATTGTTGAGCTCAGAAGAGCTGTCGTCTCTGCTTAACAATAACAAACCCTCACTACGATCCCCCGCCATCATGGAGCCCCGCATCGTCGTCCCCATTGACAAACAATGGGAGTTCAAGGAAGCCGAGAAGGGCGACGATGCGTATCTG
Source organism: Xylaria sp. FL0933 (assembly GCA_022578765.1). Classification (NCBI taxonomy): domain Eukaryota; kingdom Fungi; phylum Ascomycota; class Sordariomycetes; order Xylariales; family Xylariaceae; genus Xylaria; species Xylaria sp. FL0933. Next base: position 90,014 of record MU389731.1, on the reverse strand, counting down.
CCTGTCTCTCAGTTCCCGACGAACGTACATCTAGACTTGCTAGCTCATAAGCTAATACCAGATCCATATATCGGCAAGAATGAGCTCGACGTACAATGGGTCGGCGAGAAGGTCTGGGTCTACCGGTCCAAGTTTACGTCCCCTGATACTACAGGGCCGAAAGCGGTTCTTGCCTTTGACGGTCTCGACACTTTTGCTACTGTCCTGCTCAATGGAAAGAAGATACTCGAGACGGACAACATGTTTGTGCCCGAGCGGGTGGATGTGGCAGACTCTCTAGCTAAACCGGGCGAGGAGAACGAGCTCGTCATCACGTTCGATAGTGCCTATATCAGAGGCTGGAAGCTTGTTGAAAAACACAGCGATCACAAGTGGGGCTGCTGGAATGGCGACAACTCGAGATTGGCGGTGCGGAAAACTCAGTACCATTGGGTAAGTCACGAGTGAAGCAATCCTGGGTCATAAAACAACTGTTCAGTAGTCATCTGACTGACATATTTGGGTCTAGGGATGGGATTGGGGCCCAACGCTTCTCTCTTGCGGACCATGGCGTCCGATCAATCTCGAGATTTACGAGGCTCGAATCAGCGACCTTTGGTGCGACATTGACGTCGACAAGTCCCTCAAGGGGGCTACTGTGGTCGTCCACGCACCCGTCGAGGGTAGCGCCTCGAAACTACGCTTAGACATTTCACTCGACGACTCGCTCGTGGTGAGCCAAGAGATCGATGCCGGGTCTAGCGCCACGTTTAGAATCTCCGATCCTGAGCTCTGGTATCCCGTCCGCTACGGCAAGCAGCCACTGTATAAAGTGAAGGCGACGATAGTCCATGATGGTAAAGACGTTGATAGTATAACCAAAAAGATTGGCTTGCGGCGAGCCGAACTGGTTCAGAGACCGCTTAAGGGACAGCCTGGAACATCTTTCTTCTTTGAGGTTAATGGCATTCCCCTCTTCTGCGGCGGCAGTGACTGGATTCCGGCCGACAATTTCATCCCGCGCATTAGCAAGGAAAGATATTACGACTGGGTTAAACTCGTGGCTGACGGGAATCAATTCATGATTCGCGTGTGGGGAGGCGGTATCTACGAAGAACAGGCCTTCTACGACGCTTGTGACGAACTCGGGATCCTAGTATGGCAGGACTTCATGTTCGGATGCGGCAACTACCCAGCGTGGCCGGAACTACTAGCCTCGATCAAGCGCGAGGCAGAGGAAAATATCAAATTACTCAGACACCATCCGAGTATTGTGATTTGGGCCGGAAATAATGAAGACTATCAGTACGCCGAAAGCGTTAACTTGGAATGGAATCAGAACAATACGGACGCTGAAAGCTGGCTCAAGACCGATTTCCCCGCGCGTTATATCTACGAGAAGATTCTACCAGACGCATGTCGCGAGCACTGTCCTTCAGTGTACTATCACCCGGGCAGCCCATGGGGCGGCGTTGATACGCGCGATCCGACGGTAGGCGACATCCATCAGTGGAATGTATGGCATGGGACGCAAGAGAAATATCAGAACTTCGACAAGCTAGTAGGGCGCTTTGTGTCAGAGTTCGGAATGGAAGCTTTCCCGTCGGTGAAGACGATTGACGCATACCTACCGCTCGGTAAGGATGATCCGGACCGCTACCCTCAGTCGTCGACGATAGACTTCCACAATAAAGCCGACGGCCACGAACGCCGCATTGCGCTGTATCTTGTCGAGAACATGCGCTATGCACCCGATCCGCTTGAGCAGTTTGTTTACTGTACCCAGCTAATGCAGGCAGAATGTCTCGCATCTGCCTACCGACTGTGGAAGCGCCAGTGGAAGGGACCGGGTCGCGAATATTGTGCTGGCGCTTTAGTCTGGCAGATCAACGATTGCTGGCCAGTGACCTCCTGGTCTATATGCGACTACTATCTGCGCCCAAAACATGCGTATTATACCGTGAAACGCGAGATGGCACCCTTGAGCGTCGGGATAACGCGCCGCGAGCACCACCATCCGAATCCGGAGAACAAGTACTCCCGCATCGGCGGAACAACACAGATACAGATTGAAATTTGGGGCAGTAATCTCATGCTTGAGGATCTTGAGGCAGACTGTCTGGTTCGTGCGTGGGACGTTGAGACAGGGGAGGAGACATACGCACAAATCGTCCACAAGAACCTGCTCTTACCTAAGAACCAATCTACTGAGGTAGTGGCCATGGACGTACCCGCACGAAAGAAGGGCGACGAAGGACGCACGGTTGTAGCGGCTTATCTGCTTGCCTCTTCCTCCTCTGAGGACATCAAGGACGCCACGACGCCTACACAGATGGGCAAGAAGCAGCTTGCGCGCTACGTGAACTGGCCTGAGCCCCTTAAGTATCTACACCTTCAAAAGCCAAAGGAGCTGAAGGCGGAGCTGAGCGAGGATGGCAAGAGCGTGGCGGTAAGTGCTGAGGTGCCTGTCAAAGGCGTTGCAGTCGAGTCCGAGGACGATGCTGTGCGATTCGAGGATAACCTCGTAGATATCGTGCCGGGCGAAACGGTTAGGATCCCCGTCCGCGGTGCAAGCCAGGGAACGGTGATCACTACGAGGTACTTGGGGATGATTTAGGGCATTCATGAAGGACGTTGGCAGGAGTAATTGATAGTATAGTGTCCTTTGGTGGCTGAGTACCTTGATGGCTACAACTACATAGCGTAGACATGAGCTATAGGGTCAGCTTGATGGAATTGACTCGGACCTCATCAAGCAATTGTCATGATCGAAGGAACCTAGCTTAGACTATGATTAAGTTGCTCTTATGAAGGGTATTTTACTCCAATTGTTCAAGATTATCAATCGAATGATGTATGAGGATCACCACCTTAAATTGGGCGCCTGTAACGTATTCCTAAATTCTTTATACAAACTCCCACGCATCATCGGGAAGAAACGCCATCATTACCGTTAACAGCTATGGATTTCAGTTATTCATTCACTACACCTTCTCATTGGGACCGCCGATCAGGATCTTAATGACTTGGCCCTCCTTAACCTTCTCAAACGCCTTCTCAGCATCTTTGAACTCCACAACGTCGCTGATCATCTTCTTCACATCGACCTTGCCGCTAGCGATGAGCTCGACAGCAAGCTTATAGTCGCCGCTGCCGTACCGGAAACTGCCCTTGGCAGTGACCTCTTTCAGACACAACGCCATGATAGGAAAAGTGATATTGTCGCGCCCCATACCGCCCTGCACGTACGTGCCGCCATTGCGCACCACGTGCAAACTCGTCTGGATGCTCGGCTCAGCCCCGCTCGCGTCAATGACGGCGTCAGCGCCGCCCTCAAGCGACTCGGCCAGCGCCTTGATGCTGGCGGCGTTCTCCTCGGCCGACACCCGCCGGCTGACGTACGTGTGCGTCGAGCAGAAGGATTTCGCGAACTCGAGCTTCGACTCCACGATGTCCACCGACACCACCGTCGACGCCCCGAAGGCGCGCGCCACGGCCGCGCACAGCAACCCCACGGGTCCCGCGCCCATCACTACGACCGACTGCCCCGGCGACACGCCCGCCTGCCGCACGATGTGCACGGCGACGGCGAGGGGCTCGACGAGCGCGCCCTCGCGCAGCGAGACGGAGTCGGGGAGTTTATAGCAGAAATCAGCGGGCGCGGTCCAGAAGCCCGTCAGCGTGCCGTCGTAGGGCGGTGTCGCGGCGAAGCGCATCTCGGGGCAGAGATTATATTTCCCGCTGAGGCAGGGCGCGCACCGACGGCATGGGTAGCCTGGTTCGAGGGCCACGCGGTCGCCGGGCTTGAGGGAGGTCACGGCGGACCCGACCTCGAGGATTGTCCCCGCGGATTCATGGCCCAGGATCATCGGGGACTTCACGACGTAGTGCCCGATGGCGCCGTGCTGCCAGTAGTGCACGTCGGACCCGCAGATGCCGGTATAGTTCACGGCTACGAGGACGTCGTGCTCGGAGGAGAGTTTTGGCGCCGGCCGGTCGACGAAGGCTACGTCGTGGGGCTTGTTGAGGACGAAGGAGAGGTTCTGTATTCGATACGTGGTTAGTTTAGTTGCGCTCATTATCGAATTGAGAGCTTCAGAGGAGAGTTGCTTGGCACGTACGCTGGCTGTTTTGGGATCCATTGTCGTTGTGGTGGTGGTGTTACGTATGGGTTGGTATGAAGGATCTTGGGATGAGAGACGGAGGGGGAGAGAAGGCGGTTCTTGTTTCTACTCCTTTTTCACTTCAGATTCCCCTCGGTTCAGATTGGCCCAGATACCGAAGACGATGATAATGACGAGAATGTTTCACACACAGAATTAAGACTTGTTAGTGGCGCCTATGGGTTTGGAGGTTGATGTTACCTTTGACTTCGGAATACTGCACTTTTATATCGTGAGGGTAATCATCCACTTATCAGAACTAGTCAAAAGACTTTGCGAATTTTTAATTACCTCCTTTTCCTATTTGTCTTTCTTCTTGCCTATCTTGTCTATCGCTGCGTCTTCGGAGCAGATTTTGATGAGTTACCTTCTGCTCGTTCACCTGACAAGCTCCGACTTACACGATAGCGGGGTCGGGGGAGATAGCAGAGAATGTCGTAATAGGTATGATTCTAGCAGTCTCCTCTCCACGGGAATCTCCAATTTTCTTCCTTCGTGCTACCTAGGCACTTACTATATGTTTAGGGGAGTGGGGGAAGCTTGGGTGTGGGCTGCCGCGTTGAACGAGAACCGTCGAGCTTCGCTAGCGAGCTCCTCTGTGGTTGATCAATTTACCCGCCTGCTTTATCCGCACCAATTGACGTGGTCGGGAATGAGAGTCTAGACGACTGATCATCAGGTTGTTGAAGGATTGTTAGATCGGGACTGCCGAGAGAGTTGAAAGCCATGATGCAGAACTGGGTTGCTCTTAAATAGGCCCATGATTTGAAAAACAGTATTTTGGATCTATTCAAGAAAATACTCAAAATCTTAAGATGCAGGTGTAATAGATGTTGCGATTGGATTTACGTTGGCCTTAGTCTCTGGCTAAGTCGCACACAATTACCAGATCGGGAAATAATACCCCTCGCTTCTTTGCGGCTATTGTAGGACAAACCTTACCAGCTGTACACTGTACGACTTGTAGAACAAAGCCAATGAAATGGAAGAGAAGGTGTGGGTAAGAGAAGAAAATCTTATAAGAGATCGTAAGATATGAGATCTAACAGACGCTCACGCATCTTTTCATCCTTGATTTATCAGACGACACACCTGCAGCACAGCTAGGCACTATATACTGCTCTATTCATGCCTGCATACAAGTTGAACCCCTAGGATACGTTGCGTCTCAAAAAGGAGTCTAATGATCATCTCTCTCGGTGTAAGGCTTCAAAGCCTCTAGGAACTTGAGGTGTAGCTCCGGTTCTCCTAAAGCCTCTAGCAACGGCTTGAAAATGTCGTCTCCAAGCTGTCGAAACATGAGGAGGAACCCAGCATGGTAAAAGTCGACGTAGGTGATGGTGTCGCCGTCGAAGAACGGGCCCTTGTCGTTCTCCTTCAGAAGCGCCGTTATGTTCCTCAAGTAAGGCGTCGCCTTCTCGTACGCCTTGTCTGCAGGGTTCTCCCGCACATACTGCTCCAGGGGCATGCCGGCCCATTCCGAGCGGGTTCTGTGCCAGTATTCGTGATTGACCGGTTTTAGGAGCCGGTTGGGGACCGCCAGGATGAATATCGGTCGCAGCGCCTCGTTGAAAGCCGCAATCAGGTGCTCTCTGTACCTCTCCACCAGAGGGGAATCCAGGTGGAGGCTTGGCGTTGGGTGCTGCTTCTCGAGCTCTTCCGCGATCAACTTGGAGTCCATGATATAGGTGCCATCCGGCATTTTGACTGTCGGAACTGTGAAGTGATCCTTGTCCGGAAAGCTGGACGCATGGTTATTATCGTTGGTCTCTAATAATCACGGGAAAGGGAATTGCTTGGGGGGAAAGGAGTCTCACTGAGGCTGAAGTCGCGGCTTGATATCAGGATACTCGAGCTGTGCAACGATGAGTTTATGTTGTGAAACCGAATCATGGCGTTGTAGAACTTGCCCATTCGGTCTCGTAGTCCAGCCCCTTGTAGTTCAAAACCAGTCGAGCTATAACCGTCAGCTTTTCTATTCAATTCGAAACAAGGTTGCGTTCGCACTCTTCCAGGTGTTGAGCGACCATGCGTGGATGGGCTCTTTGGATGGTATATCGAATAACACGATTTTTGAAGCCGCCATTGTGAGTTAAGAACTTTAGTTAGGACCCCGCCGTTGTTGTCGCAGTTGCGATTCAAGGGAAATTGAAGCGAGCGAGTAGTGGTTTTGTCTTTTAAGGAGTGCGTTCAAAAGGAGTGAGTCACTACGAGGCCAAGCTCCGTGTCTGTTATATATCGTATTACATATCTGCTAAGGATAGAGGAGGGGGTGGTTCCCATCTTGGGTCAATTATGTGCCGGTCTAGTGTAGCTAGGTCGTCTTACAAATGGAAATGGGTATCTGGGGCTCATTTGTATATAAGGTCCGAGCATAGACGGAAATTGGAAACTACGACCACATATAGTCGATAGTCACAGGTGATCACTAGCGCTTATAATAAATACTAGACAACCCGTACCCTACATTGTATGATCTTAATTCCACCTCGATGATGATTTTGCATATTGACATTCCCCCGGTTGACATATATCTTCCCTGGTTATCTTTCCTTTGCGCTTTTGAAACATACCTCTTCTTAGCAATAAGGATCGCTCTATACCAGAGACGCTGAAGCGAGTATCAAAATAAAGCACCTACCTACAACTTGAAGTTACCTAACCTAGCACGTTGCAGTGTAGTATAAGTCAAGCCCCGCCTTCCATTCAGGTGGGGTTGAGTGAACGCTCATGCAGTGCCGGTGGTTACTCGCAGGTCCGTCATCCTGTCCAATTACATGCATGTGGATTACTATTTATAACCTGCCAGTAATACGTTTGCACGATTAGTAATTGCTAATTGCCACTTTGGAGAGATAGGTAGGTAGGTAGATAACAACATTATGAGCCTGTTAGTTGTATGTGCTGGAGTTCTAGTGTCATATTTTGTTCTGGAGCTTTCTGGAAAGGCTTTTGTTTTGAACAACATCTAAATTCATGTTGTGCATATAGTGACAACAGGACATTACACAATAGGCAATTATGTTAACATAATAAATGTGTACTAAGTAACAGGCCATTATCATTAGGTATGTTTAACAACATTTCAATATGTGTTATGTGCAAACATGTTTTCAGGCTGTAGTACTTGTGACCTGTAGTCCTAAATCATGCAGTCCAATCGTGCATACTGGTGGACTTCTCTGCGAGGTACCTAATACTGATTCAAAGTAGTGCGACATGCTGTATTTGAAAGATGTACAGTGCAGAAGTTACATGAGGCACAACTGGGATAATACTGTGATAACAACATGAAATTCAATGAACCAGAAATCCTAAGAATGGCTTTTCCCTGTGCTATTATTGCCATTTTGGGTATTGCATTGAAGGCCTTGGTTTGGGGAAAATAATGGATCTCCATACTAGTATGAGAGCGAGAGCGCGTTATCGATAAGATGACCCCAAGTACGCTAAGGCTATATCATAGCCGTCGCGACGGGAGCTTGCTTCATTTCACCTCTCTTCCCTCTACAACTAGCCTTCTCCGACCAAGCTCTCCACGATGGCTTCCCACGCGGCACCCGTAGACCTTGCCAACGGCAATGGCATCGCCCTAGGATCCTTATCTCCGAAAAAGGTTGCCTATTTCTATGACTCGGACATTGGAAACTTCGCGTACGTTGCTGGTCACCCTATGAAGCCGCATCGCATCCGGTTGGCGCACAGCTTAATTATGAATTATGGCGTGTACAAGAAGATGGAGATTTACGTATGTGCATTTGAACCAGATCCCCCTATTAGCGTGTGCACTATAATACCGCTTCTTTCAGGTCTTGCGTTCAGAAGACTAACACTGTCCTTTCTCTGTATTTAGCGAGCTAAGCCTGCGACGCGACTCGAGATGACACAGTTTCACACTGACGAGTACATTGACTTCTTACAAAAAGTGAGCCCCGAAAACATGGACAACTTCCAACGCGAACAGACCAAATTCAACGTGGGCGACGATTGCCCTGTATTCGATGGCCTGTTTGAGTTCTGTGGAATCAGCGCTGGCGGCAGTATGGAGGGCGCTGCCAGATTAAATCGGCAGAAGTGCGACATGGCAGTCAACTGGGCTGGAGGACTGCATCACGCAAAGAAATCCGAAGCTAGCGGCTTCTGCTACGTGAATGGTATGTCTCATTGCCCGGGTCTAGTGCCGACTTTGCTGGCGCAAGTGGTTGGAAACTAACGAAGTTACAGACATTGTCCTTGGTATCCTCGAGCTGTTGCGATTTAACAAGCGCGTTCTCTATATTGATATCGATGTCCATCATGGTGATGGCGTCGAAGAAGCCTTTTACACAACCGATAGAGTTATGACCGTATCTTTCCACAAATACGGCGAATATTTCCCTGGTACGGGCGAACTTAGGGATGTCGGCATCGGCGCGGGAAAGTACTACGCAGTCAACTTTCCTCTCCGCGATGGCATAGATGATTCTTCCTACAAATCCGTCTTCGAACCCGTCATATCGAGTGTTATGGAGTTCTACAACCCTGATGCGGTAGTCTTGCAATGTGGTGGAGACAGCCTGTCTGGTGATCGGCTTGGGTGCTTTAACCTGAGCATGGAGGGCCATGCAAACTGTGTCAAATTTGTCAAGAGCTTCAATCGGCCTACCTTGGTTGTCGGAGGCGGTGGCTACACTATGCGCAACGTGGCTCGAACATGGGCTTTTGAAACCGGTCTTTTAGTGGATGCTCACATGGACCGCACCCTCCCATTCAATGAATACTACGAAGTAAGTCACGTGTGCCTATTTTTTCGAAGTTAAGAACTAACGATACGCTTAGTACTATGGACCTGACTATGAACTGGACGTACGGGCTTCCAACATGGAAAACGCAAACAGCCCAGAATATCTCGAGAAGATCAAGAATCAGCTAATTGAAAATCTACGAAGAACGGCGCATGTTCCGTCCGTTCAAATGCAAGATGTTCCACGGCATTCCCTCGGTGCAATGACAGACGAAGACGATGCGGAGTTAGATGATCTAGACGAAGACGAGAACAAAGATGTGCGTATGACACAACGCCAATGGGAACAGCGGATAGAACGTGATGACGAGTATGAGGCGAGCGACAACGAAGAGATGGAGAAGGCGAATGGTATTCACCGCAATGGCACTTCTCGGCGGAACTTTCAAAACTACCGGAACTCTGATGCAGAAGGCGACAGCGGCATAGCAACTCCTGCAGAAGACATAAGCGAGACCGTCATTAATTCTAAGGAGATTGACGAAGTTGTCATGAAAGATGTGGAGGACATCGCACAAATCGACGCGGCTGAAGCTAGCGAAGCTGCAGCCAATTCCAAGCCCGACGAGAACAAGTCAGACGAAGGAGTTGAAGCTGCCGGCATCACTGAGCAAGAAGAAACCATGAAGGAAATACAAGAAGCTACGAAGTCTACCAATGGCGGCGACAAAGATAAGGAGGCTGCAACACCTTCCCAGAGTTCTTCAGGCAAGCAAGATCCAGCCTCGAAAGAAGACGATGAGGTCATGCGAGATGCCGAAGACGAGCCTAAGCAGCCGGAAAAGGAGGCCGAGAAGAAAGAGAGCGCGGAGCCTGAAACGATCAAGTCACCAAAAGAACCTAAGACGGATCAAGACGGAGATGTTGATATGAACGAAACACCCACAGAAAAGAAACAGACTGACAGCAAGATTGCCGAGGCCGAAGAGAAAGCAGAAGATTCTTCGTCGGCTGAAAAGGCTAAAGACTCCACCATTAGCAGTTAGGACCTTGCGGAAGTCAGAGAGCGAAGAGTCGTGTGAGGTTGCCTTGTTTGTTGATATTTACTAACGTTAATAACGTTTGAATGTATACCTAGTTATAGCGAAAGGCGTTCCGGGTTTGGCACAAAGAATGGGAAGGATGGACATATGCATTGACTTGGAACTTGATGGCATTGTCTATCTATTATGGTTAATGGGATGGTGTTCCTCACGTTGAAGGGAGGGCTGTTCTTAGAATGCTTGTAATGCTGAGCAGGAGAGATGATGAGTTAGATCGTGTACAATTGAGCTGCATCTTGCAAGTCCCGAATAAACTACATGTTAGTGGTCTTCAGATCTACAGACTGACTGGCATCATAACCGTTTGTGTATGCTGAATGAATCGAGATCGAACAAGAAGCAATGTCAACGTAGTTAGTCGTACCTGGCATCAACAAGGCGTTCTGGTATCCATCTGTCCATGTAGTCCCACGCAGTTCCTCAAAATTACTTGAAGAGCAAGTCTATGAAGTGCCTCCCAACATCTATCAACATCTTTCGCGAACGTCCGGTCGCCACGAACCCCCCCTGGACAAATTTTCTTACGCAATACTGCGCTATTGTCTAGCTTTTTCAAGCAAAACCCTATCTAGTCCTTACGGAAACCTTGACATGGTGAGTAATGTTACGCGGTGGCCCTGGGTCACAATGGTCACATGATATGTCACGCGGTAACGAACCATAGGGCCGAGGTAACAACTCTGTTGTAGCCAAAGGAACTATCTAATGCTAGGGGGCAAGGGATACTTATATACATGTAGCTGTCTCGTAACAGGTAAATGCTTGCAGTATATAATACGAGGCGCTTTCCATGGGCTTGTGGTTTCGCGGGGTAAATTTCTGATGAAACTGGGCTACGTTGCGAATGTAGACGAGTTGCTTGGGTATCATGAGGATATACCAGCAGTTCCTGACAGGCGCCTAATGATAGTCACGGTCTCTTTAACTAAGGCAATGCGACCCATCTTATAACTAATACGCAGGCTCCTTTTTTTCTTTTCTTTTCTCTTGTGCGGGATGCAGCACACAGGCAGTCTCTGGCTCTCTACCTTCGTAGCGATCGATAGATGGGGATGGCATCCGCTCTACCTATATAAGGGTTACTTGCTTTAGTATCAAACCTCGTAGACTTTGAAAGCTACTCTTCCTGGTCTCTGAATATCTCGTCTAGAGATGATTCTGGCGGGTTGATGAATTACAATATATAAGATTCGCAAAGCACTGAGGATGGGGTCATGGAAGCACCAACTACGCATATGATGGACGGGACTGGATTTTATGTGTACCTCGCCACATAGAGCCAAGTACTTATGCAATATATCAATTATTATTGCGACACGCTATGGTTCGGAACAATTGTTCAATCAACCACTCCAACCTACAGGCTGGTGTGGAACCAATGTTCCAAGTCGCGTGTGAGAAGGAAAGTAGACAAAAACCAAAACCGCTAGATCTCCTTCCCCTCCTGAGTCATCGGACAGTCAATGCCTCTGGACTTTTACTCTCTGTACTCATACCCCTTCTCTTCATCATCATCGCCTTCTTCATCATCTTCCTCTAAAAACAGAATTCTCGCTGTAGTTTTGTTATGACTGGGGGTATCAAGCCGTGTACTGATATGCTGCCAACCTTCGCTTATGGATGCAAGGATAAGAAAATTGCGAAGAAGATTCCGGAATATGTGGGAAAGAGGAGGAGGAAAAAACAAGAGAAGACAGAGACGCTATGTGCCCTTTGCCAATAGCGTCTCTTTTGCGAGTCATCAACGTCGCATCGTTGGTCCCGGAATAATAGTACAATAATGGTGACATGATCCAACTTTTATTTATCGTCTCAGAGATTGCGATTTCGTTTAGGCCGTGCCAAATATGGATACGACATAGCAGGGTACAGCGGATAGGATAATGGCCGGGGGGGAGCGGCGGTACATAGTTGGTGGTACAGGATAATTACTCGATTCAGGTCTGTGTCATGACCGGCGTTGCCTCGAGCGGCTGGCCGGGCTCTGCGGCCTTGACAGCTTGTTTCTTGTTGGCAAGTGTTGCGCGACGTTTCGCAACAGCTTGAGACATCGACCCGGATGCCCACCGTGCTGGTATGGTCATTAGCATACATGTGTCAGACGAGAAAAATAGAGAGAAGCTGAGCAGGAAGTCATTACCTTTCATTGAATGCGACATTTTCTCGGACTTAGTCATTTGATTGTAGTCCTTGGCATCGGCGGGATCGGTGCCATTCGCGATACCGTTGCTAGTGCCATTGCCGCTGTGAGGAGGCGTTGAGCTTGAAGATGATGGCACGGAGAACGGATTTGGAGGGGGCACGGACGTTGGCGCAGGAGCTGGGACGTGCCCATTGTAATTCTTGAGCTTAATCTTGGTGGGCGGTTTCGGTGTAGGATGTGGCTCTAGCGTTGGCTGTTGTACCGGTAGAGGAGAGGGCATAGGTATGGGAACAGGCGTTGCTGCGAAGTCCTCAACTTGTGTTTTCTTAGGACGTCGGACGCGCTTGGGCTTGGGCTCTTCGTCATGAATTTCATTCTCTGGATTTAGAGAAAACTTCTTTTGCCGCTTCTCTCTAAGCTGGTAGTTATTTGAAGTTACAGTAGACTGTGTGGCGGTAGATGAAGAAGTAGGAGGACGAGATTCGTCTGCTGTATTGGTTGATTGCATAGATGATGTATAGAATGATCCCGAGGGAACTTCGGAGAGCCGTGAGTTGGTATGACGCTGCCCGGCCTTTTCTGGTGTCAAGTGATCGATGCCATTCGTGGCAGCTTCTTCTTCTTCTTCGGCCGCTTCGACAATTGTTCTTCTACGCCGACGCTTTCGTGTAGGCTTTTCTTCCTCTACCTTTTCAGGTTGCTGCTCAACCTTTTCAGCTGGTGCAGGAGTAGCCTCAGGAATAGGCACTGGTAAGGGATGCTTCCGCGGACGGCCTCCCTTGCCTTTCTTTTTGGGTGGTATTGGTTCGATAGGTGCACTCGTGGGCGGTGGCACGGTAGGATTGACCTCCCCATTATCCTCGATATTGTTGCCAGCCCGCCGGCGTCGTCGTTGAGTAGGTACAGGAGTTGAGCCTCTACTAGCGGCTTCACTTCCATCGAACAATGCTGGAGGCTTTCTAGCCCGTTTGCCATGAATGACGATGCCATCATCCGCTTCAGCTGCTTTAGCAGTCTGCTTTGGCCGATCTCGCAGGCGACCTTTGCCAGAGCCAGTCTTTTGCTCTGCTGGATCTTGAAAGCCAATCTTAGCATCCTTGTCGTCGTAATCGAAGAAATAGTTGATGGCCATGAGCTTGTCCTGTTGTCGGGCATAAGCGATCTCTGGATTAGGCCGTTCAGCCCGTATTCCTTTAACGATAAAGTCCTTTTGTACCGGGTTTGCATCAGGATCCTTGCTTGTGAGCATCTTGACACGGTGTTCAAATGCTGCGTCTTCCTGTCGATACCGAGCCGCATTGTCCTCGTCGTCTGTAATCTTACGTAGCTCATTATACTCGTCCTGCCAGGCTACCAAGGCACGGTTGACAACTTCCAGCCTTGTCCATATCTCTTCGGGTGATAGAGACTTGAAATTTTGGAAGAGATTAGTGAATTCGGAGGCATCCCGGGTCTTTTTGAAAGAAATTGGAATTCTCGGAGGGCGCTGAATGTAAGGGATTTCAATATCCGCTGTGGGGGAGTTTGCTCGAGTATATGTGGGCAAAGGCGACATCGCCGGCGTTTCGTCCATGCCGCCATCTACAGGAGTAGAGTCTGGCACGAGGGGATCAGTCATAGGGGTGTCCTCCAACGCTACGTCGGTCTTGATATTGTCCGGTTGTGTACTCTCGAGCTGATCGTCTACTGTGTCTTCCGGGACGTCTTGCTGAAGCGGCTGTGATTCAGAGACAAGCTCAACGTCGGGCTGAGCAGGCGGCCACTCGACATAAGCACCGTCAACATATGGGGTGAGATGTTCATATGAAGAATAAAGAGATTCGTCAACCAGCCTTTTGGAGGCGTCTATGTGAGCTGTGTCGCGTTGCTCGGCACCTTTTTGATGGTTGTCATGATTGAAGTCCATCTGAGTAAAGTCTAGTTGAGATTTCCGAGGGGTAGAAACAGAATCAAGAGAAGGTGTCATCTGGGACGGCTTCGAATCATCATTGGAAGAGCCAGAGCTTGTGTTTGAGTTTGTACGCCTGAGCGTGTCGTCTGATTGCTCACTTTGATGGCCGCCAACTTCAATCGTATCCTGAACTTCAACATCTTCCATGTGTTGATCAGAGATTACCGATTGAGGCTCTACTGTAGACTTTCTTGTTTGGTTGCGTCTACGCAGGGCGGACGAAGGTGGCGGTAATTGCTCCGAGGAGCGTCTCTTAATGTGAGCGGCGTTGAGTTCTTCGTCCTTGTCCAGCTCGTGGAAGCCAGTATCAGTGCGCCGCCTTTTCATAGCTCGTGCAGTGGAAGGGGTTGTTTTGCCGCCGTCACTCAAGTATCCGTCGGCGGCGTGGTCGAATGTGTAATCCACACGGGCCCGCTTTCTAAGTGAGCGGCCACCTTTATTGTCAAGGTCATCGGATGAGGGAATAGCGCCGTCGGCAACGCGAGCACGCGCACGCGTACCTCTGGAGGCCGTGGGACTGGGGGGTTCAAAGGAAAAGGAAGAGGATGCAATACTGTCAGCTGGTGTGGAAGAGGGAACTGGGTCGACAAGCTCAGTGGCGGTGATAGCATTGGAGGTTGGGTGTGAAAGGGGACCGGCAGGGAGCGTGTGACGTTTTCTAGCAGAGGCACGGCCTCGACCGCGAGCCACGGAAGCTGGCGAATCCATGATACAAGAAGAGAAGAGGTTGATAGGTTGATGGTATGGTTGGTGAGTTATTAGTTGTGTTGTGAAGATGCAAGAAGATTTCCAGTCGGAGATTATGTAAGTGGGGAATCAAAGCAGGAAATATGAACTATGGGTGTAATTGACACCTGAAAAGCCGGCGACGGACGACAGCGACGTCCAATGAAGCCAACACAATAGACCGCGAGAGGGAAGTAAAGAGAGATCCAGTCAAATCGAAGTGGCTAGAAAATGCTGGTGTCAGTAGATGAGTTGTTGGGGAGCGCGCGTGTCGAAACGGTGAGGTAAGGAGGCGAGGAATTTTATGAGCAAAGGCAGTAGGCTAAGTACCAAGCACTAAGAGACTCAGCACAGAGGGAATAAGACTTACATGTCGAGATGCTCGTTGCTGCGAGCGACTGACAATCGCAACAGTGAGAAATTAGAAAGAATACCTAGGACATCAGATCCGGTCAGACGTCGACAGGCATAAGACCATGGCGTTGGCAAGCAGATGGTATCGTTGTTCCGAGTTTAAGCTAGCAGCCAGTACTTCTCTGTGTAAATGGACGAAGCCTGATAGGTGTAGATGAAGGGTTTTGGTGCACGTAGGTACAGTCACTGAGAGGGAGCATGCGTCGTTGCGCTGTGCTGTGTGTCGTGCGCTGTGTGCGTGTATGTGTGTGTGTTGTGTGTTGGGATGTGTAAGGTAAAGGTGTAACAAGCCTCCTAGCCGATCAGATTTTGATATACATGTACTTACACGGTTGGTGCCGAAGAGAGTGAGCGCGCGCGACTTTTCTTTATCTCTGTCTGCAGTGGAAATAGAGGCAACGAAGACGACGGATCACACAAAACCTCCAGTAGCCAAGTTGATCTCGTCGTGTCCAGAAAGTCGGGCGAAGAAAAGACAAATAAGAGCCGGACTACAGTGGTCGTCTTGTTCCTTCGACACTACGTCTCATTCAGCGCCGCCTGTTTCTGCTGCGTTTTTGGAGGTCCAGCTGCACAAGCCACAAGGGCCCCAGAAGATCCGGGCAGACCCCAGCCACGACTTATACTTTGCCAAGCTTGTCTACTTGGCAGAGCCTCTGGCCAATCAGATGGCGCGCAATTGCGTTCCCCTACACCGGAATGGGACTAGATGGGCTTAACACGGGTACCTACTGCGTAAGTACTTAATTAAGCAAACATGCAGTAAGTGCACTGTAGCGGACATGGTAGGCATCACTTACAGCGCTCCTTCAGCGGCCCACAGAGTTATCAACGGCTACTATTTAGTGATCGCAGCTCTGTTCTAGGTCGCGTTCTAGTTGCTTCATCTTAGGGAGAGGCTTCGTCATTCATACATGTGCAGCAGCTCCTTTTGCGATACTCATAGCAATACGATATATCATTATACAACAATTACATTGGACTCTGAATTTATCGCCTGGGGTATACACTGCGATTGTTTATTGTTCTATTCTGGGTCATTGTGGTCGCTATTAATGATTATAGCACCCACCCCAAACTGTCATGGTAATCATCTATCAACACCATGACAACCATTACTCCTACATAGCTAGCGTTTTGTAATAGGCCGTATCATCAATGATTGTCTATACTTCTGATATCTCTCTGTGTAGAGCAAAGAGCTCTAGTCGGAGTAACTCTATTTGTGTGCAGTGCTTTCTCGGGCTAGGTAACCTTCTCCTGGAGAGCCAGGTTGGTAGCACCTATTTGTTAAAGTACCTTAGGTACTTCCCTCCACTACATAGCTGTACATCTACTTAGAATTAGCTACCTCTACCTGACCTATTTACCATTTACCCATACCACTGCACCTACCTTAACTTGTAGCACCTATTTACTACCTTAGCAGTAACAGCTGACGTCTTTCTAACTCCACTTCTGTCTTGCTGCATCACCCTAACAAACAAACTTGAGAAATAATACACTCTTTCCCTCTATCTCTTTCGACACAATGTCGTCGAAGCGATCGAAGGCAACTACCGACGATGAGCTCGGCGAGCTCTTCGGGGGGATTGGCGACGAAGGTGCAGTGAAGAAGCCTACCAAGACCAAGGGTACTGCGGTCAAGAGCACCGGCTCGAAACCGCGACGTGACAAGCCTGAGAAGGACATTCTCGCTGACCTGGAGGACGAGCTCGGCGGCGAGGAGCCGGCCCGACCACACACGCCTCGTACCAAACGAACGAGCACAGCGACCCCGCCTCCCGCTGCTGCTGCTGCCAATGCCGCGGCAAGCAGACTGTCCGAAGACAAGCCTACAGCTACGGCCCGGAAGTCCGCCGACAGTACTCGTTCGTTTCACGCGAGCTTCACCCCAAGCGCAACCAGCTCCGATCTCCAGGATGCTGAGAAGAGAGGCCCAGTCGAGCAAACAGCTCCTGCTGCTGCTGGCAGCGGCGGAGGTGGTTGGTGGGGTGGCATTTTTGCTACGGCCACGGCCACAGCGAGCGCCGCTATGAAGCAAGCCGAGGCCGCTTACAAGGAGATTCAGCAGAATGAGGACGCTAAGAAATGGGCTGAACAAGTTAGAGGGAATGTGGGAGCTTTGAAAGGCCTTGGTAAGCTCGCCCCATCTCATCTATAAGACACCCTGACTGTGCCGCATCCCCTTTTGATATCGAAAGTCTGATAAGGAGGAAGAACGAGATGTGCCAACGTACTAACTAACACAATGCAGGTGACGACCTTCGCCATCGTGCCATGCCGACTTTCGCCAATATTCTACACACTCTTGCGCCTCCCATTTCGTCTCACGAACGTCTTCTCATTCACATCACTCACGACATTGTTGGGTATCCGTCCTTAGACCACCTCATATACGGTGTATTTAGCCGGGTCATGTCACAAGTTGAGGGCGGCGATTTACTCGTCATCCAGCGCGGACACGAGAACACCGCTCGCCGTTCCTCCGACGCCCCTTTCTTTGGCGGCTCCTCTCACTCGGCTGGTTGGCGTGACGGTCCCTGGTGGCGTCAAGTCGACTCGCCCCGTGACCTTGGCGCTGTCAAGGGACTCGTCGAGGGAACTAAGCTGTGTCGTGCCAACGCGGAGAGTTATTCGCACGATTATCTCGCCTCAAGTGGTGGCGTAAATGAGGCCCAGAGACGTGCACTGGAACCTCTGAGCGAGGACAATCCCGTTCGGACTAGCGATATTTTCCTGGCCGTGCAGGCTATCATAGTTGAATCAGATTCCGCGCTCTTTGCCGGAAGCACGGCTAACGAAGCAGAGAAGGAGGCTAGCGCTGTTGCAGATGACAGCTCTGATACGCAGATTTGCTTTGCTATCTATGTTCTCGACCCCGTCCACGATATCGTGTATAACACGATCAGCCAGAACATCCCCCTCAGATGGATTAGATGGCTAGATGCACCGACTCCACTAACACCGGCAAGTGAGAGCGAGCAATCTACTCCCATCGACGTAAACCTCCCTGATGAGATCCGGGAGATCATCGAGAGTGGTGGCGTGGACCCGCGTGAATGGGTCGCCGAGTGGGTCGAAGAGACCTTAAGCCTCTCGATCGGTGTTGTTGCCCAGAGATATGTCGCTCGGCGAATGGGCGTCGGCGAGGGTAGTATTGGTAAAGGCAAGCAAAAAATCGAGACTCTCATGCAAGAAGGGGGCGGCGAAGCAGCCCGTGCAGGTCTGATTTAGCTAGAGAACTGAGATGGGAGAACTGACGATAGAGATGGAAGTATATTTATCATTTAGCTGCTTGTTCTGTCTCTTGGGAGGCGTCAAAGGTGTTTTAAGGGTCGACTATTTTTCTTCGGACTGGATTAATTGACTCCCCATCTATGTATGCAGCTGTTCCTGGAATACAATTATACTCAAATCGTATGTCATTGAGCGATATAAAAGGGTAGGTATCATTCTACAACTTTCTCCGCAGATAATGAGCTGGCTTAGTGAGGTTTAGTATTTGTGCAGGTAAGATATATATACATGAATTCGTAATCATCGGTTGTAGGACGTAGATTTAGACGACCATGGATTGAGCTCGTCACAATATCTAGGAACAGACGACAGCTTAAGGAGCTAATGGGAGGCACCGTGGTAGTTGGTCTTCCAAAGTCAAAATACTTTAATAAATCATTATCCGGCAGAGGCAAAGTCTCTGTTATCTTACATACATTTACATGTAACGAAAGAATGCTCTTGCTCGTGAACAAATAGGCGCCTAGTCGTGTTTGAGCTACAGGTGAAAAAGATCTGTGGTCAGAATCATGAGATGAGAGATCAATATGTGATACCTTAAGCATGTAATGAATAATTAGCATCTAACAAAGTAAAAACTAAAACTGAAAAGCTAGAAGCTACAACGCCAAGCAACCACACCACACCGCATCGCTAAACCACGTCATCTGAAGGATGCCACGACCTCCATTATCGCGATCCGGGACTCTAACTTGAAATGGCACGAGCCAGATATCTCAGGCAGACGTATCTTAGGTAGACGGAACAGCAAATAACGAATTGACCAAGCTTACTCCCCCAACTTGCTGATCTAAGTTGGCCTTAATCAATCAAACCTGCACCCTCTGCTGCTTCTCCTCAACATCCTCCAGACTCCCCACGACCTTAAGCTCAGCCTTCGCCTGCCGGCTCGCGCCCGCAGCCTCGACGCGCTTGAGAGGGCGATACACGGGCTCCCACATCTGCTGGCGGATCCACTCCTCGAGATCCGCATCATTATCCGGGATCCCATCTTCCGTGGCGACGCCCTCCCGCACCGCAGCCTTGATGACCTCGCGCGCGACGCGCACGGAGACGTCGCGCACCTCTTCCACGCCGGGCAGCAAGGGCGCCGTATCGTCCTTTAATGCAGGGCTGAGGTCCGCGACGCCGCGGACCGCGGCGACGAGCATCTTGTCTGTCAGGAGCTTGGCGCGGGAGAGCACGGCGCCGAGGCCGATGCCGGGGAACACGACGCTGTTGTTGCATTCCGCGACCTCGATGCTCACTTCTTTCCCGTCGTCACCCCAGGGCCCTTTGACGGGGTCGAAGGGGCTGCCCGTGGCGACGAGGGCTCTACCGTCTGTCCATTTGAGGATGTCTTCTGGCACGGCCTCGTGGAGTCTGGTGGGGTTAGAGAGGGGGAGGATGACGGGGCGGGAGGTGTGAGACGCCATCTCCTTTATGATCTCTTCTGTGAAAGCCTTTGGTACTGTTGAGGTTCCGATGAGGACGTTTGGGTGTACCTGTTTGATGACGGAGAGGAGGGAGAGATCGCTGTCTGACCATTCCGAGGCGTCTTTGGCGAAGACCTTTTGGCCTTCGTCCGTTTCTGAGTTAGTCGTGAGAAGACCGGGCTTATCGATCAACCTGTTTCTCCTGTCAGTAAACGGGAATCCTTGAAGCCAAGCGGAGGCGAATGGAGGAAGTAGAGAAAAACTTACCAGATCTGCTTCGCCGCCTCGTCCTTGCTTATCCCTTTCTCGGCGGCGATCGCGTCGCGCACTTGGTCCGCGATGCCGACTCCGGCCGTTCCAGCGCCGAAAACTACCAGCTTGACGTCTTTGAGCTTTTGCTGGCTGACGTGAAGCCCGGCCATGATGGCTGCAAGCGTGACGCACCCGGTCCCCTGGACATCGTCGTTGAAGCAAGGGATCTCGGGTCTATAATGATCCAGGATCCGGCGTGCTATCAAAAACCATTAGTCTCAAGAAGTTTTGAATTGAACTGCACTACAGGGTGTAGGAACATCCATACCGTTCCCTAATCCGAAATCCTCGAAGTGGATATAGGCCTTAGGAAACAACTTCCGAGCCGACTGAACAAACTCGTCAACGAACTTGTCGTACTTCTCGCCGCGGACTCTGTTCTTGCGAAGTCCGAGGTACAGTTCATCGTTGAGCAACTTCTCATTGTCCGTGCCACAGTCTAGGACCACGGGAAGGGTGCGGTTGGGATGGACTAAATATTTGAAGTTAGCACGTTGAAGTACTGGAACCCGAAATTTACTTACTACCCGCACAAAGAGTTGTCAATACAAGTTTCGCTACCGAGATCAGTATCCCGCCGACACCCTGATCTCCTATGCCGAGAATCTCCTCGCCATCTAGCGATTATCAGCTGTTCTAATCCAGATCTCATTTAACAGTGTCGTGTGGATTTTCGGTTACGTACCTGAGACGACGATATAGTCAATATCCTCGGGCCTTCCCCACTGAGCCAAATCAGGTGCAACTCTGTCGATATTTTCGATATTCAAGAAACAGCCTTCCGGTCTTCGGAAGAGACGAGAGAAGTTTTGTATAGCATCGCCCTCTGTTGGTGTGTAGACAACACTGAACATTTCCTTCAGGTGATCTTGTAAGAGCTATTGAGATTTAGCGAAATGCACCACAAGACTCGTCCCTCGCCTTCACATATAGCAGTTGAACAACATTTCCGGGTCATATAACAATAATAGGAATTGAGAGATCACAACGGTAGAATTCGGCAAGGCTCACCCTGAAGTATAGGACGGCATTCTGCTCTTTCAAGGAAGTTAAAAATGTATTCTTAGCGAGGTCATCGGGCCGCGTCGAGTATTGCTCGTAGGCTCGTTTCACTTGCTGCTCGAGAGTCTGAACGCTCTGGGGTAACAGACCGGTGAGGTTGAACTCTCGTCTCTCTTCGGCAGTGTGTGCAGAACCACGATTGAAATACGCAGTGTTCAACAACACGGTTCCGGTAACGGCGCACTCGATGGGACCACGGGTGCTCAACGGCACGTGAGAGAATTTCTTAGATTCAGACGGCATCTTGAGCCTAGAGCGCGAGGTTGAGAAGGCGGTGGTGCGATTGTTACGACGCTTGAGTGTCGAGGCGCGCCAAGCGGGGCGAGATCTATACATAGAAGAATGAGGATGAGTGAAGTCGTGACCGACGCAACTTAAAGTATCATGTTGATGAGGTCACGGTTTCTTGTATTTATGCTGCTCCAGCCAGAATACCGGTATTATCGGTAAGGCGTATGGTTATAAGTCCACATAAGCTACCACCCGATGAGACGGATGTGACGTCGTGCAAAAGAGTTACCCCCACGGCACCGAAGAGAGACGGTGCGGGGCGCAATACAACGGCGGGCCTTCTTGAACACGAGTGGCAGGTTACGGATTTCATTTCTCAGCTTACGGTGACGGGTGGCTGAACAACGAACAACACAGCAACAGCAGCCGCAACAACAACATACGACATAAGATGTAAGACGGGCAGGAGCAGGGAATGGTAGGTTTTATTTACTATCAGGTGACAAACAAGCAAGGGGGCGCTGCAGCTGTAAATGCACAAAAACTAAACGGGAACAGATAATAGGCGGAGGAGCTAACGCGTAAAGAAAGAAGATAAGAAACGAATGTAGGAGCTCTAGGAGCCTCGCTCACGTGGAAGAAACAGAATCAAGACGCAGAAGAGCATCAGATGAGCGTGGACTATGATGGTCCGATATAGTTGGTCTTGCAGCATTCTATCAGCGGACGGCACGAAGACCAATCCACCGCCTCGACATACCGGGCCTTCTCGAGACCCCAGCACAAGACGTGCCGAGGCATAAAGACCTTCGAATAGAAGACTCGTCAAGGGAATTCAGAGTGGCCGGCTCAAGGTGCTGCGTGCGCTACGTGGTATGGTATGAGAAAAAAGTGACAAGAGATAATAGCATAATACAAAAGAAACAAACCTATGTAACGGTCCATTTTACTACGAGGAAGGCCTCGTGGCCGTTGGCTGTCTGCATCTCATGCTTTGGTCTGTTCTGTTGATTCTCGTTATTTGGGGAATTTAAAAAGCGAGAAGAATTTTGAGCAGCAAGACTATTCGGATTAGGTACCTCCTTATCTTTGCCCCACAGGGTGGCCTGTGCATCTTAATCTAGTACTTGCCTAGCCTAATCTATGTCTACCAACACTCTTCATAGTAATTTGGGTGCAATTGCAGAATTCCTCCTTATTTATATTTTCATTGTCAACCTACTCTATACACGTGTAGTGGTTGGCTGATGTAGTCTACCGCATTATTGGAAATAATGCCTTGTGGCCCTGACCTTCTTCTTGTATTCCCGTACTTCGCGTTTAGCCTCTTCGACTTCTCTCAAAATGTGACCTAGACCATATCCTTCGAAATCTTGACATATCGGACAGAGATCCGCAGCGCAATCTTTCAAAGGCTCCGTCACATGGTTCTCTTGAGCGTCAAAGTATCTATCACCATCTTCGATATCATACCATATATCTCCGTCGTCATCCATCTCTGCACGATACCCAGCATATTGCAGGGCATCGCAGAGTGCCAAGGCCATCGGGAATCGTGTGAGCTGCCTGCGGCCTTTGGCAGAAGATATATGGTGATAGAACTGTGTCTGACGTCCGAAAAACGTGTATTTGTTATCCTGGTCTTCCCGTCCATCACTGCTACTTTGTGAGTCTGTACCGCGACACTCTGCCGACTGCTCTGCGGGACTATCCGCAACGTGGTTTATCGTGTTCTTAGGATCTGGATGGAGAGAGTCGCATTCGACACGCCCAAAGGTACTGAGCAATGTCCATTCATCTTCTGTGTCCTGTGGGCTCTCTCTGTCCTGTCCTGATAGTCCTTGGTAAACCAGGCCCGACCCAGACCAACGGAAATCAAATCGTGGCGTTCTCGTTTGCTCCGCATCTTCAAAGCTCGCTATCCATTCCTCGGGAGGCGCTCTGTGGGTAGGCTGCCGCCCGATACCATAACTCCATAACCTTGCAATCTCGGGTGCTCGCAGACGTAATCTTGGGGGGTATAAATTGTAACTAGGATATGATTGTTGAATCGTATCCGGTTGCTCAAATAGCTCAAATGGATCTGACCCGTGTAGAAGTAAATGAGCCAGAACTCCTTCCAGCCTTATAAACGACCAGGTGTCTGGCCGCTCGCCAGCCATATCTCTGGGTACATTCCATATCTGGTGCCATGCAGATCCATTGAAGTGGGATTTGAGCTGTGGATCAGCGCCCTGAAGTAGAAGATAATGTGCTACGTCAATGAGCTCCAAAGGGTGTCTGAGGCTTCTCGCCAGAGGTGTGCCGCTATAGAAGACTTCGCTGGGATCTACGACAGCACCATATTCGATCAATACAGCTGCTCCCTTCAAGAAGTTTACAGCGGCAGCTTTCCACAGAGGGGTTTGTTGGTATGTTCCTTCCAGGTTTGGGGCCAACCCGGCAATCTCTAGTGCAAATAGAAGTTCTTGGAGATTGGCTACCTCGCAGGCGCCGTGGAGAATAGTATCGGACAACACTAACCCGAGACGTGACTCGGATTTCCAGTCAGAATAGCCCATAGATCGCAGGATCTTGACTTTCCATTGGAAACCTGCGTTCACGTTCTGGAAAAAGCCTGCCAATATCGAATCGAAAGTAGTAATATCGGCTCCACGTGAGAACATGGCGGAAAAACTCGAAGAATACCCCCTGCCAAAGGCAAAAAGCATGGCTGGCCTTCGGAGAGTGAGTATTTGGTATGCTAATATGACCCAAGACACGGCGACTAATACTTACAATCTATTCTCCCGTAGGGGACCGTAGAACGCGTTCGGGTCGCAACCTTGATCCAGGAGGTGCTCTACCAACTTTTGTATTTGACAGAGTTCTTTTCTGTTAGATGTGCACCAGTAGTGTTTGTAGTCTCCTTGTACAGCATGCTAGCCTGTGGTCAATCATCTTGCACGTCAAGGGTTTATGAATACGCACCTCAAGCAGCCCCCCGATTCTATCATCGGCATCATGTATACTTGCCTCCCCACTCTCTAATAAGTACCGTACTTTACCTATATCCTTATCACGACAAGCTTGGAATATAGGAGCGTCAGTAGGCCGCACATTGAAAATAGTCATTGAGCAGTTTAGCCTGGGCATGCTAACCCACCCTCGTGCGACCTGTTGTACAGTTAATTCAAATTGTAGGATATGCTGACAGAATAGGTTGAACCCGAATTCCAATACAGCTCTAAGCTTCCGGCTGTTTCTTTTGGACTGCGCTGTCAGCGACGCACCTATTGCAGGCTTGTTAGTCGTACACAGTTCGTGTAGGCTACCAAATTTTATAGCGCGCTGATCTCGACTCTTCCTCATATAATGCTCGAGTAATCTCACACTGGGATCGGCTCGATCGTCATCATCTTCGTCTACCATACTTGAAAATTCTTTTTCCAGAGCTTTCGGTCGCTTTTCGTCCATCTCTAGACCGAGACAACGCGTATTCGCGCCATCAACATGACGCTGTTGGCCATCATTTGACACAATCGTAGTAGTTTCGACGCTCTTGACCGTACCCTGCGATTTATAAGTAAAGGCATCTGTCAAGTTCCTGTGAGTCTGGAAACTTTCACTTACGCTTCCGATTAAACCCTGGATTTCTAGATGGATCAGCTCTTTGACGGCTTCAGTTGACTCTCTCAATCCAGCGTGGAGAAGGGCGTGACTCGCGTTGAGTGCCCCTAGAGATATTTGGTTCAAAGAGCTCAATCGTCTATACGGAGTTAGATGCCTCCTACAAGATGACAATACGCTTATACGAGGAAACAGTGACGCTTGAATAGGAGGCGGATAGTTATAAACGATAATGGAGGAGATCCATACACGCCAAGTATAGCTAGCAAAACGCTGAGCTCAGCTTCTGCTTTCGCGATATTCTCAAGTATCCGCGCGGCTTTCTTCTTATCGAACATCGCCCACCGCCATCTAGTCCCAAGCGTCTGAGGCTTGCTTGAGCGAGCATTGCACAGGCTCTCGACAGTCTGTAGAGCTTGGAAATTGGTCTGAAGACCTGCTGACAACACTGTATGAAGCTCTGGCGTAAGTAGCACGGCCAAGTTCGTTGCGCTCAGGTCTTCACTCAATCCATGAAGTTGTTCAATGCGTGACTGCAATTGACCGAGCTTTGCTACGAGTTGGATCAGTTCTTCGGGCGCATTGATGAATGATTCTACAAGGCCTTTTGCGGCTTTGCTGACTTTAATGGACAGGCTGAGCAGCTCTGTGAGAGCAGCTGCCGTGCCGACGGCTTCCATGATTGGCTTGAGTTTGGAAATATCATTCGAGAAATGCTAGTGTTATAGATCTTTTTGCTTGGATGGCTTATCGTTAGCGTAAATGTCTCATGCCCGCGTAGGAGGCCTTGAGGTCATATATATCTGGAACTAACCCCGCTGCATAAGCAAGTAATACTTGATAGCATACATCTGCAAATTGGAGGCTGTGTAATTCACCTGTATGCCTAGCGCTGATGCACTGACCCTAGGCCTCGCCACTATCCGTTGCATTAGTCCTGCAGCTATGCCTAAAACTACACTTTCTTTTATGCGTCGGAGAAGAAGCTTCCTTTCTTCGAAGCGCAAAGCTTTTACGAAATCTACTAATAAGAACTCCTTAAGGCATTTCTACCAAGAGGACTTCGCTAATTGGCCACACTGCATTCAGCTCTCCTGCTTCTACAATTATCACTGAGAGATTGCTAAAATGACACATCTTATAAATGTCAACCAGGTCTTTCAGAGAGCCAGGGGAGCAAATTCAAGATGTATTGGACACTCAAGAATCTAATTGGCTAGCCGAGTATCTATTGGTGCCCGGCATCAACGAGCGATATGAGTGCGTGGAAGTAATAAAAAAAAGGCCGCAGTCTGATTCGCCTGATTCCTCTGCACATGTTGGTCCGCCGAGGCAAATCCATGTTCAACCTCGTACGCTATCTCCGAGATCTGCTTACATGGGCATACCTTCCATACCGGGCAGTGAAGTCAGCCCTGCGAGAGTATGTCAGCCATTGTCGTTCAAAGCCCGAGGTTCCGAAATGAGTTTGAAGGCAGAGGCACTTACATTGGTCGCCGATGTCCTGACCAGCCTGCTGGGTCTTGGTGCAAGCGATGGCTTGAGCATCCGTCTGTCTCTTGAGTGGCGCACAGCGGTCACCTGAGCACTTCCCATCCATGGCTCTTTGGAGCGCATCACCTTGCCACCCAAAGAGGTAATCACCGTGCAACCCATATCCTATCGTGGTACATTCTTAGCTCTATCATCGCGAACATCATTTGCTGAGGGATAAATGGAAAGAGGATGGAGTGTGAAGTTGGGGGCTGAGGGAGCATACCTGTGTTGTCGCCCATACTCCAGTACCAGGGGAGCGAACCGTCCGCTGGCCACTCGGCCTTGTTGTTGAATTGGCGTGTGTCGAACATGACCTCATACATGATCTGGGGAATCTTGACAGGGTGTGTCGAAGGGCATGGGCCGCCAGATTCGAAGGTACCCGAAGATGGGTAGGCGACATGGCTCTTGTGGTCGGCCGAATCCAGGTTCACACCGTCCCAGCAGCTGGGGAAGTGGACTGACACACGCCAGCCGCCACCGCAGGGCTCCTTGGGGAACCC
This sequence comes from Xylaria sp. FL0933, assembly GCA_022578765.1. NCBI lineage: Eukaryota > Fungi > Ascomycota > Sordariomycetes > Xylariales > Xylariaceae > Xylaria > Xylaria sp. FL0933. The sequence goes on along the minus strand of MU389731.1, from coordinate 62,844 downwards.
CTGGGTGTCTGAACCCGTGCACGGCGCGCCGCCGAAGGGGTTCTGCTGCATGTTGGCTTCGCAGCGGTAGCAGAGCTGCTTCTGCATGGTTGATGCCTGGCGGTTCAAACTGTCTCCGACAAGCATACGGAAGCCCTGTTACTCTAGTCAGTTTTCTCATTCTGTGGGATGCAACAGAGGTCACGTCTTGAGGCCTACAGGTTTGAACGCCGTGACTTTGGCGGAGGCCTGGTATCCTCGGATGTAATAGACTGTCACACCAGCCTGGACACCAAGACCCAGATTGGCGACCTGAGGAACTCGCTTGTAGGTTCCGTTTCGGGCTTTGAAGTACTGTTTGCAGAGAAATATGTCAGTTGAGATGCGCAAGTTTGGAGCACGAGAGGGCTTAATACGCACCAGATTCGCCGTCCAGTAGTTGCTGAAATCTTCACTGTACGTGCAGCTGGTGCAGGTGGAAACCGTCGGAGGGTCATGGCTTGCCGGTGTCATGCTTGCATTGAATGAGTTTCCGCCGACGACTTGATGCATGTGTGCAGATGGAACACTGCCAGGCTGGACCAGAGGATCGATTTGGTCAATAACGAGCTGAGAGCACCCGAAGCGCATGAGTTCTTGCGCTGAGGCCAACTGCACCGCCAAAGCGGGCACAAGAGTCTTGAACAACATCGCTACTACCAGGATTGTTACTGGCGATCAAACAATTTTCTTTTTTCTGGTCTCCAACTAGTAGCCAGCAGCTTGTCAGGAAAACTGGAGTGGTGAGAAGAGAGAGAGAGAGAAGCCGTAGTACTCAAATAGCTGGCAACGACTAGGTGGCGGACCTATATGTTGTATTTGGGCTTCCCAGCTGGGTAGCCGTGTCGCCCGGATAAAACCAGACCCATTGCGGATGCGGTCATAGGACTTGGCATCGATTGGCGACGAGAGCACGCGGACCAACTACCGTGGACCGGCCTCTCGGCGGTTAATATAAACTTCCAAATGCAGAGCGAATCTCATGGAGCGCTCATATTAACATGGCAGTCAAACTCTGGACCCCAGGCAGGGGTGATTCGGTAGCACGTCGAGGTTGTCCACATCAGTTCGGCAACACAGTGCCACCCTTCTCATTCTTTCAATGCGTCACTAAATTTAGCTATTTCGTTACCAGACGTACCGATTGGCTTCTAGGAAAGATCACGGAGATGAAAATATGTGGGTGGCGATGCAGATAAGAGGAGAGCGTTTTCGGTTTGCCACAAAACTAGCAGCCTCACTCTATATTTAAATAGGATCATTGATAGACAGGATACCTAAGCCAGCCACTTTGAGCTAATAGCATAAAATGTTTACCCCAGATTATCCACGGTATGAGAGGACCGTTGTTTTACAATAAGTAGCCTAGCCGGTCCACCTTATCGTGTAATGGGTATAAATGGCCACGCCAATACTGGCAGGCAATATTTGCCGACGAGCGGGAACACATATGTGAGTAAAAGCTCAAAGTAGTCCCAATATGGTATACCACGAGAACGTTATGATAATTTAGGGGTAGAGTGTACTTTCGGTATATGGTAAACGATGTGTCAAGCGTAGTAGATGTCATTCCAGAAACTATGAGTATTCAATAACAAAATGAATGATCCTATTTTCAAAGAGCGTTGGTTCGTGTGATGAGACTGTAAAAAAGAAGGTAAAAAATTAATGGCTCAGTCGGGACTCGAACCATTGACCTCAAAAATCACAAAAAAAGAATCGCAGGGCTAGAGACGAACTGAAATCAACCTGGACCGGAAAACCCTTGGAGGCCTTTGGCACAAGGGTTTATCCTGCCGACTACTTTACCACTATACCACAGAGGTGGTATATGGGAACGTCTGTTAAAGAAGGGCACGCATATTGAATCTTATAACCTTCTGAGCATATCCCACGCGCAGAGGAAGATACAAAGATTGCACTACTATGTCCATGCACAGCTAGCCTTGCTAGCAATCGCTTGTCTACACGCGTACACCAGATGCATTTGATTCAATATGATAGTAACAGAGCTAATCACCAATCTTAGAACCTCCTGTATGGCTCATTTGCCATATTTGCCTGTGGCCAACTGTACATTATGTGTCTATCTAGCTAGCCTCACTTTAACTTATTCCCGCCAGTAGCCTCGTCGTTGATTATTATGTGAACGACTTCGAAACCATCAATCTCCATAGGCTCCTACCATTCTCATAATGAAGTGATTCTTCATCTTGAGTCCGTTCTCTTTGGAGATTTTATATCGACACTGTTGTGATGTCTTGACTTTTCTCCCCAATATCAACTTTATTAGCTACCCAGGTAGCTAACATTACCGCTTCTTTCCACTACACTGAGCCTGTAGCAAGCAAAAGTCGTTGCATAACTCTTACATGCTTACCTACTTTATCGGTACCGGTTCACCCACGTGGAAACAATCGCAGTTCAGAAATGATGGCCAAACGTGGCGCTATTATAGTAGACCCTAATTATATCTGATAGAAGGAATTTGACAACATGGTATTCTTTCGGCCCCAGAAGTCTGCGCGTACAGCAACAATGCTCTATTCATATAGGAAGATAGTTATTCCTGAACAACCACCTCACATATATCCAAGTCGCCCTTATATATTTACCGGCAAGCCAAGTTGACAAGTGCCAGATCAGCCGGATACAGAACATCTTGTGCCGTGAGCTTAATTTCTCATAGTAGTGCTGCACTAAAATTGTGCTAGATGTTACCAGGCCTCGTTCATATGTTTCAAATCATCGTGCGGTACTGGATAAGAGCTGCAGACCAGCCCGGATGCCCGACTTGACCACCTAGGTTCTACTCATGTAGTGTTACGCTATACTGCTGCAGTATGCGCCGTTAGAAACTAGAATTATACTCAGAGTAGAAAATCACTCTATGACCGGGAATCTTCATAACATATAGACTTAGGTTAACTGGATGGAATGACTGAAGTCAATCTAGTACTAGTTTTTGTGACAGGAGAATAACTGTAAGACTTGCAAAAGTAGGCAACAGTACTGTAAGCAAAACGAACTCACAGTAGGAGATAAGGAGTGCACATGACAGCAAAAAATCCCGCACAGTAAATAAGACATTTCTTCAAAACTTACAGTAAGTAGTAATATGCAGGGCATGATGAGTGTTACGGTGATATTGCGGACAACGAAGTCTAGGTATTCACGGGAGCGGCCGGGATTGCGCAGGTGTTTTTGCTAGAAGAATCACTGGCAGTAAACCATTACTATGCCTGTTAGACCGATCAACTAGTAGTATAGCCGATATAGGCAATTATTGAGCATCGCTCCCGTAAGCATTTTCTAGCGGGGTGCTCCAGTCAGCGTCTCATCCCCGCGTCAATGCAACTCCATACGCTGTGTCGTAAAGCCCGAATGAAAACAAAGGTTGCCTAGTTCTGGGGAACACCTCTCTCCGTGTTCCATAAGCGCCTGGCCTGGGTCCCTCCTTGGTCTACCAGAACACTGCCAAGTCCCAGCGGCTTAGTCCCCCGCGTCTCGGTTGGCTGAGCCTCAACTGAGAAGCGATGAAATGGCTTGCATAGCTATAGTCGACGTCGACTACGGAAAGCTGCGGCTCCTGCGTCACTCGTATCCTTCCATCGAATCGCTTAAGTCGTGAAAAGGAGACATACACTGCTCGCGAGTCTGCAATTTGAACCTGCACGCAATGTTGTATGAGTATGCAGGCACAGCATGCGCACTGCAGCTCGTGATGGGCAAGCCCGTTTGACGACGAAGTAACCCCGCGAAATTAAAGCAGGGCTTGCCCAGAGATTTATGATCATGTTACTTTCAAGAACACGTTACAATCTCAATACGGTCATCGACCCCTTACCGTCAGCAAACTCCCCTTTTAGATCCGGCCTTGAGAATATTCGGTAATTATCGCCGACACTCCAAATCTCCCCAGAGGCGTACTGACCGGCGGTGGCCATCTCTTAGTGCGTCAGCGGGGTTGCGATGAATCCTATGGGCATGGGGGTGATCCCGGCACTGTTGGCCAGTCAGTGTTAGGAGTGTAACCTTTCTCCGTTCAGCCCAGCAAGGCCAGAAATGCATATCCTAGAGGTGAAACCGGTTCAGAAGGGTTTCGACTGATATCTTGAACGCAATAATAGTCAAAAAGGGGGGTTGGTATGCACGACCATCTACACGGCGGTTAGCTCCCTCGTGCCTTGACAATGTCAACTACTAACCGTCAAGTTTCCCCTCCTCTCTTTTCCTTTTCCTGCTTTGCGGGAACTAGCGGAACCTGGCGATTTTAACAATGACTAGAACACATCATGTCATCTATCGCTACTCAATTCTCTACAAGCGTAGGCTATGGTACACAGATAAGCCTGGGTTCGCCAACACAGATCATCACGACGCCTCCGCTCACTACCGTCTTCACACCACCGCCCGAGTGTAAGACACCCTTCGCCTTTATTGGGGAGTGCGAAAATGATTTTGAATGCGATGGGGCTTATCTCCCCGTTTTGTACAATCCTGTCTCCGGCGAGCCTGGCAGTTCTCCGATTCAGTGCTTACCACAGACCACGGTAATCGACGACTCTTTCGTAGATGGAGTTTATGACTATAACCCCGGGCTCTTCTGTCCCGATGGAATGACCACGGAGACCAGTATTGGCACCACGTTCCTTTGCTGTCCTAGGTTTGTTGCTTTCTTGCAAACGGCATGACTTCAATGACTAATGTTGATCTATATTCTAGCGGCTTGACGTATTCATATGACGGATACAATGAGCAGTGTACCGGGACTATGACGAAGGGCACGGTATTAGGAGGCGATGATGCCGGCATTGGAGGGATCGTGGGAACTACGATTATTTGGTCGGTCGCGGACAACATGACACTATACGTTGCCGCCACTCCAGTCTATCTCTACCAAGGCTCCAATGCCATAATATCTGACACATTCGGCAATCACCCCACTCCCACTTCAACAGACAAAGCAGCTTCAGATGCAAGCAAGACATCGGTAAAGATCGTGACATCTTTGGCGTCCGGCACTACTGCTGCCCACGGGTGCTTTGGAAGGCGAGATTGTCAAACAGCGACTTCGCCCACTAACAAACCGAGCTCCGGGCCCTCCAAAGCCGTCAAAATCGGAGCGAGCGTGGGCGGCGCAATCGCCTTCATACTCCTCGCGCTGGCCTCCTTTTACCTACTCCGCTACCGTCGGAGACGCCTGCTTCGCGCTCGCCATCTCGCCACAGACTCCCCTCTAACACAACCTGAAACAGAAGTGATACAGTACATCTACGTGAAGAAAAATCTCTCGGAGCTCCCCGTGGTTGAGACGCGGGTCGAGCTGGAGGGGACCCCGGGCGAAGACCGCGGACCCGGGATATACGTATGGAAACCCGAGCTGGAGGGCACCGCTGGTCTACATGGCGCGGAGGGTGTATACGTGAGGAAGAAGTCCGAGCTAGAGGCAAGGTACGACGGTGGATTCACTGTTAGTCCTGGCCTGGGACCTATGTCGGCGACGACAGCAGGCTCTGAGTCCGCCATTGTTGGACCGTCGGTTACGAGACACTCTATGCCGAGGTAGTCGGTCGAAATCTATACTGTTATCTTTAATCTTTCCTTTTTCCAGGACATAGCGGATCGGAGTCTATTGGAGGTTCATGAAAGACTTTGTAGAATTAGTAATGATAAAATTATTCTTCTTATTCTTTGGAACGTCGGTACTGCTGGATAATGAAACTGATCTAATTCGCTGAACGAGTGTGTCCTCCCTCAACTTAACCTTGCTATACGATGGAAAGAAGATGCAATTAATGAAATGATCAAGTGAGATAGAATCGTGAACAATCATAAATCCTGAAAAGACAATTGGCCTCTTCGCTATCCAAGTAGTTAGTGCGAAATAGGTGTGAGACATGAGGTCGTAACATTAGCCGTCAAACCACTTCCCCTTCCCCTGCCCTGAAAGCATATGAGCTTCGCCCTTAACATCCACCACCGCCACCGCACTATTATATATATTGTCAGTAATGATGGATCACCAAAGAGGATGGAAATCAGGAAATGATAACTTACACCGCCGCCACCGCCGCCGCCACCTCCACAGCCTCCCCCACCTCCACCTCCACCCCCGCAACCCGCCGCACTCGTAGAACCGCACTGCAATACACGTTAGCTCCGACTCGCCTTGCCTCTAACCTGAATACTCAAAAGGCGGAAATCATGGTATCTGATCGAGAGAACTTACACCAACAGCTCCTCCACTCCCTCCGCACGCGCCAACAGCAGAACCACCACACGCCCCAGCCGCAACCGTGCCGCCGCACGTACCAGCCGCACAAGCGCCGTAAGAGCCGGAGCCGGCAGCGATGGTCGAGGAATCGTAGTAGATAGGACAGACGGTGTAGGCGGGGTAGACGAAGGGGGCGTAGTACAAGTAAGGGGCGCCCCAGTAATAGTAGTAGTAGTCGTCGCGGGGCGGCAGCTCGCGGCCCTTCCTCTTCGCGCGCTTGCGCGCCTTCTCGTAGTTCTCCTCCAGCCGCTTCTGGTGGAGCAGGTGCATCCGGTTCTGGATCTTGGCGCGGATCGAGTCGTGCTCCGTCACGCGCACCGAGTTGTGCGCCGAGATGTGCGCGCTGTTGTCGGGTGGGCAGAGCGCGGCGCGGCCGGAGTCGTAGAATTTGTCTGGGGCTGGAATACGTAGAAAGAATCTACTGTTAGTGATCGAGAGGATTGGGGGTGTTTGGAAGATGGGGGCGTACCTTTGTCCTTCTCGCTTTGGAATATGGGTAGCTTGTTGGCTATGCTGGAGCTATGGCTTGTTCGCACGGACTCGCAGTACCAGCAAGTGCACTCAGAGTAGACTTCCCCGTAGAGCTCTTGGTACACCTTGCTCGTCCACTCGAACGAGGTGGATAACTTGTCTTCATCTATCTTATCGTCGTGATCGATGAATCTGTCCGTCTTCGAGCACATCCACTCATAATAGCTGGCGGGACTCAGCTGATGGGAGTATGCCATGCGAGATCGACATCGAGGGTTGGAACGGCAATGTGGTCTCGGTATTTGCCCATGATGGCGGTGAAACGCTCGTACTTCGTGATCAAACGAGTCATCGTTTCGCGTGCGGCCGGGCTGTGAAGCCAGTCCATCTATTAATGTTAGAATTGAAGTCAAATGTGACATGTTATTAGGAGGAGTGGCTCACCTTGTACATCTTTTCGGTAAAGATGCCTTGTCGCAGGACAGCACCACCAAGCTCTAGGGCAAAGGGAGAGCTGTTGCCCCAGTATCTCGACATCATCTTCCTTATGTGCACCCGAGCATCCTGGCCAAGCCGGTACCTCTTCTTGTTCGTCGCTGGAACAGATTCAACTTGTCTGACTATCGCGGCATCGCCGATCGCTCGCTCGATGATGCCGCGTACGGCATCCATTGACGCAGGTGGCGGGTCGTATAATTGACTTCGAAGATTGAGTCGAATAAGTCGGTTTGGGAAAGTGCGCTGGAATCGATCTTTCAAGGCTCCAGGAGGCGGGAGCTGTTCGGCCATACCGGTCTTGTTATTGAGTAGCGTACCTGGCATCGGGTGCCCATGTGCCACAAGATTTTTCACGTCAGTGGTGAATTTGAAAACCTCTAGGTAGTCTCTCCTAAGAATCGTGCTACAGGTGGAACAGCTTGTATTGAATTCACCGTCGCCATAGCCATTTCCGATGAGTGAAGGGGGTTGATCTTGTGATCTTTCGGCCATGCCGCAAGTAGACCACGGGACCGCATTCTTCGTACCACAGTTGGGACACGGAGGGAGGGTTTTGATGAATGAATCATCCACGTTATCCCATTTCCTTCCAGTCGTCTCCTCCCATGTAGCCTTGCAGTCGGACGACACTTTGTAGTTGAAGTCCGTGTCAATTGCAGCGTTAACTAGCTGCCAAGGCATACCAGAATGCCACATTTCTGCGAGTCCCTGCCGCATGCAGTCTTCATGATAAGCTCGAGGGTTCAGCATATGTGCATGCCATACCATGAGCACATCTTTAGAGATGTTAGCCTATGTTAAAATAGAGTACCTAGTGTATAGGGTTCATACCAAGAGGTGGAAGCATGTTGCTTCTCCAAGGGCGCTCAGGAGGAGGTTTCGAGACAAAACGAGTGTACCTAGGTGTGTCTTCACACATGTCGTTATCGGTAATAGGTCTCTTAGTAAAGCTGTTCCACCACGCTTCATAACGGTCGGCGGCCCTGGCAACATAAAGTGCCCATCGCTTCTCTCGAAGCAAAGACAGATCCTTCTTGGTCTCATCGTCAAGCTTGTCGACGTTTTCCAATACGCCGGGATTCTTCCTGTTAGGAAATACTCGACTGTCGTAGATTTGCCAAAGGCCATCGTTATACCCGACTGCTTCTTTCAAATTCTGAAAGGCGAAGAGAAGCTTCAAGTGCGCCAGGCATGTGTCTACGGTGACGGCCTTGGCGACCATGGGGACTTGGAGAGAAGAAAACGCCAAGTTCAGTTTCTCGACGTCTTCGGGAGATATACTAGCTCCCGGGGGAGCATTGTAGCTTGGTGGTGCAACATCTCCGTTGGATGATTTCCTATCGGCCACGGCCTCGCCCTTCTCAGGCTTTCCCATGATGGTAACAAGCTATGTGCAGATATGTAATGACTGTGAGAGTGGTAAAACAGCTTATTTACCACCCGGAGTCTACGGCGAAGACGCTTGTCTTTGTAGTTTTTCTCCTGCTTCGTAGCGCGGTGCTTGTCTTCTTTGTAGCTGAAGCAGACCACGTGAACCAGGAGTCTTCAAGGCGCAGTAGCTGGGGATGCTTCCAAATTCGATCACCGATAGTACCCTGTTACAGCTGCAACAAGAAAGGTGCCTATACAAGAACAATCACCGGCCCGAGACTGAGACCTAAAGTCCAACACGCCCTATAGTGTCATTTCGGAGGCAGTGCAAGACGAATGATCGATGCTTAGCATTTGGTTCTTAAAGCTATGTCAATAGAGTCGCCACATGAGATCCGACTGTAGCCCGATTAAGCCGCGAGATGGTAGATGCCAGATGATAATAGCTATTATGATTCAACTGGTGCTCCGGTTTAGGTTCTGATAGAGCACTCAACCTAGATGATGGTGGGCTTCTTACGGCGGCTGTGCAATCTGTAAGCCACCTATGAGCTGAAGATCCCTTAAGCGAAACCGACATTAGGGGATCGCTTCCATGTATCCACTAAAATGTTCTAAAGCTTCTAGCGTATCTATCGATCTTCGTTCTCTATTGTGCCTTGTGCCTTGCGCCTTTCAGCCGCAGCAGGTAATTGCTATGCTCGCATTAATTGCAGACCAACCACTACACAGGAAGGAATCAGTGGTGGGGATATGACGAGGGCTAGATCATTAATCCGCTGCTCTTGACGGCTGAGTACCTTATCTTCCCTAATTCACTGACCGAGGGTTTCGTCAGCTGGCAGCAATTACATCAGCCCCTGGAAAGGGGGCAAAGCTATAGGCGGATCGATAAGTCGTGCGTATACGGCGTAATAATTCAGTGTAGGTATCGTATCTAATACAGTTAGGCAAGGCTCATTCAAAACCGGGGTAAAACCACCTTCACGTTTTACATTGCTTGGCTGTCGTTTACCAGATAGTCACTGATCAAAGGTTCCGCAAAGCCTCACTCTGGGGTAATGCCCTCTCTATCCCGCAGCTACCCCAGCTGCCCAACCTGGGCTAGTCTACCGCAATATACGCCTAGCGGTACAGCGCGATTACCCCGCTAACCAATCTTTTATCGCCAGCTACATGCATATTGAAGTTGAAAGGTGCATCCTTCAAGGTGACCGACGTCGTCATCAGTGTGGCTTGGCAGAGACGTCGCAAAGCCTACGGGCCCCAGGTCTCGTTTATCTTCTGGAAGTCAAGCTAGAAAGTGCACATGAGACAAGTAGTTTCGTTCTTGAAGCCGAAGTGTTGAGTAATCGCCTTTGAAGTTGAAGACTTACGCATTCCACCATTTAGAGCCAAGGCCGCTAACATTGCCCAGTTTGTCGCCGACGGCCTAACTCACTCCTTAGCAGACGGCTGTAGGCTGACCTCCTGGCACAGAGCTCACCTCCACATCTTGTCATGTGTAACATACTAAAACCTAACGTGCCCGTGTCCTGTCAAATAGAATTGAAGTATAGAGCCAGCTTTCTTAAGTTGATAAGTAGATGCTTTAGTTTCTTTCATCCAACATGCGCTGGCCCCAGAACGGGTGTAGTTGCAATCGCTATCGCTATCGTTTAGAGGAATCTAAAACATGTCCCATAGCTGTATTATGTTTATTGAGGAGTCATACGGCGTCAAAATCGCCCGTTGGTAGCGGCTCTATGTCGGAGCTGCGACCTGGTAATTAGGAAGTCCGTCTTCGGACTCGTATTATTCAGCAGGTTGGCATCAAATAATTGGCGCTATAGGGCGCCGGAAGCCGGAAAATGTAGTTCTAATAAGCCACGTGTGACCTCTTCGCAGTGCGTGTTCTGTTTCTCGCGTGGGTATTATTGAAGACTGTTGCTAGACATAGCAATCAGGTCATCTTGCATCCTTTTTGTTCCCTTTCCCTCATCGAGCTTGAAGTTCTTTAATTCGTGTCTCGCTTCTCAAGGGGCATTTTGAGCGCGACATTGCCCTCATTCTGGCTGGCTTGACGAGTTGCCGTCTATACGCTCATCGATACGAGCGACCCTACAATCGAGCTGAATATTCTCCTACTACCCATGTAGTGCAGGATCACCTATCGTTAGATCAGAGAGGCGAGTACAATACTTGCTAGTTTGCTCTGCATATTGTGAAAAGGGGCTTGAAAATGAAAGCATGATGCAGGCATACTATCACCCGCTCATAGTCCGTCTTGAGAAGAGGAAAAACATGGACAGGGGATATATCGAGAAGAGCCACACTATCTTTCAAAACGGTGATTACAACATCCAGACCATATTTCATCCATCCCATAAAACTATAGTCTCAGACCATAACCTCAGATACGAAGATAACAGTTTCATGAAAAAGAACAAGTGAGCCAAGACTACATGGGCCTCCGAGGCGCTCTATGCCACCCTCGGTCACATCTACTTGGAGTCAACTTATCAGGTTCACGGTAGTGAACATCCTATGAGCACTTTAATGCTGGTAAAGACCGCACGGTATTCTTGGTTTCGTGGTTATGGCCTGTGAATGTGTATCAGCAGTGAGTGCTGACATCCACATCTCCTCCCTAAGTGGTCAAGTATTGAAGGGCTCTGCATCAATTTCCAAAAGCTATGAGAAATTACGCGTCCAGATTGTTAGTGCAAAGATTCTCGAAGCCCTAGGGGTCGAACTGAAGAAGCTCAGATTCCCACTCAAAGTCAATAGTCGTATACCGGCACGTCAAAGGTACTATGATGTCTAATATACTTGGTTATCCAGTGATTGCACCCATTTCAAATCAAGACTGTTATATCTTGGAAGGGAGGTCAGGACCTGTGCGAAGCCCGCGGAGTCAAAGGGTCTGCTACACACCGCATTTCAGACAACAGACGACAAATGAGGCTTGATAGCACTAAGGATGCAACCTCGACTGTTCATATTATTTCAGAAAACTGTTTGTGTGACAACAACAAAGTCAATGGTGCTGTAGGCGATGTCGTGGGGGCTAGAACTGCCACATCAGTATCTCCAGTGGTATCAAAGTTTTGGTCTCCAGAATGCAGTTGAGTCGCTCGTAGATCACTAGTGGATCGTAATATGAGATAAACTCTCAATAATGATTCCGAGTCTCCCCCGAATAGATCCGAGGGAAACCGGGCTGCGGTATAGACAATACTGGGTTATGATCTCACCTCTGGATCATTCCTACCACCCTACCCCCTAAGTCCAGGTCAAGTGACCAGGCACACGTAGCTAATATTAATAGGATGCTAGTGGTACTACTGCGTGAGTTGGGATAGAGAGGAAAAGAGAACGGATGTGATTTGAGGTAGGTCTGCGACGCGTTTTATGATATTGCCCCGGTAAAGGGGTTCTGTTTATAGCATAGGTAAGAACATGATGTTTTTGAGATCCGCGTAGCAGTAACCACCAAAAGGGCGATTGGCTCATGATGAGACCTCGGCACTAGGTGGTGTCCGTATGTTATTTTCTCTTGGTTTTGGTAAGCTGTCAGCTCCTATACATCGTGTCACCATAAGCCTTGAGGTGAAACTGAGGTGACACATGAACCAAGTTGAGAAAATGTTTTCGTGGAGCAAATTAAGGCAACAAAACCTGTCCACCAATGATGATTATATGCAACCTGAGCTTGGCATCGTTGTGAATCTCTTAGTAGATGCGATATTTCAAATCAAGTCGCACACTACAACATCATAGAACAAAGGAAAAATGGAGGTTACATAGATGTGCGGCTGCTTTGGTTTTTTGTTACCTCTCGTCTTTTTCATCAAGCGAGAGATCAAAAATGTTCAGTCGAGCAGCTACAGTAGGCATGCATAAATCCACAGCGATGCCCTGAGGAAAAGAGTAATAATGATAGGAACTTGTAGGTAATATATCTAGAGTAGGGAACTACCTAACTACCTAGTACCAACTCAATAGAATGATGCATAATTCTTGACGCCCTTTATCGGCGAGTGCTGGCATCAACTACATGCTCGCATCTGGGAGGCTAGTACAGCAGATGGCTACCAGATACCGAAACGGTGTGGTTGGGATGGATATAGGAGTTGGGGTCGGAATCATCTTGTAACGTTACTTGTGGCTACTTTCCCCGGATATCCTTGGTATATCAGTTCACTCTTCAAAACTAGGGACATGTTGTGTGTAACCTTGCTCTCACTTCTGGTTCCTCCAGACACCCCAGAGACAATCAACAAGTCGCATCGGAGATGTGGCTAAGAGCTTGCGTTACGTTTGATAGCAAACTGCTATTACTATAATGGTGAATATAAGATTATCTCAATATACATGGGTCGACCGTACGGCCACTCATATTACGCGTATGTATGTCGAAATGCTGGGCCTAGGCAGAAATCCGGCCCCCATCTTGCACATGTAAATAACTCGAGTGAAAAACTTTTACTATTTCCCAACACTTTTGTGTGCTCTCTTCGAACCGAGGTTATCCGATAGATTGAAAAGGATCTGCGGTCAACAGCCTGTCAACTGGGGACGCTCTCCGAAACGGTCACTCCGGTGAAAGCTGCTCATTTGCCTGGCGGTGCTTTGCTGGGTTGTTGTGGCTTGCAATGGAAATTGGAACACCTGCACTCCTACTCTGTGCAGGATGCTATACTCGTAAAATGGCAAGGCAACAGTAAGTCAGTCTTGGCCGAACGTGCAAAATTCTACCTGCTACTTATGCAATGTTGAATACGGCGGATTCCGGGCGCTTGGTAAGATGGATTCCGGTATATATGTGGATGGCTGAAAGGCATAAAAAGCGAGAAAAGGAGGGTTGCAGTAGCATTTGTTTTTCGCGTGTCGCTGTCGGTGACAACATCCCTTGACAGTCAGGTCATTTACAGTCACCCGGGTCCATATTCCGCTGCCACCGGTACATGCAAGAACACCTGGCTAGCCACTAATTAAGCTTGCACCAATCAGATGGGCGGACCCGAATCCTCGGGTCAGAGGGGATTCGCAGCCGAACCCCCGTTTCGGTGCGCCTGCAGGAAGAACAAGGGTGGAATGCAACCCCCTTGCAGCTCCGTCGAGTCCTTTGACTATGCGGCTGGACGGCGCGGATCCGTTCCTAGTACCCTCCTTGTAGGGGGTTACCAGTGTATTGGGTCCAAGGAGACAATTAGTATACTGCCTACCTGCTCCACTGGGCACATATGCCGCTTACGAACAACTATACGCACACTGCATCGCGAATGGAACGACGACACGGAGTCTTGCCGGGATCTTTCCCAGTTCTCTGGCTCCCTCCAGTTCGGATCCATGCCGTTGGGTCGTTGCCTCGTGCGGGATAATCCAGTTCCTCGGGTCGTCCCAAGCCTTCGATCCTGGTATCTTAATGAGATGCTGGTCGGAGGTTTGAAGGCAACTGAACCGCGGATTAGAACTGAAAAGTCCCAGGACATGATCAATATCTTATGTCTTCCTTGCCCATCCAAGTGTGTGCGCCCGCTTTGAAGTTATTTACTCTATCCCCATCATTGTTTAGCTGTCAAAGTCTATCGACCATTCGACACACCTATGGAAGGGATCAAGAATATCGACTACAGAGGTATTGGAGAGGGGCTATCAATAACTCACCAGCAGAGCTTGTCTCCAAGTGAACCGGTGATGAGTAAGACGGACGACTGGCAAGCGCTGTGAGACGCATTCCCCTCTCATTCCACTGGTCAACTGCTAACTAATGTTAGATCGCTGCGTCAAACTCCTCCCTCTGAGCCCTATTCCGACATATCGACAACAGAATCTGCTGTGGATGTTAAGCTTCAGACTAAGTCAAGTGAAGGCTCGTCGACAACGACGACTCAAGAGACTTCCCTTGCCTCTTCTATCAGGCAGCAATATTTTCTGCAAACTCTGAGCCCACTCGAGAGATACTGTTGTCATGTTCAGGCACACGAACAGCGTGCAGTGGGCCAGATAACGGACCGCCAGTCGCTTATAAGGCTCATCGAATTAGACGATATGCTGTGTGCTACGGCGAGGATACTTCCCGGATGCGCACCTCAACTTCCGGCGTTATCCTCTTCCATCCCCAATACTACCTCGGGCCAAGGTCCCAATATAATGCCTACCATAGACTCCTTGATGAAAGACTCAGTTGAGTTCCACGCTGCATCGCAGGAAGAACAAGCAGAACGCTTACGCAAGATGTAAGCAGACACTATGAGATCATAGTGAGATGCCGTTGGCTGATACTTGCATCTATGTAGTGACAAGCTGAGAAGGCGCCTTAAAATAGAGGGGGGCGGGCGAGTTAGAAAGTCGGCGCGCGTGCGGAAGAGAAGCAAGGCAGGTGACGCCTCAAATGATTTGCAATAAACAAAGAGTACCCCGTTTGTGCCATGTCGGAGCCTTGGAAGACTTTGAGGATGTGATGCTTAGGTCGATCGAACTTTATGTCATGTATCGTTAGATTAACCTATATTGGTGACTTAAAAGGTGCCAAACATGCCGCATGGTCGAGTCGTCTGTAGAGTTGGCAAAGGGTAGAGTATTTCCAGCCTTGTGTGTTGAAATGACCATCAGACTTAGTGAGTGTGGCAACTTGCACACACAAATATACATACATACTCACTGGAGCCGGAACAAATAACACCCCAACCGCACCCCGAAGCTGTGATAGATTTTAGGTTGTCATTTTTCCTCTGCATTGTTTGGTGTCTCAAGACCCCAAACGCCTGATTCTCGTAAGCAGCTATTTCTAAATACTTAGGTAGACAGCGCTGTGCTCAGGAAACGTTCCGGTGGTGGGATGATGGCTGGGCTCATTCGGAACCGTCTTTGATCATGTTCCAGTAATTCCAGGTGCCCTTGCATGGACAATCATTGATTGATTGGTCGGCAGCAGTCCACGGTGGTAATGATCACAGTCTGAGCCATGTCGCAGTTGCCGAGGATAGAGGGGGCCGAAACTCAACTGCATGGATCCTCAACCAGTTTTGATCCATGAAGGAAATGTACATTCATTTACGCATCGGTACTCTCATCATTGTAGAGGTAATTTTCCGCCCGAGGAACGGTAACGATTTGGAATTTAGGGCCATCATTGATAAAATAGAACGTGGCAAGCTGATAGGACTGAGAGGCACGACCATGAGTGGAAGGCAGAGCTCGGCTTCCAGACCCCACTATTGTAACAATATACGTTCTTGATTCATACCTTCAATATGTGCATACGTTATACAGGCAATTGCAAGATTGTTCGTCATGAGTGTTACCGATGACATAGCGTGCAGGAAGTACGGAGTACCGCCTAGAGGTAGTCGCGTACTTAACATGATCGTGATCGCGCGCGCAATATCACTCATGATCTCATTCTTGACGCGCCCGCGGTCGGCGGAGCGGCAGCAGCAGCAGCAACAGCAATTATAGCTACCATAGCCAACGTATAGTTAATATGGTAACAATGCTGGCCCAAAACCGGCGGCTGCGGCATCTCCATGGAATATATATTCGCAATCTCAGCTTTACCAAGCCGCACGGCCGCGCTTCCGACGATCTCGACGCCGATCTCCAGGCCAGCAAGCCACAAGACGCCCAGCGCCAGCATCAGCACCAGCTTCATCATGCTCATTCGTCCGAAAGCTTGCGGCCGCGCACCGGCGCTCGCCGACGCAGCACGGCGCTTGCTAACGCCACGCCCGTTACCCGTCACAAGCAGCTAGAGTACACGATCGAGAGTAGGGCCGCCGATGTCTTCTTCTCGCTACATTGCGACGGCGAGGATGACCCCATCTACATCAGCGAGGTTGGCCAGCGGTCCATGAACTTCAACTTCCGCTTCTTCGACCTAACTAGCGCCGGCCCCGAAGTCTCACGGTCGTCCGAGGTTAAGATCAGGCTGTGGGCTAAGCGGCGCACATCGTGGAGCTTGTTGTTGTCCCAGGACATCGATCTTCGCTCGCTGCACTACCTCGGCAGTCTACGCAACCACCATTTCCCGCCCAATTGTATTATATTCCACCTCACAGATGGCATGTACTCGCTTGATCTCGCGAGCAAGCGCCCCGAGCCCAAGCAGACGGCACCGCTTCCGACCTCCTCGTACAATGCTCTCATGAAGCTGTCCAATTTGAACAATTCTATCCAGGACGCCGTGACCACTCGCCAAGTGCTGACCGACCAGATCAATTCGTTGCTCGAAAGCATCCCGGATGATCCAGTACCGCAGGCCCAGGAGTCTGTTCACATCGCCTCTACTTACCTGACAGCCCAGAAGCGGGCTCTCCGGTCAGCTCAGACACGCCGAGACGATCTCAAAACGTCTATTCAGGCTCGCCGAGACGCCATTAAGGAGGGACACTCCGCCCAATGCCGGGCCGCAGAACATGTTGAACATGCCCGGTCTAGGTTGCCAGCGTCACTGGAATTGATTTCATCTACACGCGAGAGCATACATGGCCAGCGGCGCCGCATATGTGAAGATCTCGCGCACATCTTCCCCATCACGCCCAGTCCCTCAGGCGCACCCCTGTCGTTCAGCATATGCGGCATACCGCTACCGAACTCTGAATATGACCCAACATCATCATCATCCACAGAGGACACGCTTTCTGCGGCTCTGGGATACGTCGCACAACTAACTCACGCTCTACAATTTTATCTGTGTGTTCCTCTTCCGTATGCAATAACGGCTTTTGGCTCGCGTAGCAGTATCCGTGATGACATCTCCGTGTTACCTGACTCCCAGCGTAACTTCCCTTTATTCCTACGCGGGGGCGCCACAGCACAGTATCGATTCGACTACGGTTGGTTCTTACTAAACAAAGATATCGAGGCTCTGTGCGTCTCGGCCGGACTCAAGATTGTCGATATTCGACACACCTTACCGAACCTTAAATATCTTCTGTACGTCTGCAGCGCAGGGAGCGATGAGGTACCCGAACGTAAGCGAGGAGGGATCCGAGGGCTATGGGCAGGACGGATGAAAGGAAGAGTCGGGATGAGCAGTTCACTGGCCAGCACTGACGACGGTGCTAGCAGCACTGGCGGTAGTCGTCGTGGCAGTATGGATAGCGAGATCCTGAGTGGGAAGCAGAGAGAAGCACTGAACCGTGCTCTCAGCCGGGACGATGGTCACGGCAGCCGAGATAATTCCCGACAAAGTAGTGTTGACCCTAGCGGTAGACAACAGCAACATTCACCTATCCGTCTACCATTCGAGGAAGGAGCTGCTAAGCTCACGTTGCGTACGAAGGGTTTGAGAGAAAATGTTGGTACACATGCTTAAGATACCCATATAGTAATAAAACGGCAATGTTACGTTTTCGTCACGGTTTGGTGGTTAATTCGGTTCTGTGTCCACTTGTATTATTGTGCTCGAGCAGAGCAGTTCACGCGCGCTGAGATTACAGAAATAGCCTGCCTGTACCACACAGAAATCTACGCTAGCATGTTTGTTGATTCTCGAGGGCTAGTGCCACCTACGAGCGTAGTACAACAGGGAGGCTGTCGCGTTCAAACATATGTCAGCCACTCCTCAGCAGGTTTTTCTGCATATCACTTCTACGAGCCAATCCGTGTTCATGGCCGCTATGAGGCTTACATATATTCTACGGCAATCTCGGATCGTTTATGACATACGCAAGCAATGACTAGCTATTGTAAGGGATAGTTGAGCATGTGCCCTTCAAGAGTCGGGTGACTACCGGCCAAACAAACAGGTCGTGTCTTCATCTCATGAATCCCGGTCATAGGGACAGAGCTATTTGGTGTAATGAAAAGGGTGTCACTTGGGCTCCATATCTTGATCCAGCGTGTTTGCTGGTAAAGATGATTCCTACTTCGGACAGAATTCTATGACAGAGATAAAACTGCGAGCAATAGCGACGAATGAATTGTTGATATCTTACTGTGGCCGAGACAAAATTTCATATGTGATTAAACTTCTCACATTTGGATAGCTCTCCGCCCAAGTAAACATCTGTTCATTTACTCAGCTTGGGCGTAACAAGGGAAGCTGTATCACAAGGGACACTGTCCTTCGCAACACCACGCGCGGGTTTCGCGTGCCACTGTTTTGAGAAAAATCAAGCGAAATGGCTCCTGCAGTATTTTTATAAATAGGAGCCCAGAGCTACTTGAGCGTTCAGGAATCCCAGCATAGGCCTATACTTGAGGACGTGTACATTTTAGAGTCACGGACGAAAGCCTTCTCAGCCGCCATAATACCACTCATCCACGTAGGTAAGATATAGTTCTCTTATATCAATCCACTCAACATCAATTTTTGTTGAGTGATCTCTGCACCTAGCTGACGACCATTCAAGTAATTCAAAACCAGCATATCTCATCCCAAGATTCCCGTCGACGAAGCCGCTGATCTACTTTCCCAACGCCTCGCCACTCTAATTATCTTACATCACGGCTTGCATACGAAACATAAAAGGGAAATCCCCACTCACTAATCGTCACGCGCACATCCACAATGTCCAATACCAGCCGTATAAGCCTCCGGCTTTACGAGCAGAGAGCGAAAGCAGAGACGAGTCGAGAATGGACTGAGAAGGCGCAGGATGATAAGAATAGGAAATTCGAGCAAATGATGGCGGATGATAGAGACGACGAGTCTGATGGCTGGGTGCCACCGTGCAGCAACAAGAAGAGCAAGACGAATGACAAAAGTAATGGGAATGGTAAAGGAAAAGACAATAAAAAGGCATGAGAGTGGATGGAGGGGTTAACAAGCGGAGATTCCTGGCTATTCGTTAATAACTGAGAAACCTTGGTAGAGGCGTGGATTGCTGAAATTCGTCATTGAGATCTTGTTAGATCTGGAAGGGATATGGGGCGGAGTTTCGCCTAAGCTGCTTCTTCCTGCTATTGTTGGTTTATCCGGTTAGCCAAGCTGGATGCTATTGAGGATTGTCAAAACATCATAATTGATCTAATTCCGACGCTAATATGGTGGCCTTATACCACGTGAAGTTCCCCAGATTTGCTAACCCATTTCCCGGTTAAATGCAAGGTACACGAGTACCGTATACAGTGGCTTTTCCTTTAGTCCAGAGTCGTAGCTGAGTTCAAACTTCCTAATATACCTAAGATTAGCTTCAGACCAGGAAACTTTGCCCGAGCCATTTTGCGGGCAGATGTCCAGCACACCGTCGGTAAGCTAGCCGAGAATCGTCGGCTTGACGGGACGATTGCCGATTCAATTGGTGCTTTCTTCTAAGTGGATAGCTATTCCTAGGTAACCCCTCAGCTGTTTGCAGTACCCCCCTTTCGAGCTCATATTATCCGCTACCAAGACGTCAGGACCCCGGGCGCAATGCAACCTCCCCCAAATTCCTCGTTCAAGTAACTGCGGAGAATGTTGCAGTACCAAGCGATGCACGATGTCGGTTCAGATATTCATCTCTCATGGACTCCACAGTCTTGCTATCGCGGAGCCCGTCCCATTCAGCCATTGGCTCCCTTGGTGCTTCTGGGGAGCATCTCCGCAATCCAGATGGCTGCTTGGAGAAAACTAGCAGACAAGAGGAACTGAAACATGGGGTCTCGATGATCGAGACCCCATGGTCCCAAATTGTCGGTACGATATAAGGAGCGATAATCCATCACCTGTTCTCGGTGGCGAGCTAGCTATGTAGATACTTGCCACTCTCATTCAGGTGTCGCGGCCTGGGACTTTTGACACTCGTTTTCAAGGCCAAGAGCCAGTCGACCACAATACTCCAGCAGGAGGTATCAGCAGGACGATATTCTAGATGACTCCGCTCTTATGGCTGGCACTAGCCGCATGGGCCTCGCTCGTCGTAGCTCTCGGACAGCAGCCCGTCGTGAGCTTCACGCACGTTCCGGGAGCTCTCCAGATAACCGGCGGTAAACTGTCAAAGCCTCAGATTCTCGTTTCCAGTGACGATAACTGGGGCGTGATCCGTGCAGCAGGAGATCTTGCAACAGACTTTGGTCGTGTTACGGGCACGAACTTCACGCTCAGCAATGGCGAGAAAGGGGCGAAGCCGGCCAGATACGAGTATCGACCAGCCGCCGCGAACTATACCCACGTAAGTCACAGACTCATATATGAACAGCATATGGCGCTGGGAGTGATAAATTGAGGTTGTTCGGTCAATATAGATGAGTACATGGTATTTTTGGCATTTCAATCAAGAGCTGACTCTGCTGTTTCGGTAGTACTATACCAATGGAACGCAGTATTTCACCGGGCCCGAATATAGTAATCCATCCGCTGAAAACACGGTGATTATCACTGGAACTATTGGCCGCTCCCAAGTCATCGACGATCTCGTCAAAGCCGGCAAATTGGACGTCACTAATATCGAGGGGAAGTGGGAATCGTTTGTAACCCAAGTCGTCGAGAACCCAATACGCGGCTGTCCCAGGGCCGTCGTCATAGTTGGCAGCGATCCTCGCGGAACGATATTCGGCCTCTACGACATTAGTGAGCAAATCGGCGTAAGCCCTTGGTATTGGTGGGCAGATGTTCCGATCAAGAAGAATAAGGAAATATTCGTCTTACCCAAAGGGAAAGTCCAAGGGCCGCCATCTGTCAAGTATCGTGGGATTTTTCTCAATGACGAACAGCCAGGTTTGTCAGGCTGGGTACAGAACAACTATGACGATACGCCGTACGGGGTCGGATATAACAGCAAATTCTATCCAAACATCTTCGAACTACTGCTTCGGCTGCGTGCGAACTACCTATGGCCTGCCATTTGGGGGACCATGTTCGAGGTCGATGACCCGGCTAACCAGCCATTAGCAGATGCTTGGGAAATTGTACTAGGAAGCTCTCATACGGAGCCGATGATGCGTGCTCAGAATGAGTTTGGCACGTTTTACACTAGCCAGGGCCTTGGACCTTGGGCGTACGACCAGAACAATAAGACAATTGACGAGTACTTCGTCTATGGGGCACAGAGAGCAAAGCCCTATGCCAACAATAGTCTATGGACAATGGGCATGAGAGGAACCGGAGACACGGCTATTGAGGGTTTAGGCGTTGATGCCATCGTCAGCTTGCTCGAGGCTGTGGTCCATAGCCAAAGAAACGTCCTCGAGACCGTGCTAGACACCAAGGCGGTTGACGTTCCCCAGACATGGTGTCTGTACAAAGAAGTAATGTCGTATATCCAGCAAGGATTGTCGATTCCCGAAGATATTACCCTCTTATGGGCTGATGACAACTGGGGTAACGTACGAAGGGTACCCATCGACGACGAGAAGACGCGACCGGGTGGTGCTGGGGTATACTATCATTTCGACTATGTCGGCGATATCAGAGACTATAAGTGGATAAATACCATCCAGCTAGAGAAGACGGCTGAGCAGATGCAGCTCGCCTACGCTCACGGAGCTGATAGAATCTGGATTGTTAATGTTGGGGATTTGAAGCCCCTAGAAATTCCAATCAGCCACTTCCTGGATATGGCTTACGACGCCAGGCAGTGGGGAGTGAGCAGCGTGGGAAACTGGACGACTGCTTGGGCGACTCGCGAGTTCGGAACCGAGCAGGCGAGTAAAATCGCAGACATCATGACGCGATATGGTATGTACGCAGCACGGAGGAAATTTGAGCTTGTGGAGCCATACATCTACTCCGTGGTGAACTATAACGAAGGTGACGCAATCCTCCAGCAATGGCAGGCTTTGGCGGATGATGCACAGGCTGTTTACGACAAGCTCGGCGAAGCCTATCAACCGGCGTTCTTTGAAATGGTATTGCACCCGATTTTAGGGGGTCAAATTGTCCACCAGGTTCATATTGGCGCCGAGAAGAACGCTGTATACGCGAATCAGCATAGGAACTCGGCGAATGATATGATCACCCACGTCTTGGATCGCTTCCAAGCCGACGGGGAACTTACTGCGAGATGGGATAGTCTGCTAGACGGGAAATGGGAGCGGATGCTCGATCGTAAGTGGTTCAAGTTGATCTCTGGCTTCGTTTTCTTTACTGACGTATTCCACAGAAACTCATTTTGGATACGACGGGTACTGGCAACAGCCAATGCGCAACGTTTTACCTGCAATGGCGTACGTTCAGAGTGCCGTGTCTTCCATTGCGGGAAACGTTGGTATTGCCGTGGAAGGGCTGAATGCTAGTATTCCCGGCGATGATAAGTATCACTCAAATTCAGGAAATACCCTCGTTCTGCCACCCCTCGATCCGTACGGGCCGTCGACACGATGGTTCGACGTATTCTCAAGGGGAACTAGAGACTGCGACTGGTCAGCTGCAGTTGACCTACCGTGGTTGAAGCTGTCACAGTATAAGGGAACAGTAGGACCTGGAAATGGAACGGACTCGCGTGTGCTTGTGTCTGTCGATTGGTCGGCAGCCCCTCAAGTCGTTAATACAACGACAGCCAATATCAACTTCACTGCAGGATGTGGAAAGGAGGGTTTCACTACTTGGTATAGTTCACCGATCGTTCAGGTTCCCGTGAACGTGCGAAAGTTACCCTCGAGCTTTACGGAGGGCTTCGTCGAGTCCGACAAGACCGTAGCTATCGAGGCTCCCAACTACCAGCGCATATATAATCCAGTTAACGCAGGAGCCTCGAATGTAACATACCTTACCCTTGAAAACTACGGACGGACCATGGGAGGAGTTACGTTATGGCCTCAAACAACGCCTCCTCAAACACCCAGCACGGCACCTGCGCTGGAGTACGACGTGTACTTATTCACAAGTGTGCCAAAGGTCAACGTGACGCTCTACCTCTCGCCCACTCAGAACTACCTCTCTGACAAGACACCCCTGGAATTTGCAGTCGCATTGTTCCCGGCAGGCGAAGCACAGGCAGAGCCGCAGGTCATCCGATTCGTGCCTGACAGCATTGGAGCGGACCTACCCAAGGGCTGGGGTCGAGCCGTAGGTGATTCAATATGGGGACTCGATCCTGGGCACAACACAACAACGCGGTGGGACGTGGCGAGAGAAGGAGCATATACGCTACGCGTATGGGGTCTAGCGCCAAGCATTATTGTGCAGAAGATAGTTATAGATCTGGGTGGTGTCCGGCCCAGCTATCTCGGTCCTCCTGAGAGCTTTCTCGTTGGCAGAGACGAGTATGGTTCGAATAGTCGCACTAGTTTTGCTCAAACTCCATAGCATATGGTAAAAAGGGGATGCTTGTACTAGTTAGGCGAAGAGGTGATCTTACTAATGTGGAATTATATCAACAATCTAATATAAAGAATTATGGTATTTACTTTACAAAGTAAGGAAAGCCGGAAAGGCAACTTTGTTGTTTTGAACTGTGTTGTTCGCGCATAATTGGTCTTGCTGTCTTAACATACTAATTGGTGAAACGGCCATGCGTGCCGTAGAGCGGCTGTTAAGTGTCTGCGGGTACCTATTTGCCGCTAAGGAGCTTACTAGGGTACCCTGTAGTGGAAAATGCCGGGGCCTGAATACCCCTTAAGGAAGGCGGATCTAAACACAGTTTAGCAGTGGGGCTATCGGTTGCTACAGTGACGGCAGACTAATTACTTAGTGTCAACATGGCAGATGGTCCGCCAGTTTTTAATATCGTCTCAGACCACCGAATGACGATATCTATCATTGTCTAACACTTCCTTATCATTGCCGCATCGCCCATCGCCCAACCTCCAATTGTCTGGAATTTTACCCAGAAGTCGCCAACGCCACCACGAGCGTACAATCGTCCCGACAAGCACTGGCTGGCGTAGTTGCGTTGTCGCGTTCGTTTTTTCTTCATTTGTTTATGTTGCTACCTCACAACACCTGAGTTCGACACTCACTCAGGAGAGGGTGGACGTTTAGCTTGAACAGCGCCACCCAAAGAACAACAGCCATCATGTCTGCAATAGATCCAGGAGCATCGTCTATCACTGTCGCAGGTAGGTGACCCTCGCGCCAATGCTCTCTAATATTTGCTAACTCATTGTCTAGTCCGAGTGCGCCCGTTCACAATTAGAGAAGCCGCCCAGATGTAGGTCTCCATGCATTAGACACGCTGCAAGATGCAGCTCGAAACTGACATCATGCAGACAACGACACGACGATGGAACAGTATTTCTAGGCGACGGCTCGCTAGCTGGTGCCCCAGCACCCAAGCTCAAACAGAGCGGGATCCGATCCGTTATTAAAGTCATCGATGACAGGTGCTTGTACGTCTACTGAGTCCCAAACAATAGCCTGTGGAACAGCGTCTAACGCCGAAGACAACAGAGTATTCGATCCGCCTGAAGACAACCCAGTCCACAAATTCTCGCGATCCGTAGTACCCAATGGCAAGAAGGTCAAGGATCAAACGTTCGCATTCGACCGCGTATTCGACGAAAACACAACACAAACAGAAGTGTATGAGTCGACGACCAAGGGGCTTCTGGATAGTGTCCTCGACGGCTACAATGCCACGGTTTTTGCATACGGCGCCACAGGATGTGGCAAGACGCACACCATCACAGGCACAACGCAAATGCCCGGTATCATATTCCTCACAATGCAGGAGCTTTTCGAGAAGATAAACGACTGCAGCGACGAAAAGCACACCGAAATATCGCTTTCGTACCTCGAGATATATAATGAGACGATTCGCGACCTCCTCGTCCCTGGTGGAAGCAAACAAGGTCTAATGATGCGGGAGGATTCGAACCAAGCCGTGACGGTCCAGGGTCTTACTAGCCACCATCCGAAAGACGTGCAAGAAGTTATGGATATGATCGTCCAAGGCAACGAATACCGCACAGTATCACCGACCGACGCTAACGCAACCTCGTCACGATCACACGCAGTACTCCAAATCAACATTGCTATGAAAGAGAGAAACGCAGCCGTAAACGAGCCGCATACTATGGCCACATTGAGCATCATTGATCTTGCTGGTAGCGAAAGAGCCAGCGCGACGAAAAACCGCGGCGAGCGTCTCATCGAGGGCGCCAATATCAACAAGTCATTACTAGCACTGGGCAGTTGCATCAATGCTCTCTGTGACCCTCGCAAGAAGTCGCATGTACCCTACCGAAATAGTAAACTCACTCGGCTGTTAAAATTCTCCCTTGGTGGAAACTGCAAGACGGTCATGATCGTCTGTGTCAGTCCATCTAGTGCTCACTTCGACGAGACACAGAACACTCTTCGATATGCCAACCGAGCCAAGAATATTCAGACCAAGGTCACGAGGAACGTGTTTAATGTGAATCGCCACGTTAAAGATTTCTTGGTCAAGATCGATGAGCAGATGGCGCTCATCAACGAACTCAAAGCACAGCAGAAGGACGCGGAGCAGATATTCTTCACCAAATTCCGGAAACAGATGGAGAAGAAGGAATCATCTGTGCGAGAAGGTATCCAAAGGATCCGGATCGCTTACGAGAACTCATTATCTGAGCGCCAAGACAAAGTCCTTCACATGAAGAAACTACGGGCTATCGAGCGACGGATTAGTCTGCTCTCATCATGGATAGCCGCATTTGACACCGTTTGTGATACTCGCGAGGATGAGGACGCAATGCCAGCACCCTTATCAGCTATGAGGAAAACGGCCCAAGGCATTCTTCTGGAATTAGAGAACAGCAGACACCACCTCCACCAGAAACTGGACAAGACGAACTGGGAGCGCGCTATTGACGGAGCTCTTCAGCACAGCATCAGTCAGCTCCCGACTGGTGATGGTCAGTCTGACATGGGTGAAATCGCGACTTTGACTAGGGAAGCAGAACTGCTCAAATCTAACTTCGCCCGTGAAGCCTACCGGGAAGTACTGGAACAAGACAAGGCCGGTGATGCGGCCACCGTACAGGCCCTGCTGGTTGCTCAATTCGAGATACTCACATCACTCTCCGAGACTATTAATATGAGTGAAGAAGAAGCAGTTGCGCACGCCAAGGATATCATCCAACGGTTGTTGGAAACTGGTATTTCTGCTACGGCTCAAGTAGTCAAGCCTGAAGCTGGAAAGATACCAATAGAGGCCTTCCCGCCTACCAAACGCGGAACTCCGAAGAGGAAGAGGACATCGGTGCTATCTAAGGATATAGTGAAGCCAATTCCTAATCCTGTATTCGCCGCCGCCGCCGCAGCATCGGAACCGATGCAAGTATTCATGTCCCCTATGAAAGGCACACCTCGTCGTCGCAAAGTGGTAAACGCGCGTAAGGGTGTCGCGTTCTCTCCAGCGAAAAAGAGAACGCCTTCGAAACGTTCAGTGCGCTGGCGTGACGACGATGGAGAGATCGGTACCCTAGCCGACTTTGAGAAGACGCCTCAGAAGCTTTCGCCTACACCGGAACAAAATTCACCTGAAAAGCCCTTGCCCAAGATCCCCGAGATTCTTTCTCCTGTGAAGGAAGATGACTCGAGCGAAGAGTCAGGTTCATCACTCCTTGCCCCCGAGGCGACGAGTTTACACTCGAAACCTAGCAGGTTCCAAGCTGGATTCTTGTCAAAGGCTAGACAACCACAAAGTACCGGTTCACCTGTGGCTCCTACAATGTCCCTCAATTTAGCAACTTCGCCAAAGGCTGAAGAGCAGACGAGTCCGCTACGCAACCTGGATATATCAAGCGCTGCTAATATCAGGGCTCCAGGAAGGCGGTATACATCCCTCAGCCCTAAGCCAGCGCATGCTGCATTCCCTACCTCTTTGCCTGTACCGTCTCCATCATCCGGAGACGAGAATCAACCCCCATCGTCGGATTCGGAGACGTCAGCCTTGATTGACAGCTCAAAACTGCGATCTGCCATTCATGCCAACAAGAAACCAAGACGCTTATCATCACTGGCATCTGCGGGCTCAATCAACCACAATGTGCGACGGGTGTCATCTATTGGTTCATTTGGCGGCAATCGCTCTAGCAACAGCTACCCGACATCCTCCCTCTCGTCAAGCACGAATGGCATCTCTAGGCTGCGACGAGGTAGCACTGAGAGGCGTAGAAGCCCTCCCATCAGCTGCTCACCACCAGACCTTCACCTTCGCGATGGATCCTCGAAGTCTTCCTCCTTCACTGCCGGGCAAGCTCGGCGAATGAACCTAGGAAGCTCCCTAAGAGCTACTCCGTGGGGAAGCCCCGACGAGAAGAAGGAACAAGCCGAGAAACCGCAAGGCTCACGACGCATCACTATTGGTGGTGCGACGATAGCGGGCAGTGCGAGGAGAGAGAAGCCAGGCACGATATGGCGATGAGATGATGATGACGACGACGTTTAACGAGCAAGATGCGTAGGACAGTTTTGGTTCGACCTCAGACATCATGTTCCGAGAGGAAGCATTGGTTGGAGTTTGGTTTACTTCATCCCTTAAATTGTGGATAATTCTCACGTGCAGCGGCGTTGTATAGGAGTTTTCTTTTCCTCCTCACGTGTTGTGTACATTCTTCCTGTATCAAGTTTTCGTTAGTTCCCAGGTACCTAAGGGGCCAAGTTTGAAGCTCATCTGGAAGCTAGGGTATGATAATTCATAAACTTTACCATTTTCACTAAGCCATACTTTATAGATATCGTGCATTATGTTGATAACACCGGTATTATTACAACCTCACTCCTGACGAGCGTGTTCGATGTAGCATTATTATAAGTCAATACGTGGATATATCTCTGGAATATATCGATGGCCTGTCACATGCGTAGCTCCTCGACCTTTCATTTACAGGAGGGACTCAGGCGCAACAATTGTACAACACGTGATATCTCCTTGTGTTCAGGGTTAGATTATAGGTTGTTTAAAGGGGTTATCGAAGCGTTCTCAATCGCGCAGTACCACCATTTCGCCTTGTTTCTTGAGTGAGTAAGTAGCCTCCCTGATAATAAACTACCCGCATGAAACTTGGTAATACAGCAGAATTTTATTAGATGTAACCTCATAAAGGTCACATGTTTATTGTTACAATTGCATCTTGTTTCTGCTGTGCTTGTACCTGGTGACATCCAGATATATGATTGATTGCCTGTATGTGTCCGTGGTTACATGCAGCATCCCTTGGAAAGTCTACTTGGATGCAACAATTGTACCTATACTAAAGGGGCAACACTACTGTGACTTGTGCCGCACAAACACACCTGCAACAAACGAGGAACTTCCAGTCTTTAGTACAGCCAATGACTCCTCGCTATTCAGATTACTCTACGTCTGGTCTGTCCCAATTTAAGCCC
Source organism: Xylaria sp. FL0933 (assembly GCA_022578765.1). Lineage (NCBI taxonomy): Eukaryota > Fungi > Ascomycota > Sordariomycetes > Xylariales > Xylariaceae > Xylaria > Xylaria sp. FL0933. The sequence goes on along the minus strand of MU389731.1, from coordinate 34,045 downwards.
TCCGCAGCTGCGAACTTCCAAACTTGTGACTGACCAGCATCATACACGCCTCATACCTAAAGTGCTGTGTGTATTCTCTCATTTTCAGTCTTCTTCCGATCACTGTCTCATAATCGTCAACCCCGTCATCTTTCCTGAATATGAGGGTCGCTATCACTAGTTTTCTCGCCGGCCTTGCTGCTGTAGCGAAGGCCTTGGACCCAAGCTGGAGCTTTGCGTCCACTACGACTATCGTGGATCAAGATCCGTCTTGGTACACTGTCAGTGTCCCTTTCTTGACCACTGTCACCACCGAAGTCTCGTACGTTCATACTGTCTCTAATCACGTCGTCACTTCCCTCTCTCCTCAACTGGCGTATCTGAGCTACCCACTGGCTCTATTCATATACCTAACATTGAATCTGATATAGGGGAACAATCGAAACTGTCACAAAGACTGATACCTCTATCGCCTTTGGCACCCAGGCTCCAAACACTCTTCCGCCGGTTTCCCTCACCGATAGTCTTATGATCCCGTACACCTATACCACGGCATCAGAACAGGCTCAACAATCAGACGAAACAGGTTTTAGCTCTGTAAGCAGATCAACACCAAATTCAGTAGAGGATCGTATGTCTGACATGGTTCTCACAACAGGCTACCGATGAACTCATTACGCACACTCACTCGAGAATCCAGTCAAGCACAATCGACGATTCTGACGTCCTGCCTACGATGTCACCCTCCAGTGATACCAGTAGTGCCGATCTTACTATCGTGCCACTTTCGACTACCTCAGTAATCGAAACTACTGCGACACCGAGCGAGACAAGCCTTATCACCTATTCGTCTCTCACCGCAGGAAGCGGCGCTGGCATCACATCTACTATGTCAACGAGTGAGAGCACAACAAGCACGATTACGGTGGAGTCGAGCGAAACTACTACTCCAGCTCTATCGTCGACACAAAACATTATCACACCAGTCCCTGTTAACACGACATTCGTAATTACGTGGGGCTCCCCTATACAGTCAGAGTTGATACCGGGAACCGTACACTTAAACACTACCCTAACGACTAGTAGTGTTCCTTCCATGTCCGCCCTAACATCTATGACTTCGTCTCATGGCGAGACTCATAGTGCTCCTTCAGCATTTTCTAACACCAGCTCTTCTACGAAGAACTGCGGTATGACCACACATGGTGGAACATCCAGCACCCTAATATCACACCTGTCTTCGACTGCAAATGCAGTTAGTTCCACAAGCAGTGTCATAACTGACTCGTCTTCGTCAACCACCTCCAAACCGACAGGCGCGAGCAGCAGCGAGAGTAGCAGCAGCAGCAGCAGCACAGTTCCGACAACCCCAATGTCGACATCGGAGGCTCCGTCGTTGACCTGCGATACAGGCGGCACCTCTTGTCACAGTCAGACCGCCCATCTTTCTCTACCTACCCAGGTGCCCTGTACGCTTCGCAAGGTGAAGAGAAACCCTGCGACCGCCGTTATGGCATGAGTTCTTCCGGCTTAAGATAATTTCTGTACAGTATCTCATTCTTGCCCATGCACACCATAGCTAGGTAGATAGTTGGCCGTACTGGACTGGCAATAGGATTGACCGCCCACCAAATTGAGTACACGCCTATGTCAGCTTCCCAAAGGCATTAAATATTTGACAAGCGGAACTTGGAGCTCGTAGATAATCTCACAATAATTCCTCTGTAATTGCCTGGAGCTTCCGTTGAAGTCGCGATTGATAATTTCTCTTTTCCCTACGTTTCCGTCTTTACTATCAGACAGCTGACCCCGTATGTGTCTGCATGTTTAGGTTTTCATTTTTGCCTAATCGCCATCGTGCATTTGTCGAGTAGCTTTCAACTAAGTTGGAACGTAGAGCCATGATATCCAGGACAGTTAAAAGGCAAACTGGTAATGTATTGAGAATTGAAAATATCTACAGTAAACTTCTGCTGGCTTTCCCAAAGCCCGTCATCGGGCAAACTTATTCCGTTCTCTCATAGTGGGGGAGAGGCAACGGTGATAAACAGAAACGAGCGACTTCTCTTACTCTTCCGTGATGTCGCTGTCATCGTACAGGCAGTAGTTCGAGGGGCCTGAGCCAATCTTTTCAGGCTCATCGCCGGTGTCATTGCCTTCGTATTCGACGCAGATGTCATTAACATCGCTGACGACAATGTTACTGAAGGTGGCTGTGTCACCGTAGTTGGAATTGATACCTATTCACGTTTTTACTTAGGTTAGCCTATTCACTTGATTCCGTATATTTGGGTAGCATAGGCGCATGTAGCTGGAAAACAAAGTCCGCAGAGCAGAACAGGGAAGGAAAAGAGTTTCTTACCGGCAATGGCCGAGCCATCAGTGGCGGTGATGCTGTCGATAATGACATGGCGTTCATACATGTCATCACAGTTGCCGCAGCTGCGGTACAACTTGCCGAAGTCCTCGACGGTGAACCCGCTGATGCTGACAGTTCCGCCACCGTTGTGCTGGATAACCTTGTCCTCAGCGCCATAGGCGCCACCTCCCTTGATGTAGGTTGTGTCGCCGGCGTCCTGGTTCTTAACTGTGAAGGCGTCCTCGCATACAGCACTCCACCAGACGTTGGTCAGGGTGCAGGCACCCTGGCAGTGTATACCCTCAATCTGGTTAGGCCCGATGATGACGTTGGATACCGAGCCGCCCTCCTCGATTTGGAAGACGGCGTCCTCGTCGCCACCCTCCGCCTGCCCCGTGCAATCAACACCGCGGTCGTACATCACCATCCCGCCATCGAATGACTGGCCCGCTGCGACCGTGTACACGTCGGCGAGCGCCGAACTGCCGGACGAGGCCGGAAGGTCACGCTTGATGACGGGGGCCCTAGGTGCCGCAGTGATGACAGGCTTGGGCGTCGCTGAAACACCGAGAACAAGGGTGGAGGCGAGGACGAGGGCGTACTTCATTTTGGCGAAGCTAGAAAAAAGAAAGATGGCGATATGATGTTGTCAGGTATATTCACCTTGATCTTTTCAAACACTGACTGTTTTCTAACAATCGTAAATTGAAGCAGAAGACTGGAGAGGCTTGGTGACGAAGACTTGATGCTGGTCAAGAGAGATCTCATTTTCATGGAGATGGCACCACCGATATTTATATGTGTTGCTATAACATAGTATCATGAGCTGTTGATGGGCATTTTGACTTCTATTCAGGGGGTCTTCTAAGGAGTTCGACTTCTACTCCGAGCCCCTAGCAAGTAAATTAGTTAGGATCACAGCCCCCGTTGTCAATGTTCACCTCAACGAGTGCTGTCGATCACCGGAGGCAAGACGAGCAGACCCAGGCTACCATTTCCAGCAGCACTACATTTCCAGGAACGGACTGGGGTGGAGGCCATGTTAGCAACTATTTCGCACCAACAAGGGGTGTTTCTCTGTATGTGATACAGCTAGTTGCTTCGTCGTGACGTTGGAGTTGATAGTAAACATAGCTCGACTGATCTACATGTTGTTTCCCATTAAAAGGCAATGCTCCAGATTTACTTTTCAATACGACGAGGGATCGTATGTACAAGGCTTGGTATTATACACGCAAACGTCTGAGCCTATTTGCGCGGGGCAAGCCCGGTCAGGAGAGATCCGCACCCTCGCCAAGCCAACGTAGATGTTGAGCGGTGCGAAATTTCTGTGCGCTCGCCGAAGGGCTCAATGGGGCCGGGCGCCTTGTCTGATTGAGACTTAGTCGCCGTTCGATGCCGGTACTTGGATCCCAGTCCCCAGGTTTTCTGAAGCATCGCGAAAGGAATGCCAAGGGCTTGGCGGTCTGTCCTCAGGCGCCAGATATATTATTCGTTCTTAATATGGCGTTATCTACTTCCACCAATTAGAACGGCTCTTTCGCGTTGCCAGATGATGTTTGGTTAGAGGACTTTACGTGCATCGTCCCAACACAAGACCTCAGCTCGAGGAATCGGTTGACGCCTATACACAACAGACATAGGGCAACGCTACCAGAATCGCCTCGATCCTTGTCACTTATTACAGAACTGCGGATGCTAGAAAGCGGAAGTAACTGGCGCAATTCAGTTTGGCTCGTCTTAACAGCACATTGTTTCTGAGGGCGTTAGTCCCATTAGGCGCGAAAAATGGGATCCGGCAAAAGTACATACAATCCTATGCAAGTTCGGCAAGTAGTCTTTACTAGCAGTTTCGTAGGTCGAGTAGATCTATTTGAGAGAAGAATATAGCAGGAGCTATATTGATCATCTTGTCAAGAACGATGAAAGACAGAACACTAAAGCAGATTCAGTCGAAAATAGGGGCTGCTTAGTCACCAAAACACAGTCAGACAGCGGCGAAGATTTCATCATCACCAAGTCGAGTAAATCGTAGTTTTTTCGTTTGATACATTCTCCAATAATTCGACTATTTGATTTCTCTAGGAAATATAGCTTCGGCCTATCTCATAGAGGTGAGAGTCTCTTCCGGGCGCGCGCTCGCTAGGTCATCTCAACGTACAACCATGGCTAGTTTTGCCTAACCCACGGCCAACGTCTCACGACACCTGGTGTTTAGTTCACCGCAAGCAGTACATACGTCAGCGGTCCCTAAAGGTACCAAGAGCGATAAGTTCAGTGCATCCAGCAATCCACGACCTGTATTTACTACCATCATAGACTTTTCGATCCCTTACCGAGAAAGAGTCGCTCCGCCACGCTGTAATAACGACATTCCCCTCATATGATGCTCCAGAATAAGGTTAGGGTATAGGCTCTCTTGGGGTTGCCGTCAATTACGATATTAGTTAGAAATTCCTGTGCGGATTGTAGCGAGGGTGTCTGCGCCAAGTACTGGTCGATCCGTCTTCCCAGCAGTGGTCTGTAAGTAAAAGTATTAGTTAAACTGCTTGACTCCGTTTGCATTATTGTGTTAACTTACACCTCCATCCACAGGCATGATAATACCGGTGATCCAGCCCGCTTCTTTGCTGCTTAGAAACAGAATAGCTGGAGCCATCTGATTAGACATGTCCCAAGGCGTCGTCATGAGAAACTTACCATAGCCAACATCCCACGCAGTACCCTCTTTTTTCATAAGGTTCTGATTAATCCTGGCTTGCCTCATTTCTTCCGTCATACCACGCTCACGAACCATCGGAGTGTACACCATGCCAGGGGCGACACAGTTTACTCGGATATTCTCTCGACCGTGCTGCGCCGCCATTGCTCGTGTCATTTGGGTGATAGCACCCTTGGTGGTAGCGTAAAGCAAGCTAGGATTTCCACCCATCACTGCAGGCAGGCTATTGTTAGATAGAATAAGAGGATCGAGACGGAGATCGCTTACGGCCACTGACTGAAGACATATTGACGATTGACCCGCGCCCTTGTTTCCGCATCTCGGGGATAGCATAGCGGGCCATTAATACCATGCTTGTTACGTTGATGCGAACGTCTCTATCCCAAGCATCTAAATTTACAACAGTAGCATCTCCCATGGCGCCTCCGACACCCACTAACACGGTCTGTCAGCCAAATGAGGATATAGAAAGAGCGGTCTTACTTACCGTTGTTCACCAGAATATGAACCGCACCCCAAAGTTCCACAGTCTTGGCTACGGCATTTTTACACGATTCCTCATCTGTCACGTCAGCTTGTATCACTTCCGAAACGCCGCCCTCTTCGTCAATCATCCGCTTCGTTTCCTTTGCCCAGTCAACACTAAAGTCGACCAGAGACACCTTAGCCCCGTGACGAGCGAGGAGGATAGCTGTAGCACGACCATTGCCAATCTCATCTGTTGCCCCGACGTCAATATATCAACTCGCCACACGCTGAAATGTGAGGCCCCAAAAGACCTACTATCCATCCTCGAACCTGCCCCAGTCACAATGGCGACATCACCAGTGAAATCTAAAGCGCGCGGGGGAGCCATCACGACCTCAAATGGCTAATAAGGATACGTAGGTTGATAGCTTCGACGCTTTCTGACATGTAATCTTGGTCTAGGAGGCCAGGTATTCGCATATGATATTCTCCAAAGATGCAAGAAAATCTTATGAAAACATCGTCTTAGCAGTAAACTTCGGGTTTTCATTGTTAGACGTCCATACAAGGTGCTCACACAACTAGCACCCGAGCATGACAACCGAAAGCCGGGGGAGATCTACTGACCTAACCAATCAAGTTGACATCTACGTTGTATTGTAGGGGTCACTAATGCAACAGTGTATGCGGGGTTTCCCGCTTGCGCAGCTAGGTCAACTCAGTACACATGCTAGGAGATATCGATTGTGGCTGCTGTACGACGGTGTCACTGAGCTGTACCGGTCGATTCACTTATTGAATACAGCTTCACTGGGTTGAGCGATAGAGCGGAAGTTTTGCATGCCATTACCATCATGCTGATAAGCTGCTACTAGGCCCAGTATCACAAACATGCTGTTTTGACTAGATGACTGCAGGAAAAAGAATAAAACCCCAAGCCCTCATACCTACCTCTGTAACCTAAGTAGACCAATTACTCTGGCCTTGACAGCCAGTAGTCAAACCAGCTCACCATTCCTGCCAAGCTCTGTTCTTTGACCCAACCTGTCCAAAAGGTTAGCCACAGTACGCTTAATCTTCGATCGTGAGAATGTGAGGTTCTTCTTACGTTGATAGGGATCATTTGGGTCGCCGCGCAGGGCAAACCCGTGTTCCACACTAGCAAATAGTTGATAATGATATACTTTCTTCTCTTCTTGCAGTATATCTAGCGCACGCCTTCTTGAAGGAACATCGAAAGTGTGGTCAACTTCGGAGCAAGAAAGGAAGAGGGGTTCTAGAAGACACGGTCATTCATTGTCAAAACGACATTCTCTATGGCATTCGATGTTGATGGGACCGATAGGACTCACTTCTGATGTTTCGAAAATGATGCTCTTTCAGAAAGGCGGGATGCGCAAAAGCGCCAGCAGTGACCGTTCCTTTTGCGAGCTCTGAACAGACGTAGGGTGCTCCGAAACAATATCCCACGCAAGCGAGCTTCGCGTTCGGCTTTGCATACTGCGTTGACACAGCCTGGACCCATCTTGGCACTGCCTCGTCTGCAAATTCCGTGTGCTTCTTTTTCCATGCTTCGTAGTCAAAGTTCGGGTCTGTGGTCTTGTCATGTCGGTCCTTCCGATGCTTCCAGACAGGGTCCTGTTCAAATTGAAATCAGTAGATTACCCAAAGCGAGACTGTACTACAAATCATGATATCTTATCTCGGAGAGTAGAGACTGACGCCGCGGAAATAGTCTATCCCAAGGGTGAGATAGCCTGCATCGGCGAATGCGTCTATGACTAAGAAGCCGTTCGGAAACATTCCCCAGACATCGGGGAAGTAAAGTAGAATATGACCGTTTGCCTTGGTGTCCAGCGGGGTAGCAATGTATGTTTCGACCCCTTCAATCACTTCCCATCGTCCTCGTGCTTCGCCTTCGTGAATTGTTCCCTTCAAACAGCATTGTCCACTAGGCCTCGCTAAATACTCGTCGGGTTTATCCATCTTGTGAATATTTCCGTATGTGTTCGAATAAGTGTCCTGTTAAGTTTGATTATTGGTCATTCAGGTCCATGTTAGCTATGCACCCGTTGTTGAAGAAGTCAACACCCGAGCTAATTTTACTTTTTATTCAATTTCATGAATCCCCCAACGTAGATGGATTAAAAGTTGGTGTCACACTACGCCCCCGCACTCAGTCCGTGAATAATTGCCGTGGAATCTAGACCCCCACCGTCTACTAACATCCTTCACCAACGAAGAGGCGTGTGGAGAGCAACCAGGGGGGAAACCGAGCAATACCCCTAGCTCTCATTGTCTCTGATGTTTTTACTGCTCGCACATCTGCCTTCTTGGCTACTCGTCTTTAATATTCTCCTCTACCATATTTAACACACTATCAGAAGGAGTTCATAGCGCCCGGGGATACACAGCACACAAAAAGCAAACTACAATGGAGAATAACGGAAGAGGCGAGGATCCCGCGATTGAACTAGTTAACAGTACTGGAGGTAAAATCCTCTCTAGTGATGTTCATGGCCATAATGTGGGTTATGAGGAGTACGTGGAAGCACTCAATCTTGAGATATCTAATAGGGAGGTGAGTCTTTCAAAAGCCTACCAAAACCAAGGTGTGGATTAAAGGTTGAGGGTTAATTGATACGTAGATGAGAAAAGTCCGAATTAAGATCGATATGATCATAGTGCCCATTTTCCTGATCACACAGGGATTGCAGTTTCTAGACCGGACGGCACTCAACTATGCGAACCTGTTTGGCTACCAAGAAGCCTTGGGACTTAAAAGTCAAGACTTCAACTACCTTTCCGCAGGTAGGTGAAATATAATGAAGGAGCGCAGCGGTCTGAGCATATTACTTACAGTTCTCAGTGGTGTATGCCGGTTACTTTATTGGCCAGTATCCCTGCGGATGGCTGATTGGACGTTATCCCGCACAAAAGGTGCTGGCTATTTGCATACTTATTTGGGGTGTTCTCGTCATTTTGCTGACGCAAGCGCGCTCTTTTTCGAGTGCTCGTAAGTCATAGCCCCCCTCGAAGCTAACTAGTACCATCATTCAGTCGTTGACTTAGTCAGTGGCTATCCGATGTAAATTGAACCTTGGGTCCGCTGCCAAGTGTCTTACTAATTATGGGCGGCATAGTTCTCATGGGAATATTTGAAGCTGCAGTCACACCGTGAGCTTTTCTGTGGTTTCACCAACTCCGACAGTCAGAGAGTAGAGCGACTTTGAACATTTGTGAACTGACATTGGGTAGGGGCTTGACATTAATGACTAGTTTTTGGTTCACCCGACAGGAAATTCCCCTACGACAATGTATCTGGTAGTAGGTGATACCCTGTCCCCTTTTCAAGGGACCTTAACTAACCATTTTCGAGCTCCTCTCTTGGTTGGGCAGGCATTGTATGGAAAATCAGCGCTAATATGTATTGTGCTGACTTGGTTGAAGATTGGATCCTACGTCTCGTTAGGCATTGCGAGACTACCGGAGAACATGACTCCTGAGAGATGGCAGATCATTTTTTACATTGTATGTTTGGATACAAAAGTTTCAACACTGTTGCGCTGACATGTAGTCAGTTGGGCGGTATTACGACCCTCTGGGCTCCCGTTGTCTGGTTTGTCCTTGCCGACACCCCATCTAATGCCAAGTTTCTTAACCATCGCGAGAAACTCATTGCCGTCAAACGAGTTTCTGGAAATGAAACCGGAATCAAGAACAAGTACCTTGACATGAACCAGGTTTGGCTGGTTTTCAGGGACCCTAAAGCTATCATTCTTTTCATCAGTGTCTTTGCTGCGTAAGCTTCATCCCCCCCTATTTATCTTGTATCTCGTATCATATGTCGTAGCGAAACTAAAAAGTACAGTGCCATCCCAAACGGCGTGGTAAATTCATTCTCAACTATTATTATCAAAGACTTAGGAGACCTAACCACGGAAAAAACGACACAACTAAAGTCCGTCGGAGACGCTGTCAATATTGTCTCGCTGGTTATCGGCGGATTCGTCATTCTTAACATTCCAAACTGTAAGTCTATGCAAATCTATCTATAGATGCCTTGTGATATTGATCTCGCAAATAGCGCGGTTGCTCACGTCCACCGTTGCAAATCTCCTGTGCACAGTTTCTGCTGCGACCCTGGGTTTTCTTCCTCGGTCCAATACTTGGGGCAGACTTGTATCTTTCTGGCTTGTCAACTCTCAGTCAGTTGGCTTCACCGTTTCCCTCACGACGGTGTCTTCAAACATGGCTGGTTATACCCACCGCTCTTTCGCAAGCGCCTTGGTCTTGTGTGTAACTCAGCCCGTTGACACCTTTGGACTAGAATACTGACTGGATTTATGCAGTACGGCTTATTGCTGGGGTAACTTCGCCGGGCCATTTGTTGTTAAGCAGTCAGAAGCTCCCGCATTCAAAGGTGCTTTAATTGGCCTTCTGGTGGGATACAGCATTAAGTTCATCTGCCATCTCGCCCTTCTATGTAAGAAAACTTCCTTTTTACCGTCTTTGATTTTCCTTTCCATCATTTGTAAATTTCATATTTGGCTTATATTTAGCTAAAATATATGCGAAGTCTACATGTTATGGGTGAACCACTACCGCAATAAGACCTATGGGCCTCAGAACAAAGAGGCTAGCGACGAAGCTGGTATGAACGACCTGACAGAATTTCAAAACAAGGATTTCCGTTACGTGCTATAAGACAACTTGAATTTGGGACGGAGATAACGTCTTGTGTTGCAATGCAAGCGCCGCAAATACTTAGTAAGAGACCCGAGTCGCCACTCAGAATATGCTTGCCCCCCACGACAAATCTGCCAGAGGTCATCTCCAACAATTGTGGACTGGGTACGCTATACGGGTACAGTGGTCTATTCTATGCAAACTATTTCTCATTTCAACTCAAAACATAGTAAATAGAATGACTGTAACTACTTCGAGACTTAGGTCATTTCATTCAAAGCCTATCCCGATATTTAAGTTGCACAGTATATACTGAGATGATATCCAAGAAGTGATATACCCGAACGGTCAACAACACTAAAGATTGCTGCAAGAAAAAAAAGGTATGAGATTTCGCAGCCAACTCCAGGACTCCTTTTTAACAAATTGGAGGCCAGAGCCTAAACTTTCCCTAGCCCCGAGCCACCTAGATAACGCCGCTGAGCTCGCAAGCCCCCCTAATGCGGCCCAGCTTCTCTACCTCGGGCAAAGTCGCCGCGTCTGGAAACCCCCCGCTGTTCATGAGCGGACCTGGCTGATCAGGAGGTTGGTCCAGGGCCTCCTGTGCACTCCCATAATCCGACTCGGTCGGCTCCTCGGAATGGGATTCAGAGCCCTCCGGGATAGGGACCATGGCAGACTTGGTCCATATGTGGATAGCAGTGCCCCAGTCAAGGCCGTTGAGACAGCCTCCTTTCACAGAGACGACGTTCTTGCCCTGTTTATCTTGTAAGATTCTCAGTCTAGCGGGTCCTTCAAAAAGCACTTACAGGGGTTGTGTGAATCAATCTTGTACCGCAGCGCTGGCAGAAATAACTGTGCGGAAGACATCTGTCAGTGACCTTTCCCATCTCATGTGCCTAACACATGACTTGGCATACCAGTATAAAGTGTGACCAGAGTGCGTCGGTCGCCTGCCGAAAGAATCCCGCGTTAGTCGAGAGGGATGATGCAAAGCCACGAATCACCTAACTCGCCGCCACCCACACCAACAACACTCACACCACACCCCCCTTAACAACACATGTACAGGGCCATCACACGGATCGCGGGCTCTCGACGTACGTGTAACAAGACAGCTGGTCGGTCTTCGGCAGCTCGAAGCGCGGGAATATGGCCGAGGTGCCGAAGGCGGAGCTCGACTGCCAGCGACACTCGGCGCAGTGGCAGATGTACAGCGCCAACGGCTTCGGGAGCGGCGTCTTGAACCGCACGGCCCCGCATTGGCACCGGGCATCCATCTTGATATGATACGAGATAAGCTGATGGACAACAACTCCTTTGCCCTTTTCACTACTCTTTAGCCCGCCCTGATCAAGCAAATTGGGGGTGGGAGATATAGATATAGATTATAGGCGTGATAGTAGTAACAAGGAGTGAAAACGCTGGTTTATCCTTCCAAGAGCTTGGACCAGGTTGGGAGGTAATTAGCAGAAAGTGAGTAAATGAGCGAGCCAAGTTAGCTGGTCGTCCCCAACAGACAGTACGAAAACAGATCAGAACATCTGTGCATAAAGCAACGACGTTCCCCGCTCTTTCACGGCTCCGACCGAGAGAGGACTTGTCCAAGAAAAGTTGAGGCACCAGGTGAAGCTCTGATTTAATTAGCAGGTAACACCTCCAGCTGAATCAGACAGAGGCAGCGAGAACACAATACCCTTACCCAATCTAGAGGGGCCCTTAGAAGGAGGCGGAGTCATTAGTGTATGGCGTGACTCACTGACAGATATAAGTTCAATTAGTCCCACGCCAATAGGACGCGGTATCACGTGCATTGACGCTCTAACTACTAGGCGGGTCAATGACGTCGTGTTTCCGTATGCGTAGATAAAAGCGTGGGAGGGTCTATGCCAACGAGGGGTTTCAGGGGTATGTACGGGGCATCATGCATATGGGGCAGATAGATGTAGGCCGTTGAGACGCCAAGATAACAGCGAGACTCTTTATCAATAACGGATTCTTATTTTCCTCAAATTTCCACAGAGGCAGGTTCGTAATAATAAAAGACACTGAACTCCCTAAGTTATGCACTCAACTCCTCACAATTTCCCTGATTCCCTTAATACCAGTACCGCAAACCTGTCAAATTCCAGTGGGCCCTCCCATTCCATTCCTTCCTAGGTTCTTTTTTACCCTAATCCGCAGTGCATACGACATGCTAATGATGCTGAATAGACTTACAAACTTGATAACGCTAAGACAATATCCCTTCACTATTGTCGAAGGGGTAACAACAAACATCTTCATGACTCTTTTTCATTACTCTTTAGGAGTATGGCTGCGAAATTAGTGACCATTCGAATTGGAGCCGGAACCAGTTCCAGTTCCAGTTGAACCGTATGTGCCTCGCTTCGCTCTGCCGGTGATGTCCTGCCAAGTGGCACTGAATCGATGTCCCGTGCTGGCAAGCAGACCTTCCTCTTCGTCGGCCTCGGCTTCCTCGTCGAGTTCGCTAAGATTCAACTTGGGTGTGCGGAACAGCGCGGTCACGAAGACAATGAGGAACACGCCGAGGAACGCGAACTGAGCCCAGAAGTCGATGGCGCCGAACACGGGCCATGTGAGCGTGATGCGGTTGAGAAACGTCGACATCATGGTCGGAGTGCAGACCCGTGTAGCTGTGCTATGCGAGTTGACCCACTCGGAGCACGGCTTGACAGCCTCTGGATTCTTGCTGCAGTCAGGTAATTCGTCGGGGTGATGCGGCGGCAGGTCGCAGAACGTCTGGGTACCATAGCTTGCGTACTGAGGCGCGACCAACATGGCTATAGAATAATTGATTGCCAGAGTGATGAGTGCGAGCATGACGGTAGCCATGAGGAGAGCTTGCGGTGCAGTTCGGCCTTTGCGGATCTGGAAGATTCGTAGCCACAGGAAGCGGATACCGACGGTAGCAATGCCTGAGATCGAACTGCTGAAGAAGAGTAGGATCAGGAATGCCATCAGAACATAATCAACTGGGAAGGCGAGAGCGGTCTTCACGAATATCCAGTTGATGGGTTGGAACACATTAATATGAGCCAAGATGTAGCCGCAGTGCGCCTTGCAGACAGAATTAGCTGCTTTATCGATGCCTGTAATCAGCATCGACACCCAGACGAGGAGGGAGAGCAGAACGAGCAAGATGCCTCCAATGAGCTTGACGGGTCGGAAAACTGCGCAAATCTTAGACCACGTGCGCACAATGAAGGTTTTGCCCTGGCCTTGCGCCTCTGCCGCCAACCGCTCCCGGCGTACTAGGGTTCGCTCCTCGCGTAGGAGGGCGTCGAGCTCACGCCTGTCCTTAGCGGGCATCTCATCTTGGCGGCCGGTATTGCGCAACTCAAGTTGCCGTTGTCTTTCCCTGTTCTGCTCGAGCTGCGAGGTAGTGTCCTGATAGAGTTGCGGTGCTGAGACTGCAGGCGCTGACTTGATGAAGGAAATTGGGAGAAGAGCGAGACCGGCCCCTGTGTATAGAACGTAAAGTAGAGTGCCAAGTGTAATGAGAAGACCGAGCCCAAAAGTCAAGGCTTTCTCGCCATGGTTCTCGTCGAGCAGTCGCTTGAAGAAGTCAAGATCGAGATGTTTACCGTCGCGATCGCCAGTAGCGGGAACAAAGAAGCCAATCAGGAAGATGATGACCACGAAGACTAGAAATGCGCTGGTGTACTTGAGAGCCCCCCAGAGTCGACTTCCGGAGGTTTGGTTGCCTTCCTGGTCCTCGACCTCGTCGTACTCCTCATATAAAAAGTAAGAGAAGGGGATGATGATCAGACACAGCAGCGCGTCGAAGCTGTACAGCGAGTAGTAGACGATTTTGAGCGTAAGGAGTATGTTGTGGATCCGATTCGGCGTCGCCCAGTCTTTCTTGGTGCCTAGAGCAGTCGAGGTTGTCGACGAGACCAAGGCGATGTCGACGGGCAGGAGGAAGACGGTAGCAAGCAGGGCGGTGATGCTGATTATGGCGACCGTACTCACTATCGCGGATCGGTCACGAGGGGCTTGCCAGGTGAAGGTCGTGACGGCGGCGGCAATGAGAGCCAAGCCCACCGCAACGGCGTAGGCCACCCAGATGAGCGACGTTTGGATATAGCCGGCGGCGGCCATCTTAACGACCGAGCGCGGACTTTGATGCTTGGGGCTCCGTCTATTATAGCTCGAAGGGATGAGAGATGATGGCCGTGGAAGAACAGAATTGGCGATGAAACTGGTTGTGCCCCGCACTGCGAAGGTTGGAATGTTTCTTGTTGTCGATGTTGTTGGCGTTGGCGTTGTTAGTTCGCGGTTCAAGCTGCCGCAAGAGCTCACTAAAACCTGAACCTGGAGCTGCTGAAACGCAAATAATGACGTAACCACATGCGAGGTGAGACAAGACCCGCTTAGCTCATAACCTGCATATACCTACCAGAGTGCTTATCTCCGATTAGTCCGGTCATAAAAATATCGGGGCAATAATCACAGTGAACGTTGCAAACACCTTGTAACAGCACGCTGCAGTCTTTCTCTATCCAATCCGTTTGATGTTGTGTCCCTCCAGCTCAAAGGGACAATCAATTGCCTTCTTTCCATGTCCTGCCGTTGTAAATATTGTTCGTGTCCCCCTACATGAGTTTGCTTATATGAAAATCATACAAGAGACGTTTGTGGCAAGGTAGTATTTACACAGCACCATCGTACAAACGATGACATAGTATACCAGTCATTACGTCAAGGCACAATCCGAGGTCTGTGGTCACTATCCTGGTGTGCACCTCTTCGAAGCACACGCACTACGGTCATGTCAAATCATCTAGAAGAGAGAGGACAATGCTGTCGAGGTTAGCACAGTCAGCTGAGCCGTAGGACTCAGAGAGCCATTGGCCATCAAAGGCGCCGTCAAAGGGGCTCCAAAGTGACGACCACGCGATATTATCGATCGTATCCGGCTGCACTGTGGACGATGGCAAAGTGTCGTCCGTCGCGGGAATGTGATTGGCGGCTGCTTGCCCGAATTGCTCGGGCCCTTCCACTCGGCGCTTCTTTGCCAGCCAACGGCTTATAGGACCGGCCAGCTCGTCCAGTATATCCCGGCTTCTCTTGGCACCTGAATAGTGCTCTCCGACTGCGCTCAGGACGTTGAGACCGGCTCTGACATTGCTCATAAAGTCTTCTACCTCCAGCGTCGTCGCTATACTCGGTACTGACAAGATGCAGTAGAACATGGTGATAGTACTCAGCACCGTGCTGTGGAACGTGATCCAGTTGTGGACGAGCAGGTTCTTCTTGTACAACTCTTTATAAAGATGAATTGATTCCTCAGCGCTCGAGTAACAGTGGCGAAGAGCATGTTGATCGGGTCGGGGAATATTCGGGCTCGGCCGAAGCAGAAGCATCCTCACCGAATGATAGCGCAGAAGGAGAATGGTTCTGCTGTACTCATCTGTGTTTCGTGCTGCCGGAACAGCTGCAGCCCATTGATCGAGTCGCGCGAGTACATCCTTCTGCCAAGCGTTAATGTCAATGATGCCCGGATAAGCGTAATTCGGCGCGTCGGAATTAACGCTATTCGCGACATATTTGATCTCGGAATTGATCTTCGCGAGTTGGAATAAGTGTATTGCATACGTCATATGTGTCGGCGCATTCAAATCTGGGCGTGAGGTTACTTCATTTTCAATATCAGCGTCAGCCAAGTCTGATGGCATCTATTCGGCATTAGCAGCTATAATCTTCTCGGGGTAGGGACATCGATCACGCGTACTCGAAAATCGCACGCCTCGTCGCGTAACCCTATCGGCCGACCCATCATCGTTGCAATGGTTCTGTCTAATGTGTAGACTACCCAGAAGATCCGGGTTCTCATCTCTTGATCGAGCTTGGAGATACCGCTACTGGTTGTCACAGCTCGCTGAAGTCCCAAGTCAAGTACTGACGCTATACATTGATAGTTTAGACACCAAACATCGAGCCTGATGGTCGAGCTCTGCATAGTGAAAATAAGCAACAGCAGTATACATTGCAAGCCTTGAATAGAGCTCTCCATCTGAATCTTCTCGAAATACTGCAGGGCAGTCATATAGTACCTCTCTCCGGAAAGAGGCACTTTATGAAGCCTCGATATTATAGTCGCAGAAATGGCCAGTACCATGTATATCTGGAATCCGGCTATGTGATTCTCGCTGTCGTCCTCGAAAAACCGTCGAAGTGACTGAAGGAAAGTCGGGTGATGCAAAAATGGGTATTGTACGTGAATGATGTCGAAGTAAGTCTGACACAGGTTGACGGCTTGGTCTTTAGTGATTGATATCGGGCCTTGGGTCTCAATAGCCAGTTCTCTCAGATATGGTGCAACTGCGGGAGTCGAGTCATCAACGGCTCTCATCATTTTCCCTGCTCTACTCGACGCCGCGAGCATAAGCTTGCAGAAAACATATCCGCTGGAGGGGCCGATATACCTTGGATCTCGATTTGCTCCAAGCGATACTAATCCGATTTCGTGTGAAAGCCCTGCACTAGAAGGAATTGCGGCTGCTTGGTCGTCTATCATTGCAGGTTCGATTGTTCTCTTCCGGATTGTGCTCTCAACATCGACCAACATGGCAGAGTCCGGTTGCACTTCTGGTATCTCATTTGACGCCTGATCGGAATCCCCAGAGTTGACTGTATCGTCATTATCAAGCCCACTACCCCCGCGGCCTTGAGGCGCATCCTCAACTTGTGGCCCATCACATTTTAAATCGACGCTCGGACAATAGACGCGAACAAGCGATTCAAGCCATTCTATCCTGTTGCATAGACTTCTTACATATCTTCTCACGAACCACTCCGGTCAGCTCATGCCTAACTAATAACAGCGCGGGGAGACATACGCTCGAGGCAAGGGCCGAGCTTTGAGGCTCTCCCCATCTTCACAGTCAACGCCAACTTTCGCGCAACTCTGGCACCGCGGCAATTCACCGTTGCACTCAATGAAGTCAGCTAAACGTCCCCATCTAAATTCTCCTTAATTGACTTACACGTATTTTCCTTTTTTGGCAACGGCGGCAGCTTAAGCCAGTTCTCGGATAATTCCGTTGATGCCGGACTACACGCCGTGGTCCGCGCCTTGGGCCACGACCACGACCATTCTCTTGCTGGGGTTCGGTCATCTCCGTAAGAACTCCATAGAACTGGTTATGGCCAAGCAGTGTAAGTGGGAAGATTGAGCATTCGGGAGGGCGGTTTGGTTAAGCGGAGTTTCTCCGCACTAGTCTTTTAGTTGTTGTTGGGGTCCGGTGCGCGGAGAAAATCCGGTGTCGGGCGAGTCGAGATGTATGAGTGCACCGGCGTTGTTCCGTATTCCATCATTTACATTAAGCTGGCTATCATAAACGCATGACTGTCAAGTTAAAACTCTCAGTCCTCTTAACTTGCTAAGTATAAACTCAATCACTGTATCGAGAGTCATTCAGAACTTGGTTCTGAATACTTTTTACTCTCCAGGGGTATTACTGGCGACTTCTTCTCATGATGGCGGAAACCTCCGATGCCAAATTCTACGTTGACGCAGCTGAGGCCCGGAAATTTGTTGAGAACGTCCTAACGGGCAATGGGGTTCCAGATTTGAATGCAGAGATCGTCGCGAGATGTCTCATAGCAGCGGACCTCCGGGGTGTGGACACACACGGCATGAACCGTATCCCCTCCTACATGACTCGGATACGGCAGGGGGTCCTCGATGCAACCGCAAGCCCCGAATTGAACAAGATAACACCGGTTGTCGCCCAAGTAGACGGGCGGAACGGTTTCGGATTTCTTGCCGCGTCTAAGGGGATGGCGGCCGCGGTGGACATGGCGCGTGAGTATGGGATCGGGATGGTGAGCATTAAGCATTCCAACCATTTTGGGATGTCGGCATGGATCGTGCAGCAGGCTATAGATGCTGGCATGATGAGTCTAGTCTTCACAAACTCGAGCCCCGCGCTACCTCCGTTCGGAGGGAAGGAAAAGCTCCTAGGTGTCTCGCCGATTGCATGTGGCGCGCCAGGCGGCAAAGAGAGGTCTTTCATACTCGATATGGCGCCTTCTGTGGCGGCCCGGGGAAAGATCTATAAAGCGAAAAGACGCGGTGAAAAGATTCCGCTTGATTGGGCGCTGGATTCCGAAGGCAGGCCGACAGATGATCCAGATGCGGCGCTTGGAGGTGTGATGCAACCTATGGGGGGCCCGAAGGGGTCAGGACTGTCCATCATGATGGATTTATTCTCAGGTGTACTTTCTGGTGAGTAAGCTGTTCCATATTCACACGAGGTACTAATAGAAGCGAAGGCTCTGCATTCGCCGGACATGTGACCGGGCCTTATGATCCTAGTAAGCCGTCAGACGTTGGTCACTTCCTCATTGCTATCAAGCCAGATCTCTTCATGAGCTTGGACGAGTTCCGTGAGCGGATGGATTATCTATATAAGCGCGTTGTTGGAGCGGAGAAGGCTGCTGGAGTGGATCGCATTTACTTTCCAGGAGAAATAGAACAAATCAGGCAAGAAGAGAGGGAAAAGACGGGTATTCCCCTTGTACAGGCTGAGATTGATGCACTGAATGAGGAGGCCAAAAAGGTAGGGAAACCCCTGTTGGTGGTGAAAGGGCAATAAGTGAAGCGAGCGTTTTCAAGCCTTGAGACCCCCCGGAAAACACAAGACTAGTATAACAAATTATGAGCTTCCTCGATATTCAATTGATTCGAGCATGTGTTACACATTTATACGTGCTGTTCAATAGATACCGCCTGGTTGTTTATTAAAGTGAGCTTAGCGCCCGAGAAGCCGAAACTTTCATGAGGTAAACTCGACCTACACTTCCTGTGGCCTTCAAACTGGTATTACAATTAATTGTGTGAGGCGACTTGGTGATAACATCAAGCTCAATTCAGTTCAAACGAGGAGTTTCTTGACGCATAACTAGCTTGCCTGAATGTTGTTTCCTCGGAATATTACATCCAACACAATATTCCGCTCAAGGCTTGCCGCCTCTACCCTCGATCGTTTATCAGACTCTCATAGCAAGATATCACTACTTTCTCCTCCCTTGACCTCAAAATCAAAGCGGACGATATCTTCTTTAAATGGCCACAGGTATTTGCTCGTGACCCTAGCAACAATTAACCAATCGATTCTTAATCGTGAGGAAAAACTGCAACGCTACTTACCTTGAATGTTCGTCGCTAGCTTGATATTCGGAAAGCGCCTCTCTATCCTTATGATAGCTCACAAGCGCATATTGAAATCCTTGGCTGCGTTCTATAGGATCTGTGACGGAGGGCCCGCCGACGGTAAGCTTCGAGTTCATGACGCTGGGCAGGTCCTTCAACTTCCGCAGCTCCGTCACGAATTCTTCTTTGTGAGAGTCTGAGACATCTTCGCGAAATTTGAAGAGTACTAGTTAAGATTAGCACGTGGGAATGGAACGGGCCGTCATATCTCCCAATCAGGAGGAACAAAACTAACCTATATGAACGACCGTCATGGCTGATCTAAATCGAGAGGTAAAGGCGAGCTAAAGACACCAGACACAAAAACCAGAGGCCGAGTATTTCATACAACGCTCGTTGTTGGCTCTGGGGTGAAGACGCTGCTTTCGGGAGTTGGACAACAAAGAAATATATAGTCTCGTCGGTTGAGGTTGGTTTAGCGTCGTTCGGAGTTTCTCCGTGTTTGAAAAAAGATACAGACTCGTATCGTCCCTATTTCACAGCAAAGGAATTAGACACAATACTCGCGTTGGTATCGCACAATGAACTCGCGATCTTCAATAGCCCGATGTCCGGTGTTTGCTTCAACCCGCGACATTAGGCGGCATCGGGAGCTCCCGAGACCGAGGTAAGGTCGGTACACAAAGATGCAACAAACTCAGACACGCAATCATATAATATCACCCCTGAATAGGTAGCACTTCGCTAAGCATGAAAGAATAAGTACTTATCTAAAAAGGGACTATCACACAAACTTGAAGCGTCTGGTATGTAGTAGCTGAAGTTTATAATGAAGGTGTGTTTGTTGTCTTTCTCGTAAGGAAGTCGTGGCTATCGAGATAATAGCGCGAGAAAAATATGAAGTGAACGTAGTTTACATAACTGTATCTGACTGAGCTTGAAAGTTAAGCGTTCGATCGTGATATATCTCTTCGTTCGGGAAAGGAGCTCTTTGACAGAATGCAAACTGTCTCTATTTCATGAAGTATGCATGTTGGTTCATTTTTGATGCACTATCTTACGTCCATAGATTTAGCATCTGACAGACCTGTCATAGCTCAAGCATCCTGTAATCTACCTACCCCTACATGTCTAAGGCGACGGGCCCTCAGCCGTAAGGAACTCGAAATCCGCGCCCCTGTCCGCCTGGTTGACCTCCCTCATATACAGCCCCCTATACCCTCTCATCCCACGCCTCGCAACCCAAGGATCATCCCGCCCCTGATCCGCACCCTCCCGATTCCCCTCCATCGCAGCCTTCCTCTCCTCAATCCTCCTCCTCAGCTCCTCATCACTAACCTCAACCCTTAGCACCCTCGCCTCAACATCAACAGTAACCACATCCCCATCCCGCACAACACCCAACACAGACTCAGGATCCGCCGCCTCGGGCGCCACATGCAACACAATCGTGCCCCCGGCCGTCCCACTCATCCGCCCGTCTGAAACCCGCAGCATATCCTGTACGCCGCGTGCCGCGAGCTTCCGCGGGATCGGGATCAGTCCCGCCTCGGGCATGCCGGGATTACCCACGGGGCCGATGTTCTGCAGGACGAGCACGCTGTCGGGGGTGACGTCGAGGTCCTCGTCGTCGATGCGTCGCGCCAGATCCGCGGAGCCGGAAAACACGACTGCGGGCCCTGAATGAGATAGTAGGGCTCGGTTTTTCGAGGCGCTGGCTTTCATCACCGCGCCCCCTAAATGCCCGCGTTAGTAGGGTTTTCTCGCCGTGAGGAAGATTAGAATTGCGATTGTAGAGGAATAAGGCAAGAGTAAAAAGATGGAGTACGACTGAAATGAAGACTGGATTAAGTGTACGTACTAGGCGCCAAGTTCCCACGCAACACGACGAGCGATGACGCAGGGTATAGCGGATCGCTGAATGGCGCGATACACGACAGATCTCTAGGTATCGGGACGACAGGCTCAGCGTCAAGCAGCTCACCAAGCGTCTTCCCCATGACCGTCATGGCATTTAGGTGAAGCAGCGGCTTCAGTTCGCGGAGTAACACCGCCATGCCCCCCGAGTTATGGAAATCCGTCATGTAGTTCGAGCCGCTGGGCTTGAGGTCGACGAGCAGCGGGGTCTTCCGCCCTATCTCGTCGATCGTATCCAGCGTGATGGATCCCGCGACGTGCGGGTGGCGATTGATGATAGCCATAAGGTGCACGACGGCGTTCGTCGACCCGCCGATCGCTTGTAGGACTGTTATGGCGTTGAGGAAGGACTCGCGCGTTAGTAGGGCTTGCGGCTTGAGAGTATCTCCTGCGTTTATCATTGACACGGCTATTGCACCGGTTTGCTCTGCTACTCGTAGACGTGCGGATGAGACGGCTGGTGCCGAGGCCCCTTTTAGAGGCATCATTCCTAGTGTCACGAGTATACATGCCATTGTGCTGGCCGTGCCCATCACGCCGCATGTGCCAGCCTTCGAGGTCAGTTAGTGGAAATGAAGGCAAAATAATCGAGTCTCGCTATACCCGGGACATTTGCTGGGATGACAGTATGGTATAAGAAGACACTCAGGGGAGACCTACAGTTGGCGCAAGCTCCTCGTTGATCATCCCGATCTCCTCTATATCTATAGTCCCCGCCCGATAGCTAGCCCAATTGTTCCTGCAATCAGTACAAGCACCTATGCGCACTCCGCGATGATTGCCAGGCATCATAGGGCCAGTAACGAGGTGCAGAATCGGCTTGTTAGCCGATATCCCACCCATGAGCTGCGCAGGCGTAGTCTTATCGCAACCTGTGTCTCCTTTAGTTGACGTCTACAAAGGGTACTAACAAGCACATGTGAACTGACAAATTCTCACAGCAAGCAAGATGACATACCCCCAATAAGCACGACAGCATCAACAGGCTGGGCACGAATCATCTCTTCCGTATCCATACTCATCAGATTCCTCAAGAACATGCTCGTTGGCGCAGCAAAGGACTCATGGAGACTGATAGTGGGGAAATCGATCGCCAGGCCGCCCGCGAGCTGAACACCGCGCTTCACAGCGTCGATGAGCTGCGGGATGTTGGCATGGCATGGATTGAAGCTCGAGTACGTGTTCACGACGCCGACGATGGGCCGCGAGAGTGCGTCCTCACTGTATCCGAGCGCCTTGATGAAGACTTTCCGCAGGAACAAGGAGAAGTGCGCGTCTCCGTAAGACGTTAGCCCCTGCCTCATGCCTTGGACCGGCCCTACGGGACGGTCGAGATCGTAGTCTTGATTCCGGTCCATCTTATTGCCTTATTTTCGTTATAGGTTTACTTGGTTTCCGTGCTCGGGAATCACATGCGTATTAGTTATTAGTACGTTATGCTGTACCGGTCTCTACTGCCCCTCAGTCTGACAACATAAGTTAATATAAAAATGAAGACCGAAATTAAGCTAGCAAAAGAGAGTGAGGCATCTTGTCGTGAAGCTTGTAAAGCTAATCATCACCCGAGGAATAAAAGTATATGAAGACATGCATGCTTTATTTAAGGGAGACCCGTGTTGGAATGCGGGGGATCTCCGTCTCCACGGGATCAGCTCCGCTTGTTAGACAATCATAGCGGGCCGAGCGTGGGAGCAGGCGGAGACCATGAATTACTGCGGCTTTCTAACTTGCTTTCTAACTCGCTTTCTATGCTTTGTTTCAATCCACCTGACCCCCAAGATCATGGGGGTCCTGCACCTATCTCGTGGGGGAGGAGGATAAGTGAGGTAGGCATTGTTTCTGTCGTAATATGCCTAGGAATAAGAACAGAGGAACAGCAGACACCTAAATCTTCCGGTGCCTGAATCAGATAATGTCATAATCTTGCCGGAATTTTCCCGTCCAACTACACTGTTTAGGAGGCCTTCTCCGTTTACACAGACCATTAAAGCACGTCAAAGTTCTCTAATAGATATATCCAGGGTCTTTGGCTGCTATCTTTTATGCCCGGCTGGACTTTTCTGGCAGTCTTTTCCACATTCTGCTCTATAGTAATTAAGACTAATATGCGTGATCGTATGTCATGTGTATTAGTTGGTAGTATTGCGGACATTTACAAGACAAGAATTAAGTTCACACAAAGCTGCTTGAGGACAGTCGGACTGCTCCGCTGAACGCCAAAGTTATTAGCCTCAGTGCGGAGGGAGCTCCTCTTTCAGCAAATTAATGTTGATTAGTCATTGAAACCCAGGTAATATACATAAAGTCCTGTCTACCAATGCGCCTGTTGAAACACGTAGGCATACTATGCCCTCCAATGTAGGAGTTTCCTCCTCATTGAGGGCCCAAGTTCGTTAAGCCCTATGAACAGATCCGTTTCTGGACCGCCATTCCTCCACTACAAGGATTGCTACACCCCTGTGCTCATGAAGCCTCCTAATGCCTTGATAAAGGCTAATCAACCGAAATGAAGCGGGTGATATTTGGTGGCGAGAAATTAGACACCATGCGATTCTTCGTGCCGGGGTGCTTACGCCCTGGATGGTGTTTTTTTCGCGACATACAGCTCATACTCTGTCAAAACAGCTATTGAACTGATGCGGTTATCACCGGGCCTGCTGGGCCACATGTGTAGTGCCCTTTATGTTGTATGGGCCTGGTATGATGGTGCATGTCTGGTTCTGAAACGAGACCTATACGCTTTGAGGATACACGCTTGCGGGCTGCGAAAAATGTGTTAGGACGGGTTGATCGACAGGTGGAGGGGAGAATTGAACATACTGGGCTGTTAAGCATGTTATTGCGCTTGTTCCTGCCCTTCTTGATATGGCTTTTCAGCGCAGAAGAGTCGAGTGGTTTGAGCAATTCAAAGCTGCAAAGGAGCTCCGCAGAGACGGACATAACAGCGCCCCAATTGTCGAATTCGCCACAGTACTGGATAGTCGGTTAGTTCTATATTTCTGTTGTAGTGCGTCAGCTGTACATACATTTGGTGCACTGAAAACAGTAACCAGGACCCTGTCGTTAAAGAATTCATAACCATCTTCTACCACCATGTGCGCGCGACAAACCAGATCGAAATCGTGCGTAGCGAGAAAGTCGGTTATGACTTTCTTTCCAAAACAATAACTAACTCCTCTCTCATTCGCTTCCCAGTCCGCTTCCATGTCGGCTGGATCGGACCAAAGTAAATCGTTGAGTAATCCATAATCAGGAACGTCGGTCGGACGAGCAATATTGCGGATATCGTCCATGTGGCTCAATGCCGGTGATAAGCCGCCGTGGACACAAAATATTTTCCCTGCAACAATGGCAGCGATGGGCAATGTATTGAAACAGTCAATAAAGGTCTTCCAAATTTTGACGTTGCACCGCCGCTTGCATTCATCGTAGAATCCATAAACCCTGGTAACATTGGCGCACTCATGGTTTCCACGGAGAAGGAAGAAATTCTCGGGGTACTTGAGTTTGTAACAGAGTAACAAGAGGATAGTCTCAAGAGATTGTTTTCCTCTATCGACGTAATCGCCGAGGAAAAGGAAGTTGGCGGTGGGTGGGAATCCACACATCTCAAACATACGGATTAAGTCGGTATACTGCCCATGAACGTCTCCAACAATTTTAACAGGAGCGTCAAGCTCGAGCAACGCCGGCTGGGAAAGAAAACATTCTCGTGCTCTCTGACATATGGCTACGATTTCGGCGTTTTTTAGACAAACACTCTTGGTAACTTTGCCAGCGTAGGCGGCGTCGAGGAGACGCTTTATAAAATCATCAAGGTCGATATCGTTGATCTCGCCCATTGCCACGCCACTAGACTGTTCATCCGAAATTCCATCTCGTATAAGGTTGGTTGCATTCTCCCTCTTTACGAGGATCGAAGCACCAGGTTGCTGCTGCAGTTGTGGGTTGGGATTAGCAACGCCAGATGGTGGTTGATCCGATACATGATCAACTTCTCCGGAAGCTTGAGCAGCACTAATATTTCCATGCCCCCCTTTCATTGAAGCAGATTGTATAGGCGATGGTGGCGGCTGCGCATCGTCGTCTAAAGGGGAGGTTGGCGAGTCTGGTGACACAGGGCTGGTCATGGAGTCGACACGGCTTGATCTAGACACTGCCGACTTGCTACTTCGTCCGGATCGTACGGATGCGACGTCAGATTTGTCCGCGAGCGTCTCGCCATTAGAGAGAACGGTGGAACTCCGTGGGCTATCCGTTTTCCCACCACCGGGGATCTTAGACCGAAGCGCCTTGAACGAGCGCGAGGAATCCTTTGTATCAGACTTTCCTAGGGAGGGGTATGCTTGGAGGCTATCGGTGGCTGCCGTGGCGCCGGCCGACCCTTTAGGGCCTCCGCTCTCTTTGGAGTTTTGGTTTCCCATAATCCTGAACGGTGTGGCTAGAATGGTAGTAGAAAGAGAATGTCCGAGCCCCGTGCCTCGTGCCTCGTATAAGAAGTCCAACCAAGGAAACGAGTGCCCAGACGCCCGCCCTCCGAAATGGTTCGATGTATGCGGGTGCCGGTGGTTTTCGTCAATATGCTTGGTGTTAGGGGGGATGGAATAGCTGGACCAGAACGGCGAGGAGGAGAACGGAGGAGGTTTGGGGAGCCGTTGTGGCGTCCGTCTTTATGGATCAAGGCGTGAGACTGCCTGCAAGGAGTGTCGGAACCAAGCGACGTGTTGAAAGTGCCGAGAATCCCAAAGCCTTGCGTCGGCGTTGAGGACGGGGATATCGGAGGTATAGGGTTGAAGGTGCGTGGTGACAATTGATCTATGACGAGAGCGCAGGTGGGTACCTATTCCTTCTAGGCGGGAAAAGATCAGCTCTCGTTGCTCACTTCACACCCGATAGAACAGGCGCTACGGCGCTGTCGCTAAGAAAAAAACTTCCAAGGGCCAGGCAATTGGCGCATAACGATGCGGCAAGCAATGGGCGTAAGAGGTAAATTAAAAAGAGACGATAGGTAACAGAAAGCGATAACAATGGTTGTGTGAATGCGGGGAGAATGGTTCTTCAAAGTAAGCACTTGCGCACTGGTTGTGATGAGAAGGTGGATGGATGTGTAGGTATTAAAGTAGTGTAGAAGAACTAGAGTCATATGTGTGGAGGAACCCGCACGAAGTAGCAAGAAAAAGGCGGCGACAA
This sequence comes from Xylaria sp. FL0933, assembly GCA_022578765.1. Taxonomy (NCBI): domain Eukaryota; kingdom Fungi; phylum Ascomycota; class Sordariomycetes; order Xylariales; family Xylariaceae; genus Xylaria; species Xylaria sp. FL0933. Next base: position 7,537 of record MU389731.1, on the reverse strand, counting down.
AGACGGGCGGCGGCGAATAAGAGCGAAGGAGACACAGCCGAGCGAGCGTAGGAAAATAAGTTATACCCACCCAACTCACAGATATCGCTATATCGCTAGTTTGTAGAGATAGACAGGCAGGGGGCGGGGAGGAGAAAACGAGCTCGTCGTTCGAAGACACGAGACGGAACCGGCCAACTCGGCCGCGGCGCCAAGTTCAGGATGGATGGAACTAGACGTACTAGGCCGTGGTAGCCGCTATAAACAAGGTTTCGCCGTCTGAGGCTGGTGTGGGATAAGAACTTGAGCTATTCGCTTCAATAGCACTTGGCTATTATCATTGGTACGCTAGGCGGCGGCGGCGGCGTCTGGGTGACGGACGAGCATGCGATTGAATTCGAATTCGCCTCCGGTGGTATATAATATGCACGTGTATACGTACGTAGGTGTTGGTGTTGGCACTGGCACCAGTACTGGTACTTGGACAATAGCGAGCGTGTTGCTTCGATCACGAGCGGATGAGAAGGACCGGACAGACTACTGAGTATACCAACTACCTGGCGGTAGAGAGTAGGTACATATGTATGTATGTGGCTCGGTAGTAGGTAAGACGTAGGTACGTAGGTCGGGATACTGATCAGGAGACTGGTCAGGAGGTACCTCAGGTAATGGTATTACCCTGGGCTCGCCTGGGAACGCTATCCGCAACAATTAACACGGCTTTGTATTGGGAGGTAGTCAACCGCCAAGGCACCCGTCTTGCAACCACGCACGAGGCTTGGGCGAAGTTTCAGGTTGCCGCGTTGCTCTACTGTATGGTGGTGGTGGTGGCAGGAAAGCGAGCAATAAGGCGTGGGCTGTCTGGCTGTCTATCGACTTGTGGAATGCACAATGCACAATGCAGCAGAGGTAAGACGCGACGAACGAGCCAACCAGCGTCCGACGGCGCCAAGGCTTCGAGGCTAACTTGGCAGGATGTGGGAAGGGCGGTATCTCGAGTGTCCTGGGGAGGGGAAATGCTGTTGTGCTCGCACGCTAAGAGAGAGGGCGCATGTGTGGACGGTGATAGGGTTCGAGACTGAGGGGGTGGCGATCAAGTATAAATACGTATTTCTTTGACTTGTCTCTTTCTTTTCTTTCCGTAGGTTGATGTTGGTGAAGATTAGGTACATGTATGTAGAGTAGTAGTAGCAGGAATATAGAGGCATGGAGCCAGGCTCATTGAATGCGGATTTCAAGTACGTCAAATGTAGCACAGCCGGGTATCTTTGGAGCCTGGATACAGTGATAAATACCATGCTATCCGACTCTTTGGGCAGTGACTTTGGGCGTTGGGCCTCGAATTATGTGGGGGCCTTGATTATACACTAGCCTAAATAGGTACCTACGACGGGAAGCAAGGAGATAGAGAGTACACTAGTACACCTAGAGCAGTGGGTGGGCATGCTGGTATCTTTGATTCATTTGTCAATTGCTCCTTCATGATTATCCTCGTCACTACCATATTTTTTTCGACTGCATTTTCACACCACCTCCAGCCTCATGGAGGTCAAACAGCCCATATCTAGCGTATGCAAGGCATATTGCAAGATATATGAACCGTCTACCCACTTGCAGATCCTCAGGGTACACATACAAAGGACATCACCCTGCCTCGGTCGTACATAGTTGTACTAGGAAGGAAGATATAGGATCGATAGTTAGCGAGGTAGCGGTGGATGAGCGTGCGGTGCGACGCTGCTGGGTACCGGGAGTCTGAAGGTGACGCAGTTACTCGTCGGCTAATCAGAAGTGCCGCGCTAAGTTGCGTTCGCAAATTCCGTTGCTTCTTCGTCGTTGTCACGTCGCGATGCCCATCTTCCAATCATGCGCCTTCACGATGTGAATCGGAAGAACTTTCAATCCCACCTACGAAAATAAACAGACGTTGACATCTTCCGGATGGGCAGGAGGTCTGTATCGACATCTTCTAGATGAGGGCCTGACATCTCCAAGGTCGCATTGGCGCCGTGGGAGCTCCCGCTGGTCATGCAGTTGCTATATACGGCGAGTCGCTGGCACCTCACAGGCCGGATGTGGAACGCAGCCGTCGCAACATGTACGTACCGCAGTATCGCGCGAGAACTTTTCGGGTAGCACATCACGGCATTTACATCTGGATTTTGCAGATGACAAATGTCCGAAACCATGTACTTTTGAACAACTGCCATCATTAGATAATCCACCTACGACGGAGTCGAAAGTCCAGTTGGAGCCATGCCGAGGTACAGTGGAAAGAGGTACGACGAAGATCTTCAAGACCTTCGAGGAAGACTGCGAATTGTTTTCATCCTTGGCCCTCACTTGGCCCTCACTTGGCGCATGGCTTGGAATATTAAATGAAAAGGCGTTACCAGATACGCGGGTCGTGCATAGATGCCTTGAGATGTGCTGAAGATCCAGCGCTCTTGGCTACAACATTAGATAACATTAGCCCAGCTCTCCCAGGTTCTATGTTCCCCGTTTGGGCCTCACCTACTCTGCTGGGATTCTCAACTCTCGATGCATGTGTTTATACACTCAGCCCAAAGGCAAATTGGCTGTCTTACAGCGGGTAAATCATCATTTGTGTCGAATTACTCGCGGCCCGCGCGCGTGGTCTCAGTTGCCGATGCGTAATGATCGGGATGGGGCTTAGGTTGGCACAGTCACAGTCACACGCAGTCGGTGGTGCAGCCTTTCACAGGACGTGCATGTTGAGCCCAACGTCCAGCCTGAGGTTTACAAGAGTGGTCGAAATGTCCATAAACCCAAGGAACAGAAACGCATATGGTCTGGTTCAGCGATGGCGCCAGGTATTAATTATATATATCAGGTCGTCAGGTGGGTAGTATGTGACCTAGCAGCTAAGGTGCAAGCAGAATTGATAACTTAGTCATTACGTGAAAATCGACTGTTAAATCACGCGTAGTGTAGCTAGATATGTAGAGAGGCAGCGGACAGCTTACACAGATTTATTGTCTTCTTCTCGATTCTCCATTCCTTTTGAGCATCCGGGTAGTTCTCTTGAATGTTCAGCGTGAGCTGATGCTGAGTGGATGTTTAGTATCGTGGCACTGTTACTTGTGGCACATATATATAAGCTAGCGAAAGACCCCACTATATGTGTCTCGCCATTGTATTTGAACTGGAGAAACAGAATAGGAGAAATGATTGCAAACTATTGACTGCGAAATGATCGATCAAGTTCATGTAACAGAGGTGAGAGTAGAGAGCTTCGTGACATTGTTGGTGGACTACTAGTACGTTAATACTCGAAGGCTGGACAGGTGAAACACACGAGCAGGAGTATGCAGATCAACTGAGGGTATCCCCCCCTGGCTTACCTGAGGGTAACTCCACTTTTCTATGTATACTTTAAAAAAAAAATACTTCGCCCTAGAAATTTTATACAGTGCATACTATTTTTTTATAAGCAAATTCTTAACTAATATAATAAAAAAATAACACGTAGTTAATATATTTATTAATATAATAGCTTTTTATTGCTAATATTTAAAGTTAAATATTTGCTAATAAAAAAATAATTTTTACGTAATAAATAAAAAATATAAATAATTAAAATAAAAATTATATCGAAATTATTTTTAAATTATTTTTTAATTATTTTTTTTTTAATTATTTTATATTATATTTTAAAATAATATATTCTGCAATAATAGCTAGTATTTACGCTAACTTTATTTAAAATAACAATATTTTTTTAAAATTAAAAAAATATAAAAATATATTTTATTTTTTTTAAAACTTATAAAATAATATTAAAAATAATATTATATTTTAATATTATTTAAGTTTAAATAATAAATAAAGTTATATTTAATAATATTTTATTAATTAAATAAATAATAATTAAAATATAAATTAATACTTATATTAATTATAGCATATAAATATAATAAAATATTTTATTATAATATATTTTTATTATAAATATATTATAAAATAATAAGCAATATATATTAGCTAATTAATAACTTAAAATTAAATAAATTTATTATATAATAAATATTTTAAAAATATTTAATATATTAATTAATAAAATTATATTTATTATTTTAATTAAAGCGTTATAAAAACTTAAAATTAAAAAGCTATAAAAAAAATAAATTATTTTAATTTTTAATTTTTTTAAATATTAATTAAAAAAAGTTTAATATAATATTTATTATTATTAATTATTTTTTATAAGTTTAACTTTATTACTTAGAAATATATTTATATAATATTATATATATAAATATATAAAAAAAAAAGCTTGTTTTTATATATTTATAAAATTATTTGCTTATACTAAGATTATATTTAATTTTAAAGCTTAAATTATAAAATTAAAAGCTTATATAAAAATATTTAATATTTAAATAGCTATAATTAAATATATAATATTATTTAAAAATATTTTAAAAATAATTTTAATATAAAATTTTAATTAAATAAATATATTAAATAAATATATTAGCAATTTAAAAAAAAAATTATATATTAAAAACAATATAATATTTGCTAGCTTTACTTAATAATAATAAATTATAATATAAAATATTATTTTTTATTATATTATTATTTTTAAATATATTTATAATATAATAAAAAATTAATAATATATAATAATATATATTTTGCTGTTTTATAAATGCAATATTAGCTTTTTAAGCTAATTATTTTTTTTATTTGCTATTTATAAAATATTATAATTATTTACTTTTAATATTAAAGCTTGCAGTAAATAAAAACTTTATTTTTTTAAATAATATAAAAAACTTTTATTATTTATTTATTAATAATTAAAAACAGCGATTATATTATAATAAAATATTTTATTTAACTTTAAATTTTTATATATTTATTTTATATATATAAATAAAATATATTTTAGCGAAATTTTAAAATTAATTTTTATTTAATATAAAATTATATATTAATTTTTTATACCGAAAAACTTAAAAATAATATTATATATTATAATAATATTATATAATAAATATAAATATTTTTTATTATTAATTATTAAAACTTTGCGCTTAATTATTAAATTAATTTTTTAATTTATATAATAAATTAATTAATTAACTATAACTTTAAGTAAATATTATTTTTTTTTTTTTTTTTTTATTTTATTAATTTATTTTAAATATATTTTTAATATTTAAAAAGCTAAAAACTTTTTTTGCTAAAAATTAAAAGCAGTCAATAATAAATATTTATTAAAGCCTTATTAATATAAATTATTTTTAATATATTATTTATAAGCAGCAAATTTTATTTTTTTTATTAAAAAATTAAGCAATTATATTTGCTTTATTATAAACTAATAAATAAAACAATAAAACTTATATAAATATAATATTTTAAACTAAATATTATTTATATTAATAAACTTTATTATTTTAATATATTTAATATATAATATAATTATATTTTAATTATATAATTATTTGCTTTTATTATAAGCAAACAAAATAATAAAGCTTTAATAAAATAAAAACTTTTATAGTTAACGCTAATTATAAATATATAAAAAATATTTTTTATTATAAGATTATTTAAGCGTAATATTTATATATTTTAAAAAAAAATATATAATTAATTTAAAATTAATTTAGAAATATTTTTAATAAAATATAGCACTTTTATTTATACAATATTTTATAAACTTTAAAACTGCTAAAATATATTACTATATATTCTACTAAATTTTTTATATTTTTAAAAATAAATATAAAATTTATATTTAATAAAAATATATATATAATAAAAAATTGTTTAAAATAATTTTAAACTAAAGGCTAAATATTATTTAAAAGTTTAAGTTATATTTATAAAAAAAATTTTAATTTATATAGTTTATTATTTATTATATTATATTTATAACTAGATTTTATTAAATATATTTTAAATAAAAAGTTAAAAATTTATTTAACGAAAATTATTTTATAATAATAGGTTTATTATATAATATATTAATATTGTTATTACGCTACGCAAATAAAAAAAATTATAATATAATTTATAATAAAATCGCTAATATATTATTTAAAAAATATTTTAAAAATAATTAAAAAATTAATTTTTATATTAATAAAGTTAATAAAAAAATAGCTTAAATATAAAGTTTAAGCCGAGTATAAAAAATTATTTTTAATTGCAGCTAAGTTTTATTAAAAAAAGTTAAAAATTTTATATAATAATTAAAATTTAATTTTAAAAAATATAAATATAATTAAAATTATATACGCAGCTTTTTACTTTTAAACAAAAAAAAATCTTTTATTAGTTTATATTATTAATAAAATAAAAAATTAAAATTAAAATCTTTTTTTATAAAATAAAGCTATATATATATTATAAATATTAATAATATATTAAAATATTATAATTACCGGACGGTTTAACGCTATTTTAAAAAAATATAATAAATATTTATTATTTATTAATTATTAAGTTTAAAATTAATAAATAATTTAAAGCGAAAATATAAAAAATAAACTATATAAATATATAATAATAAGCTTATACGATCGTAAAACTGCTGCTATATTTTTTAACTTTCGATTAAAAACTTATATTAAAATTATATTTTTTTTATTAATAGCTTAGCAAGCAGCCGATTAAAAGTCGATATATTTAATATTCAAGATAATAGCGAAAATTTTACGTTTTATTATGCTAATAATATTTTATTATTTAATATTTTATTATAGTTATATAAACTAAGCCCTCGAAGCTAAACTTTAGTTTAATTTTTATAAACTTTTTATCGATAAATAATATAAAACTAAACAAATATTTAATAAAGCTAGTTAGCTTTTAAAAATTATTAGCTATAACTTAAAAAATAACGAAAAAAAATAAAAAAACAAAATAAAAAAGCAGTAATTAAATTAAAAATAAAAAAACAAGCAGCTATAGCAAAAAAGTAAAAAAAAACTTTTAAACTTTAATAAAAAATATAAATTAAGCGCGAGAAAATATAGCTAAAGGTATAGTTTTAGCTATATTAAATAAATAAATATATATTATTTTTAATACAAAATGTTTTTTAAATGTTTTTTAAATATTTCTCGATTATTTCTCGATTATTTCTTAATTTTTTCTTTAAAGCCTAAAAGCACCTAATATTTATTTAAAATAATAATATAATATTTATTTAAAATAATAATATAATATTTTTTATAAATATATAATATAAACTATTATTATATAATTATTATTATTATATTTAAATTAAAATATATATTAATTATAATATAATTTATATATAAATTAATTATTTTTTATTAAAATATATTTTTTTTATTTTATTATATAATATAATTTATATATAAATAAATTATTTATATAAATAAATTATTTTTTATTAAAATATAATTTTTTTTTAATATATAATAATTTAATAATAATATAATATTTATAAAAACTAATAAAATTAATTTATTATTAATTATTTAAATTATTTAATTATTATAAAAATTTAATATTTAATATATTATTAAAATTTATAATATTTTATATTTAA